>OESE01000222.1:0-600000 GCA_900240875.1 Crithidia expoeki
CCTGGTGCCGATCGTGGAGCCGGAGGTGATGATCGACGGCAAGCACGACATCGAGACGTGCCAGCGCGTGTCGGAGCACGTGTGGCGCGAGGTGGTCGCTGCGCTGCAGCGCCACGGCGTCGTGTGGGAGGGCTGCCTGCTGAAGCCGAACATGGTGGTGCCTGGCGCGGAGTCCGGCAAGACGGCGACGCGGAGGAGGTGGCGCACTACACCGTGATGACGCTGGCGCGCACGATGCCGGCGATGCTGCCCGGCGTGACGTTCCTGTCCGGCGGCCTGAGCGAAGTGCAGGCGAGCGAGTACCTGAACGCGATGAACAACAGCCCGCTGCCGCGCCCGTTCAACCTGAGCTTCTCGTACGCGCGTGCGCTGCAGTCGTCCGCGCTGAAGGCGTGGGGCGGCAAGCCGGAGGGTGTGGCCGCTGGCCGCGCGCCTTCATGCACCGCGCGAGGATGAACTCGAACGCGCAGCTCGGCAAGTACAATCGCGCCGAGGACGACGCCTCCTCCGCCTCCCTGTACGTGAAGGCAACACCTACTAAGCTGCCCGCCGTGCCGCGGTTCGTTTCTCTGTGTGCGCGCGTGCGTGTGTGGTGCGGGCGAGCGCACTCTGTCCGTCACGGCGGTGTGCTCTCGCGTCCCACGCCGCCGTCCCCCTCCTCGACGTACACACACACACACACACACCACACACACACCACCACCGTCACACAACGCGAGCGGCAGGACAGGCGGTGGCTAGTGCACTGTCAGCGTCCCCGCGCGTGTTGCAGTCTTTCTCTCGTGCCGCGAGCGTTGGCCGTTGGCCGCAGGTAGTTTTCTCAAAAACAGTACGCTGCTGCCAACGGCGCCAACGTTAGCGGCTGAGGCCTTTCAAAAGTAACCGTTATAAATATGCGCTGTTTTTTGTTGTGCCAGAGGCGCACGACTGTTTTTCTTTCTGTTTACTGTCTTCCGTTTCCACTATTGGCGTACATGGGTGTGAACTCCGCGGAGGAAAGGGCTCTCATTGCTGTACGCCAACGTGCCTAATTAGCGGTGTAGTGTCGCGTTTTCTTTTCTCTTTTAGTATTGCTGCCAGTGCTCTGTTCAGGCGCACTCGCTGATGTTGTGTGTGCAAGACTACACGTTTGTCATAAGTGAAAGCAATAACCTTTCTGATTGCTGCCCGCTTTGTACGAGAGGTCAAACCTTTATTGCGTTGTGCTTTTCCACTACTCAGTGCGTTGCGGTTTGACGGCTCACGCGAAGCCGTCGGTGTCCCTCATGGAGCGCTAGGTGGCAGCCACACGGCGTTGCCATTGCAGCTGCCACTCCAGCATTTAACGTTGTTGCAGTGCTATACCCCTTTCCCTTTGGCCTGTGTCTCCTCAAAAGAGTGTTTTTTGTCTCCCGGGTTGCTGTGCTGCGTTAGGACGCAAAAACCCCAGCCAGCTCGGTTTTTCAACCTTGATCTTCTCTTAGAGAAAGGGAACCAAAACTGTAACGAAAAACGCGTCCGTCACACAACCTCAGAGTTGGAAAGGAGGGCGTTGCTTTTCCAGCCCCCGTGTCGTCCCCAGAAAATGCTCCGTACTTTTGCCCTCCGCGGTGCCAAGCACCCCGCAATCCGCACCGCCATCTTCCCCGGCGCTACGTGCAGGGCCCAAACGCCATCGACCAGCTCGGCGATGAACTATCGCGTTTTGGCAAGCGTGCCCTCGTCCTCGCCGACCCGTTTGTTGCAGACACGATGAGGGATAAAATTATGAACTCCCTTAACAACAAGATGGACGTGCACTTTGAGGTGTTCTCGAGGGAGTGCTGCGATGCGGAGATCAACCGCCTCGCTGCCACAAAGGGCGTGGATGTGGTGGCAGGCATTGGTGGTGGCAAGACGCTTGACACAAGCAAGGCCGTCTCGTATGCCCTCAAAGTGCCGACTGCGGTAGTGCCAACGCTAGCATCGTCCGACGCGCCGTGCAGTGCGCTCTCCGTTATCTACACCAGCACCGGTGAGTTCGATCGCTATCTTGCCCTCCCGCGAAACCCCGACCTCGTGCTGGTGGACAGCGAGGTCATCTGTAAGGCCCCTGTCCGCTTCCTCGTGTCCGGCATGGGTGACGCGCTCGCCACGTACTTCGAGGCGGAGTCCGCATTTGCCACGCACAGTAGCAACCTCACGGGCTACATGGGCGCTTACACCGCAATCGGGCTGGCACGCATGTGCTACGAGGCGCTGCTGGAGTACGGCGTAGTGGCGAAATGCGCGTGTGCGGCGCAGACGACGTGTCCGGCGCTGGAGCGCGTGATCGAGGCGAACACGTTGCTTTCCGGTCTCGGCTTTGAGAGCGGTGGCCTCGGCGCCTGCCACGCCATCCACAACGGCCTGACGGCGCTTGATGAAACGCACCACTGCTACCACGGTGAGAAGGTGACGATCGGTGTGCTGGCGTCTTTGTTTCTGGTGGACCGCTCGCCGGAGGTGGTAAACCGCGTGTACAAGTTCTGTGAGGACGTCGGCTTGCCGACGACGCTAGCCGACATCGGTGTCAAGTCCATCTCGCAAGAGCAGCTGATGAAGGTGGCAGAGCTGTCTTGCGCGCCTGGCGAAACAATGGCAAATGAGAGGGGTGTGGTGACACCGGCGGCGGTAGCGAACGCAATTCGCGTTGCGGACGCCTACGGCTGCTCGCGCAAGGCGGTCAAGTAGATTAGCGAACCTACCTTTAAGCAAGCACAGAGACACATAGTTGCAACCGGAGTCGAGTATTAGCGCTTACGCTAGAGGCTAACACTGTGGTCTTCCGAGGTGTGCCACTCAGCAATTGAAGCCGGCACACCAAAAAAAAAAACGAAACGCAATGGAGCTGTTGCTTGGCACACCGGTAAAAAGGAAGCCTTTTTTTGTTTGCTCGCGCTCCTCGCCCTTTCGAGAAACTCGTCAGCTTAGACCTGTTTCTGGCTCAATCAACACACCGCAATGAGCCCCGTTATGTAAACCAACTTCTCTTATTATTATTATTTTGAATTGTACCAGTGCCCGTCTGCGTAGGGAGGCGGGCCCCCTGCTCACCTATTTCTTCTTCCATCTCGTTTCCCTGCGCAATGTGCCACTATTTGTTGTTTCCCACCTACCCACGTTCGCGCAACAGACCCATTTAGTTTTCTTTCTCTACGAATGTCGAAAGGCCAGCTTTGAGTGCAATGCGTTGTTCTGCTGATGTGAGTGTAAGCATCAAGGAAGCCAACGCGTTGTCTTCACTGCTATCGAACCGTTTTCTGAAATCTCTGTTTTTGGTTTCCCTTGTTTCTTATAGCTTTGTGACGACTGGCGCGCTGTTTCCCAACAACGAAAAATTACCGAAAAGAGCTTTTGGCTGCAAACACACACGCACGCACGCAAAGTCCTCTTAATACGAACAAAGTCGTTTTCCCTCCCGCTTTTTTTTGCCCAATTTATCGTCTACTTTCCCTTGCACCGCCAAGTGACACCGTGCGCAATGAAGTCAACAGAAGTAACCCCCGTTTTCATTTTTGTTTTTTTTTCAACCGGCAGGGGCGTCTTTGTGCTCATCCACTACTTGCCTGTTTTGCTGCAGCCTTCGCGCCAAACACGTGGTCTCCCTTGTTACCGAGTACCAAAAGGGCTCACACTTCAATTACAAAACAAAAGTAACGGAACACGTTGGAGGCAGCGGCTGAAAACGAGCAGCAGTTGTTTCTTTTACTAGAAATCGCAGAAGACAGCCTTTAAAGCGCTGTTCCCGACAGCGTCGTAACCGCTTCCATAACTTGACGTTCTCCTACAACCGGAAATACAAGGTTGCCAGACAGACAGGCAGAGCATGTGTCTTCAGAGTTAAGGCGACAAAAGCTACACCAAAGAAACGGCACGCGCACAATTACCTCACCTCTCCCCCCCCCTACCCACGCAACCCAACCCAACCCACTACCACCATCACCGTCCCCACAACGTCTTTCCCCTCCACCACGATCTCTCTTTTTCTTTTTTGACGGCGCAATACTAAACAATAAAACGGATACTGCACTTGCGCGTCCCCTCACAGTTCCTCCTAACTCCACTATAACCTATCACCACCAATTACTTTCCCCACTAACCAAAGCAACTACTCGTCACCATGTCCGCCGTGTCAACGTTTACCAGAGCCAGCTGCCGGCCTACAACCGCATCAAGACGCCGTTTGAGGCGGAGCTGATCGCGACGGTGAAGAAGATGACGGCGCCCGGCAAAGGCCTGCTCGCCGCCGACGAGTCCATCGGCTCGTGCTCCAAGCGCTTCGACCCCATCGGCCTGAGCAACACCGAAGAGCACCGCCGCCAGTACCGTGCGCTGATGCTGGAGTGCGAGGGCTTCGAGCAGTACATCAGCGGCGTGATCCTGCACGACGAGACGGTGGGCCAGAAGGCGAGCAACGGCCAGACGTTCCCGGAGTACCTGACGGCGCGCGGCGTGGTGCCCGGCATCAAGACCGACATGGGCCTGCACCCCCTGCTGGAGGGTGCGCCTGGCGAGCAGATGACGGAGGGCCTGGACGGCTACGTGAAGCGCGCGTCGGCGTACTACAAGAAGGGCTGCCGCTTCTGCAAGTGGCGCAACGTGTACAAGATCCAGAACGGCACCGTGTCGGAGCAGCTGGTGCGCTTCAATGCGGAGACGCTTGCTCGCTACGCGATTCTGTCGCAGATGAGCGGCCTGGTGCCGATCGTGGAGCCGGAGGTGATGATCGACGGCAAGCACGACATCGAGACGTGCCAGCGCGTGTCGGAGCACGTGTGGCGCGAGGTGGTCGCTGCGCTGCAGCGCCACGGCGTCGTGTGGGAGGGCTGCCTGCTGAAGCCGAACATGGTGGTGCCTGGCGCGGGAGTCCGGCAAGACGGCGACGCCGGAGGAGGTGGCGCACTACACCGTGATGACGCTGGCGCGCACGATGCCGGCGATGCTGCCCGGCGTGACGTTCCTGTCCGGCGGCCTGAGCGAAGTGCAGGCGAGCGAGTACCTGAACGCGATGAACAACAGCCCGCTGCCGCGCCCGTTCAACCTGAGCTTCTCGTACGCGCGTGCGCTGCAGTCGTCCGCGCTGAAGGCGTGGGGGCGGCAAGCCGGAGGGTGTGGCCGCTGGCCGCCGCGCCTTCATGCACCGCGCGAGGATGAACTCGAACGCGCAGCTCGGCAAGTACAATCGCGCCGAGGACGACGCCTCCTCCGCCTCCCTGTACGTGAAGGGCAACACCTACTAAGCTGCCCGCCGTGCCGCGGTTCGTTTCTCTGTGTGCGCGCGTGCGTGTGTGGTGCGGGCGAGCGCACTCTGTCCGTCACGGCGGTGTGCTCTCGCGTCCCACGCCGCCGTCCCCCCTCCTCGACGTACACACACACACACACACACCACACACACACCACACCGTCACACAACGCGAGCGGCAGGACAGGCGGTGGCTAGTGCACTGTCAGCGTCCCGCGCGTGTTGCAGTCTTTCTCTCGTGCCGCGAGCGTTGGCCGTTGGCCGCAGGTAGTTTTCTCAAAAACAGTACGCTGCTGCCAACGGCGCCAACGTTAGCGGCTGAGGCCTTTCAAAAGTAACCGTTATAAATATGCGCTGTTTTTGTTGTGCCAGAGGCGCACGACTGTTTTTCTTTCTGTTTACTGTCTTCCGTTCCACTATTGGCGTACATGGGTGTGAACTCCGCGGAGGAAAGGGCTCTCATTGCTGTACGCCAACGTGCCTAATTAGCGGTGTAGTGTCGCGTTTTTCTTTTCTCTTTTAGTATTGCTGCCAGTGCTCTGTTCAGGCGCACTCGCTGATGTTGTGTGTGCAAGACTACACGTTTGTCATAAGTGAAAGCAATAACCTTTCTGATTGCTGCCCGCTTTGTACGAGAGGTCAAACCTTTATTGCGTTGTGCTTTTCCACTACTCAGTGCGTTGCGGTTTGACGGCTCACGCGAAGCCGTCGGTGTCCCTCATGGAGCGCTAGGTGGCAGCCACACGGCGTTGCCATTGTTATGCAGCTGCCACTCCAGCATTTAACGTTGTTGCAGTGCTATACCCCTCTTCCCCTTTGGCCTGTGTCTCCTCAAAAGAGTGTTTTTTGTCTCCCGGGTTGCTGTGCTGCGTTAGGACGCAAAACCCCAGCCAGCTCGGTTTTTCAACCTTGTCTTCTCTTAGAGAAAGGGAACCAAAACTGTAACGAAAAACGCGTCCGTCACACAACCTCAGAGTTGGAAAGGAGGGCGTTGCTTTTCCAGCCCCGTGTCGTCCCCAGAAAATGCTCCGTACTTTTGCCCTCGCGGTGCCAAGCACCCCGCAATCCGCACCGCCATCTTCCCCGGACGCTACGTGCAGGGCCCGAACGCCATCGACCAGCTCGGCGATGAACTATCGCGTTTTGGCAAGCGTGCCCTCGTCCTCGCCGACCCGTTTGTTGCAGACACGATGAGGAATAAAGTTATGAACTCCCTTAACAACAAGATGGACGTGCACTTTGAGGTGTTCTCGAGGGAGTGCTGCGATGCGGAGATCAACCGCCTCGCTGCCACAAAGGGCGTGGATGTGGTGGCAGGCATTGGTGGTGGCAAGACACTTGACACAAGCAAGGCCGTCTCGTATGCCCTCAAAGTGCCGACTGCGGTAGTGCCAACGCTAGCATCGTCCGACGCGCCGTGCAGTGCGCTCTCCGTTATCTACACCAGCACCGGTGAGTTCGATCGCTATCTTGCCCTCCCGCGAAACCCGACCTCGTGCTGGTGGACAGCGAGGTCATCTGTAAGGCCCCTGTCCGCTTCCTCGTGTCCGGCATGGGTGACGCGCTCGCCACGTACTTCGAGGCGGAGTCCGCATTTGCCACGCACAGTAGCAACCTCACGGGCTACATGGGCGCTTACACCGCAATCGGGCTGGCACGCATGTGCTACGAGGCGCTGCTGGAGTACGGCGTAGTGGCGAAATGCGCGTGTGCGGCGCAGACGACGTGTCCGGCGCTGGAGCGCGTGATCGAGGCGAACACGTTGCTTTCCGGTCTCGGCTTTGAGAGCGGTGGCCTCGGCGCCTGCCACGCCATCCACAACGGCCTGACGGCGCTTGATGAAACGCACCACTGCTACCACGGTGAGAAGGTGACGATCGGTGTGCTGGCGTCTTTGTTTCTGGTGGACCGCTCGCCGGAGGTGGTAACCGCGTGTACGAGTTCTGTGAGGACGTCGGCTTGCCGACGACGCTAGCCGACATCGGTGTCAAGTCCATCTCGCAAGAGCAGCTGATGAAGGTGGCAGAGCTGTCTTGCGCGCCTGGCGAAACAATGGCAAATGAGAGGGGTGTGGTGACACCGGCGGCGGTAGCGAACGCAATTCGCGTTGCGGACGCCTACGGCTGCTCGCGCAAGGCGGTCAAGTAGATTAGCGAACCTACCTTTAGCAAGCACAGAGACACAATAGTTGCAACCGGAGTCGAGTATTAGCGCTTACGCTAGAGGCTAACACTGTGGTCTTCCGAGGTGTGCCACTCAGCATTGAAGCCGGCACACAAAAAGAAAAAATACGAAACGCAATGGAGCTGTTGCTTGGCACACCGGTAAAAAGGAAGCCTTTTTTTGTTTGCTCGCGCTCCTCGCCCTTTCGAGAAACTCGTCAGCTTAGACCTGTTTCTGGCTCAATCAACACACCGCAATGAGCCCCGTTATGTAAACCAACTTCTCTTATTATTATTATTTTGAATTGTACCAGTGCCCGTCCGCGTAGGGAGGCGGGCCCCCTGCTCACCTATTTCTTCTTCCATCTCGTTTCTCCTGCGCAATGTGCCACTATTTGTTGTTTCCCACCTACCCACGTTCGCGCAACAGACCCATTTAGTTTTCTTTCTCTACGAATGTCGAAAGGCCAGCTTTGAGTGCAATGCGTTGTTCTGCTGATGTGAGTGTAAGCATCAAGGAAGCCAACGCGTTGTCTTCACTGCTATCGAACCGTTTTCTGAAATCTCTGTTTTTGGTTTCCCTTGTTTCTTATAGCTTTGTGACGACTGGCGCGCTGTTTCCCAACAACGAAAAATTACCGAAAAGAGCTTTTGGCGCTGCAAACACACACGCACGCACGCAAAGTCCTCTTAATACGAACAAAGTCGTTTTCCCTCCCGCTTTTTTTTGCCCAATTTATCGTCTACTTTCCCTTGCACCGCCAAGTGACACCGTGCGCAATGAAGTCAACAGAAGTAACCCCCCGTTTTCATTTTTGTTTTTCAACCGGCAGGGGCGTCTTTGTGCTCATCCACTACTTGCCTGTTTTGCTGCAGCCTTCGCGCCAAACACGTGGTCTCCCTTGTTACCGAGTACCAAAAGGGCTCACACTTCAATTACAAAACAAAAGTAACGGAACACGTTGGAGGCAACGGCTGAAAACGAGCAGCAGTTGTTTCTTTTACTAGAAATCGCAGAAGACAGCCTTTAAAGCGCTGTTCCCGACAGCGTCGTAACCGCTTCCATAACTTGACGTTCTCCTACAACCGGAAATACAAGGTTGCCAGACAGACAGGCAGAGCATGTGTCTTCAGAGTTAAGGCGACAAAAGCTACACCAAAGAAACGGCACGCGCACAATTACCTCACCTCTCCCCCCCCCCTACCCACGCAACCCAACCCAACCCACTACCACCATCACCGTCCCCACAACGTCTTTCCCCTCCACCACGATCTCTCTTTTTCTTTTTTGACGGCGCAATACTAAACAATAAAACGGATACTGCACTTGCGCGTCCCCTCACAGTTCCTCCTAACTCCACTATAACCTATCACCACCAATTACTTTCCCCACTAACCAAAGCAACTACTCGTCACTATGTCCGCCCGTGTCAACGTTTACCAGAGCCAGCTGCCGGCCTACAACCGCATCAAGACGCCGTTTGAGGCGGAGCTGATCGCGACGGTGAAGAAGATGACGGCGCCCGGCAAAGGCCTGCTCGCCGCCGACGAGTCCATCGGCTCGTGCTCCAAGCGCTTCGACCCCATCGGCCTGAGCAACACCGAAGAGCACCGCCGCCAGTACCGTGCGCTGATGCTGGAGTGCGAGGGCTTCGAGCAGTACATCAGCGGCGTGATCCTGCACGACGAGACGGTGGGCCAGAAGGCGAGCAACGGCCAGACGTTCCCGGAGTACCTGACGGCGCGCGGCGTGGTGCCCGGCATCAAGACCGACATGGGCCTGCACCCCCTGCTGGAGGGTGCGCCTGGCGAGCAGATGACGGAGGGCCTGGACGGCTACGTGAAGCGCGCGTCGGCGTACTACAAGAAGGGCTGCCGCTTCTGCAAGTGGCGCAACGTGTACAAGATCCAGAACGGCACCGTGTCGGAGCAGCTGGTGCGCTTCAATGCGGAGACGCTTGCTCGCTACGCGATTCTGTCGCAGATGAGCGGCCTGGTGCCGATCGTGGAGCCGGAGGTGATGATCGACGGCAAGCACGACATCGAGACGTGCCAGCGCGTGTCGGAGCACGTGTGGCGCGAGGTGGTCGCTGCGCTGCAGCGCCACGGCGTCGTGTGGGAGGGCTGCCTGCTGAAGCCGAACATGGTGGTGCCTGGCGCGGAGTCCGGCAAGACGGCGACGCCGGAGGAGGTGGCGCACTACACCGTGATGACGCTGGCGCGCACGATGCCGGCGATGCTGCCCGGCGTGACGTTCCTGTCCGGCGGCCTGAGCGAAGTGCAGGCGAGCGAGTACCTGAACGCGATGAACAACAGCCCGCTGCCGCGCCCGTTCAACCTGAGCTTCTCGTACGCGCGTGCGCTGCAGTCGTCCGCGCTGAAGGCGTGGGGCGGCAAGCCGGAGGGTGTGGCCGCTGGCCGCCGCGCCTTCATGCACCGCGCGAGGATGAACTCGAACGCGCAGCTCGGCAAGTACAATCGCGCCGAGGACGACGCCTCCTCCGCCTCCCTGTACGTGAAGGGCAACACCTACTAAGCTGCCCGCCGTGCCGCGGTTCGTTTCTCTGTGTGCGCGCGTGCGTGTGTGGTGCGGGCGAGCGCACTCTGTCCGTCACGGCGGTGTGCTCTCGCGTCCCACGCCGCCGTCCCCCCTCCTCGACGTACACACACACCACACACACACCACACACACACCACCACCGTCACACAACGCGAGCGGCAGGACAGGCGGTGGCTAGTGCACTGTCAGCGTCCCCGCGCGTGTTGCAGTCTTTCTCTCGTGCCGCGAGCGTTGGCCGTTGGCCGCAGGTAGTTTTCTCAAAAACAGTACGCTGCTGCCAACGGCGCCAACGTTAGCGGCTGAGGCCTTTCAAAAGTAACCGTTATAAATATGCGCTGTTTTTGTTGTGCCAGAGGCGCACGACTGTTTTTCTTTCTGTTTACTGTCTTCCGTTTCCACTATTGGCGTACATGGGTGTGAACTCCGCGGAGGAAAGGGCTCTCATTGCTGTACGCCAACGTGCCTAATTAGCGGTGTAGTGTCGCGTTTTCTTTTCTCTTTTAGTATTGCTGCCAGTGCTCTGTTCAGGCGCACTCGCTGATGTTGTGTGTGCAAGACTACACGTTTGTCATAAGTGAAAGCAATAACCTTTCTGATTGCTGCCCGCTTTGTACGAGAGGTCAAACCTTTATTGCGTTGTGCTTTTCCACTACTCAGTGCGTTGCGGTTTGACGGCTCACGCGAAGCCGTCGGTGTCCCTCATGGAGCGCTAGGTGGCAGCCACACGGCGTTGCCATTGTTATGCAGCTGCCACTCCAGCATTTAACGTTGTTGCAGTGCTATACCCCTCTTCCCCTTTGGCCTGTGTCTCCTCAAAAGAGTGTTTTTTGTCTCCCGGGTTGCTGTGCTGCGTTAGGACGCAAAAACCCCAGCCAGCTCGGTTTTTCAACCTTGATCTTCTCTTAGAGAAAGGGAACCAAAACTGTAACGAAAAACGCGTCCGTCACACAACCTCAGAGTTGGAAAGGAGGGCGTTGCTTTTCCAGCCCCCGTGTCGTCCCCAGAAAATGCTCCGTACTTTTGCCCTCCGCGGTGCCAAGCACCCCGCAATCCGCACCGCCATCTTCCCCGGACGCTACGTGCAGGGCCCGAACGCCATCGACCAGCTCGGCGATGAACTATCGCGTTTTGGCAAGCGTGCCCTCGTCCTCGCCGACCCGTTTGTTGCAGACACGATGAGGAATAAAGTTATGAACTCCCTTAACAACAAGATGGACGTGCACTTTGAGGTGTTCTCGAGGGAGTGCTGCGATGCGGAGATCAACCGCCTCGCTGCCACAAAGGGCGTGGATGTGGTGGCAGGCATTGGTGGTGGCAAGACACTTGACACAAGCAAGGCCGTCTCGTATGCCCTCAAAGTGCCGACTGCGGTAGTGCCAACGCTAGCATCGTCCGACGCGCCGTGCAGTGCGCTCTCCGTTATCTACACCAGCACCGGTGAGTTCGATCGCTATCTTGCCCTCCCGCGAAACCCCGACCTCGTGCTGGTGGACAGCGAGGTCATCTGTAAGGCCCCTGTCCGCTTCCTCGTGTCCGGCATGGGTGACGCGCTCGCCACGTACTTCGAGGCGGAGTCCGCATTTGCCACGCACAGTAGCAACCTCACGGGCTACATGGGCGCTTACACCGCAATCGGGCTGGCACGCATGTGCTACGAGGCGCTGCTGGAGTACGGCGTAGTGGCGAAATGCGCGTGTGCGGCGCAGACGACGTGTCCGGCGCTGGAGCGCGTGATCGAGGCGAACACGTTGCTTTCCGGTCTCGGCTTTGAGAGCGGTGGCCTCGGCGCCTGCCACGCCATCCACAACGGCCTGACGGCGCTTGATGAAACGCACCACTGCTACCACGGTGAGAAGGTGACGATCGGTGTGCTGGCGTCTTTGTTTCTGGTGGACCGCTCGCCGGAGGTGGTAAACCGCGTGTACGAGTTCTGTGAGGACGTCGGCTTGCCGACGACGCTAGCCGACATCGGTGTCAAGTCCATCTCGCAAGAGCAGCTGATGAAGGTGGCAGAGCTGTCTTGCGCGCCTGGCGAAACAATGGCAAATGAGAGGGGTGTGGTGACACCGGCGGCGGTAGCGAACGCAATTCGCGTTGCGGACGCCTACGGCTGCTCGCGCAAGGCGGTCAAGTAGATTAGCGAACCTACCTTTAAGCAAGCACAGAGACACAATAGTTGCAACCGGAGTCGAGTATTAGCGCTTACGCTAGAGGCTAACACTGTGGTCTTCCGAGGTGTGCCACTCAGCAATTGAAGCCGGCACACCAAAAAAAAAAAATACGAAACGCAATGGAGCTGTTGCTTGGCACACCGGTAAAAAGGAAGCCTTTTTTTGTTTGCTCGCGCTCCTCGCCCTTTCGAGAAACTCGTCAGCTTAGACCTGTTTCTGGCTCAATCAACACACCGCAATGAGCCCCGTTATGTAAACCAACTTCTCTTATTATTATTATTTTGAATTGTACCAGTGCCCGTCCGCGTAGGGAGGCGGGCCCCCTGCTCACCTATTTCTTCTTCCATCTCGTTTCTCCTGCGCAATGTGCCACTATTTGTTGTTTCCCACCTACCCACGTTCGCGCAACAGACCCATTTAGTTTTCTTTCTCTACGAATGTCGAAAGGCCAGCTTTGAGTGCAATGCGTTGTTCTGCTGATGTGAGTGTAAGCATCAAGGAAGCCAACGCGTTGTCTTCACTGCTATCGAACCGTTTTCTGAAATCTCTGTTTTTGGTTTCCCTTGTTTCTTATAGCTTTGTGACGACTGGCGCGCTGTTTCCCAACAACGAAAAATTACCGAAAAGAGCTTTTGGCGCTGCAAACACACACGCACGCACGCAAAGTCCTCTTAATACGAACAAAGTCGTTTTCCCTCCCGCTTTTTTTTGCCCAATTTATCGTCTACTTTCCCTTGCACCGCCAAGTGACACCGTGCGCAATGAAGTCAACAGAAGTAACCCCCCGTTTTCATTTTTGTTTTTCAACCGGCAGGGGCGTCTTTGTGCTCATCCACTACTTGCCTGTTTTGCTGCAGCCTTCGCGCCAAACACGTGGTCTCCCTTGTTACCGAGTACCAAAAGGGCTCACACTTCAATTACAAAACAAAAGTAACGGAACACGTTGGAGGCAACGGCTGAAAACGAGCAGCAGTTGTTTCTTTTACTAGAAATCGCAGAAGACAGCCTTTAAAGCGCTGTTCCCGACAGCGTCGTAACCGCTTCCATAACTTGACGTTCTCCTACAACCGGAAATACAAGGTTGCCAGACAGACAGGCAGAGCATGTGTCTTCAGAGTTAAGGCGACAAAAGCTACACCAAAGAAACGGCACGCGCACAATTACCTCACCTCTCCCCCCCCCCTACCCACGCAACCCAACCCAACCCACTACCACCATCACCGTCCCCACAACGTCTTTCCCCTCCACCACGATCTCTCTTTTTCTTTTTTGACGGCGCAATACTAAACAATAAAACGGATACTGCACTTGCGCGTCCCCTCACAGTTCCTCCTAACTCCACTATAACCTATCACCACCAATTACTTTCCCCACTAACCAAAGCAACTACTCGTCACCATGTCCGCCCGTGTCAACGTTTACCAGAGCCAGCTGCCGGCCTACAACCGCATCAAGACGCCGTTTGAGGCGGAGCTGATCGCGACGGTGAAGAAGATGACGGCGCCCGGCAAAGGCCTGCTCGCCGCCGACGAGTCCATCGGCTCGTGCTCCAAGCGCTTCGACCCCATCGGCCTGAGCAACACCGAAGAGCACCGCCGCCAGTACCGTGCGCTGATGCTGGAGTGCGAGGGCTTCGAGCAGTACATCAGCGGCGTGATCCTGCACGACGAGACGGTGGGCCAGAAGGCGAGCAACGGCCAGACGTTCCCGGAGTACCTGACGGCGCGCGGCGTGGTGCCCGGCATCAAGACCGACATGGGCCTGCACCCCCTGCTGGAGGGTGCGCCTGGCGAGCAGATGACGGAGGGCCTGGACGGCTACGTGAAGCGCGCGTCGGCGTACTACAAGAAGGGCTGCCGCTTCTGCAAGTGGCGCAACGTGTACAAGATCCAGAACGGCACCGTGTCGGAGCAGCTGGTGCGCTTCAATGCGGAGACGCTTGCTCGCTACGCGATTCTGTCGCAGATGAGCGGCCTGGTGCCGATCGTGGAGCCGGAGGTGATGATCGACGGCAAGCACGACATCGAGACGTGCCAGCGCGTGTCGGAGCACGTGTGGCGCGAGGTGGTCGCTGCGCTGCAGCGCCACGGCGTCGTGTGGGAGGGCTGCCTGCTGAAGCCGAACATGGTGGTGCCTGGCGCGGAGTCCGGCAAGACGGCGACGCCGGAGGAGGTGGCGCACTACACCGTGATGACGCTGGCGCGCACGATGCCGGCGATGCTGCCCGGCGTGACGTTCCTGTCCGGCGGCCTGAGCGAAGTGCAGGCGAGCGAGTACCTGAACGCGATGAACAACAGCCCGCTGCCGCGCCCGTTCAACCTGAGCTTCTCGTACGCGCGTGCGCTGCAGTCGTCCGCGCTGAAGGCGTGGGGCGGCAAGCCGGAGGGTGTGGCCGCTGGCCGCCGCGCCTTCATGCACCGCGCGAGGATGAACTCGAACGCGCAGCTCGGCAAGTACAATCGCGCCGAGGACGACGCCTCCTCCGCCTCCCTGTACGTGAAGGGCAACACTTACTAGACTTCACGCTTTCTGTGAAAATTGGTCCGATGTGTACGTAAGGGGGAATGGGTTGTAGTGGCAGTGGGGTTTAGCAACGTTCTGCTAGGGTCGTTCGGGGGTTGGTCGCGGTGCGATATGACCGTTAGTGTTGTTCTTTGATCTATTTTGCACGTAACTGTATTTCGTTTTGTGGTGGTTTTTTTTACGTCTGTCTGAGTGGACTCTTCTGAAAGGAAGTGGTTTCGTGAAGTTGTCTTGTATTTTAATTGCCGTCTGTAGAATTAACTATGTCGTGGCGTTCGGAGGCAGACGTACAGTATCAAATATGTGTGAGAAAAGCTGGTTGTTGTCGTAAACGCGCACGTACTCGTGCACCGAGTGAAGACGCCGAATCCGAAACTTGTCTAACGGCGTTTGTCTCCCCGAGTTATTAACACATAAATGGATTTTAATTGCTGTGCTGGTTACGAGTTTTTGATGCGCTGTTGTAATGTGCCGTTTTTGGTTAATTTGTTGTTCGCTTGAAAGACTCGAGCTTTACGTGGAAGGAGTGTAATCGCTTTTTTCCCCCTTCGGCATTATCGATAGACGACAAGGCTTGGCTTCGAAGCAGAGATTGGCTCTGTTGAAGTGCAGCAGAGTGGCAGAGTCTTTATGGGATCAAAAGCAGCTGTTTTTTTTTAGTTTATTCTTGTTTCTTTGTTTCTCTCCGTCGATCGTTGCGTTGGTTTCTTGTCAAGGAGTCGCGATAGTACTCTGTGTGAGTGTGTGTGTTTGTGTGCTTTGCTTTGCTATGGCTTCTTCTTTGCGGTTATCCCTATCGCAAGCTGTTACTTTTTTTTTTTTATTCCCGTTTCACGCACGGTATCCCCTTCGATGTGCCTTCTGACGCGTAGGGCGTTTAGTCCCTTCCTGTCGAGAGATAATAAGTTCACGACTCGGTGTAATGTAACCTCCCAGTGCTCTCATGTGACATCGGTGGAC
The DNA here is from genome assembly GCA_900240875.1 of Crithidia expoeki. Lineage (NCBI taxonomy): Eukaryota > Euglenozoa > Kinetoplastea > Trypanosomatida > Trypanosomatidae > Crithidia > Crithidia expoeki. Next base: position 15,619 of record OESE01000222.1, read on the forward strand.
GTACAGAGTGCAGAAGACAAAAACGCGTTTAAACGAGTCAGAAAAACGTATGCATCACAGTGCTGGGTAAGTACGTATTGTCATTAGAGCGGCACTTTGGGGATGAAAACCAGAAGAAAAAGTCTTTGGCTGTGATTGTGAGTTTCACTACGGGTTAATAGAGACGCTAAGCAACTGTTCTTTAGTCACGGTTCGCTAGTGCGTCGGACTCTGATTTAAACAGAAGAGTAATAGTAGTAGTAATCCCTAAAGTGTAAAGCAAACGTGAGACAATACGACAGCAATCTCAGTTTGATTTGTCCAGGCTTGCGTCACTTTACGAAACAACACTCATTGTTCACCTTCACTCTCACGAAATTACTCTTTCTCTCGAGTGTTTTCTCCGGATTACTGCTAGATTTTTTGTGTCTCACTTCTTTTGGTGTTGCTTGGTGTGCTTCCCGGTGATGTCAGCTAGCACCGCCATATAAATTGTCAGTAAACAGTATGTCCACCAATTGCAACGATACACCGCGTGAAAAGCGGCTCACCGAGGAGGAAATGGAGCGGCACATTGCACGGCTGACGGCGCCACGCCAGCCAGCAGACGTACACGACCCTTTCGAGGTGTGCCCGACAAAGCGCATCTCTTCAGAGGAGCTCGCTAAGATGACGGACCGTCTCTACACGCAGAGTCTCCAGCGGCGCGCTGCCTCAATGGCCGAAGCAGAGCAGGCCGTCTACGGCAGTACAATCGGCGCTTCTAAGTCCGCCGCCGGTGGCGCTGCAGCGGCGAAACTGACACCGGAGCAAAAAGAGCAGGCCGTGTCACGCCTCTACACGGAGTCGATGCTGAACCACAAGGCAAAGATGGAGCGTCTAAAAAAGCAGTATCAGTATCACCCTACCCGCCCCTCAAAGAAAGTTCAGCTGGAGGCTTTTGTGCAGCACATGTACAATGACCAGTTGGAGGCAAAGAAGAAGACGGAGCAGCGTCTGCATGACCTCTATATCGCGCCGACTGAGATCCATACCGGGACGATATCAAAAGTGCAGGCAGAGGAGTCGGCAAATCGTCTGAGCACAACAAAGACCGCGGCGTAATCGCAATCGTCTTGAGTGTTGCGTTGTGGTTTTTTAATGGTTGCCGTTGTTGTTCGTTGTGACACTGCAGACCTTCCCCTCCTCTCTTCCACGCATCCGTTGCGCCTGTATTCGGTTGCGCTTTCTCCTTCACGAGTGTCTAGTGTCATTTAGAGGCTTTGCATGACGTAGTCGGAGCAAGCAGCTTTTAACGTCCTTGTCTTGTTCACTCCCTGCATTCATGTACACTAGAGTTGTTTCTCTGTTGCTGTTTGTTTGTTGTTGTTGTTTTTTGTGCGTGATTCCGCCTTCCTTTTTTTTTTGGATGTAAGACACAGCCGATACTCACTAGTTGGTCGTGTGATCTTCCCTGTTCCCCGTTTGAAACAGGAAGGCACAGCCTGTAATATATAAAAAAAAAGAAAGAAAAACGTAAAGCCATACCAGTGGTTACACTAGCTGATTCTAACTTCACTGGTCTACTTTTGACGACCACACTTCGTAATAAAACGCGAAAACCAAAACAAAGAGCCACACCTTTCAACGATGTTGTTGGTATCAAAGCGCCACTCGTCCCAACTTCTGCACCTTTCCCTCTCTTACCCTCTCTCTCTTTTTTATTTTGTTTATCTGTCAAAATGGTCTCGCGGTAACTCCTCGTTATGATTTTCATACACCTGCGAAAGCTGTGGTTTCTCTAACCCACCTTACTCACACCGACAAAAAATGAACGATGCAGAGGCGTATTTGAAGCACGGCAGAAGGATTCAGTCGCAAAAGTTCGGCCGCGTTGGGGTGGCTCGAGACGACGGCTCCGCATCAGGTGGCGGTGATGTCGGGAAAAGTCCAGTTCACCCCAGCGGTATTGAAAGCGTTGTTATTGTACCGATTGACGATGCCCGACGCGAGAAACAGCAGCTGCCGATGAAGAAGAAGAAAGCCGGGAAACGTCGTCGCGGCGACAGTGACAGCGACGATGATCCCGTTACTGCAGAAGCATTCAAGAACAAAACAGGTACCCAGAAACTTGGAAATAGCGGAGAGGAATGTAATAATAACGATTTTGCGGGTAACGAGGCTTTACCAACGGAGGAACTGGATTTTGCAAACGTTGCCTCTCCATCAACGCCGTTGCCACCCGTCGAAAATGTAGCACAGCGCATCAATCTCCTCGCGAAGTGGTTCCCGGCTGCGCTGCAGGAGGGGAAATTGGAGGCCGCAGTGGCCCCTGGGTCTGACTTTGTGGAAGCTACTGTCGAACGAATGACGAAAGCACGCGATTATGTGTTGACGCTGCGTTACGGAATTGAAGACTTAGAAACGTTACTTAAGGAAACACGCGAGTCGCACGCAGCTCTGTGGGAAAACGAAGAGCACGGCACGGCGCGAGTGCAAGACTACTGGAAACTGCCCGGCAGTGCAATTGCAAAGCTGGTGTGTGCCAGTGGAGCAGGGGGATTTAAGGAGGTGCTCGCGGAGTTTGCTGATGATGTGCCGTCCATCCCGCGTGAGGTGGCTGCGGCTGTGCGGGCTGTGGTGCATTGCCGAAGACGCCTCCGCGTGCCGCTGGAGTACAATTGTAAGGCGTGGCACGAGCTGCTAGACACACAGGGGCCGGAGCGTGGCTACGTGCCGCATTTGTCCAGCATTTTGTGGCTCAGCGTGGCTAGCGCGACGGCCATGTTCTCCGTCATCACACAGCGCCTCCTGCGCAGTGCACGTGCTTTGGCGGAGCGGGAAGGGGAAACCAAGGCAAGTGTTTTTCAGTCCACCTCACCGCAGCTGCGACAACCAGCAACTTGTAACTTCGAAGCGGCGGAGGATAGCGGCGATGGTCCGCGCTTCTTCGACAACACCGACGCCGATAACAACCACGATGATGTGTCTGTTAAGACGGAGGATACCTTCTGGATTGCGGACTCGGTTGCGTTCTCACCAACTCTCTCAGCGGACGAGAAGTCCCTGCTCGCCTTCTTGCGCTACTTGATGCCGGTCAGTGAGGACGGGGCGGCTCCGCAGGCCCGCACATCCACTGGTTATGGAGTGTGGCTGTACGCAGCCTTCACGACTCTGGACACGCCGCTAGATCCGGACACAGCTCGCCTGGCCCACGACCTCTTCCGCACCTGCTGCCGGCACCTCCGCACGCTAGGTTCATGGAAAGATATACGAGGCAGTACACGTAACATGCTCTTGAGGGAACTCGCTTCGCGCAAGGGAGGAACAAAGGCGATGTACGCGTCGCTTGAAGAAATCACCCGAGAAGACGTGCTGGCGCTGTACACCATCGTCGTGGTGCTCGCGCGTTTCTTCCGGCAGAACCAGGACCACTTCATTCCCATGTAGGCGGGGGAATAATGACGTGTGTCCCAACAAATATTACCGTGTATTTTTGAGTGACGTTACCACTTGCTCTTCCTCTTGTTAAGTTGCTTCGCGTTCTTTGGAATTGGTTTTCACTTGGAAGTGGCGGGAGAATATCCACCAGGCTAGCAAACCCCCGAAAGACACAGTATAGTTGCGTACCACTCTCACTTGATGGCTTTCGCTTGACCAACTAACATGTTTTCAATAGAAGCAACTCACATATTACTGTGAAGTAAAGGTAGAGCCGTTGATTCCTTCGAAAAGCGCCACTTTTCAAATCCTAAGAACCGCAAACAGCCTCTGATTATTTTTCTCCATCATTCTGCCCCATCCACTTTTTTCGGTTTTCAGCTGCGTTGCCAGTGTTTTGCAAAGCATTGTGAAGCGAACAGTAACCGAAAATCAACACTAACACATGCTCACCATTTACATCATCCCCAGTTTGTCTTCCCCTCTCTCGAGATCATCGTCACTGATTAACCCAGTCCAATTTCTGCCCAGTCCCGTTTTATTTATATATATATATATATTTTTTTTTTTTTTTGATCGGTACAATCTCTCCTTAATTGCTCCGCCTGGCCTTAACTCTTCCTTGTTGGGGCCCTTTTCACTTGCCCTTAGATCCCCCCCTTTTCATTCCCCTCAGAAAGTAAAAAGATGTTCACCGTTCTGTGCTGCGCTGACCTACACGGCGAAAAGGTAAACTTGGAAGTCACGCTCGACGTCGCCCCTGTCTCCGTGCAGGACCTCGTCGGCTCCTTAACACACGTTTTTGCGTGCGAAGAAGCGGCGCTGCTTACGCGCCAGGGCTACGCCGCCATGGTGCCACCGACTTTCCAGATCATCAGTGTCTTCATCTACGACGACGTGCTGCTGCACTGGACAAAGCTGAAGTCTATCACACAGCTGCACGAGTATGACCAGCTCTACGTCTTTCAGCCACAGACGCAGTGGCACCATGACGTTCAACAGGACCTACCACCTCCACGGCCACCCGTGCAGAGTCGCGCAGCATCCCTTGCTGCCTCTGGTGTCGGTGCTCACACATCGCTGCCCCTTTCGTCCTCTTCCTATGTGGATCAGACACCATTGCGGGGCGTCGGCCAGCCACACGCAGCCCCAGCCCCCTCCGTAAGTCTCCACAGTGGACCTACACACCCCCGTCGCACCCCTGCCAGTGACCCCACCACGGGTGCTGCTGCCGCCACGTCAACGTCGGGGACGTCGCGCCTGGCCGCCCGTTCACCCGTGAGAAGCCAGCTCGAAGAGCAGCTCAGGGAGGAGGAGCGTCTGTCGCAGCGGCTCTCTTCAGTCCGCAGCGAGCGGGAGCGGCTGGAGTGGGCTGCGCAGCGCGAGGAGGAGGAGGAGCGACGGCGCCGTGCAGTGGAGCTGGGTCAGCTGATGCAGCGCAAAGAGCAGGAGATTTGGGCCCACCGCGACGCACTCGCCAAGGCGGAGGCGGAGTTTCAGCGCCTCTTAGCGGAGAAGCAGCAGCTCGTGAGATCTATGTCACCGCAATAAGGAGAAATGACAGTTGAAAGTCACCTGTTCTGTAGATTCAGACAAGCGATCACCCTCATTTACATTCGAAAGGCTGATTCGCAAAGAAGTAAGTAAACCATTGAAGGCTTAGTTCGATGTGACGCTGCGGTTTACCCTATACAGAGAGATGCTCACCAGCATCCGTGGGTTTTTTTTTTTTTTCAGGAATATAGATGGAGTTAGGGTTGCAAAGAGACGGTCTGCATTGCCGGCTTATCATTTTACCACTACATTGGACGGATGTTCAACGTCTCTGCAGCGTTGCGTGATTCTACTGTTCCCTCATCCCTTCCCTGTGCTTTTCAAGTGAACGAATCATGAAGTTTCTGATTGCATACGAAAGCCCTTTTTATAATTTAGGGTTGTATAGATTGTACGTGATAGCACTCAGACCAATTTGCTAACAGGTGCATAGACTGAATGTCATCCGGCCCTACTCACTTTGACCCCAGAGGATACGCGACGCAGTTGGCTGTCAGGCCAGGAAGCCGCAGTGCACGACCCAAGTCGGACTACGGGCTAGCCGTGAAATCAAAGCAGCGACGTAATGTGCACCAAACGTTGTCGCACAGCGGGTCTTCACTCCCCGTTGCCTCGTCTTCGTTTCCTTTGTCAACCCCACGAATGCAAGGGGCAACTCAGCGGCAGCAGAACACAGGCACGCAGCAGTGGTGCAGCGCACACGATTCACAGGAGCTGTCTCGTCAAACGATATCCGCCACTGCTTCTGCTGCTGGGCGTAGGCTCGTACGTGATTCCCCAGTGCAAGCGCGACCGCCCACTGCGCCTCGTTCCCCGCGTAATCCCTCAGTTACTGCTGCTGCGGCGGCTTTAGCCTGTCAGCGGGACGGTGGCGTTGCAAGAGCTGTACCCGTTGAAGAGGTGCATGATGCAGAGTTGTCAGACGCTGTGTTGGATGCTTCTGCTTCGACGCTGCTGACACAACTGCAGGAGGTGGTTGTGCAGATCAGCCGCCAGGTTGTCGAGGAACGGCGGTACGCAGGGCAGCTGCGCGACCAAATTGCTTCTCTGGAAGCCGTCATTGCTGAGCAGGACGCGATGCTTGACCAACTGAGCCGAGAAAATGAGACGGCGCTACAGGAGAAGGCGCAGCTGATGAAATCGTACCAGCAGGAGTTGCGGCGAAGTGTGTGGATCAAGCGTGAAGGCTCCTTTTCACCGTACTTCACCACAGCAGCAAGATCACGATTCGCTGCAATGAAAAGAACACCAATTTCCACTGCAGAAGTGGACCGCTGCGTACTTGCGGAGTTTGATCGTCTATCGTCATCTTTCGGTGCATCCGCGGGGCGTGGCAGCAGTGCTGCTGCTGCTGCTCGCTATGTCAATCCTGTCAACGAAGTCAGCCCTGAGGTGGCCGCGGTGCTCCGATCATTAGCGGCGCAGGTACTGCAGCTGAAGCAGTTTCAACCGCAGGACGATGAACTTCAGACCAATGAGCGAGAGGAGCCTAATCAGGTGAGTCAACATGAAAGTCACGATGGCAGTACGAGTTCTATTACAAACACAGCGCCCCCCGCTTTGCTGAACGATGCGCTGAAGCCCCAGCAACCTAACGCGATGCCTTCGCCGTCGTTTCGCCCACCGGCCTCTGTTAATTTAGTGAGCCATCTTTCCACCCAGCTGTCGCACGTAGATGCCGCTCGTGTCACACAGCACACTAACGTTGATGTGAGTAGGCGAGAGCCGTCTCAGGGCCGCGCGACATCGGAGTCCAGCGTATCAGTGGATAGCGCGATTTACGAAGATGCCGCGACCATTCTGTCGGATATTCGTGCACGTTACGGTCTGTAGGAGGCGTAGACTGCTTCTGATGTGTGTATTTGTTGGCACGCAGACGCGAATCAATGAGGATGAGGTTTCCTCTTCACTCGAGCAGCTCTTTGGTACTGTTTTCCCCTACCTTTGTGGCTGTTTTTCTTGCTTTGTTGTTGTTTGTGCTCAATGCGAGGGGACATCAGTACACTGAAATTAATTTTGTGGACTTCAGCCCACACAATACATGATGAAGCAAAGACAATAGCTAGATGGTAATATTGTTCGAGGGAACTCGGCGAAGGCTGAGTTTCAACGTTTCACTGCTTTCTCTGGGAGGCCTTCCTGGCGGTAAAGAAGAAGCAGCCGTTAATTGTGTTTTTCCGCTTCCTTGTTCTTTACTGCACCTTTTGTTTTTTTTCCCTTTACCGCTTGCGAAGGAGTACGTGAACAGCAGAACTGCTGCGTCTCACCTAACCCGTTGTTGGGTGTTGTTATCATACGCGTTCTCCAACCTTCAATAAACATTATCTTATTACCTTTGTGATGCTCCGGAGAATTGTGTGTGTCACGAACAGGCGTTCGGCCGCTGTCGTTGTCACGTTTATCGGATGCCGCCGGCTGGCCACACAAGACGGTGTAATGCGGGCAGCATTTCTTCTTCATTCCGCAGTACCTATTACTTTCCTCACATCCCGCCGCACGGCTGCCACGCAGAGCACCACCGCGAGGCGAAACCACAATGGCGCCGCCTCCGGTGTCGGGCTGACAGACGCGGAGATCATCGCCATCGCGGACTGGAAGTCACCGCAGTACGAAGAACGACTGGGCCTCGGCGGTGGTGACGCAATCACAGAGGAACGACTAAAACGTCACTACTACGTGCTGGCAAAGCACTTTCACCCCGATAGTGCTGCTGGTGCAAAGGACCGAAGCGACGGCGGCGGCGCGCAAGCAGCCGAAGCTTTCCACAACGTCAAAGAGGCCTACGATGCGATTAGTGCCACATTGAAGGATAGCGGCAGTAACAGGAGCGGCAGCCCATGCGGAAACAGATCGGAAAGCAAGAGCGGTTACTCAAACGAGTTTGCGGGCGGCTTCACCTACTCGGACGAGGCGCGGCGGCGGTCGCAGATGCGGTTGCTCGGGGAGACGGTCGTGCTCTTTGTCGCCATGACGGTGTTGCTGATTTACGTCGTGAGCCGCCACAATAAGTCCCGCATGCAGTCGCGCTACTTGTGGCACCTGGTATGGATCTTCTTCATGATTCAGCTCTTCCCGCGGCTGCTGGCGTCCGCCATCCTCTTTGCGGCGCACTCAATGTACCTGCTCGATAACACGACGCTTAGGGAGCAAGCGGCCGTGTCACTCATCGTGAAGCGGAGCAAGTCAGAGTACACCGTAAAGTTGGATGGCATTCGTGCGGAGTCGACGCCGCATGTAGTTGTGCAGGTCACCACCACCACTACCCCAGCAAAGAGCGACGACCATCCTGCCGCAGCGCTGCAGTGAAAGCAAGCGAGGTGAGTGAGCTGGCGTCTACGTTGACGTTTGACAGAGGCGTCACGGAGTTTATCCTTCCTACGCCTGCCACCGCACACGCCATTTACCACATCAAGGCAGTAGATGAGGAGCGAAGGATGATACTTGTGGATCGCACCATTACCGCACTGGCGTGAGGCCCGTTGGGAAGTGAATGGGTGAACGCTTGTGGTAGCGTTTTGGTTTCCCTCTCTCTCTTTACAGATTGTAAATAAGGTTTGCGAGAAAAGAATGCGGGTGTTTGCACCTGGTTCTTCGCTCTCTATTTTCAATGCCATTTTTGAAGTTTTCTGTACTTAAGCGTAACAAAGCACATTTACTTTCAATGACGATACGCGTGAGGCTGATGGCAGCAGGTGCTCCTTCGTAGCTCTTTTCGTGTGCAACGCTTTATTCTATCCCCGATCGGCATCGCTGTTGCTCACATGGGAGTCGACTCACGCACACACACCCCTTGACGTTGACACGATTTAAGATGAAAAGTCATTGGTTACCCTGCCGCACAAAAAAAGAGAAAAAGAAAACCTACGAGTCAGTTCGTCCTATCAATACGCCCTCTTAACTTTATCTTCTTTCTCTTGTTTTCTTTTCTCGGCTTACGGAGTGTTCACGACAACCCACACGAAACTACTACTCACCTCCAGGATCTATTAAGCAAGAATAGCGAGTGTGAGGGGAGCCTCTGGAGTATCGTCTCTTTCCACGACTACACGTACACCCACACACATACACACACATATATACAGACGTAGTAGTGCCAGCGGGAGTGCAACTTACGCAGATCGGCGTCTCAGAGCACTGCATATTTTTGTGTCTCCCGTGAATCTGCATCGCTCTTCTTATTAAAAACGGAAACGACGCAGCTGTCCCAATCTTTCCTACGCCAGCAACATCAACAACAGTAATCGGAACTATTGCGTTCGTCATCACGCTTGTTGAGTGCTTGTGACTGTGTATCTAGCAATAATTTACTTTCTCTTGCCTACACACGTAGCGGAAGAAGTCGCTCTGATGTCGTCCGCCTCACAAGTGCTGCCGCTGGCGCAGCAGCGTCTCTTCGACAAGATGAATCGCGAGTACTCAAATCGCGAATACACCAAGGCGCTGCGTACATCCGACAGTATCCTCAGCATTGCACCCGAGCACGTCGACACCCTGGCGGTGCGCGGGCTGATCCTGTACAACCTCGAGCGCATCGAGGAGGGATACGACACTGTCAAGCAAGCTATCCTTATAAACCCACGCTCCGTTGTGGCGTGGCACTCCCTGGGCATGTGCCAGCGCCTTGACAAGAAGTACGCTGAGGCGCTGAAAGCCTTCAAGCGTGCATTGAGCTTCGACGCGACGAACACGGAAGTGCTGCGCGACGTCGCCTCTGCCTGCATCCAGGTGCGCGACTGGCCGCAGTTTCTTGACGCACGGGAGAAGATGGTGACGGCCAAGTCCAGCGTGCGTGCGAACTGGGTGGCCGTGTCGTGTGGGCACCGCCTGCTCGGCCACAGCAAGCTGGCAGCCGCCGTTATGGACGTGATGACGTCGATCATGGACGCTGGTGATAATCCGGTGGAGGTAAGCGAGGCGCACCTGTACCGTGTGGAGCTGGAGCTCGAGAGCGGCGCCCCGCAGCGTGCGCTGGAGCTGTTGAAGAAGCATGACGGCGATTTTGTGGACGCCGAGACGAAGCTGCTGCTACGGGCGAAGGCGCACGCGCAGCTCGGCCAGCGCGCCGAGGCGGAGAAGCGTTACATGGAAGTGATCGGCCGCGGCGTGTCCGAGGCAGACAGCATCGCTGCGCTGGCGCAGATGCAGAAGATCCCGCTCGACCGCTACCTCCGCCCGCTGCCGGGATACACAGAGAAGTACATGGAGATCCTCGATCGAGTGCTGGCGGCGCACCCGAAGTGCGACTACGCGAGGCGCCATGCTTTGGACTGCATGCCGCTCGAGCATTTCGGCGAGCGCTTGGCTGCCTTCGCCACGCCGTACATTCAGCGCATGATACCGTCGCTGTTCAGCGTCCTAAAGTCCCTCTACGTCGATTCAGCCCGCTCAGCGAAGATCGGCGAAGTCTTCGCTGCGATGGAGAGGGAGCTGGAGGCGAGGGACTTCGCTCGCTTCGGTGGCGAGGCGAACCCGTGCTTCATTCTGTGGGTGCAGACGTTCCTGGCATCACATCATCGCCGCATGGGCAATTACTCTGCGGCGCACGCGTACATCGACAAGGCCATCGCCCACACCCCGACGCTGGAGCTGCTGTACCTTGAGAAGGCCAAGATTTTCGCGCGGGAGGGCAAGACAACCGAGGCGGCGCAACACGCCGACTTTGCACGTCAGCTGGACCTGCAGGACAAATACCTCAATAGCAAGGCGGCCAAGTACTACTTCCGCGACAACCAGGTGGAGAAGGGTGAGGCGACGATGCAGCTCTTCTACAAACCGTCTGTGGTGCCCGGTGACACGTACCTGACGGCGCTGGAGTCGCAATGCTACTGGTATGAGCGCGAAGTCGGTGAAGCTTTCTACCGCAAGGGCGACTACATCTCTGCCCTGCAGAACTTACTCATGTTCGAGCGCCACCACGAGCAGAACCACTGCGAGTTGAGCGACTTCCACAACTACGTCTTCCGCCGCAACACGATGCGGCCCTGGTTCGACGTTCTGGAGTGTGACGACAACATGGACCGCAATAAGTTCTTCCTGAAGTTCTGCCCGGCGCTGGTGCGTACCTACATGCAGGTTCACGCGAAGGGCGAGGCGGCAGTGCGGGCGGCGCACGTGCCGCGGCCGGAGCTGGAGCTGGAGAACGTAAGCGCGGAAGAGGTGAAGCGCATCAGGCAGCAGCAGAAGGACTACTGCCTAACCGACATTGACCTCACGGAACCGCTCGTGAAGGCGAACCGCTACATGGAGTACCTGCTGAAGCACCGCGGAACGGAGGCGAGCACGCACGTGCTGGCGGCAGAGCTGTACACGGTGGCTGAGAAACCGTTTCTGGTGGCGCGTGCGCTGCTGGAGTTGCACCGGCTGCAGTACGACAAGACGAACGAGCTAGCCGCGGCGTTCAAATCCGGGCTGTACATCTCGGCAAAGTCCACCGCGGATGCCCGTGTGCAGGCCGTGGTGGACGAGATTGTCGAGACGGTGATCGCCTAATTACGCGTGAACGAGCGCGGTGAGGGAGAGGAAGGAAGTAGTTCGTTTTTCTTTTAAGCCGGTGGTTAGGTGTGCGAGTGGGTACGGTTATGTTTGTTTTTTCGTTTTCTTTTTTTCTTTGGGCACTCTGTGGCCATACTGTTGTTAACTATGTGATGCCGTTTACCCATCTGTCTCTTTTCGGTTGGTGGTGGTGTGTCTGTTTTGTAGTGCCACGCTCTTCAAACTTCGATCAACTTAATATGCGTAATACTCTAAACAAAGACAACAAGGAAAATTACTTGGCTCAGTACGAAGCCTCCAGGTTAGTCGTTGATACACTTCACTGTGTAACCACAAGATGCACCACAAGGGGAAAGCGCGGCAGCACGCTCCGTGGCAAGCAAAAGCAGTGCGACGGGGGAGACAAAAAAAAATTAGCGTTTTTTTTTTTTGCCACATCACTTGACTGCACAGTTTCGACGTTTGTTTACGTGGTAAAAATGCGAAGACAAATGATAACTTATACAACTACGGCGAGGTCTTTCCCGGCCCCTGCATTTTCTCCATTTATCCTCTTTCCACGTCTTTCCTTCTCAGAAATAAAAGCACTTCGGAAATTCTCACAAGGCTCGTTCCCATATACTTTCGTACGTAGTTTTTTGTTGTTGTTGTTTGCCTCTCTTATAACCCTCAGAAATCAATGCCAAAGCTGTGCGTTGAGTACTCTAAGTCGGGTCGCGCGAAGTGCTCGCTGACGTCATGCGGCAAGAAGATCGAAAAGAACGAGCTGCGCATCGGGACGGAGGTGGTGCTGCCTTACAGCGGCGACGGGGTGGAAACGTGGAAATGGCGCCACCTTTGCTGCTTCACGGAGCGGCAGCTCGGCAACGCGCGGGACACTGGCGACATCGACGACATCCAGGGCGAGGATGACCTTGCCCCAGCAGACAAAGAGCTGGTGGAGAAAATGCGCGAAGGCAAACTGGTTGGCGACACAAGCATTTTGGGCCGGATCGGCGACATCGCGCACTCGCGGTTGGCGAGCGAGTTGACCGGTAAAGGAGCGGCGAAGCTAAAGCCGAAGAAGGCAAAAAAACACGACGAGGAAGGTGGTGACGTTGGCGATGGTGGGAGCGCGCCCGCCTCGCCTGGCGAGAAGCGCCCTCGTGCGTCTCGCAACCCGCGGGGCAAGGCCACCGCCGCAAACGCTAAGACGGACGACGGTGTCGACTCCGAGGCAACGGACGAGTACGAGGTCGCAGTAGAGGTCGTGTCGGACAAGCCGCGGTGCCCGTACGGCGCCGACTGTTTCCGCACAAACCCGGAGCACTTCCAGCAATACTCGCATGATGGGGACACCTCCGCTCCAGGCGGCGCCAAAACCACCACCGTGAAACCGGTGATAAGAAGAAATGAGTCCCCGAGGAAGGGGAACAGAGGGAGATTTTTGATACACTTAGTGCGCGTACGCGCCGGCCCGTTTGTAGCGCAATGCTTGGCGGAAAACTGTTAAAACGAGAAAGCGAAAAAGCCCAGGCCCCTTTTTGCGGCGGGGTGGGCTGGTTTGCGGAAGCGGGGCTGCAGCCGCGGGCGCCCCACCGCCAAAACGCGCGGTCCTAAGCCCCGCCAGGCAGCCACACGCACCCCCTCTAAAGGGGGTGCGTGCTACACGGAAAGCCCGGCGACCTCAAGTGCGCAAAAAAGTTTCCTTCCGGCCGGAATCGAACCAGCGACCCTGTGATACCTGCTAGTTCTACAGTCACATGCTCTACCAATTGAGCTACAGAAGGGCGATAGAGTGAGTCGCGTTAAAACAAAAACATCAGTACAATTGAAAAGTAAACAAAAACCAAAAGGCCGCTACGGGGATCGAACCCGTGACCTCCGTCTTACTAGGACGGCGCTCTGCCATTGAGCTAAGCAGCCGTGTTCTGCACACTAGCCAAACCTAAAAACTGTTAAAGTAGAAGACTTAACAAAAACATCCGTGACAGGATTCGAACCTGCAACCCTCTGATCCGTAGTCAGATGCTCTTCCATTGAGCCACACGGACTTGAAGTGTCCTCAAGACAAAAGGGGGTTTTAATACCCTTTGTTTGTTCCGAAAAAACTTCCCGGCCGGGAATTGAACCCGGGTCACCCGCGTGACAGGCGGGTATACTAACCACTATACTACCGAGAACTGTTAAATGCATGGTAGCAGGTGAATTTTGCGGCCGCAGCAGCTGGGACACCCTTTGCGGCGCGTTCGCGTCCTCTGCCGCTGCGAAGTCCGCGCTGCCCCCTGTGCAGGAGGCGGCGCGTCGCGAGGGGGGCGGGGAGGAGGCAGGCGCGGCGCATGCCCCGGTGCGCACCCCCCGCCGCACCGGCCAGGAGAGAGACGATAACGCGGAGCCGAGGCCGCCGCCAACGCAACCGCAGCGGCAGGAGGGAGCAATGTGCGCGCCAAACGCTTCCCCCAGTGGGTCCAAACGCGGTGGGAAGAAGGGGTGGAAAAAAAAAAGAAAGATTAGGGAGGAAATCCAGTATAGCAGCGCCATGTTCACGGGCGGGGTTTTTTCTTCTTCAGTCTTGTTTGGCGGCTGTTGCTCCGCGGGTGGAATCGCCGCGGCCTCGGCGGAGCGCAGGTCCGCCGAGCATTGGCAACGGACCCGCGCCATGGCAAACAAACAGGGCAGGGTAGATGTACTGCCGTCTGCTGGATGAGTGTTTTTTTGTGTGCGTATAAGTCCAGTGTAGTGAGGATGATGATAACGGTAAAACAAGCTGAGTTCGCTTAGTTAACAAACGTACGTACACCGTGTTCTGAGGTTGGCGGATAGTGTATGTGGAGAAAACAAGAACAACAACTGAGCAGCAACGAACTGAGTGGAGCAGTAACTGATGCGTGGCCTGTCGAAAACACCCCTACGTCGATGCAACGCATACAGGGAGAGGCGAATGTACAAGATGTGAAGTTCTATGGGTAGGTTTAGTGTTTCGGCTCCTGTTTTGCGGAAAGTGGTGAATGGAAAAGCGAGTTAATCAACAAAGAGATAACTACACCTCATCGTTGAAATGGGGAAAAAACATGATAATTGGACACGAGTGAATTGCTTAAAAAAGAAGAGAAAAAAACTAAGGTGTTGTTTGAGCTTGACACTGCTTAGTTGCGTGGCTGGCCGCTTGATCACCAAGCGAAACACAAGAAGAGCAGATGACAACGTTATACCAACGGATGAACTGTGAACGAATAAACGAAAGTGGCGCAATAAACAGCGATGTACCGAAAGAGGAAACCACAAGAAACACAAAGGTGAAATACGTGTCATACAGCCAAGCCGCATGACAATATGGTTGCGACGGTGGACAAGAATCCTTAAGGGGTGCAGCAAACAAGCGAACGTACAAAAGTTACTTGGTGCAGACGAAGAAAAGCTAGTGAATTGTGAAGCTACGTTCATTCGATGTCCTCGTTGCTTCGAGTTTTCTTTTCTTTCCTCTTTGTACGTACCCGTCTGTAGTACTTCCATGCACCGGGCCTATTCCTCGAACAAGTAGTGGCGCACGTTCGCTGCGTAGAAGGGGATGTTCGCCACCTCACTCCCTGGCGCGCCGTCCGCCGTACCGACCAGCGTCAACAGAGGCATCAGGTGCTCGTGATAGCGTGGCGGCTGGGCATCTGCGAAGCCGTCAAACGACTTTATCTCCGTCATCTTCGCCAGGCGCTCCTTCTTGGAGAGTGTCTTGTCCTCCAGCACAGCAGTGACGGCGTCGCCAAAGCGCTTGCCAGCGTTGGGAACGCCAAAGCGGTCGAAGTGGTGCATAGAGGACCCGCTGCCTATGAAGAAGACGCCTTGATTACGAAATTGGCGCAGGGCTTGGCCCATCTTGATGTGCTCCGCCGGGTCGTCGGAGCGCAGCACCGACAGCGGAATCACAGGGATCGCCGCGTCCGCGAACATGACCATCAGCGGGACAAACACGCCGTGGTCGTACTTGCGCTTCGCGTTTAGCGAGGCGTAGAGGCCAGCCTTCTGCATCTGCGACACCATCTGGGCCGCCAGTTCAGGTGCGCCCGGCGCAGGGTACTGTATCGAGTACGCCTCGCGTGGGAAGCCGCCGTAGTCGTAGTACATCTCCGGCTGCGGGCACCCGCCAACCTCCGGCGCGGTGGTCTGGTAGTGCGCCGACACCACCGCAATGGCCTTTGGGGCACCGTAGCGTGAGAGGATATCCTCGACGTGCTCCCTCCATTTGGTCACCATCGGCACGTGAACTGGGTCCCCCAGTAACGGCATCGGACCGCCGCCGTGGCACAGATATAGTGCCGGGTACATCCTCGTTGAGTTGTTGGTGGCTGCAGTGGTTTGGGACGCTTGCGCTACGACGGTGTTGGTGGAGTTTACGGGATTTGAGGTATTGGTGTTGGTAACTTGCACAGGCGACGCTTTCAAAGGCACGCCAGTGTGGAAGCCAACGAAAAGAGCAACGAGGAGAGCGAAGGGCACGAGGAGCCACGACACGGGACAGAGCATCGAGAAAGTGGAAGTGCTATAGAATAGAAGCTGCAATACTATCACCACTCTCTACCTGTGCTGGTGTCACGATTTGCTGCCCTTAATAGTGAACCGCAGTTATATACGCTATGTCTTGCTGAGCTTCACAGGCTTCCTAGATGCCGTTGATTAAGTTCTTTACCTCCTAAACGGGAAGTAGCGTTTTTCTGACTGCAGTAGGTCGGCAAGGTACACTAAAGGGAAATACTATAA
Source organism: Crithidia expoeki (assembly GCA_900240875.1). Lineage (NCBI taxonomy): Eukaryota > Euglenozoa > Kinetoplastea > Trypanosomatida > Trypanosomatidae > Crithidia > Crithidia expoeki. The sequence goes on from OESE01000222.1 coordinate 31,795, forward strand.
GTCTGTGATGTAAGATAAACGTACTATTAGCGTAAGTACTGCTTTAGTAGAATGTTGCGTATAAGGGGAGACGAAGCGCAACACAGTAAGACAGAACGGCAGCTCACTTTGGCCAGCACTTTGTCATCGATAAAAGTGCGCGGAGGTGAGCAACCTCATGAGACAAATTCCTGCTTTCACCAGCAAAGCTGCAACGACTAGAGCAAACGGTTTCAGTTTTGAAAGACCCTCCAAAGTGAAAACTACCCGCCTTTTCTGATGTTGCTAACCACAAAGAGGACATAATTTCGTGAACTTGCATTTTGATGGCAGTACTTCCTTTTTTAACACGTGTAAGTTGAGTTGAATTTCATTGGAGTTTCCTCGTACGACGGGATGATATGACTTTCATATATGTATATATATATATATATATACAGGTGCAAAGGTGTACTTTGCTGTCACCGCGATGTGGTTTATTTGACACAACAACGCAATGTGCAACGGGAACAACGTGGCGGTGAAAAACAGGGGCAAAACACCAGATAAAAACGATGGAAAGCACGCAGGAAAAAACGTAGTCTACAACTACCGACCTCACTGAACTCGATTTCTTGGTGTCAATACTTGACCGCTGATCTCGTTTGATTCATATCCGAGACAACTTACAACATGAGAGAGTTAGATCAATCCGTCTGCTGGTCACTCAACCAAAGGGGAAAAAACCTCGGACTGGTTTGCCACCAGTAACGCCTCAAGAACTTTCAGCAAAAACTACCAACAAAAGAATTAGAGTCCGCAGGCATGTCCACGCCATTACACAAACACCTACCCACCTACCCCCCCACACACACAAAAGGAAACTCCTACCATCGCAGGTGCCACTCTTTCGTAAATATCTCGAAGAAAATGAAGAAAAGAAAAACAGTAAGAAGGTAAAATAGTGAAAAGGAACTTGAAAACAAGATGAATTTGCGGTGGAGCAGTATCAAGTGGAAGAGTACATTTGCATAAAATAGAAAAGAAGGAAACACCGAGCGCCGCCGCGGCGGAAACAGAAACCCCACTTTCACTGGACTCAATCACACACGGCCCTGCGATGTGGCAATCGTACGTTGACTCACTCTTCGTCTTCAATATTGGTCAACAGCTTCCGTAAGTACTGCCGTGCTACACCTCGTGGACCGCCAACACGGCAACAAAGAGCTCATAGTGGCACTAAAGAGAAACTCGAAACACGGCATTCGAACGCTGTAAGAGAAACGAGTTGCAAGTGACGTTTGGTGCGTTTTCCATTTCGGACCAGCGGCAGCCTCACAAATACATTTTGATTCTAAAAAACAGCAAACAGAACAGATAAAAAAAAAAGCGAAGGGAAACTGCGGTGGTGAAAACGGAGAAATGGAGACGAACACTAAGGACGAAATAAGGAAAGGAACAGGAAGACGAAACACCGTTATTCAACTGAACAGGTAAGCGAAAGTAACCGGTAGGTTATCAAAGTGTCATCAATGACGTGTCCTCGGAGCCATCCCGACGGAAATGCAGATGATAAAAACACAGGAAAATCACAAAGAGCATAAGAAAATGCAACACAAGCGCACAAGACGTTCTGCCTGCTCCCTTTTTCACGGAACATTGATTAAACATGCTTTGCTTCAGAAGCAATCCTACTGAAAATACGATTTTAGTTTTGGTTTCGAAGTGGAACTACTCGTAACACACATATACGGAATTGTCTTGGTTTTTTTGATCGTATTGGTATATGTCAATTGCGTGGAGGCAACGAAAAGAAAACGAAAAATGTCGAACATCTGCAACGCAGCGATGTGTTCCTTTTGTGTGTGCGCGTGTGCGATGGCCATCTACAGCTTCGACGCGGCAGCATCACACTGCTTCTTCTGAAGTGCCTTGTTGATCTTCTCCCGCAGCTCCTTGAAAACCACCTTGATCGGTGGGTCAGCGTTGATCTCCACAATAATCCCATCGTAGTGGTTGACCAATGCCCCCTTCTGCTTATTGTAAATATTCATGCGGTGCTCGTGCTTTTCCTTTGTGTCGTCAGAGCGAATCTGCAGGCGGTCGATAATTTCCGGCGGCGGCGGGTCGCTCTTGAGGTTGTAGATCCTGCCCGTCACCGGATCAAGACGCCGGGCCAGGCAGCGATCTAACAGAACAGACGGCGTCACCTCAAGGAACACCATCATGTCGAACTTGAACCCACGCGCCGATAGCTCCTCCGCCTGATGCAGGGTGCGCGGGAAGCCGTCCAGCAGGACGCCGTTCTCCTGCACGCTCGGGTGTCTTAGACGGTTGCACACGAGGTCGACCACCAGAGCATCGGGAATGAGATCGCCCTCCGCCATAATGGCTTTGCACTGCAGACCCAGTGGAGTCTTCGCTCGCACCTCCTCGCGCAGCAGGTTGCCCACGCTGAGATGCACGAAACCGTACTGCTTCACAAGTCGCTCGCTCACGGTCCCCTTGCCGCTACCGGGGGCACCAAAGAGGATGATAAACAGCGGCATCGCAACAGCAAGCAGTTAAATGGGAGAAAAGCAGGTTATGAAATGTTGAGAGCAATTGCTGCTACTAAGCTGTTGCCACTGCACACGTGCTGAGAGAAAGAAAATGAAATGAGAAAGCCGTATGTGATTCCTGTCGATTCAGTGATATTTATCCGTGACTCCGAATTAAAACTGGGTTTTGCTCCTGATGTCACTGTCTTGCGGTTCGAGTTTGGCGTTCCGAATAAACGGAAAAAAGAACAGAAAAAAAAAAGAAGCGTTGCTGTTGTTGTCAGCCCATCAAATGCAAAAGTGATGATTGGGTGTCAACGAGTGCACACACACACAAAAAAAAAAACGCTTGGATTGTAGAGCGAACAGGTATTAGGGCAGAGATAAGAGCACAACGGAAAAGGAACTGGTGGGCAGCAATCTGCAAAACAGCGAAGAAGAAAAGCTTGGTAAAGAATCAAAAGTTTGATGAGAGGGGCGCACAACGAAATTGGATTTTTATAAATACAACAGGTATGACAGGAAATGAGAATTGATGAAAAAGAAACCAAGTGGGAGAGAGTGAAGGATTGCAGCGAGGAGTTTAACAGTGTTAAGCATCCGACGGAGAGATATTTAGCCATTAAATACGGCGAGAAGAGGGTTCACCAGCGCAACAACACAGCAGTACATATAATTGAAAGGTATTTTTTTTTTTGGCGGGTGTCGGAAGGCAAGGCAGGTCCTCAAATTGGCGGTCTTTGTTTCGTTAGGAAACGCTTTCCGAAAACACAACTACTTTGTCTTAAAAGTACGATAAGGTATTTCAACCCACTAGCCCGACAACTGTAGCAACGACAGTGGTACACCAATAACTCTCTCTTCCAGCAGACAACATAGGTGCAATAAGTTGACGTGTGTGTGTTTGTGTGTGTGTTGAACATCGACAGAAGAGTAATGGACCATAATAAAACGGCAGTAGTTGTAAGAGCGATCCTACACATTCTCCAGCGCCCAGAGAGGTGGAAAGAAGGTAGACGAGAACAAGAGAAAGCACGTCCGGCAAAAGCACTCACCGTGGCGACTTTTTCTGTGTTACTCGTCCTCACTCAAAGCTCGGAGCCAAAGAAACAGAAAAGAAGATCCCCCTCGTACGCACTACAAAGAAAGCGCAACCTGCAAGACACTTCTATCGCAAGAAACAGATGAAAAGAGAGTCTGTCAAAACAAAAAAAAAGCTTTATTTATAACCGTAACCACACTTCCTTTTTTTCTTTTATTCCTATTCCCACGCAAAAGAGGCAGAAGTCAACAGAACACGAACAGCACGCGCCGGGAAAACGGAAGAGAAAACCACACCGCGAACCAAGCAAAGGTGAATAGGGGAGGTGGATATATAGAAATTACTGGCAAAGTCTCCAGCGCATTTTACACGCTGAGGACCCGACTTGCCAAAGTAGCTTGCCCGCTTCATCGGAAAAATGGAAAAACAAAGGGGAAAAACAACACAATACCTCGTTGCAAAGGGCAGCGTGAATACGCGCGTATACCACCAACAATGTTACACAAACCTCGAGCCTTAACCGTATCAGCTGTAGAGGTCGTCGTCATCTTCAGGAGCCGCGCCGCCGTTGCCGGCGTCACCACCGCCCGAACCCGTAGACCCGCCAGCGCCAGCCTCCGCAGCGGGAGCGGCCGTGCCTCCAAAGACACGGCTCTGTTGCATTGACGCCTTGAACATGTCGTAGCGGCGAATGTCCGCATCCGACACGGAGCGGCGCGCGCCGCGCATCGCTTCCTCGACGTGCACCCGCGTAATCTCAGGCACCGGGTCAATGTCGGCGTTCTCGTCTAACTGGCCTGCCTTCTTGAGCTCCTCCAGCTGGATTTCCTTGATGATCGACTCGCGAATGGCCATCTTGCACGCACGCTGGCACACACCGGCCAAGTCGGCGCCGGAAAAGCCGTGGGTGGCGGCCGCAATCTGGTCTACGTCGACATCCGACGCCAGCGGCGACTTGCGGAAGCTCGCCTTGATGATGGCAACACGGGACGCCTTATCGGGCAGCGGGATGTAGATGAGCTGGTCCAAGCGGCCGGGACGCATGATGGCAGGATCGAGTACATCAGGGCGGTTTGTAGCGCCGATGATGAAGACATTTTTCTTGACGTTCATGCCATCCATCTCCGTCAGGATCTGGTTGATCACGCGATCGCTGGCGCCGCCGTCGCCGTGGCCGCCGCGGGACTTTGCGACGGAGTCGAGTTCATCGAAGAACAGCACGCACGGGGCGGCCGAGCGAGCCTTGTCGAAGACGTCGCGCACGTTCGCCTCCGACTCACCGAACCACATCGTTAGCAACTCAGGGCCCTTGATGGAGATGAAGTTCGCCTGACATTCCGTCGCAATCGCCTTCGCGAGCAGCGTTTTACCGCAGCCAGGGGGGCCGTAGAAAAGAACACCCTTCGGCGGCGACATGCCGTACTTCTCAAACTTCCACGGGTACTCGACCGGGTACTGGACCAGCTCTTGCAGCTCCCGCTTGACGTCCAGCAGACCACCGACGTCTTCCCAGGTAACGTTCGGCGTCTCCACCTGTGTCTCGCGGAGCGCGGACGGGTTTGTTTTCGCCATGGCCTCGCGGAAATGCTCCTGCGTGACACACATCGCACTCATGACCTCCGCATCGATCGTGTCGTCATCCCAGTCGATAACAGACAACTTCTCGCGGATACACTGCATCGCCGCCTCCGTACAGAGTTGGGCCAAGTCTGCACCCACGAAGCCATGCGAGTCCTTTGCAATCTTTTCGAGGTCCACGTCATCGGCCAGTTTCATGTTCTTCGTGTGAATCCGAATAATTTCGAGACGACCGATGTCATCCGGCACGCCGATGTCAAGCTCACGGTCGAAGCGGCCGAAGCGGCGCAGTGCCGGGTCTATCGTGTTCGGCCGGTTTGTCGCAGCCATCACAATCACCTGCGAGCGCGTCTTCATGCCGTCCATGAGCGTCAGCAGCTGCGAGACGATGCGCTTCTCCACCTCACCTTGCGCCTTCTCACGCTTCGGGGCTATGGAGTCGATCTCGTCAATGAAAATGATCGCGGGCGCGTTCTTTTCAGCTTCCTCGAAGGCCTTGCGCAGGTTACTCTCCGACTCACCGGCCATCTTGCTCATGATCTCCGGGCCGTTGATGAGGAAGAAGAACGCGCCGGTTTCGTTTGCGACAGCGCGGGCGATGAGGGTCTTACCGCTGCCTGGGGGGCCGTAAAGCAGAATACCGCGCGGGGGCTTGATGCCGATGTTCTTGAACAGCTCGGGGTGACGGATCGGCAGCTCGACCATCTCGCGGATCTGGTTGAGTTGCTTGCGACATCCGCCGATGTCGTCGTAGCCGACGCCGTCGAGGGCCTCCTCGTCCTCACGGACAATCGGGTCACCTTCGGAGTGGATGATAGTGTCCGGTGACACGATACAGTAGTCGCCAGGGTCAACCTCCACTACCTTAAACTCGACGGAGCGCATGGCGCCCCGGCAAATGAAGCAGTCGCCTTTCTTCACAGGGCGGTAGGACTCGAGGAAATACGGCTTCAGGAAGTTCTCGAAGAGGTCACCCGAGAGGTTCTCGACAGTGTCGTCGATGGGCAGCACGTGAATGCGGTTGCCGTATGGTACATCTTTGCAGGGCGAAATGCGAATTGTATCGCCGAGGTGGATGCGGATGTTGCGGCGAGCTACTTTGTTCATCTTGACCTTCTCCGGCGGGCACTCCTCGTCTTCCATGGCGATGCAGACGGTGCTGCGGTGCTTCTTGCCCTTAACGAGCACGGTGTCACCACGGAAAATGTTGAGCTCCTCCATCCGTTTCGGGTTCATCGAAACAACGCTGTTGTCATCGTTGTAAGGTTCCTCCACGATGAGCTTGTTCAGCTTCACCCTGGAGTTTGCGGCGTTGTTCGCGTCCGCCATCTTTGCCGCTTGTGTAAGGACGGTAGTCGGACCAAAAAAAAAAAAATAGCGTGCACGCGCGATAGGAGCCGAGGAGGTTTCTTTCAATGTGAAGAAAAAGTGCTTCCGTGCGTCTTTCTTTTTTTAACAGAGTGTGAGAAACTGCTGCGGTGGCGCAGAAGGAAAGAAACAACTCTCGATTATATCAGAGAGTAGACTAATTTCTTTTTGTAGGTCCGTCTGTGCAAGTGCAAGGAAGCTGCAGCGCACAATGTAAGAAGGGTGAGGTGCAAGGAAAGATCCAGGAAGAGAAAGAAAAAAACGGAGATTCACACTACGCAGCCACGTAAGGTGTTGTTTATAGCTTAAAAATAATAATAAGATTGATGTTCTGAAAAATGAGCGGTTAGAAAGAGTGTGTGTAAAGACAGAAGATTGAGAATGTAGGAAGACCAACAAGAAAGCAGCTTAATGATTATACGTCATTAGTTCATTACAACAGCAGCACCAAGCCTCCGCGCTTGGCAATTCCCGTAGGTGCTATATGCTGTGAAGAGCCGAAAAAAGTCTACCAACTACCAAAACTACCTTCTGTAGCGCATGTTTTCTTTTCCTTTGGCGTCGCCGGTCTTTATGTAATCGGTTCAAATGAAAACCACTCTCTTCCATTCTACAGACAGCCGCGTCACAGAAAAACCTCTGCCAATCCAAAGAATATTATAAAGCAGCAGACCCAACGCACATCTCACCGCCGTGAGAAAACAATAAACGTTCGACAGTTCAGCCGATTATAAAATATGCAGGAAAAAAAAACCACTTCAGCATCCGGGGAGAAGAGACAGTGTTGAAGCACAGAGCTTTTAGATCACCTCTCACTGTCACCCACCGCCTACGGACCTTCAACATCTTTCTAACTCTCTTCGCATGAGCGAACGGCGTGACAACCAGCGTGACAAAAAGTTGAGAGAGTCACGCAGAGGAAAAAGAAAAAAGATCGCCACGTCCTATTAGCACCGCACACAGATCATTTAGTAGCTTCCCTCCCCTCCTCCTGCGTCGAAAACGCAACTGGTAGAAAGAAAAAAGACATAAGCTAAGGAAGGCAGCAATAAAAGAGGTAAAGAAAGATGCGCCCATTCACAGGCACGACAAAGCAGAAAAACAAGGAAAGATGTGCAAATTTGGTGAGGCAGCAGAACACAGGACAGCGCACTTTAAGCTTCTCGTGTGACCTTCATCCCTGATAACATGGTTTTCGACACAGACGCAGGCACTTCGTGTCTCTCATGCACCCCGTCCCACCGGGCACACACTCACATTTTAATGAAGTGCTTTCATTTCACTCCTCAAACAACGTGTCATACCTGATCAAGTTTTGGAGAACAGTACGTTTTTCAACGCAGGGGTATCAAAACAAATCAAGGAGAGGCATCTCCAACAACACAAGGCTGCCGCAAGGTGAGAAGAAGCAAAGCCAGTTGAGTCCGTTGTGGCAAAGGACAAAAAGACCATCACGCCCGAGGAGTGGGGTGTGGAGGACGAGCAAAATCAAGACGGAAAAATAGACACACGCGCTGGAAACCAGATGTACAACACTGCTACTAATCACGTGGCCCGTCCGAATCTTATTTACGACATCACCTAGCCACTTTAGGAAAAAGAAAACCACAATTAACCGCTTCCTCTCTCGCATCAATAACAGCAACCGGTCATAGAAGAGAGAGAATTACAAAAACTTGAGAACGGTGAAGTACGGTCCTCCGATCAAAACGAGCAGGGTAAGCAGCAGACAGAAAAGAGTAGGTGCGGTGCCACAGTGTATATGGATCTTTTAACATCGACAGAAAAAAATTGATCGTGCTTGTACTTATTATTGCTGCCTTTTAGTGGGTGCCTCACCTGAAATACGAGAGGAGTAGGGATGGTGATCATGAGATGCACGCCAGCAACGGCGTCGAGGAAACCGGCGAAGATGTTGATCGTGTCACCACCAATGAAAACAACCAGGGCACCGAAGACAATGCGAAGGTCCACACGCACCAGATACTTGTTCATTTAAACGTTGTTCATGCTGACCTCGAGTGCCTTGGCGACAAGCTGGATTGCCGGAGTGCAGTGGCTGGGAAACTGAAGATAAGACTCCAGCCCAATGGTATCTGCAGGATCTGCTTCACCGTGCTGGCCGGCAACGCGGGCATGACGGAAGTGCCCAGTCGCTCGCACTATACCACGTAGCGAACTACAATGCAGGTGAGGAAAATAGACGCAAGCATGTAATTCAGCATATGACCGAGCTGGGAGCGCTTCTTCGGCGGGAGGCTGTTCTCCACCGGCATAATCACGTTCACAGCCTCGAGCGAAAACACGTGCCCAAACATTTACACACGAAAAAAAAAAACGATGAGGCGAGCCGTGCATCCGGCCATTGCGACACCAGCGGCGAAACCATGCAAGGAGATGTACCGCTTGTTCGGAATGAACGTCATGGTCGTAACGACGAAGGTGCCGATCGCGACAAAAACTGGGTACATCCACCTTTCATCAAAGATAAAGGTCAACATAAGTGAGGCGCACTGCAAAAGCGATATGCAAAGGCTAAAGTGCGTTGAGACCAGCACACAATGCGTGAACCTCTGAAAGTACCCACGGAGAACCAACCCGACCACGGCGAGATGGGTTTTTGACCTCGATATGGTCGATGCAGTTCTTCACGACCAGCAGCGAGACGGTGCAGTCCACCATGAGCGCGCCGCGTAGTGGAAAGTAGTTCGAGCACACGATTTCGCCGGTACTTGGGAAGTAGGAAAGCGTTAGGAAAACACCCGCTTCTATATATTGTCTTTAAAGACGTGTAAGACGACGCCGTAGACGGAGAAGTACGCGTGGTCACCGGGTTCGCCGGTTGAGGAGGCCGTTCTTATGAACGACGTCTCGAGTGCAAAACTAGTGAGCTTAAGGCTACCCTCGCCAACGGTACCACGGAAGTGATCGGGATGATGGAACCGTCGTCCGCTCAAGTCGTCTGCGTCCTGAGCCAACCATCAGAGTTGACTTCGTGCAGTGGATTTCCGTCAACATCAACGCTGACCAAGTCGTTGTCCACAGCCGGCGTAGTGGGTATGTTAGTAAAGGTGATTAGCTGTGATGTGGAGCGCTGCCAGTGAGGCATGTGCACAGCACCCTGCAACGGAGTCACAAAGTTGCTCTGATGTGACGTGACGTGGCTGAGCAAAGAGCTGTTGCGCCATGGCAGGGCTGGGAGGGGAAGGAGTGACCAGTACCATGAACTCTATCAACACCAGCATTAAGCGCAAGTGGGGACGTGTAGGAGTTTGCCTGCTGCGTGCGAGGGGAACGCGACGGCGACATGAAACTTTTTGCCCCGCTAGCGTAACGTTTCAACAACGGGATCTTCAGCGGATGAGCGCTGCTCCACGCAACCGCGCTGTCGTCGACGGTAGCTGCGCGAATCGCGGCGTCTCAATTTCCACCACGCATGTACCGCAACTTTAAATGTTGGCGTGTGTGTGTGTGGCAGTGTGGCCGTTTACCCCGGTCGTCTGTGCTGTTGAAGAGGTGTGACTGGACATGGTGTGTCAACATAGCGCATCAGTGTTTTGTGGTCAAGCAGATAATCTGAAGTTAAGCATGGATCGAAGTAGAAAAGAACGATGAATGGGGAACAAGCGATAATGCACGAGATTCGGGTGACAGCTTGCACTGGCAGCAGAGAGGGTCACATCAGCGTCTTTTCTTCGCAAACGGATACCGGCAGTAGATCGGCGCTTTTAGAAAAAAAAAAAAGAGCGACCCCGCTGAGGTGCCGCAAGAGAGCAAACAAAAATAAAAATGGTGGCGTGTCTCAGTTACAAACCGTCAACAACAAGAAATGATAGGATTATAAACGGTAGAGAAAGGAAAGGCGAGAAATACGAGCAACAATTTCAAGGTTGTGATTAGGCAAGCTACCAACCGCTTGAATTAATTCTGCAAGCCACTCTTGAACAATGTATCACAAAAAGACCAAGGGATCGAAAGAAAAAAAAAAAGAGAGACTTCAACACCGGCGCTGTACTAACACAACGAATAGCGTTACAACAGCAGGAGCAGTAACACTAAATAACCTATGTAGAGTTGGGTAGTCAACACGGCAGCAACAACCAAAAACGCGACTGCAGCCACACGCAGAAGAAGGTATAGAAGGTAAATTAAACGAGATACACGTACTTGAACTTGTGGATTGAAGTGTAAGAAGAAGAGGAAAAGGGGAAAAGTGCTATGGGGAAAGAACAAGCAACGGGGTGGGGTGATTGTAGTGCGTTGGTGATAATAGTGAATAAGGAATGAAACACGTTTCCTTTTCAGCAACGGCAAAACCAGGAGCCGCCTATTACAATTACACGTGCGCGAAGGCCAGGGCACACACACACACACACACATACACATACATATATATTTGTGTTTATCTTTGTATGTATATTCGTATTTGAATGTGTACGTATATACTGGCAACATAGAATTTTCCAAACGCAACCGAGCACGTGAAGCTATGGGTACATCGTGAAGGAAGAGAAAGAACAAAATAAAGACAAAGTTAGCATTCATTGCCAACTCACAAAGCCGTCACCTTTGCTTTTAGCCGTTTTGTCAGCTAACTTATTGTCGGTGCGTGCTGGCCACGAGAGCGGGAAGAGAGATGCGCAGTGCCTCCGTTCCGCGTGGATTCTCAAGGATCATTGCGCGGCACGCCGGCAAGTTGCCGAGCCCCCACAAAGCCCTGTTGCCGCTGACCATGAGGCTGTCCAGGTCCTTGTACTCTAAGATGAGGTGAATCAACAGGTCGATCAGGTATGGCATGCGTAGGGCACCGTACTCAGCGACGTTTGTATTCGTCACGGCTACCGTCTTCGGGTATTGCGCTAGCTCCGCGATAAGTCCCACCACCATCTCCATCAAGAAGATCTGCTTCGGCTTCTCCTCGATGAGGCGGATCAGATGCTCGACGATCCTGTGCTGGATTAAGTAGAGGGCAAAGTGCTCATCGAGTCGTACGAGCGTCGCGAAAAAACTCAGCGCAAACTTCTGGAGCACGACGCTCTCGCGGTATTGCTGGAAGCCTGGGTAAAGGGCGTTGAGGGCGCGGTCGCCCAGCTCATGCGCGAAGTCCGGTGAGGCCGAGCAACCGGCGATGTTGTGGAGAAGGACAGTTCCGAGCTGCAGCACCGTCTCGTTGGACGGGAAGCTCTCCATCACATCCAATATGGTCCGCACACCCTCGTGCTCGCAGATCTTTGCCAAATTTGCCTCCTCGCCAATGCTGACGTTCCACAATGCGCGCAGCCCCACCTCGGCTAGCGTGGTGTCGTTACCGAAGAGAGACAGGTTTTGCAGAATGACGTTAATACCGCCGTTGTCGGCGACGCTGTTCACCAGGCTTGGATTGGCGGTCAGCTCACACAGCCGACAAGTCACTTGCTGCGCCATAGCCTTGCCTTTGAAGTTGGCCAAGATCGCGACGATGCGAGAGACGTCGTTTGTCAAGTACCACGTCGACCACATGTCCTCGAAGGAGATGTCGTCCTGTGGAAGATTGGGCAGCTGCACATTCGCGAAGAGGTGCTTAACGATAGATGTGAGAAACAGTACGCGGTTCACGACACCCTCACCGTCCGCCCTGCTCTGCGACTGCAAACCAACCAGCTGCCCGTTCTCATTAAAGGCGGGGCAACCGGCTGTCACCCAGTTCCCGTTCGCCTTAAGAAAACCAAGGTTTCCGCGACACCTCAGCACCTCTTCGAAGCGCTTCTGCTCCACGTACGGAACGGTGACGGTGCTTGATGCGGCGGAGCTGTGGTAGTCACCGTTCCCGTTGTCGCTCTGGACAGCGTTGGACGCAACGCCGGAGCCTGCGGAAGCCTGAGACCCGCTCTCGTTGTCGCTGCCGCCGCCGATCGGGTGTTCTACAATGAGGAGCACATCGCCTTCCGACACGGGTGCCCACCCTTTCTCCGTGAGTGCGACATGGGCCGGCGTGACGTTTAGTAGTGGTGCCTCGTCGCACCGAACAACGCAGTACTCCATCTCCTCCGGATAGCGGGAGGCAAAATAGTAACGCTGCGGCTGCAATTTTACGTCGAGGGGACGCTTCTTGGTGCCTTCAAAGAAGGTGGCGACGACGCGTGCGGCGCGCGCCTGGGTTGGCAAGGCGACGGATGAAGTGAGCAGCAACCCCGGCCCCACCAGTATTCCGGAGCCGACGGTCTTGTTCGTGTGTACGTCGCGCAGCCGGCAAACCGCTGGAATATTGACGCGATTGTTGTTCGTGAGTGACGACGACATCGTGTGTTCGTATGTGTGTGTGTGTGTGTGTTGTGACGCTCACACTGAAAAAGTTGATTATGTGGTAAGGCTAAAATAGTTTAATTAGCAGCGAGAGCTCATACAAATACTCAAAAAAAAAAAAAAAACGTCGGTGCGGTAACGTGAATGCGTCCTTGCAGTGATTGCGAAGGTGTGAGCGAAAACAATCAAGCACGTTCTACACGGTAGTCTCTGTGCGAGTAGTGCTTGCGAACATTAGGAAGTGATGCAGCAGAAAGGAAAAGCGGTAGAGGTGGAAAAGGGGGAAAAAAGTTATTTGTAGACAATCTGTGCAGACGAGACGTGAAAAAGAGGACGGTGGATCTGAGCAGCTGCCCTTGCAACGCGTCGATGCAGCTGCTGTTCGTCAACACATTCCAACGGCTAAATTGCCTCTGTAATTAACGTCTAAGTGAGGCAAGCATACCTTGGTCGTTGAATGGGCCGATCGGACCGCATCACGACGACCGAGTGAAACGATGTCATTACTTTTAACGTCGTGCAACTCTACGTGGCAATTTAAGCGTGGCAGAATTGCAGATTAAAACTTCCTTCAAGCAGCGCAGCGCTTCCTTTTGTAATTAATTGACGCGCTTTGACAGGATGAACAAAAACCCATGGCGTTGGCCGTAAGTACGAGTTCTTTAAATCTCCCTTTAGCAGTACAGAAATAGTGGAGTTGCAGTAATAAAACTACAGCATTACAAAGGGATTGTACAGCAAACACAAATACAAGAGAAAAAAAAAATCATATAAGCAAATAACGATACAACTGTGATTTTCCTCCGCTTCCAATAGGAGTCATTTCACCTTATAAACAAGCAAAAGTACCACTGCGGAGATCCAAACCAGGCGGTCGATTCCAACTGACAGCTTCTTCATGTAGAGGTAAATGGTGCGCATGCGATTGCATCCGACTTTTCGTATTCATAGTGTTATCAAGAAATATATATATATATATAAAGGTAAGACGACGAAGGTTATGCGCGTTCCCAAAGCAGCTACAGGTTCGCGATGACGTCACGTGCTTCACAGGCACGGAGCTCGCCAAAGGTGAAAGAACGGCGGCAGCTGAAGCAGAACGCGGCCTTCGCGTTCGCAGGACCGTGCGCATCCGCGCTGCACGAGGTGAGCGGGGTGAGGCAGTTCGGGCACGGTCCGCGCTCGATCTCCTCCGTCATCACAAATCGACTCGTTGGCCACGGTGTGTTGCTGCTCACGGAGATGTTGCTGCGGTCGTGAGCCTCGAGGCCGAGCTTGCGAATTGACGACACCGCGCGACCGTTGTAGTCGACACGCGCCACAGACTCGGAAGGTCTGCGGGGGGTGTCGAGGGCGATGGCGTGCGAAAACGCCCCACGTGGCGTCGCCATAGGGACCGGGTGTTCGCCACTGCGGTAAGGAGATGAAGAACCGGAGGAGGGCCGCCCGCGCTGCCCGGCCGGACCGGAGTGGCACCGGCGCTGTGGCGAAACAGATACGGGGCGGCTGTGGCACCCGGGTTGGCCCTCGCGCCGGCGTTCATCACGCTCGCGGCGTGCCTCGCGGGCAATGCTCTGCTGGACCTGCAGCTTCACCTTCTCTTCCGCCTCCTTCGACGCAAAGAGGGCGTTGCGCGTTTTGGCCAACTCCTGCTGCAGCTTAGCAATCTGCGCATCTTTGCGCTCCTCAAGCGTCGGGTGCACGCGACGGGTGGGCGGAGAGGTTTTGCAGCCCTCTCCCGCCTTCTGCCCGAAATTGGAGCGCGACCGCCCGGAGATGCCGGTGTGCATTGAGATGCGCTTCAGTTCCTCCTCAAGCTCACGGCGGTGTGCATTAGCGCTGTCGAGCTGCGCCTGGAGCTGTTCCACGTCCCTCGCCTCTGCCTGAGCCGCCTCCATACGTAGCAGCACATCTTTGTGTAGATCCTTCAGCTGCTGCAGCTGTCCCGCCTGGGTACGGATGACCGTCACGAGGTCGTCTAGCTGCGCGATGAGATGGGCGGCTTGGTGCAGCGCGCGAGCGAACTCAGGGCAGTCAGTCACCGGGCAGAGGTGCTCGGAGACGGTCCAGTGAGCTAGGAAGCTGTTCGCCAGCGCCTCCTCCTCAGCAGACCGAATATCGACCACGCGCGACTCGACGCAGTGCCGCAGTGCAGACACCAGCGTGCGGGCGGCGATCTCCATCTCGCTGGAGAAGGCGGTCGGCCCACTGCCTGTGCGGCGCAACTCTTCACAAGCAACAACAGTGGAGAGCTCCGCTACGGTATACGGTGGCTGCACCGCGTCATTCAACTGAAAGCACTCTTTCGCAGATGAAAGAGACGTAGCCACGACCCACAGCTTATCTCGCACAAGGGCGTCGGCTTTCGTCATTGCGTGGTGGCGATTCCATGTCGACCAGTATCTCAGCAGCACGATTCTTTGCGCAGAGAAAGCAAGATGACCAGCCGCTACATCTGCGACTGCGGTGAAGTTCTTTGGACGCGGAGTAGACTGTGGTAGCTGCCGCGGCGGTGGAGACTCGAGCTGAAGCATCTGCTGCACAGGGAGAGGCGGTGGAAGGTCCTGCGTTAGTATTGCAGCTCTTGGTGCTGCGGTGGTGTGAAATGCCGTTGGCTCAACGACGTCCACGGATACCACCACGGGTTGCTCCATTGCTGGCGGTGCAGGCGTGCGCCGGGCCCCATACGGACTCGCCCTGGTAGACAACTCCTTAACGGGCGCTCGTCCGTCAGCTTTTTCGTCGTCGTCTGATAGCGGCGACCCTGGTGTTTGATAGGGGCTGATGTCAGCCGACGAGCTGCGTTGGCTCGGAGGCGCCGTTGGCCGCGTGGCGTCATCGTCCGACCCGCCCACTTTTGCTTTTGTTGGTTCTGAGGAAGAGGATGAAACGGGTGACTTAACGGGTTCTTGAACAGCGGGCGGTGCAGACGCGGTAGGACGGATTGCCGCAGCCGGTGTTACTGCTGCTGACAATTCGACTGTCACCTGTGCGGGAGGTGGCGTGATAGGGCGCGCAGGAACAGAAGCAGGGACAGAAACAACATTTGCGTCCTCTACAAAGCTGAGCGGCGACGCCAAACTCGGCGCCGCAGACGATTCTGACATTTCCACCTTTTCGTCTGTGTGTAGCCCGTAGCGCCGCTCCAACTTCGCGATTGCTTCCTCCTCTTCTCCTTGGTAGAGTGACATAATTAGATCTACCTTGTCCACCTTATCAGGGTCATGCGCAGCGAGAATAGCATGAATGCGTGAGCGATAGCCGCCACACACACTCGTCGTGTTCCCGACCGGGGAAACAGGGCTTGAGCCGTTCACCGAGGCGTAAGAGTTGTCCAGCCCATCGTCCGGCATCGTCTTTGTGCTGGCGTTCTGTGAGCGTGGGGAGGTCACCGGTGAGCTACTGCTGGCGGACTTCAGCAGCTTGTACGCCTCCTCCGTCGATAGTGCCGGCGGCTCCGGGCCGTAGCGACGGACTAGCTGCTGTATCGCGGCCTCCTCTTTCCCTGCGAACTTCTTCAGTGTGCCTTCTACGGTGTGGAGCTTGCTGGTATTGTAGGCGTTGTACAAGGCAACAAGGCGCTCGCGATAGCGGTTTCCCTTACGTTCTTCTTTTTTTTCACCTTTCGTTGATGCCTGCTCCTCGGTTTTCACTTCTTTGGATGCCTCTTCCTTCACATCCTCCGGCTTTTCCTTTGTATTGGTTTCTTCAGATTTGGGCGCGGCAACAACTGGCTTTTCTACCAGCGTTACCGTTGGTAGAAAGGGTGGCGAAGAGGCAGAAGCGCTGGCGGGTGTTGTTGCGGGATGGCTTTCGATACGCAACAGCGTCACCATCTCCCCAAGGACTGGCACAGCTGCTGCTACAGCAGCGTTTGTCATAGCCGCCTCCGCCCGTACCTCCTCCACGTATTCCTTCTGTTCTTCTTTCTCCTTTTTACCAGCTGCGACACTGGCGGAGGGTTTTTCTTCCGCAGCGGGCAGAGCCGCGGCCGGTATCTGCGCGTCTGCTAATGTCTCCTTCTCTTCGACTTTCGGTGACTCAGGCTCTTCCACTACCGGCACTGACGCAGAAGCAGGCGTAACAGCATCCTCAGCACTGCCGGAAACGGAAGCAGAAGATAGGGCAGTAGACGAAGAGGCGGCATTTCCGCTCGCCTTTCGTGACCGCGCCGCCAACGCTGCTGCTTCCTTCGCCGCCGCCACGTGTTCCGGGGACGGCTCTGGCCCGTACATCTTCACCAGCTGCTTTAGCACCGCGGCCTCGCGTCCCCTGTACTTCCTCAGCGTCCCCTCCACGAGACGGATCTTGCTGGGGTCATAGGTGGCGTACATAGCGGTCAGGCGATCACGGTACGTAAGCGAGTCTTGAGAAACAGCAGACGCGGGCAACGGAAGAGCAAGGGCGACGGAAGCCGAAGCACGGAAGAGAGAGGCACTGTTGCTCCCGTAGTCTTCCTGTAAGTTGCGGGGGATGATGGGCAGCGTGTCAGCCGGTACGGCGCTGCTCGGTACTGAAGTCAGCTCGTACGCTGGTGTTGTTGGCGACGAGCTCATCGCAATCGTTGTTGGTGTTGCAACAGTGGAAGAGGCTTCATTAGCCTTTTTTTCTTCCGCTGAGGCTAGCGGTGGGCGCGGCTCCGGTGACGTGGGAGTTGCCGTGTTAATGGACAGCCCAGCTGCGTTGATCGCCGGCTCAGGCCCGTACTTCTTCACGAGCTGCTGAATCACCTCCTCCTCACGCCCGGCGTAGCGCTTCAACGTGCCATCGACTTTACTCAGTTTTTCCGGCTCGTAGGTTGAATAGATAGCGACAAGACGGTCGTGGTAGGACGCGCCTCGGCTTGGTTGCTTCCTGGCACTCACCGGCAATTGTTGCGTCCCGCCTCGTGTAGTGCTTTCCACTGCCGCTGCTGCTGCTGACGCCGTGACCCGGGCGATTGCGGTAAGAGAGGTATCCACTTCGTCCTCGGATGGCTCCGGTCCGTACTTCTTCACGAGCCTCTGAATAACGTGTTCCTCGTACCCCGCGTAGTGCTCCAAGGCGAGATCGACCTTGTTCACCTTCTCCGGGTCGTACTTGAGAAACATCGCTTGCAAGCGTCGCCTGTAGCCTTCGATGGCGCGCGGGGTACGCAGCGTGGACACGGGGGTGGAAGCTGTACTACAGCCGCCCCCATCCTCGCTCGCGGCGTCGCCGGCACCGTACGACGCGCTGCTGCTGTGCGAAAGAGAGTGGACCAGGCTACCACGCACCCCCTCCTGTTCGTCACGCCGCACCAACAGTAGTATGTGTGGGTCCATTTGCTTACGATCGAGTTGGAGAGAACCGGGGGTGTCGCTGTGGCGCAGCGGACCGGCTGCGGGCGTGTAGTGTCCAGCTGCGCCGGATTTGATAGAGGTGAAGAGATCGTAGTCATCGAGTGGCGTCGTCATTCCAGCGGACTTCTGCACTTTGTTGAAAATAGACTTGAACGTGTCGGAGTGCTTCGCCTCCACGTTCACGCCGCTCGTTAGAGGGCCACCTATTACACGAAACTTCATTTTGTATTGGGTCTTGTAAGAGGTTGTTCGAGTTCTGTTTTTTGTGTATAGAGAGTACACAGTACAATTGTGCCTCGGACGAAATTAATAATACCTAACCCGGCAAAAACGGTGAGAGACGATTGTGGAAGTGGAAAAAACGAGATTTGCAAAGCATAAAGGTGCTGCTACAGAGCAATAGCAAAGAAACAGTCTATAGAAACGCATGTGAAGGTCGCTTTATCAAAGGGAACCAACCCGATAAGAGAATGGAAGTCTATTAGACCCTCCGGTTGCACATAAATGGAAAGAACGGAAATAAAAACAGTAACTTTTTCCCTCGTAAAGTGCCGCTGTATTCGAATGAAGATCTAGAGAAAAGAAGAGAATCGAATTAAACCTAGCGCGTCACGCTGTCTTGGATTCCACGACTTGCAGCATGGATACGCTGCAGCAAACTGCCAAAGTCTTGTTGAAAAGCATACTGCCGCTGTATAAGGGTAGACGCGTCGGCAGCGTACATGCAGCGATTTGACGTCGCCCGCAACTCCTCTGCGGTGCAACACGGTGTCCTGCAGCCACCTAGTGAAAAACATTTGCGCATGTTATCGGCAGCTGGAGAACCATTTCGCTCCTTCGTTGAAGACAAAGTCCCCATGCAGCTGGAATTGTCTTGCTGCGCGTAGCCACAACGTGGACAGCTCCATCCGCTGCCCGTGTGCGTAGCTGGTGTTAGCGTATAAGTCCACTGTCCGAAGCGCTCCGACACACAGAGACCCACGATGCGCTGGAAGTCTGTTAGCGCATCGCAGGTGAGCACTGTTCGGCACTCCATCTCCTCACAAAGGAGTTGCTGGACTGCAACAGAAGGTGGATGTGGGGCCAGAGGCGCCGGGCACGCACGAGAGTCCTGCGTGAAAGTGCCATCCGACACCCCGCCGACCGCGTGTGAAGCGCACATTGCACGACTCAGAAGAAGAATAAAAACAAGTGTGTGTTTTATTGAAAGCCGACTCACTGAATTTTTTAAGTCGACCAGCGATGTCCGGTCTTAGGTGATCTAATTGAAAGCCGAACGTACGCGGCCGATGTACTCAAAATTTCCGCACTTTGGGAGGTACTCAGGAAAGAGATTGATAAGGAAAGAGCAGGAAGGATGCAGGGGAATACATGAGTATGCGCGTCTGTTACAACCCGTCTCCACGACGAAGCGCTTAAGAAAGGATAAAAAAGCTCCTGTCTCTATACAGGATCAGAAGTGTTTCAGTGTTGTATCCCAAGTGCATAACGTGGCTTTTCAAGTAGATGATGCTCGCATGTCATCGCTGTCCAGATGCACACGTCTGAACCTCGTTGATGGAGCCTGGTGAATGTCTCCGTGAGCACTACACGGCACATGTCACCGCAGTCGATGAGCAGACAAATGTAACGCAGTCTTCTGTCAGCATCACTGTCTCACTCTTCTTTGTTTTACTGTCCTGCTTCAGTGAAATTTGGTTTCTAATTACGTCAGCATTCATTTCGCCTACATGCGTCAGGGAAGGAAGAGAGAAAAGTAGCTGAAAAACGGACAGGGTCGGAACACCCAAAAACAGTTTTCGATTCTTCTTCTTCCCCGCCTCACATCTTACACGTCCTCCGCATTGTTCTTCTTCCCTTTTTTCAGGTTTTGAAAGGGGAACGCGTGTAACCTTGCATTCCTCTCCCTCTCCTTTCATGTTGCCTATTCACCCACGTGAGTCGAAGGAATAAAAAAGAAAGAGGAGCTTATCGACCCTTTCAGGCAGCTCTAACAGAACAAGGATAAAAAAGGAGAACACAAAAACAAACTTGAGTTGGAGGAGTGCAGGATACCTACGGTAAAACTACTTTAATTCTTATGTTATATGCCTTACATGTTTTTTTTTTCATTTTCACGTTACAGGATACATTACAGAAAGCCATACACAGATTTTTTTTTCCTTTATAATCATCGACTCCCTAAGTGCGTTTGGCGATCGTTGCTCCTCTTGTAAACAAGACTTCCATTGAATGTTGACGTCTGTTTGCTGCGCCGTATCGGGCTAGGCATAACCCCCATACCTCTAATTAGCAAAACAATCGTCAGCAGGAAAGGAAGGGAAACAAACAAAAAAGGACGAAAAAGAAGGTGTGAGCAAGCTACCAGATGACAACAAAAACCGGCGACGCACAAGCATTCAAGGCTAGATTCGTGACACAGCTTCCTTCGCTTTTTCCGCTCCATTACATCGTGAGCAAAGATGCCATTCTTTTCGCAAGTAATAACAGCGAAAAGAAGAATATAAAGGACGCGGTCAGCTGAGCACGACTGTCAGTGAAAACAACTTAGCCAATGCAGGCACACAAACATGTACACGTGGGCACTACTGTGGATGTGCACTGTGAGAAGCCGTGCCGTAGCAACCGCTTTCTGAGCAACTTCTCTCTCATGTTTAGCGTCAACGACCAGCTGTGTAAATCGGGAAAAGAAACGAAAACAAGGGGGAAAAGGGTTTGTGTAATCGCGTCTCTCGCTTTGCCACAACGCACCTTTTTCGTCGTTTTTTTTTTTTTAAGTGGGGGCAGCAACGGTGGAGGTGATCTTATTTCTTTAGCGTAAACCAGAAAACAAAACCCCCTGCCTGAGGGAAGCCAAAAAGAAAAGAGGGTGGGAAGACGAGTTCATCGAACCAACCTGTAGAGAGTTACGAGCCGCGCACACGCAAGAACGTTCCCCACTTCTCATCAGCTGAACCGGGAATCCTTACAGCGGGACGAAGGCAAAGACGATGGCCACCACCTGGACGGCCCAAGCGGCCACCAGCAAGCCGAAACCAGGGCCGTACTTGCCCATGTGCTTGAAAGCGGGGATATCCTCGTTGATGATGTTCGTGTTGTTGCCACGGCAGTCGGTTGTCTTCTCGTCGGTGTTCCACTTCGTCGTCTCGCAGCACGGCTTCTGGTAGTACATGCCAGCGAGTATGCCCCATGGAATGATGCACAGCACCATCGCGAAGGTGCCGATGGCACCGGTAGCACCCTTGCTGACCTTCTGGAAAATGGAGAAGATGCCGAGTACGAGGCCGAGCACCATGAAGCCGATGGTCATCAGACAGAACGCCTCCACGATCTTGAAGTCCACGCGGACGCGGTAGCAGAAGGTGTGGGTGAAGTCGCGGTTGTAGTAACCCTTCTGGTTGCATCCGAGCTTCATGCCCCAGGCGCTGACACACAACTGCTTCGAGTTGGAGGTGAGCTCCGGGTACACCTTGTTGCGCCACTTGTTATCGATCTTGAACATCGAGATCGGGGTGGCAACGACGACGAGGAGCAGCGTGATGAACTGCAAGACGCAGTAGACGATCAGGCCATTGATCGGGTGGGCGCCACCGCGGTCGTACTTGTTCTTCTTCTCCCCGGAGCCCTGATCGCTGCCGGAGTGGGAGTGTGTGTCCTCCGACGCCTCATTCACCGGCTCGTGCGACGGGCTAACTTCATCCTTGTTCTTAACCGACATCGTTTATTGTGTTTTGTTCGGTAAGTGTCGAAGATAACGCAATAAAAACGCTGTGCACCTGAACGGAGGTGTGTGTGTGTGTGTGTGTGTTAGCAGAAATGAAACACCTTCCTAATTGATTTCCTTTTAGAATCTTCGCTGTGTGTTTTCCGCAATGCTCTCGTTAGTGTACAAAAGCAGCTGCAGAAAAGCCTGAAGAGAAGAGGTTCTGAATCAGAAAACAGACGGACTCAACAGAAAAGAGTGCCGCGTGCTAATTACGGGTTCGGAACGTGACACAAACGTAGAAACTCGTATCTCGACTTAGAGAATAATTAAGCTGAACAGAGAAAGGTTCGACGGGAAGTGTGGATGAGAAATAATATAGAAAAGGCAGAGAGAATGATATTGACCAGAAGGAAGACAATTGCATAATAAAGTGCGGTGAAACGGCGACAAACTTATCAGTAATTACAGATTTAGCGAAGACTTGCGAATTTACTGTTTCAGCACTTCTACCTTCAGCTAACTTCAAAGCTTGATGAGCGCTTTTTGTGCTGGCCAGGAAGAGTAAGCGCACCGGATAATATAGTATTGTCTGGTGCTCAAACCCCCTTTTCTAAGGGAATTATCGTTCGTTACTACGGTTTTTGCTGTGCAATTCCTCTAAACGCTGCAAAAGTGTGACTCATGTTCCACGAAAACAGCAAGGGGGTCAGAACGCTCTCTTTTATTTCTCATATTAGTGTGTGTGTGTGTGTGTGTGTGTGAACGGAAGACAAACCCACGTGAAATTGTGTGCAACAACAGGCGTTTTCAGCGGCGCTACGCCGCATCTCAAGAGTTACAAAGTTTGACGCAACGTACGCCGCTGAAGCAAGAAAGAAGAAGCAAGCGATGTGTCAATTAGTCCGAAGCAACGCAAAGGCATACACAACAGATGAGTGCTAAAGCAGGCAACTGAATTGAGCAGCAATACGGAGAAGAAGGAAAACGTGTCATTCACTTAATGAGTTGAATTGACATAGTGTTTCACCTTGTCTTTCCGCATCCAATGTTAACGACGGAAAAATGCAGCACGAAACACTCCAACTCCTGTGTGTGTGTGTGTGTGTGTGTGCATAGAGGCAACGCGTGAAGGAGCAAAGTGACCTTGCGTCCTTCTTCGTTTTCATTTTCCATGGTGTTAATTAAGACAGTTGCAATTACCGTTCAGTTCATCTGTTGACACAAAGTCTTTGCAATTGCGCTCTTCAACTGGTAGCCTTGCGGCCTTCACCAACGAGGTCGCCGCGCAGCCGCCGCGCAATCTCCACCGTCAGGTCATTTTGGCTTCCCGCAGCGGCAGCCGCAGAGCTGCCCGCCGGCCCCGCCGACGGTTGCTGCGCCTGCTGTACGTATGAGTTAAGCTGTTCCTGCCGCGAAGCGCGGTTGCGTGCGAGGATCATCTCCCGCTGCTGCCGCATATACTCTGCGCGCCGTTCTAGCTCCTTTTTGCTCGGTGGGATAGCTCCGCTGTTCACGGCTGCGGCAGCTGTCGCGTACGTGTTGGTGGTGATTGCAGATGACATCGCAGCGGCATTGCTTGGGATAGCACCTGCTGCGTTGGTCTTGCGTGCAATCGACGGAAGGGCACCCTGCTGGTGTCCGATGGAAGGTAGCGTGACTGCCGCGCTAGTGGCGCTCGACGCTGCAGACTGCTGCTGCTGCAGTTGAGGTTGTTGCGCTGATGGTGCGACGGCAGGCGCCGGCAAAGGGGGCACCACGTCTGGTGCTTGGTTAATCGCCAACGGCTCCGGCGATGGGGTCGGTGGTTCCGCATTTTCCGGGCAGCTGAACTCCGCGGTGGGACGGCGCCTGTCGTGGTAGAAGCTCTGCTTGGGGCCGGATAGGATGCAGCTGTGGATTTCCTGCAGCTGCGAGTCTTTTTGCTGGTCAATTTCTGTCAGGCGCTCCTTGCGGTACTGCTCCACCTCGGGCGAGCCGGCGCGATCGCGCAGTGCCTCCTCCAGCTGCGTCTTCTGATGCTGTGCCTCCCGCTCAGCGTTCTCGATCTTCAACTTGACTGTTTCCTGCGCACACACCTCGCTGTAGATGCGCATCTGCTCCTGCGACTGCGGATCCTGCAGGGACGCTTCAATAGCGCGATGCAGCGCCTCGTCCTCGCCGAGGTCGCCGTTGGCGTCGAGCGCACGCTGCACGCGGGCCGGGGTGGCGCCGCTGTCTTCGTGCAGCGCCACCAAGTTGTGCGTCGCGTCCACATTTCCCTCCAAGTCCACCCCTTGCGCTGCCAGCGAAGCGCTGGCCAAAATGTCCAGCTCCAAATTGCGCTTCACCATCATAGTGTAGAAGGATGAGAAGTTGTCGGCGCTGAAAACCTGCGTGAGCATCTTCTTGGCTGCGTGGCGCTGCGTACGAGCGTGGTATTCGTGACTGCGCTCATTCAGACTCTCCCGCAGCGCTTCCACCGCGGCATCCATCGGCACGTCCAGCTCCATTACACAGCTCGTGAGAAGAGAGTCGATGAGCTCCCTGAACTTTTGATGCACAATGGTGTACTCCAGTTTCATCTCGGAGTCGGTGCTGAAGACGCAGCAGTTGTCGTCGATGAAGTTCTCCACCGGCGTCTTCCACAGTGGCGACTCGGAAAACTGGACGAGGCCTTCCGTAATCCAGCTGTTCTCCGCCATTTTTAGTTGTCGGTGTGCGTATGTGCGTGGGGCTTGGGACTGGAATTGGAAATGAGCAAAACAAAAGAAGGAGTAGCGCCGTCAAGCACGAAAGTGAAGTATAAAGTGACGGCGGAAAAAATGGGGAAAAAGGGAGATGTAAATCTAAGTGTTTTGCCCACTGCGTGTAATAGAAGAACAAGGAGGGAGGTGTAAGCGGGATCCCTTCGTAAGAACCAAAAATAAATCAAAAAAAAAAAGAAGAGGGCAAGGAGAGAGACTTTGGTGGCAAGTAACAGCGACTACCGTTAATAAAAACTTGTTTTGATGTCTCGTTTTTTTTTTGCTTTTCTTATTCTTGTCCCGACGATTTTATGTGGCGAAATGGGTGCTCGGCAGGGATTGTAATGAGAGATACGCAAACGTCGTCGAGTATAAAATGTAAGCGTTTGCTTGTCGCGGATGTGCTGTTTTGCTGAGCCAAAGCAGTTACTGTGTTGGATAGAGAGTGATCACTCACGAACCAAAAGATTAACAAAGGGAGCTTTATGTGAAACAAAGGGAATTCAGCGGCAGAGAGCAAAGTCATGTACAGCAATGCGGGGGAGAAAGGGGCATTAGAATAAAATAGGGTTCATTATTCTAAATGTGAAACCCGTAGCGCGTGCCCGGTTTATCACCTGTTTGTCTTTTACTTTTCTTTCTGGGA
Source organism: Crithidia expoeki (assembly GCA_900240875.1). Lineage (NCBI taxonomy): Eukaryota > Euglenozoa > Kinetoplastea > Trypanosomatida > Trypanosomatidae > Crithidia > Crithidia expoeki. The sequence goes on from OESE01000222.1 coordinate 56,959, forward strand.
GAGTGTTTTATAGCAGCTGAAACACGTCAGCTAAGATCGCTTTCAACGACTCGTTTTCGCTTCAACATGTCTTGTACGTCACTTTTGAGTAGAACATGTGAGTAATACCATAGAGGGATAAGAAAGTGTAACACGAAAGCACCTTCAATTACAAATAACTTCACAGTTTTTCAGATTACACTCGTGCATCACCGCTTGCCAGAAACGCAGCAGCCTCGGTGTCCTCGCCGTCTTCTGCGTCGATATCGTCGCGGCTACTGCGTGTGCTGCGCGTTGTGGCGTCCGACCGAATTAGGTTCTCGCAGCCCTCAAAAAAGTTACTCAGAGACTCGCAGCAGTGCTCGCACATCTCAGCCACGTCCAGCCGCGTGTCGCGGAAGCAGTGTGGGCAACTCACGACAGTGTCGAACGTCGGCAGCCGACGCCGCGTACCGCACTCTGGACACGACTTGACACGTGCCCGATTGTAGAGTCCGCACGAGCACCGCCAGCGGGCAGGAAAGTGCGGTGCCGTCACCGCCCTCGCCGCCTGACACTTCGGGCACTGCGTACGCACCGGTAGCTCGCCACCGGAGTAAACGGCGGTGGAGCATACTTCGCACATCCACACCTCCTCGTTTAGGTCGAAGGCGCGGAACGCCTTGCAACGCGCGCAGCGCGTCCCTTGGCGGTCGTGATGGCCTTCTCCGCAAGTTTGACATGTCCACTCAACGTCGTGCAGACGTGCGCGGCAGCGGTAGCAGGCCATTCGTTTCGCCAAATTTGGCGCTGCACACACCGGGCACGCAACGCTTGTAGGTGAAGGAATAACAACGTCGCTCGGCTCCACAGAGGCACTATTTAAAACGACGTCTTGTGAGAATGCTCGTCCAATCTGGCGGTGTGGAAGGCCGCACTGTCCGCAGATACACGTCTCCGCCTCGTTCCGGTAGGCACATTCCGCGCACGTCCAGGCACACACGCGTTCCTGTGCCTGACCACATCCCAGGCAGGTCGCACGCTTCTTTCCATTTGTGCTGCCACAGCGACCGCAGAGCCAGTAACCGGGTGGCACCTCACGCTGATGTCCACAACATTCACGTTCCTCCAAGGCGTGAAGCTGACAGCAGTACGGACAGCGCCAGTCACCATTTGCTGTGGCAGGAATGACGGAAACGCTTTCGCTTAGCAGAGTTCCGGCGGAGGATGTCTGAGAGAGCTGCTGCCGCTGTTCAGTCTTCACCTTCTCCAGCTGCTCTCGTTGTTTACGCAGTATGTGATCGCGTGACTGCAAGCAAATGTCACAGAAGTTTGCATTACGACGCTGCGGAACGTTGCAGGTGGAGCACCACCACGCGTTGTCCAGCAGCAACATCGGCAAACGCCTGCGTACAATTGTTGTAGTCAAACCTATTGCACTTTCATCTCCATCACCTGCATCTCCATCAAACTTTTGCTGATATGTTAGAGGCCGAGGGCTGCATAGCATCTCAACTGTTTTGGAGTGCAGCCGTCCGTGGGCATCGCACTTGAGAGGGTCCGCAATGTTCTTCCACCGTTCGCGCAAGGTCGTGTTGCGGCGACCTTGAGCTGCACCAGCCGTCTCGCGAGACGATGCGGCCTCCCCAGTCATCGCGGCTGTAAATGCCATGCAGGTGGCGCACAGCTCCCACCGGACATCGTTCCAGCTGTTGCAAAATGCGCAGACTTCGATAGAATTTGACACACGCATTGGCCGCTTAGTCTTGCAGTGATTGCAGCGAAGAGAGAAAATGCTATTTTTCTTGTGCTTACACGTTTTGCACGTCCACTGCACAGGTCGCTGCGAAAAACACGTCGGACACTGTGTCGCAGCGCGGGGGCAGAGGTGCTCGCACTGCGGGCACGTCCACACCTGCACGCCCGTAAAGGGCTCCTCACACCTGCTGCAAATGAAGTTGCTGCGCTGCTCACGAAACGCTGCGTTCGGCGTGGTGGCGGAAACGGTGCTTTTTCGTGGCGCAGTAGTTGCACTGTTCACGTGCGTACAGTGCGTGCACATCCACGCGGCTGGCATTAGTGGGACGTGGCGGATCGGCGGCTTGGCCCGACGGTGTGACGCCGCACCAGGTGCTTCGCAGCCCCGACACACATACTGTCCCTCCAAACTATGAAAAGCGTTGTAAGTGTTGCACTGCAGGCACATCCACTCCAGCTCACCCATCTCGCCAAGAGAAGTGCACGTAGCACCGGTGAAAGTTGACGGTGCTCTACGAACAACAGCGAAAGGCTCCGCAGCGGCATGAAGGCTGCGCGAGTCGGTGACATTGCCGCTGTAACCGACGTGACTTTCGAAACTTGTATCGTCTGCTCTTAAAGCAGGGACCTTCGCCGATGGGGTGCGACTCGAGACACTTAAAGAGACCGTTTTCGGTATTGCGCTGCCATCAGAAATCGGTGCCGCAACGCTGTTCTCCTGCGACGCAGCAACCATATCCTCCTGTTCGTTTCGTTCTTTTCTTATTAAGTTGCACTTTGGTGTTGGCCCGCCCTTCTCCACGTTCACGTCTTCCGATCGAAGAGGTGGATGGAAAGCGTCCTGCACTAAAAGACGAGCGAGCATGTCATCCTCGTCTGCGCTGGATGAGAACGAGTATGTCTGTTGACCGCAGACGCGATTTACAACAGCGAAACTCAAAGCACTAATTAAACTTCCAGTGAGGAGAGGTTTATGTCGGCGCACCAAGCCAGAAAAGCAGCGTACGTGTCGTGACGGAATCTTCCAGAAACAACTCGCGGTGAAGTGCTTCATGGCAACGCTGCTTAGCCTTTGACGGGAGTTGGAAACAAATGTGCTTAACTGAATCAGTACTGTCGACTGATTGTAGCCTTACGGTGCCTGTATTGATTGGTAAAGTGAGAAAAGTGAAAAGTGTACATGAAAAAATCATTTCGCTTGGGCAAGCTCTAGGTGCACTAGATACGTACGTTGGTATGTGAAAGTGCGTGTAGGAACTCTATGACTTGCAGTTGGCGACTTCCGAATCTTCGATTTCACACTAATCGTGAATTCGAAAAAAAAAAAAAATGATCGCACCTCACAAGTACTTGTATGCGCCAAACGTGTATGCGCCGCGCGAGCCTCCTGTGTATCCAACGCTTGTACGAAACGTACTCTCAGTAACAGCGTAGCTTAACCATTTCATGTTACCTCTGCCTCCCTGCTCCCCCTCCCCCCTTCCCTCAAGAAAACACGATGGCGTGACGACAAATAAGGTATATTGATAACCTCTGTGGAAAACAAAGGAAGCACACAATAAGCGGCAGTTCACGACACACCTTCAAGATATGCACTACAATTCCAGAAAGTACACACATGTCGCTAAAACCGTTGACTTCACCAGACTTTACAGTTTCACCGGTCGGCGCGCCTGGGTGCGGCGTGGCGCCAGCACTGCCATCTTACTAGCGCCGCAGCGGAAACACTCGGTGCGGGTTCGGAAGTTCGTCGCATAGCACTTTGCACAGGTCCACTTGTCTCGGTCCATCTTCCAGGTTGGATTCATCTGCCCTTCCGCGGGTTTGTCGCCCACGCCGGCCTGGAAACCCTCGTGCTCGTACTGTGGCGAAATGGTCTCCTTCGGCCACTCACTCTGGTGCTCCGAGGCATGTCCGCATTTCCAGCAGTCGTGGCGAGTGCGGAAGTTGCTTGCCTGGCAGTGCGCGCAAATCCAATTGTTGTGCAATGGCGCCGACTGCCGCTGCGGCGAGCCGGGCTCTCCAAGCGTTGCAGCCCCCGCACCCCATCCCGCCATCGCAAGCGCGTCCTCTGCATCATCGACTCCGGCGGTGGGATCTGCGGCTGGTCGCTCCGTCCCGCAGTGGAAGCACTCCATGCGACGCGCAAAGTTCAGCTTCTGGCACGACGGGCAGTACCATTCGCCACGGCGACTGTCCCTCTGCATTGTGACGCCGCCCCGCAGTGCGGTACCGGCCATGTCAATCTCACTCACCCGCTTCGGCTCCGACGGCGGCCGCGCTACCCCGCAGCTGCGGCACGTCTTCTCGTAAATGCTGGTGCTTGTGTTGCACTCCGCACAGGTCCAGCAGACTGGAATGGCGGTGCGGCAGTGGAAACAGCGGGAACGGGTGGGGTGATTGAGCGCAGCGCACATGGGGCACTCCCACTCCTCTGGCTTGACGTGCGCACCGCATTTCAGGCAATTCTCCTCGTCGCCGGGGTTGATGTGCCCGCAACTGACAACGCGGCACATCCAGTCAAAACCGGGCGGCCCCTCCGGCACCTGCGACGCGTTCGTCACCGTCCGCACCGCGTGGTTGGAGCGGCCCCTGCGGTACAGGGAAGAGTGCCGCGTCTTCGTATACTCATTTGTCGACGGTACAAAGGGTGTCACCTTCGGAATCTTCAAGCGCCGGCTGATGCACCGCGTCGGTTCTGGCGGTGGGTGCTGCACACGGAGGGATTCGTCCAGGTTCTCTGCCCCGTCGAGCGGGTCGGCGAACTGCTCATCTGCCTCTTTGTACGAGATGGAGTCATAGTTCTCCTGCTGCTGCTGTTGCGCGGTGGCCGCCTCCTGTGCACGACGCAACGCTTCCTCCTGCCCTGCCGTTCGCGGGGCCATGTCATAGCTGCAGAAGCCGCAGACGCTGTTGTCCTCCAGCTCATCGACGCGGTTGTTCTCGCCGCAGTCAGCGCACATCCAGAAATCCTTACTCTTCTCCGCCGGTGAGTTACACTGCTTGCACTGCTTCACGCCGGCAAAGTTCACCGTGCCGCAGCCCACGCACTTCCACCGCTGCAGCACCGGCTTCCTTGTCTGGCACGCCTCGCACTCGTTGGCGACGGCTTTGTTCACAACGCGGCACTCTTTCTTGATGCACATCCACGGCCGTACGCGCTCGCGGCTCCATGACTGGCGTAGGGGGCGGGTAACAGTTGCGTAGCACCGCTGTGTTGTTTTGACGTTGGATGCAGCCACAGGCACATAAGACGACGACGCAGCAACGCACTGGGATGAAAGGGAGGGTTTGCAGGTTATGTGGGTGACCGTAAGAACTTGATGGCGAGGTGCCACGTTGAGCGCCACGCCCCACGCAAACCGGCGCGTTGTTATACGCATTTTTACCACTGCGATCTCGGAGAAAAAAGACAAAGGAAGGACAAGTAGACAGAAAACACAGGGAGGAAGTGACATCTTAGCTCGTAGTGAGGTTGCATAACGAAGAAAACAATTCCTGTGCGGATTGAACAACTCTCGTTGCGATGCAAAACGGAAGCTTCACGCGTCAGAAAACTGGAAACAATGGCATAATTGTGACTGAATTGATTATTCGAAGAGCCAATCCACAACACAGGTAGAAAGCAAAGTGAATGCCATGTCAAGACCATCATAGTAGGACCTCACCTTTCCTTCGAGTCTCGTGCACGCCGACTTACAAGAGCTTTAATCCCTCAAACGGAACAAATAGAGGTCGGAAGTTTTACCTCAGGAATCGAGTACCAACGTCCAAAAAACAGAGAGGTATGCTGCACAAACTGACGAAGAGCGCGTGCCGTTACACAGACAAAAAAAGTAGCACACATCTCACAGCGAGCGAAATTACAAGAACGGTGCCCTCATGCAGATGTATGCCTTTGTGCACGTCCCTTTCCGCTCCCCCTCTACCTCTGTTTGAGCCGTATCATCAGCAACTTCCAGCACACGTGCACAATTCTAACCGAAGGTTAAGGTCAAGACACAGAAGAGACAGTACACCTCAGTTTTCGAATTTCTTTCTGTTTGTTGTTGTTGTTGTTGTTGATCATCCTGCGTTCACTTAGTTTTAGAAAATTCAACATAACCTTACACTTAACAAATTAAAAAACTGAAGGGCAAGAAGCACGCGGAGGATTTCGTCACAAAAAACAGCCTCGCGTACTTCGCGCTTCGTTCCTTTGAGGAGAAAACAATAATAGAAAAAAAAACTGGATTTGAAATAACAAGGCGGGTTCCTCTTCATCATTTTTTGGTTTTGTCCGGTTCACAACGGAACTAAGGCGCGCGCTCACACCTTTGATTTCACGTACAGACAAACGCCTCCGACGTACGTGTTTTGAAGTGAGCGTACGTGCCCGGCGGCAACACACACACAGAGAAAGGTTGCAAATCGAAACAGAGAAACTAAGCTACCAACAGCAGGTAGAACCCAGCACATGTTGCTCTCGTGAGGTTGAAAAGAGACAAAAGAAATGAATGGAAAGAGGAGCCTAGGCCGTGAAGAGGAAAATTGTAAAGAAGGCGGGAATAGAAAAAACGCTGTAAAAGCCGAAGACACCCGTTGAAACAGACAGAGAGAGAGAGGGAAAACTCGTAGAAGAAAGTAGTGCTTTTGCCAGCCCCCATTCTCGTGCTCTCGTTCAAAAAGTACTCAACGCGTTTGTCTTCTTCTAACGGCCTCCCGCATCGCGAAACCCAGTTTTTTTCGCCTTGCTTCTTAGATCTTGTTCCAGGCAACGATATCCATGGATTGCACCTCATCCTCGAAGCCCATAATCATCTCCTCCAGGTCATCACCGGAGACCTTGTCGTCCTCGATGACAATCAACTGCTGCAACTTCTTCACGCCGAAGGCGACCGGCACCAGCTTGTGGTCACCCCACGTCAGGCCGTCGCGCTGAATCGCGTGGAGCTTTTGCGCGAACGCCTCCAGGTCCACGGTATCGTCCCACGCCTTGATGTCAAAGAGGATCGACGACTTCGCAATGACCTCCTTCTTCGCCTTCTTCTTCTCCGCATCGGCCTTCTTCTTCGCCTCCAGCGCGGCCGCCTCCTCCTCCGTCGTCTCACCGAACAAGTCGATGTCGTCGTCGTCCGCAGCGGCAGCGGCGGCCGGAGCAGCAGCCTTCTCCTTCTTCTCCGAGGCGCCCTTCAGGATCTCGTCGCGCTCGGCCTGGTAGTAGGAGGCCATGCGGGCAACCCACTGGATCACGTTCGTGTTGCTGCCGAACATCTCCTCAAAAATGCGCGCATCCTCAGAGCTGGCGGAGAAGCCGGACACGAAAGGCTGGGAGGCGAGGCGGCCGTTGACTTCCTTCAGGGTGGACATGCTGGTTAAAAGAGAAAAGGGTGATTAGGTCTGAGACGAAAGCAAATACACGTTGATTAGCGAGATAAAGATCTAGCACAGGTGTGTGTAGTGAAAGTTGGGGGAAAAACCAGTGGAGAATAGGAGTCCGTGTAGTAAAGAGAACGAATAGGAGAAAGGTAGGGGAATTGAAGGTAGTTGCATAAAGCAAATGTCCCCCAGCATCGCCACTTTTCTTTTGTTTGTTGTCTGTTTGTGTTTAAAGTTCATCAAAGCACCCGCAAATCCAGCAGTATGTGCTGTCGTTATGCCTTTGCTTTTTTGCGTGTTTTATGGCGAGGCAGCACGACCCAAGCCATCGGCGACTGCGCGTGTGAAAAACCGTGAGCAACACATGCCACAAACACTAAACGTCGAGAAGACGAAGCAACGTGTATGTCGACTTAACAAAACTGGCGAGAAAGGCAAAACGCAACTTTGAAATTGTGAACGCGGTCAGCACATCGAAGCGTTCGAGGTAGCTGGAACGGCGCAGCCGTGGTCGTCACTCTTGGTCGGAAACCCCCTCACTCAGTCGCGTACAACACAAAAAGCTCTTCAGCAGCCGCGTTGACTGCTTTGGCGAGACTCACCACGTAGTTTGCTTGCAGGCTAGTCGCCGTTACCGACTCGTTGAGCTCTGCCAAAGAGCAGACACGCACCAAGGCATCACCGGATACATATCGATTCAACGCCGTGACACCAAGTGACGCCTTAATGTGTGACGCACGATCGCAGTCTCGAGCAAGGCGCGTCAACCACTTATTGCTGCTGCTGAAATTGTTTGCTCCGTCTTGTCCGGACACGTTCTCATCACTGGCATCTTTCCCGGTGGTATCCTCATAGCGCTCGTAGTCTGCAGCCGTAGAGCTGCGTTGCAGATCGGTGTGGGTTAACGCAAACAACAGTTTCGCCGTTAGCAGCGCTGTTAATGAGGTGGGCAGCGACGCAGCAAACTCCCCTGGTGTCATGAATGCGCTGGTGGAGGAGTAGGGGATGAAAAGGGCAGCATTGCACACTCCAACCCGTGCCACAGCCGCGCGAACGTTTTTTTTGTCAGTGCGGCGCCATTGCGGAATGTCTGCCATGAGTTGCTCAAATTTTGCCGTCGCCAGCGGTACGGCGTCAAATCGGACAGCAGCAGTCGCGCTAGCAGCACTAGCAACAGCTGCCGCCGCTGTCTTTCCTTCCGCTTCTTCGACCCCCATAATGTCAGCCAAGCGGTAGTTGCGCTCCAACGCAAGCCGCCGTGCTTCGTGCGCCGTCAGCGTCGTCTGTCCACCGAGGAGGCGCGCGTAGAACTCCGACGTCACACTGACACCACGGAGGAAGCCAAACATGGGTCGGCCCACGAGGTCCACCATACCAGACGCCATGCCAACGAAGAAACCGTTCACGCCGTCTTCGCGAGCGCCACGCAGCGGCTTCATGACAGCGTCTGCCACCCCGCCGCTGACCTCTGAGAGGATTTCGCTGATGATGCGGTGATGCAGCCCAGCGGCTGCAGTAACCGTGGTGTACAGTACACCGTCGCGACTTGCAGAAGACAAAGAGGGATTCACAACAAATGCGGCAGCAGTGGAGGAACCGCCGGTCAAGTTACCAATGCTGCGCGCCAGAACGCCAACGGAGTGCAGCGTAGACGACGTGGTCGTGCGTAGAAAGTCACGCGTGCCGGCCCACCGACTCTTACCGGATGCGTTCGTCACCAAGTCCCACACCCCACGCGACCAGCTACTGAGCAGTGCGCGCGGGTTACCTAGGAAGTCGAGGCTACCGATCACCTTGTAGCTCTGCAGCAGTAGCTGGGTGCGGTAGAGTGGCCACACAAAAGACTGCATAACTTTTGCCAGCGAAGTTACAGAGAGCAGCTCAACGTTGATAAGGTGCACCTCGTTCAACTTGATGCTGAGGCCTTCCAAAGAAGGGATGAGGTGCGCCGGCACCACGCCAAGGTTGCGGAAGGGGTTGCAGCGTCGTTCACCGGTACGTGTGTAGGTGACCTCCATGACGATTGCAGAGATGTGCATCTCGTAGAGAAATACGTTGTACACTGTCCGAATGACGCCACGACCAGGCCGTGTACCAGTACCATCAGCATTATTGGCAGCTTTCGCTTCCGTCGGTATTCCCCCAGGCACCATTTCACCGCTCACACTTCCCTTCGATGGAACGGTACCAGAGAGCCGCGAGCTACTGCTGTTACCTTCGTCTTGATCACGCATCGGTGTAGCTTCTAGCTCCTCTCGTATGCTCTCCACCGAAGTGCGCACCGTGAACAAAAACTCGTCGTGCAGGTGCACCGTCAAAGGAGGCACTACAACGCGCAGTTGCTGAATCGGTACCATGACGAGGTCAGCACCATTACCACCACCACCACCAAACCGTGCAGTCGATCTGGTGAGCTGGACTTCCATGCTGCACCATGATGGGTCTCTGAAGCGCGGCACGCCGGCCGCCCCAGCTTCTGCAGCCGACACGGATTCGCCATCACCACCGCTCGAGTTTGTCTTGGCGGCGACTTGCCTCTCCGAAGACATATCATGCTGACTGCCGTCTGAATTGATGGAACTCATACGAAACACCACGGGGTAGGTTGCTTCCGGTATGGTGCAGTCCACTACCTCCACAATGCTCACCGAGGCATTGCCGAGCAGATGGCGCTCCGTCGCCATCACGCTACTGTACCCGCCGACGAGGCGCACGCACGCTACGTCCACCTCGAGCTGCCGCAGCAGCGTCAGTAGGTCTTCGTCGGTAGCCGTGGGCGGTACGACGCCACCGTCGCCGCCGCCACCCGTACAGCCGCCGACGCCAGGTCGGCTGCGCAGTCGACCGCGTGCGCCGCATGCGACGACACTCATGCGTGAGAAAGGGCCAGTGGTAGGGAGGGTGATGGCGGCTACGTAGAGAGTGCAACGTGGGACGAGGACCTCCAGCTGTGTCAGCCGCCGTGGCTGAAAAGACGTGCGGTTTTCCAGCCTTCGCCTCGGTACCACGGTGACGGTGTACTGGTGGGTGCTGTGGTTTAGGCTCACGTAGATGTAGGCGTCTGTTTGACCCACGCGAAGCCCTGAAGAGGGGGTCGCAGCGCGCTTCAGCAAATTAACGTCAGCGCTCGCGGTGAAGCCTTTGCGCCGGTTAGAGTGCAGCGTAACACACAGGCCCTGAAACTTGAGCGTCGGCACCTCCCAGCAGCCAAAGCTATTCGACTCCGCCGCCACCAGGTAGCTCCATGGTGGCGCGGTGCGAGAGCACAGGGCAGTGGACACACTTTTGGCCGATACAGTCGCAGGGGAGGACGACCCTGTCGCTTGCTCCAGTGCCTGCGAAAACTCCAAGGTGGTGCTGAGTCGATTGATGATGCGAAGCGGAGGTGCGAACCGCAGGCTAACCGACACGCGGAGGCGACCGTCATCGGTGCTGGACTGCAACGCGAAACAGTGACATCGCTCCATCACTGAAAATGGCGCCTCGTGCGCGGTGTGTGGGACAGGGAAGAGGTGGAAAGCACTTTCGTCCAATTCTGCTGCTGTAGCGGGGGTAGACGTGGGTACGCAGACATGCTTCAACACTAGCGGCAGCGTCGACGTCGCCAGCGAGAGAAGTTTGACCGGCGGCGACCACAGGTGCGCGTGTGTAAGGGTGACTGCAGTAGTGGTGGCATCGTTCTTTCTCTCGCCATCCACCTTTTCCGCGCCGTAGCAGAATTGCACTTCGGGCTCGTCGGCGTGCGCACTGAACCGCAGCACTTCGCGCGTTGCGCCCGGTGGGATGCAAGTTTCCTCCGTGTAAATTGTCGGCAACCTCGCAACATGTGAGTCGTTTTCCTCCACGTAGGGCCGCACGAAGAGCATGCGATGAGGATCCTTGTTGTGGATGGAGCAAAGGCAGCGCAGTTGCAGCACTGTTGGTGCTGCAGGCCGCCAAAGCGACGCATCGGAGGAGGACGACGACTCGGGCAACCCTGCTCCGTCTGTTGTTGCATCGCACAGAGCTGCCTCAGCACCTTTGGTGGCGGAGACGGAGTAGAAGACCGTGCAGTCCTCCCGCTTGTCAGCGGAGAGCACCGTTGCTGCAACCGGTGTGGTGACGTAGTACGGGTCAGTCTCCTCTTTCTCATCGATCGAATCTCCGCGCAACGGTTTGTCACGCACCGCGAAGCCCACGCGTTTTGCGTGCGGTGCTAGAGTTGTCACGTACTCGGAAAAGAACAAAGGGAGAACCTGCTGAGGTCGCAGACACCCTTGCGCGTCGGTGCCTAGCAGCGGACGTGGACGGGAGGCATCGCGGAGGTACACACACTGAAGTAAGTCGGACTTCAGTACAGCTGCGCAGCGTACCACTACGGTCGAGCTGCCGTGGCGTTCCAAGGACACCGCCCCTTGCGTGTTGTTGAAACCCTGCTGTAAACGAAGGTAAGGCGGTGGCAACTCCTTCAGTGACAGCGGAGCCACGGCGGACCACCACTGCGGTGACGTGGGCAACGTAGAGTGTGTAAACGGTGCTTCAATCTGGAAGAAAACAGCAATATTCGCATCCAGATCACTCAACGACGTTGGCACCCACTGGAAACAGGCACCGTTCTCAATTACAGCGGTACCTATGATGTCGCCAGCGACGCTAGGCTTTGGCGCAACAAAGACGTTTGTGAAGGTCTCTGTTGTAGCCGTCTTCTCGCTGTGCGTGCTCCCCTGTTGTTGCTCCTGCGTTGTAGCTACGCTGTCACCACAGCTGGGTCGGCGTACGCGCAACCGCATACGACAACCTGTGCAGTTCCACAGCGTCCACACTGGCTCGACTTTCACCGTGTACTCGCACGGAGGAAGCCGACCGGAGAAGAGCAGCTGCTGCTGCTGACGACTGCAGTGCCGTTTCCACGTAATCTGCACGACGCGACTGGTGTGTTGAGCACGACGCGTCATTGCAGGTATTTGACTTAGCGATGGCGTGTGCAATTGTAGCCCTGTGGATCCAATGGAATCGTCTGTTCTACCGCCGGAGTTGGTCAACGACACAGGCGTTTTGGTGGAGCCCGCTACGGACGGCGGGAGCGGTCGCAGCAGCACCGGAAACGAGACGGTAGACGAGTCCCTCACCTGTACCTGCCGCCCGATCAGAGCCTTGTGGCGACCGCCACCTTCACTGTCTCCCTTCTCTGTGTCTAGGCCCAGCGTCCGGAGACTCGCTGCCACCGACGCAGCAGCAGTGCTGCTACCATTGCTGTTACCACCGGTTCCCGTGGCGCAACACGCGGCGATCTGGTCAGCCATCACCGTCATCGCATCAGCCAGCATCGCCCACGTCAGCAACCGCGCCAATGCACCGTACGCACACCCGTCCATCTCAATGGCGAAACGATCCTGCAGAATCGGGAGTGGAATAAATCGCGTTGAACGTGGCATGATGACAAAGGCCGGTGTGTCACTCGCAGAGGTCCGCAACGTCACCGCTGCACCGCTGTCTGTGTCGTGTGGTGGATAAAAAACGTTCGTCACCTCCACGGTCGTTGCGAGGTGCAGCACCTCGCGATTGTCACGCACGCACTTGCGGACCACAATATCCAAGGCACCGAGCGGCGAGACGTACTGAGGCAACTGCAGACGGTGAACGGCGTCGTGCTCCAGCTTTCGCAGATCGAGTGTGGCGAACAGAGAGACACCAATTGACGTCACAGGCTGAAGTGCGGCGAGGTGGTCTGTGCACAGGGCAGCACCAGTTTCAGCGGAAGCGGCAGCGCTGGACGCGTATGTAGATTGCGGCGTCAGCGTCAACTCCGGCACCGTGGAGGAAAGGCCAGTGACGACAACAGCTGTACCGCCGGATGACGAAGCAGGCACGCGCCACTGCACACGATTAACATGGTTGGCTTCTGCGCAGCTTTGGAAAGGGGTTGGATGGCCACACACAGCAGCGATAGCAAGGTCAACACCGGTGTCATTCCAGAAGGCCCGCGTGCCAGTGTCCACCTCCATATGTGCGCGGCGCAGCGCACGCAGGGCGGTCGTGATGGGTAGCGTGGCAACGACGTCGTCAGCTGTTACGGAGAGAGAGAGTGAGCGACTGTCGGCGCTGAAGCGCGTCCACGCAAGCGTCATAGACGGCCTAGCTGCGAAGAGTATGCGCGACGGATTATGTGTCGTTGAAGTGGACAGGGATGTCTGCACGGCGGTCGAAGCGGTGTTGCTGCTGACGTTGCTTTCGCCTTCAACTGCTTTACGAAACCCAATTGAATAATGCAGGCGATCGGTAATGTACAGTGAAGCCGCAGCGTTGATGACGGCGTCGGTGAAACACACGTCCGAGGTGCACGTCAGCCAAAACTTTTCCACGTTGCAGGCGACCAGCGGCTGCAGCAGGTCATCGGTGATATATAAGGTAAACAGCGGCACCTCGCACTTCACGTCCAATAGGGTGGGTGCAGAGGCCTTCGTTTTCACTGTTTGTGTGTTTGTGTTAAATGCAGCAGGTTGCACCCAAGCGCTAACTGTAGACAAGGATTCGTCGCTTTGTCGTACTGCGGCTCGGACGGCCGCTGCCTTAGCTGCAAATGTAGATTGCGGTTCAGCACGCGTAGATGGTGTAGACTCTAGACCCTCTGTAACACACCTAGCAACAGCGAGAAGCAGCTGTCCATGTCCGACTGGAAGTCGCCACAACCTTGATCCCAAGTCAAAGGTGAGCTCCACCCGACTCTCCTGTTTGTTTGCATAGCCAAGGTGCGCCACGAAAGCAGTGGGTGTGTGGGTGAGAGCGCCAGTGTCATCGTTGCACTGTTGCAACGTCAGTGTGGCCTCGCCTTCGCGCTCGGTACGGATGCTCATGTTGCCTTTCCGCTTGTCTTCAAAACGGTATCGCATCTTCCATGTCCCTGCTGCTCTTAACGACCGCCGCTGTGCTGCAAGCGTGGCGTCAAAACCCACTTTCACATCGACGGAGTACACGGAGGTGACGGGCCACAGGGAACACGAAGAAACAGCTGCGATCTTAGTTTCTACTGGCCCTGCTTCTAAAGTCTCCTCAACTTCCTTTTCAGTCACTTCCTCTGTCAGGTCTTCCTGGGCTATGCGCTTAGCAGGTGTTGAATCTGGCAGCGGTGGCGTTGGAAAGAAGCATAGCGCTCGCTCACCCAGCATCACAAAAGCGTCTGGCGAAACCGTCTCCGGTTCCCCACCACACCCTTTCTCCAGGTTTCCCACCACCACTCGCACACGCTCAAACTTCACTGTCACGTCCGAGTCCACGCGTATGGCAGGACCCAAGTCACCATTGACGCTTTCACAGCATGACAAGTACACCGTGACATCACCCTTCTCTGCTGCAGCACTGGGATCCCCCCGTACCGTGATTACGTTGTGCGATGCCGTGTTGCGGAAATGCAACTGTAAACTGCAGCTGTCCATCGGGCCACCAAGGACAAGGTCGTGCGTCAGGGTCCAGTCACTCATCACCTCGACCACACGCACCAACGACGCGTGCCGCTCCAACTCGCCGAGAGGCGGCAGCGGTGTCGTTGGGTGATTCACCTTCAGAACGGTGGAATGAAATGACTTTATGACTGCCTCATCCACTTCGGCGGCTGAAGCGCGACGCAACCCGGCTACGATAGGCTTCAGTACCCCACGGGATATTGCTTTCAGAAAGGCGAGTGTGATGTACGTGTGAAGCCTGTGAAGGCGGACTGTGAGTGCTGCAGCCGCGTCGTCGTGGACGCATGCAGCGACGGTAGTGGAACCGTGCTCTGATTGATCACTGTGTGACAACGAGAGGAACTTTTGCTCCAAGAAGATGGCAAAGTGCTGCATTTCTGCTGGCGCCGCTGTTCCCCACTCGGAGGGGGAGAGGCTGCGAGACGCCTTCGTTTGGGCGCCGCCGGTCAGCGATTTTATCGATAGGAAATGTGTCGACGTTGACGCTCCTGATTCTGATGCTGTCTCTGCGGATGTGAACAAAGGCTCCTCCATGGCTTCTGTATCTGACACGTCCGTCTCACCAGTGATTTCTGCTATGCGAAGTTCAACAAAAGATCTTTGCCACGCCGCTCGTAGCTGTACTTTACCATACAAGCTCTTAATAGCAACAGCGGCTAATCGCTGCCCTTCGTTTCCTGTGGTAAAGTCACACGACACGAGCGGCATACTCGCCGACACACACCACCGCTGTGCCTTCTCGTTGCTATTTGGCTTTTCGTCCGTAGTTTTGCCGGCATTATTACCTGTACTGTCGTGGCTGCTGTTTTTTGCTGCAGAGTATGGCGGCACCATCGACCTTGACGATGAGCGACGCGGTACGTGCTGGCCAACCGCCAACCACAACGCACTGGCGACAGCGTCGAGAGCGTCATGGGTGGGTAGATGCAGCTGCAAACCGTGTTCCGCAACGCTGATACGCATCTCCGACTCTGCAGCCTGCGCTGCCTCCGTCACCCGTTCTTCGCTCAGTTGTGGTTGTGAAAAAAACGCAACAGTCACTTCCGTCTTGTCCAGCAGTGGTTGCTCCGTTGGATATTCCGCAGCAGCGTGATAACTTGCGGAGAGCGTTACCTGTGCGTGACAGCGCACTTCATGTTCTGATGATGCCTCACCTTTAGTTGAATCTCTAACTGCAAAGTGGAGCCCAGGTAATGTCACGTTTAGCCCCTCGGCATGTAAATGAAGAGCTGGAGAGCCGTCACTGTCACTCTGTTCTTCCTCTGGGGTAAAGCAAAGCAGCTCTGCCCTCACCACCATTAGCTTACACGTTGATCGATGAACGACCTCAGATGCTCCTGCAAAGACTTCCTTTTTATTGTTCTTAGTCTTGCGTGGCGTGGAAAGCGAAGTCGTTTTCTCTTCCCCTACGGCTGCTGCCAGCAGCACTGATGTAGCAGACGCGTCGACGGAAGTGGATGACCATAGCGCAACCGCTGATTGAAAACACGACGCCGCCCGCATTGCACAAAGCGCCCAACTGTGGCGGTCACGATTGTATAGCAACACAGTCGGCACACGGCACAGCATCGCCGACGCACCCGCGCCACAAGTTTGGCGCAACAGGGGCGACGCGATCGAAGCGAGAAGGTCCGTTTTACGCTTTTGCTGCGCAGAGCCACGTCCAACGGCGGACGTTGAGTGGAGTGCGATAGCGTCGCACTGTACTTCCAGCACTTTCTCCGCCGCAGAGGCGGCAACGCCGACTGTCAATGCCCTCGTGGTGTTTTGCGTGCGACTCAATCGTGGCCGCTTCAGCACCACGCAGCCTGCTGGAGCCAGTTGCACCTCCATCTGAAACACTTCTGCAAACACTTGCACAAAGGGGGAAGAGTCCGTGTCTGGTTTCTCTTGTTCTACCGTCGTCGCGGATGTAACTTGTGCTTTCGTCCACATCTGCGTCCACGTTTGGCAAGAGCGGAAAAGCTCCACAACAAAAGCTGCCGTGGGAAGGCTTGCACCCAACCAGATGTGCCCTGCCACAACGCTCAGCGCGTTGTCAGTCGCAATGTACTCCACCGCCAACGCGTACGATGCAGCCCCGAATGCGTTTGATACTTTACTGCTGTTTTCGCTGGAAAACAAGGCGATAAGGTTGCCCGCGCTATCGCATATTTGCGTAGTGTCAACACGCACGCGATACCGCTGGCGCACCATGGCGATGAGCATTGCCCCCGCACTGCCCATGCTATCCTCGTCGTTGTGGTTTTCCTCCTCGCTCTCCCCGTCGTCGCTACATCCGAACCGCGGCTCTGCCTTGATGAGAGCATTATCCATCAGCTCGCGTTCCGCCTGAAACGTGACACTGCCGTCCAACGTGATCGCCATCAGGAAGACACGGCTAGCGTTGTGTGGAGCATTGTCGGGGATGTCAGACACCACGTTCACACGACGCCCACGCAGCGATAGCTTCACTTCGTACCACATGATGGTATCGGGGGACTCATCCATTTGCAAAGGCAACGACTGCGCATTTACGTAAGGCTCTGTGGGTCCTTCTTTCACGGCCGCTACGGCTGTTGTCAAGTCAATCCCTGTCTGCGATTGCTGCTCTGCCACCCTCCACAAGTTGAGCAGGTGCATCACGCAGCGACTTAACAGATAAGCGGTGTTGACGGAAACCACCACTGCTCGAGTGTCAGTCAATTTGACGCTCCCTGATTTTGTAGCTTTTCCACTCGCTGTTTCGATCACGTCGTCACCCACCTCTACCAGCACGCTCGTGAGGAGATGGCTGTTCAGCTCACTGCACACATCCGCCGCCGTTGGTTCAACACGGAAAAAGTGGGTGGGACTGCGCTGATGCAGCACCAGCGACGGCGGCTCGCAGTCCGGCTGTCCCACTCCGCTCTCCACGACTGTGTACCGTTCTGCGCGCACGCATAGCACCGTCCGCTGCAGCGGCTTCGACACTATCACGCTCACGCTGGGCAACTTCCACTGCGCACGTGTACCGTAGTGGCCTGCGACGACCACACCCCGTAAAGCGACATTTGACACAAGGTGAAAAACCCGCACCCGCCAGCCGACCGAAAGAGTGTCGTCAATCAGCGTGGTGGGTTCGCCGGTGTTCGTTATCACGTTTTCCAGCTCCACATTGGTTGTCAGCCGGATCGACGCAACGGTCACCCCACACCACGGTAGGTCATCGGCTGCTGGTGGAGGAGAACCCTTCCCTGCAGTTGGATTCGCGCGAGGCGATTCAGACGTGATGATGACACCAACATTCGTCAGTTGCACTTCGAGGTCGGTGTACGTGCGGGACGGACCGACGGACCGAGCAGCTGCGCAGGGTGCACGATCATTCGTGGGTGCAAAAAGGGTGCGAACCTCCTGCGACTGTTGCCGCAGTTCGTGTGCAAAACTAAAGAGCTCGTTGGCCGGAACGTCCAGCAAAAGACCCCTCACTTGAACTTGCACGACACGGGTGCGGTGCAGCGCTAACTCTTTCACACGGTACGACCGACCGTAGCGCAGGTTCGAGGTGCAATGAGCATCAGGGGAACGAATGAGCTGGACCTGGATACACGGACTTGCAGAAGTCGATGGCTTTGGTACGTTAGACGCTGTTCTTGTGGGAGCTACAGGTTGAAACTTCAGCACGGACACGTAGACAACTTTGGAATCCCTGTTGTTGCTAGTGGTTCCGATGTTGTTATTACTGTTCTCTCCAATTTTCTTCGTCGCGACGGATCGTAGGAGCAGCTCTGGGCAACGAGGGACGACCAGCGTGAGCTCGTCGTACACGCACCTGGCACCGGCGCTCTGCGGCAGCGAGACTGGTAACACCGTGAGGCGCGCCTCTGGGATGAGGAGGCGACACCAAGGAAGGTTCTGCTGCTGTTGTTGACTTGCGTTGCTACTACTGCTGGTGCTATCGCCGAGCGTCAGCTGTACCTGTGTCAGTTCCAAAGAGCCATAAACCCACCGTGTTACCTGCGCGGTGGTGGTGGTGAATCGAGAGCGGTGATCCGTATTACTGCTGTTTGACCAATTACTTGTCTCATTATCGCAGTAGTCGCTGCGATGGTCGTCACGCGTGTCGATCACACTGCCGCTCTGCTGGCTACTTACATTGTTGCGGTACCGCTGCACAGCGCCACTTGCATAGTTCGTCCTTTTGCAATTCATGTTGCTGAAAGCACCTGCACCAACGAAAGAACCTTGCACAGACGGCAGCGCTGGTGATCGCGTCAGCGGGGTTGAGTCAAGCCGTGACGCCCCGTCTTCTACGGTAGCTACGGAGTCCGCGAAGAGACTGTAGAGACGCAGCCACCACTGCACGTGTGGAACCTGTACGGTGGTGTTGCGCACCGCCGCGGCGGCGCGCATAAATGGTGCACCAACACCTCCAGCCGAGTCGTTGACGCCGTCGTTGCTGTTACTCTTAGCGGTGCCTTCATCCTCGCGTGCCGCTGTTTCTCTCTTTTCCCGCGGCGAGAAGCTACGAAACACAGACGACGTTGGTGACGAATTGATTCCCAGTAGTGCGAGTTCGACCACATCCGCCGTGAAAAGGGTTTTTACGCGTCGAGTTCCTGCAAGGGGGGCTGTCACACCAGGTTGGACAACCTCACGTGCGTTCAGCTCGAGTCCGCTCATCTGTCCATTTTTCACCGGCGAGTTGAACCACTGCCCACCAGAAGCCGAGTAGAACTGAGCGCCGCGTCGGAGCGCAAACTCATACGTAATGCCGTATTTACCGGGCTCCATGTCGCTGCTACTTTTTAGCTCAACGGCAGTAACAACCGTCTCTCCTGTCCGCAGGACCAACGAAACAGAAGGAATAGTCACGAGTAATGTGAGCGCGGGTGTCGTCGCAGCTGTTGTCGGCAGTAATGGTGGCGTCACAGATGGGTGTGTATTCGGCGGCGGCGCCCTGTCTACAGCGACGTCGTCCATCGAAGTCGCGAGATCGGGCTGTGGCGACCGCGTTGGGTACTTCGTGCAGCTGCTCAGCGAGTGGCATACATCCCAGTTGGCGTCCCACGCCTTGACACCTTGTGCAATCGCTACCGATCCCTGTGCAACATTGCGGGCAAAGAATCGAATAAGGGTGCGGCACTGAGAGGCGTTGAGGTCGACGGATATGCCGGTCAGCCCGTCTGCGCCATTGGGCACCTCGCCGGCAGCACCAGCAGCTGCGCCTTCGCCTCCCGCTATCTTCGCCTCGTCAGTTCCGCTGTTGATCTCGCTTACGGTTTCAGTGAAGGGAAGCACTGGCGGGTGCAAGCCAACAAGCACCGTCAGGTCTTCGTCGTCACCTCGGCGGTATGTGTACCCTGTCAGAGACTCCTTCGGTACGAGCAACACCCCCGCATCCGCACGCACCTTCAGATTTGGCAGCTGCACATGATTCGGCTCCAGCGAAGTTAAGTCGACGAGGTGCAGCGACACCGTATTGAAGTAGGCGCTTGTGCGCAGCCGGGTGGAGAGCGATGGGTCAGATAATTTCACAAGGGTGCGCGTCAGGCCTGCTTTCACTTCGGCAACGTGCACGATGCAAACGGTGTCCGGGTTACACGCGTCAATCGGCACTGCAGCATCCGTTGCCAGAAAAATGGCCATGTTGGAAACCGTCACCGTCGCCTCGATCGGGCCGCACGAAGGGGCGGAAAAGAAAAATGGGGCCTTTGTGGCTGCAGACGTTCCCACGAAAGTTGTCGTCGGGATGCTGAAGGCGGAGGGCGAGGTGCCGTCGTCTTTCCTCCATTGCTCCAGCTCGCATGGGAAGGCGGTAAAGCCGCGCTGGAATAGCGGGGACGACGGCAGCCGCTTCAGTCGCTGAATGCGTCCGTCCTTCTTCCAGACTTGTAAAAAAAGGTACAGGAATGGGAAGTACGCGTGAAGAACACCACCGCAAACGTCGATTTTACAAGTTGTTATTGGGAGAAGCGCAGTCGGTTCATTGTTGCCGCTGTTGCTGCTGCTGTTGCGGCGTGCACGAAGCATCAGAAGGTCTACCGCACATCGCAACGGTTGCACCTCTCTACGATCAGCATAAAACAGGATGTTGGCTGCAGCCCACGGTACTGATGTCACCAGGCTCCGCACTTCTGGGTCTCCACCGATGTAGTCAATGAGATACACGGCATCCGGCACTTTAAACTCTACATGCACACGATGCCCCTGGTGAGTTGGCGAAATCTGATTCTCACTGCTCTGTAGTGCGGGCTCCAGTGCAGCGGAAAAGCTGTCTAGATGCGCGTTGATTTCGACGTACGGCGCACCATCCATGCCACTCTTCGCCAGTGGGGTTTGTAGGTGGATAGACCGCACCCACAGGCTTAGCTTGGGAACTGGATCTGCTGGATTGCCCTGCTGAATCTGCTCTTCGTTGTTTTGTGCCTTCGCAACGACCGTAACGGCTCCATTCTTTGGTCGGAGAGGCGTCACCGTGGGGCGCAACGCGCAAATTGCACCTATAGCGACTTCCACCAGGTCCACAAGCACCATATCAAAGCACGTCGACACCTCCTCAACCGTCACCGCAATACCCGGCGCCGCGTCTGGGGTTGCGCGTGCCTGCACAATGGTCAGCTGCTCTATCGTGACCAACTTCTGGCCGGCTGCGGTGGTCATGGTGATATCAGGCACAGAAAGCAGAAACGTAGGATTCGCGTTGTGGTTTTGCTCCTGCTGCTGTTCTGTGGGCGGGAGGGGGCATCCGCTGTTCAGTTGACCGTCCTGCAACGTCACAAAAGGCCTGAAGGTAGGGCTCCACACCAACTCCACCGCGCGCGGCTCTTGCGCACCAAGGGTAGCCAGCGTGTCGCGGTACGGCGCCGTCACGAGAGGAACTTCTTCGGGTGCGACGAGCACAACCTCTGCCAGATCCTCGTTGTACACCGACCGAACAAGCAGACGTGCCACGCTCACCCCCAGAGCGAGCTTACGTCCGCCAAAAATGTTGTTTGTGACATCGCCGCTCTTCGTCTCTTTTGCCTTCTCATTTTGTTGAGTTGTCTTGCAGATAAGCGTCGGGAGGACAGCGGTCATGATGTGCCGCGTGCAGTCTTTTGGGAAGTCTCGCAGCACAACAGCTTGCGTCACGTCTGTTCCGTCTTCGCTGACGCGAGTATTGGCCACAATTTCGATGCAACCCGGGCTGCGAAGCCGCCATGACCGCGGGGGCAGTTGACCGCTACGGAGGACGCCGGTGTTGCAGCAACAACCCTCAACAATTTTTACGTTGGTGTTTGCCCCCACACTCAGCTGTTGCAGCTCGTTCGCAAGATCCTGCACCACCCGCGCGTCCATATCCCCGCGACTAAATACCTCCGGCTTCAGCAGCCCGTCGTTCAGCGCTGCGAACGCGCCCGGCTCCACCACGAAGTCGATACCTTTGTTGAAGACGATGGACAGCTCCTCTGGGTTCAACAGCATTTCACCGGCAGCAAACGACACCAGCTCCAGGTGCCGGTTTACCCCCAGCGTCGCGGGCGAGAGGCCTTCCTGGTAAAAGAGCCGCACCGCACGGTCCGGGTCGCCAATGCACAGGTAGTACTCACTCCCCGCCCCGCCGTGCCGCTTCTGCGACGGCGCGACAGTGCAAAGGCGGCTCGTGGAGATGGTTAAGACCAGGCAGGAGTCACTGTTGAGGAAGCAGCGCTCCGGCTTGGTCGAGGCGAAGCTGCCAGCAGAACTCACGGAGAGGGTCTCCATCTTGACACAACCCTCTTCACACGCTTCATCTGCCTCACATTGTTTTCCTGTAACACCTTCGACATGGTCACCGTAGTCTTCCCCACTTCGAAACGCGTGCAGCGCCCCGTTGCTGCGTGCACCGCCACGATGAGCAGCGGGTGACTTAAGTTGCTGTGGCTGCTTCTCTGCCTTTGATTTCTCTCCAGCGCCAAGGGGTGATGTGTGCCGTATGCCGTAGTCAAACGAGGCGCACTTCAACGGGACGGCGGTGGTGACGGTGTCCATCATCACCAGCGACGACAACCCCGACGGTTGGTGATTGATGATGTCGAGGTCACGGTCATCGATGTCGCGCGAGAAGAGGGGGAAGCACACATCGATTGCTTGAAGAGTTACATTCCACTCCAACGGCGGCACCGTCGCGGCCATTACCGTTGCTGCAATAGCTGGAGATCCGTGAACAGTAGAGTCATCGTCATGCGGGGGCTGCGGCGAGCGCCGTGGGCTCAACGTTGTGTATTCAGGCGATGTTGACTTCATAACGTGGTTGCTGCAACTGACAAGTTGAGTGCCAAGATGGGTGCCACCCAGTACCAACGACGCAGGCGTGGTGGGAGCAGCAGCAGCACCCGCTGGGTGAGACGCAGGCGCAATCGGTGTGTATAACGATTGCACCAGACCTTTAAACCAGTTGACAAAGGCTGCCATCTCGATCCCCCACCAACGCCACTCATGCAATGGCTGGCAGATGATCAACTGCGGCGCAATCCACACACCGACCTGGGTACGACAGGCGTTTTCCTTCACAACGACAAAGTCCTCGCCCTCTGCCTCTTTCGACTGCAGCAACACCGAGCGCAACGTGCCCTCGAAGGTGATACGAACAGAACCAACAAAAAAGGACCACGATGCCTTGTCGGGACGGTCGTCAGGGACGGTAGTGAAGAAGACTTCCACCGCGGATAGCCGGACACAAAACTGCTGCGAAATGCGGCGCAGCGGTGTGTGCATGGGTGGGGCAGAAACACTGCTGTCGTGCGGCAGCGGCCAGTACGTCGGGTCTACGCGCAGCGTCAAGGTGTTTAACAAACAGCGCAGGGTGAGGTAAAGCGGGTTGCCCTCAGTCACCTCAGGCAGCAAGCTCTGCGGTACCGGCGGTTGCGCAAGCGGTGCGCGGTGAGGGGCAGCATAGCGCTGCCCCACATCCCACTCCGCCGCCAGCAAGTTTGACAGCGTGTGTGCCTGCAGTCGCGGCGACAGCACAAACGGCTGGCGGGCCTCACCGTTTCCTTCCATTGTCGACCGGTCTGCGTTTTTGACTTTCTCTACTTTAGTAGCTTGGCCGGATGGCTTTGTAAACCAGCCCCATAAGCCAGCCGTTCTGTGGCCTTCAGCTGACTGCTTGTTGTTGCTGCCGATGTCGTTCCTGGAACTACCAGTCGCTTTCTGCTTGCGCTGGCGTGCCTCTTCGATGAAGGCGCGTTGCCGGGCGTACCCGTCCTCCTCCAGCAGCATCTCCGCGTACGACAAGCAACGCAGGAAGAGCACCTGCGACAGCGATAACTGGCGCTCCAAAAGCGTGAGCTTCTTCTCCTCCAGCGTGTCCAGCGGCGGGGCCCAAGGCACACCTTGTGCGCGCTTCCAATACTGGCAGTAGGTGCGCCGCACCAGACAGAACTGCATCATTCCTTCAATTACCTCACGGCGGCTGCGATCGTGCCGGTGGAAAGTCTGCCGCTGCTGTTGAATGTCGTCCAGCACGCAGCGCAGCGCGAACTGCCACCGCCGCCGTGCGAGCTGGCGTGATGTCGAAACAGTAACGGTTGCGAAGAGCTGAGGTGACGCCTCACCGCTTTTGCTGAGGCTGGTGTCCCGATCCAGCACTGTGTCACAAATTGGTTCGGACCGTTGCAGCTGCGAGCCCTGACATTTGTTAAGACGCAGTAGATGCAGGCGCTTGCGGTAACGTGCGCAGCCGAGATTCTGGTGATAGCTGCGCCACATGGACTCCAAGGTCTGAAACACTCCAAAGCAGATCTCAGCGTGCACGCCTTCGACAGCGGAAATCATGAGCTCCGTTGAGCTAGCGCGCAGCAGAGGGGCATCCTCAACAATTGGGTGCAACGAAGTACATCCAAGGGGCACAATTTTGGCCTGGACCTCTACTTTTGAGATTTGCAGAACAGCCTGGGAGTGGCACCACTGAGCTTCGTAGGTCTCGTACGCGGTTTTGCTGCGCCTCATTGTTGCTGCCTGTTGCAAAGTAGAGCCAGAATCTTCGGTGATTTGTGAAGAGACAATGTCATTGCCATTAATCCGACCAGTTTCACCGTCATAACTTAACGGATCGATGAAAGAAGAGGGTTGCGGGCTGCCCTCACGAAAGCTGCGGGCCTCTTTCTTGGTCTGATGGTTTGCATGCAAGCGTACAGCGTGCGTGCTTACCACAATGTCGGAAAACAAAACCTTCTTGCAAATTGGTGAGAGCAAGTCACTCACGAACTTTTCACGGAACCGCTGGTTCGTCGTTGTCAGTCGCACCTCACGCACAAAGATGGAGAACGCTTTGGCAAACGTAGGATGCAGACCTTCGTAGTCGAACTCGTAGCGCAGGCACACGTCCTTGAGCGTCACGCAGATGTTGCGGACGGCCATTTGGCTAATACGATCAAAGTCCCAGATCCACGAAAACCACGCGCCAGCTGAAAATCCCACCGCATCCTCATGAGCTGCTGCACGCGTGTTCTTTTCTTTTCGAAAAGACTGACCACCAGGAGGTTGCACGGAGGAGCTGCGGCTTGTAATTTCGCTTGCTACTTCGCGTGACAGGCGTTGCCGCTCCTCCTCATAGAGGGCCAGCTGCTGCTGTTTGATCGCTTCCTCACGCTCCAATTCTTCTCTAGCACTGAACGGTCGGGCGCGCAGTGGGCCTAGGACCAACTCAACTCCGCTTACCTGCACGTTAATCGACTCGCTCTCGAGGGATGACCACGGCACTCGAATCGTAAGGTTACAAATGATGCCTTTTACCACGGTAAAAGGAGAGAGGAGCATGCGCACGGAGGCAGCGCTCTGTGCTGCTGCAGCTGCCGCGTCCGAAGAGCTGGAGCAATTGTTCATTTTCGACGCGTCGTCGGCACTGGCGTCCTCGCCGTGCAGCAGCGCTGCGATACGCTCCAGCACATCAGCGCGGAGATGGACATTGCTAAGCACTACGTTGCCAGACCAGAGGGAGATCTCGAGCTGTTCGGCGTTGACGTTCTCGATAAAGCGGCTCAGATACTGCGCAAGCAGCTCGGCGACTTGATTTTCCAACATAACAATAATAGGAAATGTAGTAAAGTACTGGAACAGCACTAAGGGCAGCTAACAGTGACAGACAGAAAAAGAACGATCAGTGTTCTCGCAAGAAAGGAAAAGGGAGAAAAGCCTGACAAAGACGAATCACACAAAAGTCGGTTTTGAATTATGAAGACGAGTTAAGTGGAGAAGTCAAAGCGACTGGAGGCCAGTGTTCAAAATGAAAAATAGAAGACGTTAGGGAAGCGTATAGAGGTATCAGTGAACACGAGAAAGTACGGCTCGGGTCGATAAACGCACGAAAAAAGACGGCGTTTCTGCCTAACCACAATGAAAGTTGCCAACGAGCCGACACACTAGCGGTAGCGCACTACTAAAGGTAAAATGTTTAGTGGATTGTAAATCAGTTCGATTCCTACTTTAGGTGGAAGACGATAAAAGACAAGAACAACAGCATCAGCTTTTGAAAACAGAAAAAGTAAAATGTGCACTTCAATGAAAGAGAACAGCACACGCGACTTGATCAGGTAGGTTGTGTAAGGTTACCCTGAGTTGTTGCGAAACGGCAGCGATCTGTAAATTGTATGTGTGCGCACCTATATGTGTCGGTGACGACTCGGAAATAAAAAGAATCAGACAACAAAGAAAAGTGAATACGAGTGGTATGTCACCTTTACTTCGGGTGTCTTTGGTCAATGGATGTACACTTGTACGCGGAGTTTGTAAGTCCGCGCAAGCAAAGAAAGCACTCTAGAGCAACACTTGACGTTTTTTTTTTTTTTGTTTTCTCCTCTTACGAGAGTTCAAAGGACTACTGTTTTGTTTTTCGGGAGAAAAACGGCGACCCCTCGTCGACGATGAAATACGTTCTATACCGTGCGGGTGCACGGGAGAGCAAGGTGTATGAGGAAGAAGGAAGAGAGAAAAGCAGGCGATTTCTTGGGGATACAGGAAAAGCGAAACGCGCAACAACTTAAGTGTTGTCCACTCGAAAGTGCATTAAGTGTTAAACGAGTAGAAAACCCCCCGCCTCCCCCAAACACACACACACGTAAAAAGTACAAAATAAACACTAAAGTCAGTAAAAAGAAGGGTAATTTTGCGCGTTTAATCAAATAAACAGACAAAAAAGAAATACCGGTCGCCCTTCCTTTTTCCCGAAAACTCAGCGCACGACACCGAGAACCGCAACGAAGCTCACGCCGTTTTTGGGGGTGCTGATACGAGCTGCCTTTCTTTCTGAGCTGAGGTAGTTGAGGTACAATTACTAGCTTACATCAAATGAACGGGATACGAAGATAAACAAAGGGAAACGCAACAAAAACACCGACGTCTTGCTCGACACTTACCCTGGCCTTCATACGTTGCTATTACTCCCCGGACCACATGTTGCGAGTTAAAAGCAGTGAGGACAACACTTCTTTGAACTTCTTCATTGTCACGTGTCCCGAAGTATCGCCCGCGCCAGTAATGGCAGCTTCCTGCTCTTCTGTCAACGTACTGACAGTCCCGATGCCCGCGCGATCGCCGCCAGACGATCCGGTGGACAAGTTGCGGCATGTGTTCCGCAGCTGCTGCACCGTGATCCACTTTTGTGACGTCACATCAATCATCTCAAACATTGTTTCCAGGTCTTTCTCATTGAACAACGACGAGGAGACCTTCGCACTGCGGATTCTGTGCACCTCATCCGCTAGAAAAGCACGTGGATTCTCCGGCTTGTGATACAGCACAAGCTGCAGCAGATGCGCAAAGAGCTCATTTAACTTGTGGTCGTTAATGTACTGGCGTGTTCGTTGTGTTGGGTCTACCTCGGAAGCAGCGACAGACTGCGTCGCAGCTCCGGTATTTTGATTTGTTACCGCAAACATAGTGTGCGGATGTACTAGTTTCAAAAGAAAAAAAGGGCTCTCCTTACTTCGTTTCACTATGAGGAATAGAAATTAGAAAAGAAAAGGGGTAATAAAAAGCTGGGAGTCTTTGACGCGTGCAGGCGTATGAGCACTATTTTGCCACTTATTCGTACTGTATTCATTTCGAAGAAACAAAACTCGTTCGTCAGAACTACGCATCGATTGATCCGACAGATTATTCAGTACCCTGCCGAGCTGTCCGAGTACCCGGCAAGGGCCGTTGTTTTTCTTCCCTTTTACGATTATTGCTGATTGAAAAGTGCTTCCGTCTTCCGTGCGCCTACGGTGCACTGTCAAGTGTCCGCCAGGAGGATGCAACCAAAACAAAAACGAAAGTTCTTCCTAGTGGTATCTGTTCCGCTCAGCGCGCCGGCGAAGTGAGTCCGCCTTCAGCTTGTTTAGGTACGACTGGAGCTCCAGCTCCTCGCGAATGATCTGCACAGCGTCACTGTGCAGCGACGGTTCCGCCGACGCCGGATCGGTCAGCGCGTACTTTGCGCCAATCGTCGTGGCGTGGAAGACAGGGTACACTATTGTGGACAGCAGCGGACGCGCGGGGGTGGGGGTTCTACTCAAGGCTGCTGAAGGCGATGTCGGCCGAGGAGACGGAGGTGGGTGATCGGCCCCTTGCGGCCCTGCACGACGGAACGTGGTGTAGCTGCCAGATGGCAGTGCGGACTTAGTCAAAAGAGACGCCTCACGCTCCGCCGATGCAGATCGCATGAGACCGTCCCACGCCCCCGGCGAGGTGGAGCTCCATAACGACGTCACCCGCCCACCGCGTCCAGAGCGCGAGCACAAGGGGTAGCGCGGGCGACTCGTATGAGGGCTGTCGCGACGCAGCCGCACACCAGCAACCAAGGATGCGCGCCAGTCCGGTGGACTCACATCGAAGCAGAATGGCTGCACGGCGTAAGTGGAGGGGGAGCGTTGGCTTCGCGAGTCTGCTGCTTTCACCTCGGGCGAGCTGCCGTGTGAGAGGGCGTGCGGACGCGGAGCCATCGTTGCTGATAACTCGCGCCCCTCTCTGTTTGAAGTCATAGCCGGCCGCTGGGCAAACTCGGACGACGTCACCACAGTGCCGAGCAACCGGCGGGAAGATGGCGGTGGCGCATCCGCAGCGAAAGAGACCGATGTGGTAGAAGAGACAGAGCAGCTACTTAGTTCTGCGGCACTAACATTCATCGCACTTGTCACCCACTGGGACAACAGCGGCCGTAGCAAGAGCTGTGGCTTCTGGGCGAGACGCGGCGACGGCGGCAGCGGAGGGGTCGGTGCGGGATTGGCAACAGGGTCAATGCGCCCTGCTTTCTGCAGTTGCTCTTGCTGTTGTGCAGCGGCGGGCGACTCAGGAGCTGTTAGAAATTGCTGATCTTCACGTAGCGTCAGAGACGGTACTTTTGCAGTTGGTCCTGGAACAAACGGAGCCTTAGCCTCGTTCTGCCTCGTAGACTGGGCAACAGTCGGCTTTGCCAGCAGCTCTGGTTCATCGGTGTCAGTTGGGAAGCGGAACTGCGTGAGCGACGGTGGACGGATCCATGTCGTAGCAGCTGTAGATATTGATGCTGGGGAGGGCTCTGCGGAAGCCCTTGCAGGCTTCCGTGCTATCGTTGTGCTGCTTTTTGGGCGTGGCTCACCAGCAGCATCTCCATTACTAATGGCTGAAGGTTTTGTGCGGTCATCGCGATGGACAACACATGCACCAGTTTCTTCTTCCTGTGCAGCTGGCTTTCGGTCAGTTTGTGTGTCTTTCTTCGGCAGCATAGCTTCTTGATTGTTTTTGCCAGTGCGCGTTGGCGAAGACTGACAAGTCGGAGGTCCTTGCGTTTGTGTAGCAGGTAGACTATTCACTAGCTGCTGCTCTGGGACAGGCTGCGGTGCTACAGCCGCGTTTGGTGAAACCACTGTTGTTGAAGACTGTGTCACAGCAATAGCATCGGCAGGTAGTGTACTTTCCCCGTCTCTGGTCGTCTTGCGCTTCGTATTCAAATTCAACGGCGTTTGGATCGATATGGGAAATTGACGAGTGGTAAAGCGTTGTTGAGAAAGCGGCGCTGTCGTCGGTGCGGCGGAGCGTGCAGTTTCAGCAGCCGTTTTTGAGACGTAACTACTACCATTTCGGGAAACATCATTTACCCAACGAGTTCGGGTTGATGGTATTCTGCCACCGAGTGTCAAAGAGGACGGCCCCGGAGCAGACAGAAGTTTCTCTTGAGATGCGGTGGAGACGGAAGGCGTTGCGGTTCTGACAGTAGCGATGACGGGGGTGGAACGCTGTTTTGAGGAGTAGGCCTTGCGCAGCGGTGCGTGCCGTTCGCTGGTATTAGATTCAGTAGTAGTAGCAGTGGCGTTTTTGAGCACTGGGTGTTGCTTGCCGTTGAGGCCTACTGCCGTTGAGTTTGTCGGTGGTGCACCCTTCGCTGGTCTCGTAGTATCCCTAATGATCTCAATACGTTGCCGTGTCCCGGGGGACTCTTGTTGAGCTTTCGTGCCCGCAAGTTCTTGAGGATGCAGCAATGATACGGGGGCACTGACAGCTGTTGCTGCTGTTACATTACCGCTGAGTTTAATCAACTCCGGTTGCAATGGTGCTGGAATACACTTCGGTTTCGCGCCGGCCCTGCTAGCGACATCCCCTTCTTGCGGATGTCGCTTGAGTTGTCCAGTCCAACTCGGCGGTCCTGAATGCCCAAAAGCGCGTGGTGCTCCAGCCTCGTGCTGCACAGGCGCCGCAGCGATGGATAGAAAGGCCCCATCGTTACTGAAGTTTGACTTCTGCTGCAGCTGCTCAGCCGCTTCGATGACACTACACGGTTCTTGAGAAGGTTGCGGTGCAGTTACTTTCGACGTGAACGATGGGACTGGTGCGGGCGGCGCCGTCGACTTCTGCAGCAGCGCAATGTGCTTCATGAAATGCTCCGCCGCGCCTAGCCCAGACGCTTCCTTCAATTTCATCTTGTGCGGGGCAAGGATTGCGGCCGACCTCTCGAGCGGAGGTGTGCCGCCATACCAGTCCACCTCCACGTCTTCATCTTCAAAAATGACCACCTCCACTTGCTCCTCTTTGCCCGTCGAGTTAGAGCCCGGCTGCATCGGGGCTGCGCGGATCATGCGAGACGGCGGGCTGTCACGCCAGGAGAAAACACCAAATGACCGCTCCGCAATGGGCGCCTCGGCAAGGGTCACCGTGGATGCAGACGAGATGTTCGACGGAAAAGAACAGAATGTCGAGCGGGTGCCGGTCACCGCAGGACGCTCCGTACTCGCCGCATCGTGTGAAGCCGCAGCAGCAACGGCAGCGGATACAACCGACATCACAGGTGGCCAAGGAGAGACAGCGCCGCTCGACGCCGCGGAGGGCGTGGGAAAGGTTGTCAGCGGCGGCGTTTCCGCCGTAGAAACCCTCGGTGCCAGCGGCACCGTCGCGAGAGAACTCCCTTCAACATCAAAATCACCACCACCTCCACTGCGGCTCAGCTGACGTGTCACGCTCGACAGCCCCTCCTTCAACGTGGCCGACGAGGTGGCAGGGTTAATCAAAACACCATCGAGGGGTGCAGCCGTTGCCGTCGCTGCTGGCGCTTTGATGGTCGGCAGCGGTGGCGGCAGCAGTGAGCAAGAAGCGGTGTTGCTCTCATTACTCGTTGGCGTAGATAACATAGAGAAGGGCGAAGCAGAAAACTCGCCGTGGTGGGCCGGCGGTCCTTGTGACCGCCTAACCACAGGAGAACTCGTCACCACGTCATCATCGTTGAGTGATCTGGCCGCACGCACCACCGTTTTTGATGCGGCTGTGGCGGCACCGGCCAGATTCTTCTGCACCAACCGCTCCGCACTGGCGCTCTCGTAGCGTGTACGTAGGGCGGCCAGGCGCATTTCCCGCGGCGGCCGCGGTTCGGGTGAGTCGGGCGTCACAACAGAATGTGACACCCGACTCGCCGAGGCGGGTGGACTGTACGCGATGACGCGGATACCCGATGCGGAGCCGCGCCGTGGGCCACCGGATATCTCTGTAGCAGTCGCTGAAAACGTTGCGAACTCTTGTAGCCGCTCTGCCACGCGCTCTTTCGTATAATCGTCGTCGGTGGGGGAAAGGAACGGAACGCAGTGGCTTACAGCTTTGCCGTTGCGTGCCTTTTGCTTTACGATGGCGGCGTTTCTGCCCACTTGTGTGCTTTTTTGCATAGTATTTAGCACCGCTGTTCTTTCATAAGGCCAACAACAAGAGGTTATGGTTGTTGAACTGAAACGACCGTTGAAGAAAGCACGCTTTTACAAAAAACAACACAACAGGAACTATGACTGGAGCGGCATTAACAAAAAACAAAAAATTGAAACAAGAGAAGAAACAAACGCAGAACAATACGGGAAAGACCTGTGCAAAGCAGAAAAAAAAAGGAGAATGGAGTGATTCAAAACGCGAATATGAGGAAAAGAACGCGCTTGTGGATTTTGTGGTTCTCGCTGGGGAGACTGCTACCAATAATAGGTTCAATGCGTAAAGTGCACGCGTTTTGTGACGGTGAAACGCAAGGAAGTTTTTCCGATCACAAGTCGGCAACCGAATGGAAACTGAAGAGAATGGAATGACACAAAGTTGGAAGTCGAAAAGAACAAGCGTGTGTATTGCTTCTTTTACGGATACCAGCAAGCCTTGCTCAGAATCTTTCTTCTTTCACAAAACAGGCGATAAGAGAAAATAAGTGAGGATAAGATTTTCAGTGCATATATGTGTATAATTGTATTTATATAATGCTTGGGAACATGAAAAGCAAACATTAAGTCAGCGGTAACCGCTAAGAAACGACGCGCTCTAATTCAACGAAACGGTTGATTCGAGCAACCAACGCGCCAGACGACCATACGTGCTTAATTCTTCGCTTCTTAATCAACGGAAAGGAAAAAAAAACCACGCTGTTGTTTCGTTGTCTGGAGTAGGTGTAAATCGCACGCGCGACACGGAAACCGGTAGCACATAAATGGGAAAAAGGCTCAAGAATTTTAAACAATAGGAGAAAACTACACTGTACATTGAAGATGAAAGGAGGGGAATGAAAAAAAAAAAAGACACACACAGCTCAACGACTTCTTAACGGAGAGAACGGTACACTACCATGCCAGAATTCGTCACCTGGGTGAAACGGGCAGAGGACATGGAGGGCGGTGCTGGGATCGGACCTGCCATATATGACACGTTGTACGGGACCGGCTTCGACGGCACTTTGTACGCCTGCGACGGCCCAACCAAATGCAGTTCCGGCGCTAGCACGAGCCCCGGCGTGCTTGACACCGTCACGCCCTTCATCTTCGACTGTGACTGGCTCGTCAAGTACATGAGGTACGACGCCGCCCCAGTGCAGACGAGCGCGCGCAGGAAGCGCCACCGCAGTCGCGCCTTTTTTCTTCGCGTCTCGGTACTGTCGTCGTCGGCACGGAGACGGTCAAGGCCGTTCTGCAGCAGCACTTGCAACACATTGTGGGCGAGGTCGCCGTAGCCGAAGTCACCACCTCCACCACAGCTGCAACCACTCGGGAAAGCGCCGGAAAGGCGCCGTCCCGCCCCCATCCGGCGCTTCGGCTTCATGGTCAAGCGTTCAAAGCCGACGCTAGCCGCGATAGACTGACTCACTATGGGCATAAACGACGTCGGCAGTGGTGCCGCACCGGATGCAGAAGACGCTGCTGATGTGTGTGGCACCGCAACAGTCGTGATTGTTGACTTTGCGCCGTGCTTCTTTCCGCTTGAGGTGGTCGCGGTGACAGGGACTGTCTTCGTTTTTTTTGCTTTTGCTATGCCCACGGAAGCTGACGTGCCGGCACCTTTCATGGACTTCTTCCCCTTTTTACCGCGGTCGTCCGACGAGGTGGAGGCGTTGCAGCTGAGGTGCGGCAGCTGCGCCGCATCCTCGGCGACGAAAGGTTCGAGATGGCGCTCCTCAAAGAAGTCCCGCACCCGACGCTTCGGCGCCTCGCTGTTCTCCACCGCCGCGGCAGCCGCCTCCATCGCCAGCTGATCTTCGATGGCTTGGATAGTGGAGCGTTTCTTCTCACCTGTTTGCCCGCCGCGTGGCAAGTTCGTCAACGATTCGAGCAGGTAAAGAGACTCCATGAGGGAGTCAGTGTCGCCAATGCTGAGATCATCCGACATGCCCGAAGCGCGTGACGAGCGGGCGCCGCTTCCACCGGAAGAGACCGGCCGCCCACTCCGCATGTTGGCGGGGCGACGAAATCGCCGCAGCTTGCGGTCCTCTATCAGCGCGTCCTTCAACTTCTCTGACAGCCATTTGCGCTGGTCAGCGTAGTAGCTCTTCGACCATTTGCACACGTCCTCCGCGCTCTCCAACACCGCGACGGGGATGTTTGCGTACGGCAGCACGCTCTCAGTATGGAGTGCGTTTTGAGGGGTGTACTGCAGGGCAAAGCGGTGGCGACTGCCTACGGTGGTACGACCGCTGGGCAGAGTCGGGAGGAGAGAGGACAAGTGAGGCAGCTGGGCACCGCCGTCGAAACCGCCGAAGTTGAGTCCAATGTTCTCGTCGCTCACGCTGTTGCCGAAGGTCTGGGAGAAGGCGTCACCGTCGTCCACGGGGACGTAGCTCGTGCTGTTGGCGTCGCCAGCACCAAACTTCTTTTGCGCGCCGCTCCCGCCTCCGTTTCCTGCGGAAAAGAGCTCGTTGAACGACTCAGTGTCAGCTGTAGGTGGGAACGCCCTGTAGCTCGTTTCATCGTTGTCTGTGTCGTCGCTGTCGACGTCGCCGTTTCCGGTCGTGGTATTGCATGTGCCGCGCATCGTTCGGTACGACGCGGTGCACACCAGCCCGGCTAGTTGCCCATTCTGCTTTGTCGCCGCGAGGGCGTCAATGCGGGTGAGCTTCGGCTTGAAGGCAAGCATTGTGTAGTCCGTGGGCTCCACCAATCCACCGTGCAGGACCATGTATTGCATGGGTCGCAGCCTGCCATTCCTCAGCGGGGCGTCCCGCACAGCGACCAGCACGAACTTGCGCATAAACTCCGGCGCATCCTGGAAGTTGACCAGACGTCGGTAGCGATCAGCGCCGGCGTTCAGCAGAGACCCGCCGCTCGTCTCGCCGCTGTTGTCCCCGCCTCCCCATGTCACTCCTGCATAGGAAGACATGCTTAAATTGCGCTGCTGCGGGCGCTGACCAAAGACGCCGCCGTTGCCACCGCCACCAGCGCCGGGAGCACGGGACAAGACGGAGACGCTCAGCACGCCGCTCTCCTTGCGGTTGGCGCGGGTAGAAGACGAAGAGCGGTGATAAAGGGCGGCGGACAGAGTGGAGCCAGCAACGCCGCCGGCACGGGAGAGGCTACGCTCAGACCTCTGCTGCTCCGCCGCATTGTACGTCTTCACCTCAGCGAGCAGCTTGCGCGGGAACTTGCATAGTACGAGCGACCACGACATCTCGCGCAGACTCAGAACTAGAAAGCCCAGCTTGTTTGCCGGCGGCGGTGGCGGCGTCAGAGAGTTCTGGCAGCTCTTCCGGTGGGTGTTGCCTGTCGCTGTGCCGGGCGACGGCGGAAACGGAAAGGGAAACATCCAGTCCTGCAGCACAGGATCGTACAGGCCTCCGCCGGAGGTGGTGAGGAGGTGGAGAAAGTGCTCCCACAGAGTCTCTACACGGAACGGCAGCGGGCTCTCGGGCGCCGTAGGCGTCTCGATGCGTCGCCACGAAAACGACTGTGGGTAGAAGACGTACACGTACGGGGCAGGCACGCAATTTGATTGCTGCTGGACGGCGTCGTCGACGTGGTCCTCCGCGAGGCCGAGGATCACCACGGAACTGCTGGGTTCGTGGTAGGCTGCAGTGACGAGCTGCAAATGCTGCGGGTTGACGGCCGGTGGGGGCGGCACTCCGCTCCAGACGCGGTTTCGAATGTCGAAGAGGTGGCCCAGGTAGCTGTTCTGCTCGTTGTGATGCATGCCACCCAACACAAGGAGGTTCTCCGAAGAGGGGATGTGAATCATGCAGTGCAGAAACACACCACCGGGGCCTTGTGACTGCTCGTAGCTGATTTTCTCCCATCGGCTTGTGACGATATCGTAGGCGAAGAGATCGTCGAACACCTCCAATTGGCGGTGCCCGCCAAAAATGTAAATTTTACTGTCGATGAGAACGGCAGCATGGTTGGCGCGGCCGCGTGGCACCACGCCGACGCCGCGGATTTCGTGCCAAGCCAGGCTGTGCTTCTCGTGGCAGAAGACATGGTTGCTGTACTGCCCTTTGCCGTTCACTCCGCCAAAGACGTAGATAGCCTGCTGGTAAGAGACAGCGGTGTGGCCCATCTTGGGTAGGCCACCGTGGTGCTCAGGTAACACGGTGCCCTGCATCCCACACAGCAGCCGGGTCGGGCCACCGGCTGCCCCGTTTCCGCCGCCACCGCGAAATCCGCGCTGTTGCTCTCCATCGGTTGTGGCACCGTGTTTACCCACGAATTTCACACTCTCTGTGTTGGTACCTTTCAAGCCTGGCGTGCTGATAAAACTCGAGGCGTGCTGCAGTGGAGAACGCGTTGGCGACGCGGGCAGCGAAATGACGGCGGCGATAGTGTTGCTCGTGGTGTGCCGCGGCGACAGCGACGGCACAACAGACGCAGCATTTAATAGAGACGTTTCAGCATCACTCTTCGAATTGTTATTACTACTGCTGCGAGGGATAGTGACGGAGGCTTGTATCGGTGTCGGCGCCTCCGCAAAGTTGGAGGTGGAACAGAAAGTGGAAGGGGAGCTGTCGGTGGGGTCTCCTGCGGAGATCGGGGAGTTAGCGAGCCCCTCGTGGTACCGTACCTCGGGTAGGAGGTGTTGACCGTCCTCACCGGGCAAATCTGGACTGAGGGGTTGCATTTTTCTACTTGGTGTCTTGTTTTAAAGGCGGCATGTATACATTTTGTAAAATGTAGCAGAGGTGTTCAACGAAAAGGGTGGAAGTTGAAACTGGTAGTCACGCGGCTGGCCACACTTGAGCTGCCACACTTGAGGTAAAAGGAGTCTCTTTTTTCCGCACCAAACAAATCTGCCTGCGCTGCAAAACACGAGCGGGAAAAGGCAGAGAAAGACTGGGAAGAGAAAGAATGCGAATGTAGCAAAGGGAGAACGCTTAGCAGCCAGTAATTTCGTAAATGCTCCACACAAACGCCACAATTTGGAAAAGAGACGTAGCTCTACATCGATGAAACCAACGCGAGTCAACACCCAAGGTCCGCTGCTTTTTTCCCCTCTTTTTTGCGTTTTCAAAATGGGCAATATCATTTGTTTTGCTTTTTAACTCTGTATGTGACTAAAGTGGCCTGATCATTTTTTCCCCCTAAGGGGAAAAGAACACTGCAAACATGCCAAAACACCATTTGTAGTATCTTCCTTGTTCGCCACAGCCTAAACGCCTTCATTCACGAGGAAGGCGTGGTGTCAAACCATAGACAACACTTCAGCATAAAGGTGAAGGGCAAAACAGGATTCTCCGCAGCCTCACGTGCATTCGTGTCTTCGACGGACAGCGGCAGCTTTTGCTCTGCTGCCCTGGTGCTGAAAGCCTCCGCACCTTCATTCAGCGCCTGTATCAGCTCATCCATAAAAAACTGCGTTCCCGTAACATTTGACGAAGGAAAGGAGGAGTCAGCTGCAGTTGCGTTTGCTCGCTGCTGGTTCTGCTCCAACAGTTGTTTCACAGACTTGCTGTTGTCCAGCGCAGCCTGCAGTTCCCTGTGCACCCCCACCACATATCGCATCTTCGACTGTGACATCTGCAGCTCGTAACGAGCCATCTGCACCTCCTCACGCGTAAGAGGCGTGCCGAAGCGTTGCATGCGTTCTTCCAACGCCGCCAGCTGCGCCTCAACGTTGCTGCTGCAATTGTTACCACTCTCCGCACATCTAGCTGAAGTAGATGCCACAGCTGGTATTTCACCGCGAATTACGAGGTTGCTGTGACGCAGCACATTCAGTTTTTTCCCAGTCACAACACTGTTGCAAGATTCCGCCACCGCTTGCGGAAACATCGACCTACCCGTGGTAAGGCCCTCCGTGGATTGCAAGTCCTCTGGTGTAATCTTCAACGACCTCGCCACGTTCAGCACGATCTTTGCAATAGCTGCCTTTTGCGCCTTCCATCGGACCCCCTCCTTCTCTAGGTACGTCTCCAGTATGCGCACCTGCTCTGCCTCGTGCTCGGCGGCGCGGTTGCCAGCGGCGCTCAGAGTATCCTGCGCCTCGCCATCCGGCACGTCTGTCTCAAAGGCGGACTCCAGCACCGTCACGCAGAGACACTGCGGGTCCCGCCA
The DNA here is from genome assembly GCA_900240875.1 of Crithidia expoeki. Classification (NCBI taxonomy): domain Eukaryota; phylum Euglenozoa; class Kinetoplastea; order Trypanosomatida; family Trypanosomatidae; genus Crithidia; species Crithidia expoeki. Next base: position 94,667 of record OESE01000222.1, read on the forward strand.
GAAGGGCAAAGACTGCACTTTCGTTTCCGAAGAAGGTGCTTCACCGTCGACTGCTGATTGAGCGGGTGAGCGGGTGGCGTGATGCAGGACAACTTCACGTGTTTTCTGCACGGCCTCTTCCACGTCGTCTGGCGTCGGAGCAGGAACGTCGTGAGAAAAAACTGTGTCGACGTTTTTGAGTGCGATAAGACTTCTTTGTTCGGCAGCTGATGGGGCACCGTTTGCCTTTCCAACAGTACCAGATGCAATACCACCGCAGCTGCCATCACTGCCACCATTTACTGAAGCTGAGCTTGCCTCATGTGTTGTCTCTTGAACTGCGATCACCCGCCGCACGGTGGTGGCGAGTACGCCGGCGAGGTCAGCCGCACGCGCCGCATCGCCGCTGGCCAGCGCGATCGTCAATTCGCGGTGAAGTCGGAGAGTTGAGGGGTGCTGCTTGAAGACAAAGGAGAGCCGCTCCATCGGATGCTGCGGAGGCTTAGATGGACCGCCGGGATCGAGAGGTAGTTTTGCAGTAGAGGAGACAGATTCCGGGGATGAAAAGAGCGCCTTACCTTCGGTGTTTCCCGCTGCCGTATTGAAGCGAAGTGGTGTTGTAGTGATTGATGTGGCCCAGCTGCCCGCCAGTGCCGTAGCACTCCGCAGCTGGCTCTTGAGACAGAGTCTATGAAGCATTGCCTTATGCACTGCCTCTAAAAGGAGACGACTGTGAAGGTAAAAGGAAGATAAGGTGATAATCGGTAGGATAGAAAAATGAAGAGAATGAAAAGAAAGTACGCATTTTATTTTATTTAATTTCATTTTTCCTATGAGTTGTCCAACTCGAAGTGCAAGTAAACGTTACAAGAATCTACGGTTGGCAGAACGCTAAGCTGTGTATCTAATGTATTGTCAAGCAATTACGACACTTGGTTTTTTTTACTTGAAATGGAACCCAACAATATTGTCTAGACGGCACAGCTTCTTTTAACCCCCCAAAAAACTCCTTTTTTCACTACTGCAAGCCCTGAGGGTAAGTACTTGCCGAGTGCGCTGCTTTTCCCATTCAACGAGAGTCTCGCCGAAGAGCCCGAAGTGAGGGTCACGTAACGTAACGAATAATGATACAGTAGCATTGTAAAGGAAATAGAAGAGCTGAAAATAATATTGAGAAAGGTCTATTATGTTCCTGCATTCGTGTGCGTCTAGCGGTGTGTGTGTGTGTGTGTGTGTGTGAAAAGAAAATGAAAAAAAGAGCGCTGAACTTTATCTGGCAAAGTCACGTAATTGTATGTATATATATATATATATATATATACATATATATATATATATATACAAACCAATACATACTTGCGAGCAAGACAAACGCCCTCGAAGAGCAGTCTACGTGTAAAAAAAAAAAAAGAGAACACCCAGTAAAGAAGCAGACATTTATACTCAAACAACAAGAGACTTCATGAAGCGCTCCGCCAGCGACGGATCTAGCTCGACGCGCCGCCGGAAGTGGTGGTCACTCGCCATACGGCCACGTAGGATCTGTAGACGGGCTTCGCGGTCGCGCTCGTTGCGCAGCTCCGCCTCCCGCGCCTTCGCCTTCGTCCCCTTGCGGTACAACTCCTTGCACCGATCGGCCTCCTTGCGGAGCGTGTGGCGCTCCGCTCCTTCTTTTGAAGAAGAAGCTTCACCCTGATCGGACTTCTCGCTGCGCTCGTCTTCGCATTTCGCTTTCTCGTCTCCCCGCTTGTGTATTAGGCTGCCAAACGCTGCGTAGTCATTCACCTTAGGTTGAAAGGTACAGCCGCGCAACTCGTCTTGGGCCTTGCGCATGGCGAGGTTTTCTTTTGAGACGTAGCCCTGCTTCCACAGCCGGGCAGACATGAGACTTTGCTCCTTGGCGGAGAGCACGAGACCGCGCAGCAGCTTCTCTTGGTAGCCTTTTGGGTCCTCCTGCCGCATCTTCTCCAACTGGCGCTGTGCCTCCTTCTCCAGCTCAGCCAGCGTTAGCGGGGGCTTCTTGTCCCGGGGGTGCAAGCGGCTGTGCTGCAGCTGCAGCTGCGCGACCAGCCGGGCAATGAGCAGCTCCTCCACCTCGTGCTGCCGACGCTCCTCGGCGGTCTGCCTAATCCGCTCGTCCTTCTTGCTCTTGCCGGTCAGCGCACCGCCGTAGAGGCGGTCGCACAAGGCAAGACGCTGCTCCCGACTTAGGGTGCGACGAGTGGTAGAATTGGGTCGACTGGACGCTTTCACACTGCTTGTGGTGGCATTTGGACTCGTCGCACCACCGGTTAACGAAGAGCGCTGCTGCGGCGTACTGTGCCGACTGCTCACTTCACCCTCCCCTTCAATTGTGGACTGACCGGCTACTTTCGAGCGACGCCCCGACGTGTTCTGGTACAGCCGCAGGAACACGCCGTTCGGGTTCGTCAGCATCTCTTCCTGCTTTCGCAGCCGTTCCTCCCGCCTGGCGATATCCTCCTCTAGTGAGCCGGAGACGATACGGTCGCGGATACGCTCCAGGCGGTTCAGCTGAAATACCTTTTGGCGCCGCTCGTCACGGTCGCGGCGGTTGTTGAGGTGGTACAGACGCTCGAAAGGGCTGCTCAACATGGCCCGCTCACGGTATAGATCCTCCTCCAGAATTTGCTGACCGAGTACGTCCAACTTCCACTCTACTTCCTCCAGAATATCTTCCTCGGAGCGAGCGGAGTCTAGGCGGCTGGCCGAGGCGTGTAGTGCGCTGGTGTTGTTACGCCCTGACATATTACTGCTCTGGCGGTTATTCGTCATCAGGGCTTCGCTGCGGGAATGGCACCGGGTCGCATTGCCGGCGCGGCGGCGGCCTCGCAACGGCGACAACGTTGTGCACAGGCCGTCTTCTGACCGCTGCAGGCGATTCAAGTTTGGGCTCACCTCTACCGCAGTGCGACTGAAGGAGCTGCGGTGTGCCCACAACGGGCTGCGCGGCGGGGAAGGAGCGAAGGGACTCCCACGGCTGCGGGAGTGCCACGATGAGCCGTCCTCTCGCACCTCTAAGGCGTCGGAGTAGTAGTAGTCCGGGTCGGTGCGGTCCTCGGTGAGTCGATGCCACGCCTCCGACGCACGGCGGTCTTCCTCATGTGTACGCTCCACCGGAGTACCCCGATACTGACTAGGCGAGTGCGAAGAAGTAGCGTGGGGCGGGCTGCGTGGACGGGGTGCGTTGTATCGGCTGCGCTTACTCGTCGGGGTGACGTTTTCCACACCCCTCTGGCGGTAATACGAAGAGGAGGAGGTATTGGTGATCGGCGGTGTCGCACCGCAGCCGCTCGTCTCAACAAGCGGCCGCCGTCCGGCAACGTCATAGGCGCGCTGCCGGCCGTTCCAGCCTTCCTCATCGCCCCTGCCCTCACGCCGCTCTTCGTCTACAGAAACACCAGCAGAGGGCAAACGAAGCGAAACACAATGATGACTTCGGTTGGCAAACAAACCACGACCTTCAACATTGTTGCTGCTGCTGTAGCACGACATCGCCTGCTCACCACCGGACCCGTAGCCATAGCCGTAGCTGTCCTCATCCCACCTTCGTCCGCTGCAGCTGTGTCGACGTGCTGTGGAGTGTGCGCGGAAGTGCTCCGGCGCCGCCACCGCGTCCGCCGCGAGTGCATCGTCCTCATCGTAAAGCGAAAGACGGTGAAAAGAGGAAATGCCAGAACCGCGGCGCTGCGAATTTCGTCGAAAACTGCCTGACCGGGAGCCGTAGCCATCGGGTCTGTACTCACCATCACCGCTCGTAGCGTTGACGCCGTCATCATAGTGGTCGCCGCCATGGTGGTCTCCGTCGCGGTACCTCGACCAGTCCGAGTATTCAAGTTGGTAGGTGGACTGTACGGCAGAGCGTCGCTGTACCGGTTTATTTGGGTAGGCCTCTACGGACCGCAGGCACTCCTCCACCAGCGCCCCGCCGTCCAGCGAGCGCAACGGCGTCCGGCGCGTTGACCCACGTCTCCGCACTGTCGAGGACGCGATAGGTGCCGCTGGGCTCCACTCATTCCTGCCCGTTCTTTCACCAAGACCGTCACGGCAGTGAGAACGGCGGCCCTCGTCGTCGTCGTCGCTGCGTTCCTCGCGACGGTGCAACCCAACCGACGAATGCCTCGGTTCCGAGTGATCTTTTGCTGTTTCTCCCGCCGCCGCTACACGGCGGCCTGTGTGTACGTGACACTCTCCTTTTCCACCTTCGCTACGCAAGTGTGGCGTCTGCATACACCGCTCGCGGGACACGTCACGGCGCGCGGGCAGCTCTCTGGAATGGTCGGGCTGACTAGCGGAGGTATGATTTCCCTTTTTCCTGTCGACGTCTTGCTCCTTGTCCCTCCCTTCATCGTTTTCCCTTGTGGCGACGTCGCCGTCCTCCCTCGCAGAACTGAAGTGAAGGTCCCGATGCCGCCGCTGCCGCCGGTCCGCTTTGCGACCTGCATGGGTGTCCTCAAGGTTCTTGTCGTCTTCGCTGCGGCTGTTTTGGTCAAATGCAGGAGAGGCAGTAGGCAGCGATTCTGTCTTTCTCACATCTCGATGTGTATCGTCGATTTCGTTGTCTGCGCTATCATAGTCACTCCGAATAACAGTATTGCTAGTCCTCTTGGCAGTTTGTCGTGGCTCCCTCTCCATCACCTTATTTCGCTTCTTTGTCTCAGCTGGCGGATCGAGTGCGTCTTCAGCAAAAGTTACTGCCGCCTTGGTTCCCCGCACAGCGGTAGGCTTCTTCTTTGACACCTCCTTTTCATCGGTGTCGTTGTTGGCTGCAGTACTTGGCGAACATAAGGGTGTCGGTTCATTGTCGTTTCCACCTCTACCCCTCCCCCTCACATCCTTTGACGCCGCTGTCTCCCTTGTGCTAACTTTTGACTCCACTTCGACCTCTACAGCTTCTTTGGCAGACTTACGCGACGCACCGGCCTTCTTTCCCATAGCCCTCGCAGGTAGCGTCTCTTCTTCAGCACCACCCTTCTCTTTCTTTGCCCTTTTCCCCTTCTTTGTATCCGGGGGTGCGGGTGTTACCTCCTCCACGAAGTCCTCTGTCTGCGCCGGAGCATCGTCATCTTCTACCACTTCAATATCAAGGGACGACTCCGTGGTGAGATCATCTTCCTTGTCGTCGTGCTTCGGCTCCTCGAGCTTGCTCTCCTTCAAGATTGATAGAGGAGGTGCAGCAGCCAGAGCTTTCGGTGACGCTGGATGCTTCTCCGGCGCTGACCCTGGCTCCGCGGTGAACTGAATTGAACCGGGCGTCTCCATCTCGCTTTCGTCAGCCTCGGAGAAACGGGGGGAGTTACTGGACTCAACCGACGGCGTGCAGGAAAGTTTGAGCGGCGTCGCTTGTCGGGCGGCGGGTGCTGGAGGAGTGTCTGCAGGAGTTGATTTTTCGCTAGTGCGTTTCGGTGTCTCCACGGGTGGTGGCGGCGAGGGAGGCGGAACAGAAACAGGTGTGCTGGCGCGTGAACGTAACGCAGTCAGCGCATCTTCTGGCATTACAGTCCCATGCAGTGATGCACGCGACGACTTGTCCGAATGTACAGATGAGGGCCGCCTGACAGACTGGTGTGACTCCTGCCTCGAGATAAGGATTTTCTCAGACTCTTTTTCTGACGCGACGGTGGTGTGGACCGTGTTCTCGCTCTTATTGTCACGCGTCGATGTGGTGGAGTGTTTAAGTCCACTCTTCTTTTTTTCAGGTGTGGCGTAGTGGCTCCTTGAGTCGTTTGAGCTTTTGTTTGCCTCATCGGTGCCTTTTTTGATCTTGTGGCCTGCCTTCTCGAAACCGTCTTTCATCTCCTTCCCCGCCTTCTGGAGGCCAGCTTTAAGCTTGGAGAACATGGTTGCACGTTTTTTTTACGGTTATGGCGTTGCCGTTTTGGTGGAATAGGATGGCAATACGTCTGAGCGCAACAGGCAAACAAGAGAATCGCTTGAAATGCGATGAAAGCAGTAGAGTGCGTTTGTGGATATTAAAGTGCAGCACGCGCCGTGGCCCTAAAAAGCACCGTAAACAGTATGGCGCCACCCGTGACAACCTGCACTGCAAGGCAAATGTGATCACAAAGAAAAAAAAAGACCCAATATCAGCAAAGACAACAACGACAACGGTGCCGTTTACCTCTAGTTTATATCCTGCTTTAGAGGGACGTTGGCGGGTAAATGAATTTTCAAGCAAAACGAACAGTATATATTAAATTAAATGCGTGAAAGAGAAGTTGAAAAACTGGAGAATGATTCGCTGATGTAACAAGTAGGTCATTAGGCCAAAGGCAAGAGCTTTATTCACGCTACTCTGATGTTGAGAAACTGCATGAAAGGTGCTCTTTCTCCCATCACTTCAGCACTTCTAAGAAAAAAAAAAAAACTGTGGAAAAGCTACATCTATGATGCGGCCTAACTCTTTCTTTGGCAGACCCACTTTCCGCCTTTGACTTCAAGCATTTTAGTTACATCCAGCAGCTTGCAAAGCACCGCTTTTGGTGGCGAGAAGTAAAAAACCACCATTGCAGCCGCTCGTTCAACTAGACCATGTTAAGAGCAGCCTACTTTTCCACAGTGTCATACTGAACAATGGAAAAAAATTACTCGTTGACCGTCGCGTACACTAGCTTTACGCCCAATTCACAAGATTTTAATTGTGCCTGCTCCTTTAGGGTGCGTCACGGATTCCCGTGAAAACTGAAAGTACATCATCACGTCACTTACTTATTATTCGATAAATTAATCGTTAAACATCACTCCTCTCCCATAGCGTACTCCACAACTGTGAGGACAGAGTTTAAAGGGAGCTTATCTTACTCAGCTTGTAGGTTTCTTCTCCGTGCGGGATTTCTTTATCGCTTTCTGCCGTTGCAGACGCTCACGCTTGCCCGGGCGCTTCTTCCCCTTTGCTTTGTCCTTCTTCTCCTCCCCCGCAGTTTTGTGCCTATCACCACAACCCTTGGATGCTGCATCACCCTCCGCCCCCTGATCGTCCAAGCCGGCTGCGGTGCCACCCTCGGCCGACTTTCCGACCTTCGCGGCCAGCGCGCGCTCCTTCTTCGCCACCTTCTTCAGCCGCTGCAGCTCCGCCTTGTCCTCCTCATCCATCGCAGAGTGCGGCAAATTGACAACGTTCGGCGGCGCACGCGGCGTTTTGGAATAGTCATACGAGACACCCAGCGCAGCGAGGATGGCCTGCTGCGCAGTGCTGGGCTCCTTTGCAGCAGCAGCAGCAGTCTGGCACGCCGACGTGTCGGAGGCCTGCATGACTGGGGTCATGCGACGCAGCTCGAAGCTATAAACGTAGCGACCGGTGACGTTCTTTGCACGCGACATCGCAGCCGCCGCGGCGCCGTCTGCCGAAAGCACCGAGTTAACCCCGGAGGACGCCGTCTGCGCCGCCGTGAAAACCTCCTCGCCGCCCTCGGCCCGTGCCACGTGCGCAGCGACCTGTGTTAGCGCGGCGAGACGACGCACGCCCAAACCCAACGCGTATTCCCACACCGTAATGAGGTAGACGAGCACGTTTGCCTTGACCAGTACTGCTGGCGACACCTTCTGCACACAAGTCTTCAGCAATTCTGTCATGCTGGGCAGCTGCGCAGGCACGCGCAAAGACACACCGGTTGCAGTCGTAGTTGGTGTTGTTGCACCGGGCAGAGCCCCGCCGTTAGCGATTGCAAGGAAGGTGTGTGCTAGGGTTGCGACGGACACGTTGCTCGCACGTGCACCGCTCACCGTCCAGGCGTTGGCAGCCACCGGCACCACGAGGTGTTCGCCGACGTCCAGCTCACCAAGGGAGGCTGGGGCATCCCGGGAGTGGTAACGGTGGTCCACCGCCGCAGCAGCTGCGGAGGAAGAGTGCGATCCACCCACTGAGGTTTTCAGCCCGTTCTTCCCGCTCGCTGCACCACCCGAAGCGACGGACAGCAACTCCTTCTTCGCCAGACCGTGCAGGGGAAAGGTAAAGGTGCGCGTTGCTTCCTGCCCCAGCACCCACATCACTGCAGACAGACTCGGCAACATGATTGCCTTCTCCGCAAGTGGACGGGAGTCGAGAAAGGTTTGCTGCAACACCGGTGGCTTCTCGAGGTTGCAGCCCACCACGTATCGCAGGGTGGCGTAGACAGCGTTCGACAGGTAGGCGATGGCGCGCTGCTTTTCTTCCTCACCCGGCGGGCGTGCTTCGGCGTCGGCGTAGTGCACAGCTTCCAGAATGGAGTGCAGAAACGTGCAGTTGAGCACGAAACTGCCTTTATTTTCCGAGTTGGTGCTCACGGATGCTGTTAAAAGCACGCGGCCCGTCTCAGCCTCGCTAGCGGAGAGGACCTTGTACTTGTGTTTACAGTAGGCCTGCCAGCACGAGCCGGCGTCCACTTTGGTGGCACCGCGCATGAGCGACGGCACGTTCACCGCATTGCCCATCACAATCATGAAGAGAAATACCATGTCCACCGAGCTTGTGTAAGCGATGGTCGACACCGTCAGCTCTCCTTCAGTGGGTGCGAGATCTGCCGCCGCAGACGTCAACGCCTTCGCGTCTTCCTTGCAAGCGCGCTGCATATACACAGCAGGGACAACGCCCATCGGCGTATTTGTCTTATCCATTTTGGTGTTTTTGTTCGTTGCAACGCTCACCTTTGTCTCAGCTTTCCTCCTCGGCTCGTCGTCGTCGTCGCTGCTGTCCGTCAGCTCAATGCGCACACCGGTGGCCACCATCGGGCCATCCTGCTTGCGACGGCGCACCACGTCCTCCTCCGGCTGCTGGGGAGCAAGCAGCACTACCTTGCTCTCCACTGACAGATCCGCCTCTTCGATGTTCCCGTTTTTCGCGTACTGTTGTTGTTGCCCCACTGTCACCATACGTTTCTGCGCCTTCGCACTACTGCCGTTCTTGGCAGTTGAAGTGCCCACAGCCCACGATGACACCAGCTGCTGCTGTTGCTGCTTCGCCTTGGCGGTGCTTCGCTCCGCTGCCGTCGCCTCCCGCTCGTTTTCGGCGGAGAAAGCGTCGGTGCAGGTTGCGATGAACGCCAGCACGCGGTCCAGTCGAAGAATAGAAAGCTCGTACAGGACATCCTGCAGTTTCGTAGCTATCGAGACCTGCTGCGGCGCCGGACCGCACAGCGCGCCGCAAAGCACATCCGAATCTTCTGAGATGAAGAGGAAACTTGGCAGCGACGTGGCCCCACCGGCGATGGCGGCCGTTAACAGGCTGCGCTGCAGGTCCAGCAGCTTGTAATCGGCCTCCCCAGCTACGCCGCGGCCGCTGGTGAGGATGTGCGGGCTCGCCGTCGGGACCGTGGTACGACTGCCGTTGCTGCTGTTGCGGTGGCGTTTGTTGTGGCTGCGGTAGACTTCAGCCATCTGGCTGCTCAGTTTCTGAACCTGGATGTCGAGGTCGCCGATGCGAACGAGAGCGTGGCGGTGCGAGCGGGCGGTGCCGCTCCGGTCGCGCTGCGAGTCGAGGGCGAAGATGATGGCCGACCGTGCCAGAATGTGGGCGGGACTCAAGAACGTGAGCAAATATTCCAACCCTAGCGTTTGCGCTGCGTTGGTAGCGTCGATGAGGATAAAGTCGAACATCAGCGGTTGGGTGGTGTCGCCTTTCGGGAGGCGGCACAGCGCACCCGGTGAGGAACGGGCGATGTACTTGACAAAGTCTGGAACCCCCATCGACCTTCGTTTGCGTCTAAACTTGTGTGTGTTTTGCTGCTTTTGAATTCGTTGTAAAGTGAAAGGAAGGAAAAAGCAAGCCACAGGAAAATGTGAAACAGTAGAGGCCATGTAGAGCAACTAAACAATGTGAGTCAACACGTGTTTTTCCGTAAAGCCGACACTGGTTTCGATCGATGCAAGAATACGCAACAATAGCATTTAATTAAACTTAATGCGTTGTATTGGCGCTAAACTGTTCGTTTATGGAGCAGTGATAACCAGCGGCACAATCGATTACGGTGCTCAGACATGAAGCGAAGCTGTTCCCTTTCCAACAGCAAAAAACGACACCCTATTCGCTGTTCAATACCATTTCTTTTTGTTGCTTGCTTCATCGAACGGTTGGCACAAACAAAGTGCAAACTGGTGAACGAGCTACTACATCACCGTGGTTGAGCTTTTTCGATCTGTGAGGGCATTAAAAGGGCCAAAAAGTGGTAGTGTACGCTTGCAGGAGTGCGTTTGTGTAACAGCGAAAAAGACGTCGAGGTCAACTGGAGGTCAAAAGATAAAAAAAGAAAGAAAGAGAAGAGGGGTAAACCACATGAGCTGGTTCTGTGGAAAAAACCTGAATCAGCAACTGCGGCGGCTGGCCACAAAAAAAAAAAAACGCAGGCGACGCTATTGTGGCAGCAGTGCAAGGCACGCCACAACTACAAGGTACCGAAAAAAAAATTCCGGCGCACATATATATATATATATATATATATATATATATACACGCAGAGAAGTAATTACGCGTACGCCTTAGCCAGAGCCACCGGCTTCGCGAACTGTTTCAAGCTCTGCCTTCATTTGCTTGATTTTAAGGTCATGCATGCTACGCAGCTTCTGCAGCTCCTCTGTCTGTCCAGACGACTCCAGAAGGATTTGCACGTCAGCCCACCGCTTCAGCACGTCCTTCGCCTGCGCCTCGGCGTCTTCCACGTCTTCGGCAAAGTAGGTGGTGCCCACGCTTTCCATTGCGTCCCTGATCAGCTCCTGTGCTTCGGCATAAGAGTCCATTAGGTCGCTCAGCTGAGTGCTGAGGTTGTTGCACGGGGCGGCTCCTGTTGCTGCTGCTGCCTGCGGGGCGGTGTGCTCGAAGTATTTCCCAGTGCAGAGTGTCGCTGTGGGTGTTACGGCGGTGATAAAAATAGAAAAAGTGGTAGCAGTGATGGTGGTCGCCATGGACCGTCGAAGCGCTGCGGCAGAAGCTTCTGACGGGCCGTTGCGGCAGAGGGAGCCTTTGGCGATAAACTGACGAGCGGAACGTGCAAGCATTGGTGCCGTTAGAATGATAGAGAGTGGGGAGAAACGAGGTAGCAGCTGTGTTTGTGTATCAGGATGTGGAGTGAGGTAAGCACCGCCCAGAGTACAAGAAGCTGGGGAGGGTGCCGGAAGACTATAGAAAAGAAGGGGAAAGTAGTGGGGGAAAAAAATACGGAGTGAGATACAACGTTTGCGAAAGTAGCGCGAGCACAATAAAAAATACCCAGAATGTCTACGCTTAATGCCACTACGCCGATCTCATTAAAGCGGAAGCCAGCAGCGAGCAAATAATAATAGTAAACAGTGGAAACTTGCACATGTGGGACTTCACACGGGTTTCGCTCAAAACAAGCAGTACGTGCACAACACTGTTCCTTTGCGTACAGCCTTTACTGGGAGGGCAAGTTTGTGAAAAATTAGTTTCTTTTGATGTCTTTACCCTACGTTACCTCGGTGCATTACAGCCCGTCAACCCCTCCCCTCCCCCTGTCGTGTTGATGTCTTCCGATGCTTAGAATTGCACCCCCATCACCTTTGCTATCTGACTTGTTCTCGCAAAAGCACTGTCGAATCCAGCAGCGTGCTTGCTGGCTATGTCTGTTTCTCCTTTTCTATAATTCGTGAATACGAAAGAAACAAGACGCATGAGGAAAAGAAAGAAACATAGCGTGAAGCGCAGGCTTCGACGCCACTCAGAAGCTTGTTTACTGCGAGTTCTGTACAAACGAAGCCGGACATAATAGAACTGAGGACGTCCAACACCAGGTAAAAAATAAAAATAAAAACATAAGTGCGAATGTAAACAAAAACATGTACATGGAAAACAAAAGAAGAAAATCAGAAAACGGAACAAAAACGCTTTTAAACTCGCGTGATTCGCACGGATTGGAGAGGAAAGAAAACAAAAAGAAAAGACTGCGGGACTACGCCTCTCAAACCTGGTTCGCACAGAGAGAGAGAGAGAGAGAGAAAAGAACAGGGTATGTGTGACAACGTGGTGCTCGACTGCCACCCGACTCAGAACCTTTCCACAGTTCCTCTCCTCTTCCCTTTGGTAGTTTTCACCTCATCGCAATCATGACGAAGGAAAAACACAAAGCAAGGTAAAACAAAACAGTGCCGGAGAGAAAAATGGTGCGTCAAACGGAAAAACAAGAAAGAAGATGCAACACACACGCAGAAGAAAACATAAACAACATCCACTGCCTTTTCACTTGTTTAAACAAAGAACAAAACGCGGAATTCGTCAACAGCGCGAGCGGTCCCAGAAGTGAAACCAACATCTGTGAAATGAGACAGAATGATACCAACTGTAAATAGCGCAAATTGGCGTTTGACGCAATATAACACTCCCCACTTCCATTGCTTCCACAAAGAGCAAAAAAATTTTTAGCACTCTCAACTCATTTCAGTAGACACGCACAACAATAAGACCACGCAAACTCAAACACGGGCATGAACAGATGGTGGAAAGGAAAACGGAAAGGAGAGTACAGCAACTTGTCCTTTCTCATGGGAAAGGCATGGAGAACAACTCACAATCAACCCACAAAAGGTATTTCACAGCAGATTTGGCTTTAACGCTAACTGTTAGAAAAAAGGGTGCTTGCTACGGAAGAAGAGAAGAGCAACGCAGTGAGAAAGACAGCAGCACATTTTTACCCACGCTAGTCACTCGACGCTTAAAAACAAATGAAAAAGCCAGAATAGAAGAGCAACAAAAAACAAATAAACAAATAAAGAGAAGCTGCTTCAAACCGTCAGAAGACCGGATGTAAACAATTTACAGAGGTGAACCAAAACACACACCAGCATCTTCTGATACAAAATGAGAGAACTACTTTCCTTAATCATGTTCTGCGATAATTGAGTTTCATTTTCTTGTGAAACGCGAAAACAGCTCGCTGCTTCTCTAGTCGAGCAAACTCACTAAACTTTAAATGAACATAGAATTGTTCTTCAGTGGTCAGCTAAAGTGGAAAGCTCGCCTGCACAAGCACGACAACAGCAAATAAGAAAAAAAGTGGTGGTGGTCTAACAAGACAATTGGAGGCTCTTTTGTTAGCAATCGAGGCAACGGCTGCAAGGCTGACACAGACACGCACACATAAAAATGGCGTTACCAGAATTACTCCTTGGCACCGGCAGTAATCAGCTCATCATCACCGTCGCCGATGCCCAGCACGTCTTGGATCTTCTCCATCCACAGGTCGCGCTCCACCTCACTCTTGGTCTGGAAGGACAGACGCTTGCCCGTCTTGAACGCCACGGCGAAGACGAAGTTAGCGTTGCAGCCGGTGTACTTGGCCGGCACAGGAAAAGCGTCCTCCAGCTCCGTGAATGGCGTCGAGATGCACTGCTGTTCCATTGTCTCCTTTGAAATGGCGAGCACCATGTCGAGAGACTTGAACTTCGGGTTTATATCGAGCACTGTATGCCCATCCGCCAGCTCAGCCCGGATACACAAATACCGCTTCTTCCAAACCATGTCGCTGCTCTGCTTCTTGACGGTACCCTCGTGAATGGTGAGCCCGCCAATCGTCTCCGAGAGCGGCGTAGCACCTTCGAGGATGGTTGTCGAGGCCGCAACCGAGGCTCCAGAGCTCTCCTCGAGCGCGCGCTGGATCTGGCGCTTCTCCGTTGCGAGCATGCGTTTCGTTTCCTGAATCTGATTTGAGATGGATTCACGCAGGCCACCCTGGAAAGCGGGTTGAGTCTGCACAATTTCCAGCAGTCCGGAAAGGAAGAGCTTGCAGATGGGTGTGTTCAACAGACGGCTACTGGACGGTCGTCGTACCGGGTCACCGCTCAGCAGAGCCGCCACGATGTCGCGCATCTCGGGGCTAATGTTGCTCGGCAACGGATCGAAGCGGCCAGCGAGGGTCTTGTGCATCACTTCATGCATGTTCGCACCGTCAAAGGGACGCTTCAGCGTTAGCAGCTCGTAAAGCAGAACACCGAGGGAGAACATGTCCGCCTTTTTGCTGTAGGGGCGACGGCGCCAGATCTCGGGGGCTACGTAGTACGGCGTGCCGCAGAAGGTGCGGCCAACATCGTCGCTGACGGTGTTCGCGTACATTTTGCTGAACCCAAAGTCGCCAAGCTTCACAAGGCCGTTGCTGCACAGCAGAATGTTGGCACTCTTGATATCGCGGTGAATCATGTGCTTCGAATGGACGTGGTGGACGGCGAGGAGGACCTGCAAGAAGAGCAGACCAGCCTCGTGCTCGCGGAACGTGCGGCCCGAACGGGCGCGGCTCTTAATCTCCTGCCGCAGATCACCTGCGTTGGCGTAGTCGAGCACCAGGGAAATCATCTGAACGTTTTCCGGGTTGTTGGGATCGCGCTTCGCGAGGTCTTCGTGGCACTTCAGAATGGAGAAGTAGTCACAGTTAAGGAGACAGTCAACCTCCGCCTGGGCGCGATTTTTGTCCGCCTCGGACATGCCTTCCATGTCGACGCACTTCACTGCAAAGCCCTCACCGTCCGAGACGCGCTTGGCACACAGAACGGTGCCCGTGGCACCGGAGCCCAGCACACGGCTAATCCAGTACTTCTTGCCGCCCTCACGCGCCGACGTCTCGTCTTTCGCGAAGGTTTCCGGGAAGTTGCGGCACACACGGCCGATCATTGCATCACCGCTACCACTAGACATGATTTAGGAGCGCAGCGAGCGTGTGTGATCACGAGATACAAAGAAACCCCAAAAAAAGGGAGAGTTACAATACCTTGATCAACACCGAAAAGTGTCGAAGCGCAAAAAGCTGTTTTACGTATTTTTTTTTTCAACTGCGTTACGTGTTCCCTGCTTCTATTCGCTTCGTCTCACTCAAGGTGAAGAATCAAGCTTAAAAGCACCGGACGATAGACGTACGACTATGAACGTAAATCGAGGGAAAAGGAAAGCAGAAGATTTTTTTTTTTTGGATGTGGACAGAATCACAGAAAAACCCCACAACCAAAGAGAAAAAAAAATATGTATATATATATTAATAAGAAACGTATGTACGTCTATAGAGAGCCGCCAGACCTTCCCTCTCTACAGCTACAGAAAAAAAAACAAGAAGTAGAATAAGAATAATAATTAGTGAAAAGTAAAACACAACCTGATAGGGAGGAAATAGAAGGGGGAAAAGGAAAACGCTGTGCCTGATGTTGTAGAGCAGTGCACCTGTTTCGTAATAGGTCTTTTACTTACTTACTGTTTTTTTTTTATTGCGTGTGTCAAGACTGTAGTTGGCAGGACGTGTTTTCTGCACGTTGAATTTACACGGCGTTGGGGTTTTGGTTAGTTGTTGTTGTTTTTTTGTTTTGTTTTTCAGCGAATGATCGTGAAAATGGTTCATGAGAGTACCAACACGCAAACACAGAGAGATGCGTGTCAAGGGAAACAAAAAGGGAGGAAGGTAGGGAAAAGGAAAGAAATGTGAAACGAGATAAAGGCGCAGCGATTCAGACTCACATAGATCGTCATCCTCACAGTTCACATCGTTTCCACAGCTTCGGTGGGTTTGTTTTTTGTTGACAAACTGTTGCACGCAGTTTCACTCGAACCCAGCGAAGGGGTGAAGAGAAATGAGGGAGTCAAAACACGACTGCACCCAACAGACTCTGAGCGGAACTCATCACAGCTGTGAAGAACAATTGCAGGTGTAAAAAGGGGGGAAAAATGCAGAAAAGAAAACCGTGAGTGTCAGCACCTTATTGGGTTTTGCCACGCATTTTTCTCTGTTTTGGCTGTCTGTGATGGCGCCAGTAAACAGATAGAGAACTCAGTTTTTCGCTGATTTAGCAATACTAAGAAAAACACCAAGGTACAAAAAAAAAAAAGAAAAACAGATGAGATGCGTCGCGCTGTAAAGCAGTAGACGTCCCTGCAACTTGCAGGGAGCAATAAAGAACAGCAATCATAACCCAGAAAAAAAAAATGGGTAAGTATCTCCGCAACACTTTCTCTTGCATTTGAATAGCTGATGTGTTCATATCACTTGAATCAGCAATTTAAACTACCCAGAGACCTCCGCCCAGAAAAAAAAAATGAAGAAAAATTGCAGTAGGACGTGGCAGAAACGAAAAGGAAAATAGGAAAAACCGGAAGAGAGACAAGAGAGTTATAATTTACTCTGTAGGAAAGAAAAAAAAAAGGAGGAATCCAAAAATCGGCTCAAATAAAACAGGTTGAGTGTTGACAGTGCACACATATGCACACACACACACACACAAAAGAGAGATCAAGGATGAAACCCCACAAAAAAAAAGCACAGACAAGAAAGGGAGAAGAGGCAAAAAAAAAAAAAAAAACTTACAGCAAACAAAAACGAAAGAACCAGCTGCAAAAGCTGTCATCCAATATTCCCTGCTTCGCTTTGCCCTGCAAAAGGACAAAACACCAAATAAAGCACTTGTTTTTTCCCCTTCGAAAGATACGGGAATAAAGTAGTGTACCTAGGACTGACACACGCGAAGCAAACAAGTAGACAAGAGTAAATGTGCTTCACTAAGCGTACAAAAGCAAAAGCCTCTCAAATTTGAAAACGCGACACCTTGAAGAGTGAAGAAGAAAAAGGTGGTGTTCGTCAATCACGATAAAGCTCTGAAAGAGCCTTAACTTCTCTAAAACATCAAATCATTTTTTGGCGATCAACGAAGCTCTTTGCCACAAGTTTAATGGCAGGGTCACGGCGCAAAATGATTGTAAAGGCTTCAGCGGACTTTGCCCGATAAATTCATCGAAGGACAGGAACAACACAGAGCAAATCCTCCCCGTTGATTCTGTGGAGATCTTTAAAAGGGTATCGTTCTGTTTGCACTATGTCTAAGTTTGGCTTTTCCTTTCTCTTCATCCGCTAGGGTACTGACCTGTCATCTGGTTGAAGGCGCGGCATGCGGAATTCTTCACACGCAGTTTCAGATGTAATAGCCAAATAAACCGGCGACATGCTGCCGCCATTATTACTCATCAGCCACATGTTTTCACTCATTTTGCCGTAGGGCGACAGAGCGGCTTTCCTTCGTAACCGTGGGCAAATCATGGGTGCCGTTACGAGAGTTTGTAGGATTCTTTGTATTTCCTCTCCCGCACGCTTCTCCCCAATGTAATCGGTTCGATGCAGCAATAGTGGCACATCGAAGATCATAGGGTTAAGCGTGAAGAGACAGAGAGGGGTACGCAAGACGCCATCCGCTGAGAGTCGTGTGTTGGGATCCGTCTGCAGCAGGCTGCCCACCAAGCTCGCCACCTCCGCACCAACGTGGTGCGGCAACGAAGCGTACTGCCCTCCTACCATGTTGCGCGCGAGCTCACTGCGGTCCTTCCCGTCAAAGGGTCTTTTCAGCGTCAGCAGCGTGTACCGCACCGCCCCGAGGGAAAACATGTCTGCCTTACTGTTGTACGTTTGCTGCAGCCACACCTCCGGTGCGATGTAGCGCGGTGTACCGCAGAAGGCGTCGAACTTGTCTTCGCTAACACTATCTGCAAGGCTATTACTGAGGCCGGAGCCACCGAGTTTCACTTTAGGCCATCGATCGAACGTGAGAAACACACTGCTCGTGATACTGCAATGGACTATGCGTTGGGAATAAAGGTGATAAACCGCTAGCAGCATCTGCACAGACACCCTCGTCACCTCCAATACCGTCAGACGCTTGACGCCTGTGTTCTCAGCGTCGACTATTGATAGTAAGCTGGAGCCCTGTGAGTGTTCCAACGCATGCACAGCACGGGTCAAAAAGGACGAATCGCACTCGTCGAATTCATAAAGTGTCTCGTGGCATTGCTTGACAAGAGCACTGTTGTAGTCCTGTTGGCAGCGCGCCTCCCACTTGGCGTATGCCTTCACCCTATTACTTAAAACAGACTTATCAGCGTATTTTACCACAACATCCGTCTAGCAAATAAACGGACGGCGTGAAAGACCATTGCACTTGGCCCCAGTCCAAGTAGCTCCAACAAACACTACTTCACACCACCAACAGCTGTCATTTCTTGGTCCCAGTGGAACGTTTCTAGGAAAGCAGAGCAGAGTCGCTTCTCATCAGCGGAAGGTGAGGAATTCACTCTGTAATTTTTGTTGTCGTTACTGTTGGCAACGGAGTCCGTAAAAGAAAGAAAAACAATAAATAAACATATTTATGTGTCCATTCATACACACTCTCAAGTGTCAATACTCACCGCAATGGGAGACACACAGCGGTGCAAAAGAGGGAGTGTTTAGAAAAGGCACAACAACGAAACTTAACAGGTAAGTTAAAGGGAGGAGAAGGGGTGGGAAGGATGGGAATAAGTCGTTAGTGTTTACACAAGGACTCGGATTGGTAACAAGAAAACGAAGAAAGGGGATGATAGTGCGCAAGCAGCTTTTTTTTTTTTTTCAATAAAGCTGTCGGTTAGTTGCACGTACTTTGCAGTACTCAATGTCAAAGGCAAGAGAGGAAAAACCAAGAAGGGAGCGAAAGCAAAATTCTCAGAAGAAGGCGTGGCGGCTTGAGTGACGAAATGGAGAGCCAGGTGTTAAGCAGTACGTGTTCACTTCAAAACAATCACTTTCAACGAGCAAAACAAAAAAAAAGAAAGGGTGAGAAGTGCGCTTTCTCTGCAGCAAGCACTACATAGCAGTAGTTCTTTCTTTGCTGTTGTTATGTTAATTGTAAGTGGTGATGATGTGTTGCAGTAACTTTTCTTTCTTTGTTTGTGAATGTGTGGGAACTCGGAGATAAAAAAAAAAACGTGATGTCAAGTGTTTCTGTGTAACTGTATAGTGAGGGGGAAGGAAAGCAGACAGAGCAATGGAAAGATCTAATAGAAGCTTGGGTGCCGCTAAGAATAACTGCAGAAAACTTATCAAGGCAGGATATGCAAACAGAACATTTGCAACCCTTCAGCTTCATTGAATGGATAGTGGGCCCAGACAACGCCAGTCTTTTTGTTTTCCTGTACGAACATCAAAGACACAATTGGCCAGCTTTGCGTACTTCGCACGTGAGCGTGCTTACGTGAGAACTCGATTGAAAAGACGATAAGAGTGTGGTAAAGGCATGCTGTCTTGCTGTTGTTGTTCTCTTTGTAGTTGTTTTCCTTTCCAATGTGAAAACTAAGACTCTCCTTGGTGCTAACAAGCAAGTCGCAAATCTAATAAATAATTAAAGACGTGCGCTCGTGGGAATAAGTGTCTACGATAGCAAAGTCATGGAGTTGGTGCAGTCACACCTTCTTTTCATCAAGTTAATCAATCTAATCACCGCCAGAGAGCGTAGAAAATCGCCTCGGTATAACTCAGAGCTCAATCAACTGAAACCAATGAAGCAGACAAACAAGCGAAATGCCCGGCTCACTGTGGAATGTCATTACACTTATCGGTTCGTGCCTCCGAAAAAAAAAAAAATATATAGTAATAGTAAGAAGACTTATTAAGAAGGCAGGCACGACATTGACCCAAGCATAGATAAACTTGTCATTAACATCAACAGCGTCGCTTTACATTATTTTTTGAGCCAACCCAATCCGCCGAGTAAAAGGCACAGTAAGAAAAAGCGAAAGTGAAAAATAAGAGGATGGAAAACCAAAAATTCAACAGAGACGGTGAAAACAACAACAGCAGCACACACACAAAAAAAAAAAATAGTCTTGCCGAGGAAGGAGTGCGTCCTCTAATTTGCGTTAAAAAACGCACCGTAGGCAAACCAGTTATTATTCACTCGGCTTCTGTTTTGTACTGTTGGTGTTGTCTTCCTAAAAACACATGGACACATGGTAAATTGTGGTAAGTCAACGGTGACGAACCAGGAAAAGTAGAAAGGAAAATGGAAACGCCGTATTCTGTTCACAAACTATATATATATATATATATATATATATATATTGAATTCTGAAATAAACAAACAAATAAATAAAGCCAAATAAAAGATGAGAAGAGCCCCGCAACGACTGTGAAAGCGAAGAAGGAAAAAAGGAAAGGAAAAAGAGGTTATTTCCTTTCCAACAGTGACTCCCTTAACACTACATCACTTTTGAAGACCGCGCCGGAATCGGTAAAGATGAAAAAACGAAACACTCAGAGGGAGTCAAGTGGAAGATGTAAAACAGACGATTCCTCGAAAAAAGACTCTATTAATAATAGTTTTTGCCTCGTGTGCACGTACACGGGTCGGATGAAATACATTGGAAACGTGAGACGAACAAGTTTATACCCTCCCAACGACAACAGTATCAACGGTAATTAAATGAGGCATCTAAGCAAGCAAAGGAACAGCAAACAGACAACCAAGAAGACGGTAGAAACACCTTGTTAGTGTTTTGTAGTCGCGTAATCCACCACGCAAGACGAAGAGCAGCGGAATAAAGGTAAGGCAAAGTTGTAATTACTGTTGTCAAAGTTCAGGTCACACCGCGGCAGACTTGGTGTGTGTGTGTGTGTGTGTGTCTCTACTACCTTGCTGCCACGACCTTACTTTGTGGCTTCCCCGCTAGTCATCTTCGTCGCCGATGCCGAGGAAGTTCTGAATCGCACGCATCCATTCATCGCGGTCGTTGTCGTCCGTCGCGTCAAACAAGATGCGGCGCCCGTTCTTAAACGCCACCGCGAAAGCGTGCGCGGCATCCGAGCCGGTGTACTTGCTTATCACAGGGAAGACGTCCTCCAGCTCTGCAAACGGGGTCGAGATGCACTGCTGCTCGAGTGTGTCCCGCGAGACGGCCTGCACCAACTCCAACGAGGCACCGCACGAGGCAAAGTCTCCCGTCATCGGACAGTCCTTATCCACCTCGCCGTAGATGCAAACATAGCGCCGCTTCCACGTGAGGTCGCTGCTCTGCTTCAACAGCTTGCCTCCGTAGAGGATGAAGCCCATCCGCCCAGGTACATCGTTCAGTGAGACCTTCACGGCGGAGCGCAGCACCTCTTCCGCTGAGAGCTGCGGCCGGCGACGGTCCACCTGCAGCTCCTCCTTCGTTTGCTTGAGCTGACGTGTGATGATGGCCTCCTGGTCTGGAGAGAAGCCGCCGGCCTCGCCGCTCTGCACGATCTCCTGCACCACTGAAATGTACAGTTTGCAGGTCGGCGTGTTCAACAGTGTCTTGCTCGACGGACGCTTCCTCGGCTCGCTCTGCAGTAGCGCCGAAACGATCGTTTGCATGTCCTTGCTCACGCTGTCCGGGAGCGGATCGAAGCGGCCAGCGAGGGTCTTGTGCATTACCTCCTCGATATCCTCTCCGTCAAACGGGCGTTTCAACGTTAGCAACTCGTAAAGCAGAACACCGAGGGAGAACATGTCCGCCTTTTTGCTGTAGGGGCGACGGCGCCAGATCTCGGGGGCTACGTAGTACGGCGTGCCGCAGAAGGTGCGGCCAACGTCCTCGCTCACAGTAGCGGCGTAGTGCTTACTAAAACCGAAATCGCCAAGCTTGGCCAACCCGTTGCTGCACAGCAGGATGTTGGCACTCTTGATATCGCGGTGAATCATGCGTTTCGAATGGACGTGGTGGACGGCGAGGAGGATCTGAATAAAGAGCAGTCCGGCCTCGTGCTCTGCAAAAGGCCGATTTGTCTTGCTGCGATTACGGATTTCCTGCCGCAGATCACCTGCGTTGGCGTAGTCGAGCACCATCGCCATCATGACCACGTTCTCCGGGTTGTTGGGGTCGCGGTATACAAAGTCCTCGTGACACTTGACAATGGAAAAGTAATCGCAGCTCAGCAGGCAGCACACCTCACCCGAGGCACGCATGATTTCCTGCGGAGTGTAGCCTTCCACATCCATAACTTTAATCGCAAAGGGATGGTCATCGCGCACGCGGCGGGCGTACAGAACGGTGCCGGTGGCGCCGGAGCCCAGCACGGTGTCCAAGTAGTAGCGGAAAGGGCGGGAGCGGCGACCATCATCGACCGCCTTGTCGTCGTCCGTGTCCACGACAAAGGTAGCTGGGAAGGCGCTACACACCTTCTTGATGAGGGCGTCACTAGTAGCCGACATTTTTTTTTTTAATTTCCTCTTTTGTTTTTCTTCTGGTATGCAATAGAACGCAAGGTCTGAGCGGGTGAAACAGACGACGCAAACGGTGGTTCGCTAAGCGGGTGGTCGCTTTCACGGATGGAACCTAAATGCGCACACCAAACGGAAACTGAAGAGAGCTTTCCAGTAGCCGTATTGCACAGTATTCGTATAATCGGTGCACAGGAGAAATCAACTACTGAAAAACGCAGCAGGGGCTGAAGCAAAATAAATGCAGGAAGAAACGGTAAAAGAGAAAAAATAAGTGCACGTGGTATTATTTTTCCCTTTCTGTTTGTGAACGAATAAAGGGGGAAAAAGCACTAAGAGTAATGCGCACAACAACTGAACGCAGCAATGGCTGAAAAAAAAAAAAGGTGCGCAAGCAAGATTAAGATAAGTTTGTTTCCTTCAGCAACACGAAGTAAGCAACAGTAAACCAGAGAGAATGTTGAAAGCGACTCTGACTGGAAGAAGTGGTTCAAGCACGCTGAATCGTTGTAGACAAAGGTACAGGACACGTTGGTTTCAGTTTTAGGGAATGCCTGGAGATACAGTGTTACGTTGGAAACTGTGAACTCTTTATCAAATAAAAAAAAGGAGAGAAAGCGAAAGAGATCGGATCTCATTTTTTGGGGGGATGGTAATAACACGCTCTCTTCTTCGATGAAAATGCTTTGTAGTAAAACTCTTTTTCGTACACCTCAACGGTCAAAAAAGAACCAAACCCGCATAAAAAAAACATGAGGTAGGAGACCTTTGAGAGCGTAGAGCTCAGGCGATGTTTGCAGGATGTGTTTTTCTGACGGGATTTCTTAACTCGTTCATCTGACATCGTGGTGAAAGAGGGCGTTGCAAGAACCAACACGTTGACCTTTTTTTGGTGGTGTACACTCAGAAGAGTGAATTTCTGGGGAATTCCAATGAAACAATTAAGTGGTTTTAACACTGTAGAAAAGATTGAAAGGGAATGGAAAAATAGCGGCTGCAAGCAAAACGCTTACATCGATAAACAAACGGTGCAATAGGAACCAAAGTCCAGCTCTCCATTTTTCTGTGAGTCTTCTTGGGGTATACAGAGTTAGTTGAAAAACCTTGCTCAATCCTGCGCTTTTTCTTTTGTCCGTTGCACTATCTTCATCGACCAGTCAACCTACAACAGCAGATTTGCGTACAAGCGCTCAGTTAACAACACTGTGTAAATACAGTTAATAAGTACGAAGAAGGTGTGAAGTCAGACCTATTTTGCTTACTAACATGTATTCGTGGGCACCTACAACGAAACAGGCAACAGCGGCGTGGACTGTCATTACAAGTATAAAAGGAACAGAAAGGGATAGCTGAAACACACGACCTGACTATAAAAACAGCGGCACCATTAATCTGGCGCCAATGAAAAAAAAAATCTGCGGAAGACAGAAAGAAAAACGCTGTCAGCAAGCAGTCGAAAACTCAAGACTTCGAAAAACAGCATAACGAAGAGAACATAAACTCAAAGGAAGAGAGAAAGAAGAACAAACGCAGTAGAATTCGCGGTTTAGAAAAATGCAAGTCCCTCTGTTGAAATCAAAAGACACCAAAAGAAGAAAAAAATCTATCAAAGCAAACACGAAGCGGGATTGTAATTTGACCAGGAAAAACTCGCTGGGCACACACACAAAAAAAAAAAGTATACATACGCGTTTTGACACAGCAGTACACCTCTTGACGCTACGCTACCCAAAAGCATCTCAAAGATCGTAATAGAAGTACGGAGTACGTAGTTGCGCTCAATGAAACTAAGAAAAATAGAGCAAATGCGGGCTGCACAGAGTAACGTCTTTCTTACCTTTTTCAGTCATCACAAGCGCTGCAAGGAAGGTGCAAGTCGTGCAACCTATCTCTCTTTCTCTGTGTGTGCGCGTCTGTGTGTGTGTGTGTGGAAAAGCTGCCAGAGAGGGGAGAGAATTTAGTACAAACAAAACAAAAAAAAAAATAGCGGAGCTGAACCGACTGGCAATAACGCAGTGGGGCTCTTTTTCTTTTGTTTGCTTTAGTAAAAAAAAAAACAGAGGGTAAGAAACCACGTGAGGCAACAAGACAAAGTACACCGTTGAAATATGAAGAGTGGAAACAACAACAGCAATCAGAGGAAGAGATTCAAACCTGGCTCTGACGTAACAACAGCACTCAAAACCAGCGAAAGGGAGTGGCGCACAAAACATGAGAGAGCGAGCACACAAACAGCAGTCGCGAGCAGGGGGGGGAAACATCACAAAACATGCATGTGCCAAAAAAAAAAAAACTACGGAATCACAAAGAAAGGGGGAAAAAGTACCATTAAACTACAGAAGTGACATAAACAATGAAAATAAAAGAAAAACGATTGCAATACGGAAGCAGTCAGAGGACTTTGCAATAGAACTGATAAAAGAAGGGAAACCAACCTACTTGATCTCGAAGTGCTTCGTACAGTGTAACTCCACCTCAGGCTCGTATGCTCCCGATACAATCTTCCTTCGTTTTTTCCCCATATTCACTGTTGACTTGCGTTCCTAGACAGACACACGCTGACGCAGAATGCACTCCAAAAACACCTCCACCCACTTATCACGGTCGTCCGTGGTCTTGGAGATGAAGCGGAGTACCGAGCCGTTCCCGGACTGCAGCGCAAAACCGCTGTACGAGTCCATCTCGATGGGGTAGCAGTCAATATACCCGTTCAGCTGCTGCGCTTTGCGCGGCCCGCCCTGCTCCCGCGACTTTTGCGACACGCTCAAGTAAATTTCATATGAAGAGGTCGTCACTGCAGAGCTCCGTACGGCTGTCGTCGACGTCGACGTCGACGTCGACGCGCGTGGCGCCACATCGCGTCGGACCAGCTGTAGAAAGCGCCGCTTCCACTCCCCTTTGCTGCTCTCCTTATGCAACGTGCCGGACATCAAATTCGTCAAGGTCGTCTCCGTCAACGTGGCTGCGTTGGTGAGCGACGGCGGCACGGACGGAGCTCGCGGAACCAACAGCGGAGTGGCGAGGGGCGGGATGGCGGTGGTGTTGCTGAGTGCAATAGACTGGGGAATGCACTGCACGGCATGCACCAGCTCCGGCTGCACAAGGTAACGCACCACGCTTGCCACGACGCCACGCACATCGGACAGAATTGCCCCTCGCTCTTCATCGCTGAGGTGGAGGGTGTTGCTACCGCCGCTGTTGCTGCGCGCGGCTGGAGTAACGGGAGATCGCGCCCCGACGAGTGGCTGCAGGCCACTGCTGGCGTCGGTTGAGACGGACGAATTAAGGAGCCCACTGGCGTTGTTGCAGTCACTTCCCATGGCTGTCGACGATGTAGCAGTCGTCATAGAGCCAGATGCGTCGCGAAACACTACCTCGAGCAGCGTGCCAATCGTCTCACGCATGAGGGGCATCGCGAGGATGTGCAGCGCCGAGGGCCTCCGGTTCGGATCTTTATCCAGCAGCCGCAGCGCCAATGTCTTGAGTACCCGGCAGTACACGTCGTTTTCAAAATACGGTGGGGTGCGGTGGCTGTTCAGAATGGAGTGCCGAATAGACTCAACGGTGGTGCCGCCGAAAGGGCGGCGCAGCTCCATCATCTCAAACAGTACAACACCTACAGAGAACATGTCCGCCTTTTCGCCGTAGGGTTCGATAGACCAAACCTCCGGTGCCATGTACTGCGGCGTGCCGCAGAAGCTGCCGATCCGGGCCGTTCGCACGCCATCTGGTCCCTCGTACGGCTTCGAGAAGCCAAAGTCGCCGAGCTTAACCAAACCGTTGCTCGACAGAAACACATTCGCGGACTTGATGTCGCGGTGCAGGATCTTTTTCTTGTCGTGCAAGTAGTGCACTGCCATGACGAGCTGCACGAAGATGAGAAGAATGTTGCGTTGTGAGAAGAAGCGGCGCGGGTTCTGCCTGGCGCGTGTATTCAGCTCGGAGCGAAGGTCACCGGAGTTGAGATATTCCAGCTCCATCGTTACGCCCGTGATGCCGCGGTGGGCGCAGACGTCGTCGTGCGCGTCGACCGTCTCCTCGACACCCGTCATTTCACTGCGCACGGTGACGTAGCTATGAAAGAGCTTCATGATGGAGAAGAAGTTGCAGGAACGCAGCACGCGTGCCTCACGCAAACAGTACCCAATGAAGCGCAGCGATGCCCCGTCTAGCGAAACGAACTTTATGGCGAAGGGTACCGCGACGGTGTGGCTGCTATCATGGACCAAAGAGGCGCCGCTGCTGACGCTGCTAAAAACATTGTTATTGTAATTCTTGGTGGTGTGCAGGAGACCGCTGTTGCTGCGCATGTTCATGCACGTCGTTCGGAGCGGCATGCTTGCCAACGACGGCAAGGAATCCGTAACAGTAAAAGAGGAGTCCATTAGGTGCTGAAAGGAACTGCGCTGGACGACCACGAAGCGCTTCGCGTGGAGCACGATGCCACCAGCGCCAATGCCGAGGAGGCGCTGAATAGTGCCGCGCGACGTCACAGAGGACGCATAGAGAGTGGGGGGAGTTGATTGTAGAGACATGTCGCCGTCTAGCTGATGAGCGTCTATTTTCCCATCAAGGCCATACAAACGAACGAAAGTGTTTGAGGCGTTATAAAACGGGTGCAGTTCAAAGAAGTGCGGAAGTATCTCACTAAGGTATTGTTCTTTTGACGTGCGGCTGAGGGGACCGCATTTCCTGCTGCAATCGAGCCCAGCGGGAGTGTCTAGGTTGGAGGAATCCATGCTTTATAACAAAAAGACAGCACGGTATATGAAAGCTAAAAAAGGGACAATACGGTGGGGAACACGGAGCGAAGTGAGAGTAAACAAAGAAAAATATTAAATGCAGTACGCATGACAAGGTCAGCCGTAACACAAATACGAGGAAAACAAATACGTTACCTTGCCAGCGAGAGCAGCTGATCAAAAGCACGAGGCTCACGTCTTTAGCACAACGTAAAGGGCAAAAAAGAAAGAAAACGAGAAGGGGCAGTTATTATTGAATCTCCACTTTAAAGAAAAGATAAAGGTATCAATCCCAGATAGAAAACAAACAAAAAGTGCAATCAAACAATTAAAAGGGTAAATTAGGCAGTAGCTAAGAAAAGGTGTTGTAGAGGATCACAGTGACCAAGATGGTAATGAGCGTGCCATTAAGCCTTCTTGAATTGACAATACCGCCTCAACTTGACTACCTAAAAACGAGTTTTTCTTCGCCACTAACGCGATCCGTAAAAAAAAAAAAATGTCTTTCTGCCAGTTTGCGCTCAGATTACAACTGCAAAACAGCGGTACTTTTCAGTAACCAGGGTTTTTGTTTTTAATAAATGCTAAAGATTATACAAGAGATGAAAAAGCAAGATCCGCCGACTCGCCAGAGGCGAATATCAGATTCCCTTTTTTTTGGGGGGGATCGAAAAGGGAGGCCTCGTGGAGAATGTAGACGGTCTGAATTTAGAAAAGGAAATGCTAAAAACAACACGGAGTAGAAGGTAGAGAAAACGGAATTTGACTATGGCGAAATGAATATATATATATATATATATTCAACGAGACTCGGTGAACTGAAACAACAACAAATGAAATAAAAACACACCGATAGAGGTAAATGAGCGACGGCAGTGAAACAAACAAAAAAAAAGCAGCAATTGAGCTCTAGTAGATGTACGTTTAAACGCACAACCTCCGCTGACTAGAATACAAAGAAAAAACGTCTGTCGGATTCCGTGAGGAAGTCAAACTTGTCAATGAAACCGAAAAACAGTTCAAGAAACAAAATGCATAAACAATAATATATATTATTACACAAGCGAGGGAAAAAAACAAGGTTTTGGATTTGAGGTTGAACGGTATAGATACTGCTTTGAAGTCGAGCTCACACGCACTTCAAGGACAGCCTTTACATAAACTGTAACAGTTTTGACGAGTTAACGTACAAGTCGTACGCCATGTAACAACATGCACCAATAAAAAAGGGGCACTGTTGTGTGAGTAAGACGAAAAACCAGAAGATAACGCAGGAAACGATGACATGAGGAAAAGACCGCAGGAGAAGGAAGGAGGGACAGCAGTAAAGCATTTACATGTTCGAAGAATTAGCCAAGGGAAAGGTAGACAAACGTTTTTTTTTTTTTGAAAAGAAGAAGCAAATAAAATCACTCTCGACGTGGGTCTCTGTCGGTACAGAACGCAAAGGAAAGCCCAAAGACTGTTTTGATGAGTTAAGGTGGCAGGGAACCAAAAGTGAGGCAGCACAAGTGGCGTAGCGTTGATCATTTTCCGCTCAATCGATAGCCTTTCTACAGGCGAAAACGAAAGTCCTTGCTTTTCTTTGTCGTTGTTTAGGCATCTTCAGTAGAAGGGTGGGGGCACAAAGGACAACACTACTGAAACATG
The DNA here is from genome assembly GCA_900240875.1 of Crithidia expoeki. NCBI lineage: Eukaryota > Euglenozoa > Kinetoplastea > Trypanosomatida > Trypanosomatidae > Crithidia > Crithidia expoeki. Next base: position 122,986 of record OESE01000222.1, read on the forward strand.
TTTGGTGATAGTAAGTAGACACTCTGGGTAGCAACAGCGAAGAGACAAAAAAAAAGACGAGAGGCACGCGGGTCACACAAAGCCGAGCAGCATCTCCCCGCGCACCTTCTCCAGCGCACTTCGCAACAGCGTTGCTCCGTTTTTCTTAAGAATCTGCTTACGCAGGTTCTCCTTGATGTCGCCAAACACCGCCACGCTGGAGTGGCGTAGGGGCGGCAAGGAAGACGATGACGACGACGCCGCTGCTACTGTGCCGCCGCTCTCTTTGGACCGGCGCGAGGACCAGGCCTCACCAAACAACTCCAAGGCACCGATAAAACTCTCGCAGCAAACGAACATTTCAGGCGAATCGACGAGGTGCCTCTCAGGTTTGACGTGGCCTGCCATGGAAACCACCGGCGTTAGGTGTGTTCGCTTCGCCTTCTCAATCTCCGCATCAAGCAGGTGCTGCCCCACCGCGTCCAGCACAAGCGCTGTGAAGTTGAAACAGACAAGGACAAAAGGGAGCTCGTTCGGCACCCCGTTGCACGTGCGTTGAGTAGAAAGCACCTCATCGTCGCCAACAGCATTCGCTGCAGAAGGGTTTTGGCAGAGGTCCCACAGGCGCTTTGCAAGGACGGGGTAGTAGTCCATTAAGTACAGCAGCTGCAGCACTCCCAAGAGGCCGGTGGCGCGGATGTCAGTTGCCGGGTTGGAGCCCTGAAAGCCGATCGCCTCCCACCGGACGGGGCGCATCGACGAAGATGGTTTGAGGCTCGTAGAGTTGACACCCCCCATTTTGTGTCGCAGATGCGGCCACGGCGCTTGCCCCGTAAGGACGTTGAAAACCGTATACAACATGCGGCGGTGCGTCCTGTTCTGCAGTGAGAGAGGGAGAGACTTGAGAAGCTGCACCACCTGAGTGTCCTCCTTGCAGCCGTTAGACGTCGCGCTCATCGTGGAAGCACTAGCACGAGGAGCAGCTTCTGGGCTTGCATCCGACCACGCCGAGATTTCCCGCAACCGATCGAGGTCCGTGGGCTCGCTGGCGTAGGCGCACGGTTGCCGCGTTCTAACGTTCGACTCGTGCGGACCGCAACAACTGAACAATGTGGTCAGCAGATTCTTTTTCTCCTTGTGAGCCACCCGCCGTCCAACATGCGGAGCCGCGGAGGCTGTCGTTGACGCCGGCTTTTGCGTGATGGTCGTAGGACCGTGCTGACGCGCCTTTACGGCCATCATAGCAGCTGTGGGGGGTTTCATGTCCTTGATGAGGTCCATGTACGCCTCGTAGAACGTGATGGGCTGCGTATTGAGCGGGAAGCGGCTGGCGATGTCGGTAAAGGTGCTGCTCGGGTCCACATCCACATCCTCGTCGTCGCCGATGCGCGGCAAGGTGCGTGCGGTGCCGGAGAACGACAGTAAACGAGGCGGACCCACCGGAGCACGGGTGTCCACAAATGAAGGCGCCACGTTAATAGGCGAATTTGTACCGTCCATGTACTCTGTTTCACTCACACGGGAAAAGGCATCTTCGTCGCCGTTGTTGTTCAGCGGGAGGCAGTGCTGCGCTGGCTCCTGCAGCGTGAGGACGCTGCCACTACCACCATTCTGTGACTGCTGCTGCTGTTCCTGCTGGTCTCCCACTGTGATGCTCGGCCTCTCCGCCGTCTTCCGAGCTTGGGCCCGGCTGCGCAGGGACGCCAGGTTCGCCGTCGCCGTGTCGAACGTGGAAAGCTCCGAAAGGATGCTCGTTGGGGGCTGCAGCGTCGTGTCCGACACATCCGCGAGCAAGACGGCCGGCGACCCGCCCGTCACGGGCACTTCCCCTTCGAAGGACTTCATCGTGATGTTGTTCTGCCCTAGTCTCCCCACCGCCTCTTCACTCATCATGGAAGGGTGCTCGTCGGCGTCCAGCCTTTTTTGGTTCAACGCGCTCACCGCCTCCGACTCGGAGGATGAACTGACGTCCACAGCGATTTGCCCGGACCCAGCGTCGACAACGCTGCTGTTACCCTGAGGTACCGGCACCGCTGTGGGTTGACTTGAGTGCGCCTGTAGCGGTGCTGCCAACATGTTTGTGGTGCTGTGTGGTTTGTTGCGCGTCGGAGAGACGGGCAGCCCGCTGAAGCTGTTGATGCCACGCCTGACGCTACTATTGTCATCATCGTTGTTGTGACCGTTGCCGTGCTGTACTGCTGGATGAGACGCGTCGATGCCGCTCTTCACGCGGAGCGGCGGGTCGTAGGTGGTGTTCATGCCCTCCGCGGCATCCACGGTACTCAGGAACGTCTCCACACCTACCGTGAGCGTTGTCGGGGAAACGGTGGGGTCCGTGCCGGGGGAGTGCAGGCGACCGTCTTTCCTTGCGCGATCTTCCTCAATCGTTAAGTCGCTACGTGAACGTGGCATAGGTGCACTATAAGGAGCGGATGCAAGTCCAGCCGTACCATCACCTCTTGCAGGAACTGCTGCACCGTCATGAGCACCAATTATGTCGGTTTCGCCTCGAACTGTTGGATTGGGAAGACACCGCGGTGGTGTGTGGTGGTTGTAACCGTCAGCAGCAGCAGCGTCCCCCGCGAGCTCATCTGCTCTACCGTCGTTGCTATTCTTATTGTTATCGTTGTTGGCTCTATACATGTTCTGTGCGGTGCTCCCGATGGACGTGACCGCTAAATTACCATGGAACAAAGAAGCCGTACTTTTTTGGCGACTCCGTTCGTCAATGCTCTCCTTTCCGCTGGCATCAGAACCACCAATATTGTCGTTTTGAAATGAAGTCTGTACCGTAAGCGACGACGGCCGCAGTTTTCCATTCGTCTCCCCAGCTCGACCACGCTCCTCATCCCTCGTTTGTGAGTTGGACGTTGAAATGCTGGCAACGGTTGTGGTAACGTTGCCCTCGCCCATTGTAGATATCACGGAGATCTGCGAGGACGAACAGATATACGACGGCGAAGCGCTCGCTTTAGCCCCGACGATTTTAAAGGCCGCCACATCCGGGAACTCGTCGTCGCTGTCGTCATCGTTGTTCTTGTCGGTTTCAGCGGTTGCCTTTTCTGCGGCCTGCTGCGCGGCTAGTTCCTCGCGATGCTGACGGCGGTACTCTTTTAATATGCCATTTTTGTGTAGAAGAGACATTGAGTTCCTTCGCTAGAAAGCACTAGAATAGGAGAAAAAAAACTATATATATATATATATATATATATATATATATACTAAAGGTGTAAGACTAATAGAGGAAGCAGCTAGCAGCAACAGACGGCAGCAGTTAGCTGTACAGGTAGAGCAAAGTAATTTACACTGAGAAGCGCGTGATTTCTCCGTTTAAAACATGAAGCAGCGGGCAGGACACTGCAGCTGCAGAATACACATTAGAGGGAAAGCCACAGTAAATGCGCGACGCAATTAAAATACCCACGAAATAGGGAGGGGAGGGAAGAAACGAACGTGAAATCTGCAACGTTCCCATAAAGGAAAAGTAAACTTCTCTTGCTTAAAGAAAAAAAAAAGGACACAAGAACGTGTTTTGGGTGTGTCGTTTACCAAAAGCGGATGAAGACTAGAAGTGTAGAAAACGGTGATAAGGTCTGTGTATGTACGTGTTTACGGAATGGTGCTGACGTTGATTCGTGCAAGATTGTGCGCGAAATCCTATTTTGTCAATTTTGACTTTCGAAAGAAGTGTTTTTCAACAGGCAACTAGAATTTATAGAAATAATTGCCGCTGTCAACACTTGATTTTGTGTTGGTAGGAGCACGACGTGCGGTAAGGGAAGATCGGTGGTGTCAATAAAGAAAAGACGATGGTCATTTCATTCATACAGCTGGACGGGTCCTTTACAGAGGTTTGTGGTCTTGAGGCAGTGTTCCAGCACCATACCCGACATCTGACAAGTACTTTTGTCCCCAAAAGGCGCAGCACCACGAACAGCTGGGAGCCTGTTCTCCACGGCAATTGCTACCGAGTCTAGTGCACGAACGGCGAGACAGTTAAAGTCGCAGCTGCTGTAAAGTTGCAACTTCCGGTTAAATGCACTTTGTCCAAGCTCATTTGGTTTCGGTGCGCTTTCATGCCAAGTGTTTTTCAAGCAAACGGAGTCCACACCCTTCGTGATCTGCTTTTATTTAAAAGAAAGGAGTATATATATATATATGGAGAGAAAAAAGAAAAGAAGCGGACAATGTCTCTTGCTTTAAAAACAAGTTTCATAACAGAAAAACATTCAGACTGGTGTGTGAGAAATCTAGGAAACAAAGATCTAATGAATGCGCCACTATTCTTCCTTTCGGATCACAAGTTAGTTCTACGAATTTAAAAAAAAATAGAATCAAAAACGCAGCAGTCACAACGAAACCACTGAACATCTTACAGCTCCAATTGCAGTCCAGTCGTTTTGCGCCTCACCGTTCCAAAATGCTCTTCGGTTGCGCCGTCGCCGTTGTGCCCGCGGACAGGGGACACACCGTTGCTCTTGGTGAGCTTGTTCATTTCGAACTCCGAAAAGACGCTCAGCCGCGTCGAACTACTCGGCTGCCACGCCGACGACGGTGCAACAGCGCCACCAGTAGCATCCGGCAGCGAAGACGTACGTACCGCAAAACCCGCAGACGCCGTGTCCTGTGCTGTGCTCCCGCGGTGCAGCTTCAGCGCACGCCACGACAGCGAGGTGTACAAGGACGCACCGCATCCGCCGTGGCTGATACTGTTAATGGCGTTGTTTTCGTCATTGCGGTCAAGACTCAGCACGCGCTTCCGTGGCACAGAGACGCGAAACGGCATCGTGTCGCGTGCCAGGTGCGCTGCATCGTCACTGCGCAGACGTACACTGTTCGTGTTGGCATTGTGTGCGTATGAAGCGAAAGAGGAAACGGGGTCAAGCCTGGCGTCTTTTCGTTCGAGCACGTCTAGGGCGGCGCGCACCTGTAATGTCGTCCGCGAACCGGTGGAAATTGAACAGGGCATCTCTTCACGTGAGCTGCCAATGACAAGAGACCGCGGCAGCGACGGCCGTGCGGATGTGACAGAGCGCAACGCGGAAACGCGGGGGAAGCCGACTGTACCGCTGTCATTGTCACCACTGTTACTCATCGCTGCGCAGCTGGTGAGGCGCATCTCACTGGAACAATTTGCCGATGACAACGACGGCGACTTGTAGGGCGGCAGTCGTACAGCGGCGTCCGACACGTGCGATGGACGAAGCCGCGGTACATCGCCCCCGACTGTATTGGCCGCAAGTTGCACCTCCGACTCGTTTGACTTGAATGTCGCCGCAATAGTGGAATCAAGAGCAGGTGCAGGAGATGTGGAACGCCCGTTGAGCCTCTTTTGTGGTGACGGCGGTGATTCGGGCTGTGGCTCCACAACAGGGCTCACGACGCTCATCTCCACATTAGCAAACTCCTGACCTTTCCCCCGCTGTGAATGCTGCACGTCGTTGTTGTCATCCTCCTCTACCTCCCCGTTATCCTCGCTCCGCTCGCTATCTACGCCGCTCGTCCGCACCGTGGGTGGCTGCAGCTCTGTGGACACGTCAAGCCGGCCCAGGTCCGCGAGCACCTGCTGATATTGCAGAATACCGCACTCGTTCGGTATCTGCGTGTTCAACATGTCAAAACAGGCCATGCGGCACCCGTTCACTCCCTCTTCGCCAAGCTGATACCGCCAGCCGTCCACCGTCGTCGCCGCCTCTTCAGTCAATTGCGTCGCCATACGCAGCGCCCACGCCTGCTGTGCCAGTAACTGCGGAGCAGCACGCATCAACGTGGCCGGACTCACCGTTTCATCAAACGTCGACAGATGGGCACTCGTCTCCGCAAGCACGTCCACCAGCGCAGCCACAGCCGACTGCAGCCGCGTCGAGCGCCCTTTCACGTCCGCCGAGGCAGTGCTGAGTTTGCTTAAAAGAGCGTCCTCTCGCTCTTGCAGGATGCGGCGCAGGCTGGAGAAGCAGCGCTGGATATCGCTTTCCACAGCGCGCACCTTCGAGTCGTACTGCGGCCACAACGCGGCAAGGTCGGTGCGTGCAGCGGAGGCCTTTTCACGGGTGGTGACCAGCACCTGTGCCTTACATTTCAATTGATCCGCTGTACGTCGGGCCACATCAGCAAGTGGGAACACATCGTGGCCGCGGTGCGCCCCGCCGAAACAGCACGTCACGCAGACGCACGTCGCACACGTTTCGCAGTAGAGGTCGAGTGCCATGCCGGCGTGCTCACGGCACTTCTGCTGATCTCTTCGACGCGCCTGGTCAAGGCCGACCACCTCGTGCTGCTTGAACTTGCCTCTTGAGTGGGTGGTCTTGTAGCAGGCGTCACAGAGGCCGAAGTTGCACTGCACGCACACGCACGTGGTCTTCTGTTCCTCGCAGACGCCGCAGTACAAGGTTGCCGTGCTCGAAATCGACTGTGACTTTTCAGCAGAAGATAAGTCACTGCCGCTCTTGTTTCCTGACTGAGGTGCAATGCCAGTGTAACAATTCTGCACCATCTCAGGCTGGCGCAGCATGGCACGTGCGTCTTCGCGCAGGAAAGTAGAGTCAGTTGTGGCATTAAAAGTCGGGATGTTGCAACCGCACAGCGGACACGTTAGGCACGGCGAAGTCAAAGAAAGTCGGTCGAAGCAGACAAAAGCGTCCTCGCTTGACGCGGACCGCGAGGACGACGCTGAGTCGCCCAAAACACCCATAGCTGCGCACCACTGCTCAACGCAGTTGCGGCAGGCAAGGCAATGGCGAGCACCTGCACCTGTATTTTTATCCTCTATGGGGCTGTGCAGTTCCACTGGATTTACGAGCTCTGCAGAGCAGCAAAACGGACACAAGAAAGACCACTCTCTTGCTTCTTCCGGCGACTTTGTGGTTGTAGATAGTAGAACGGGTACAGCAAGCTGATCTCCTGAAGGGGAATTCTCCTCACTGCTCAGACGCACTTGTTGCTCCGCACCATGGAAAGGCTCTTGATCGCCTGTGACTGAAAAGCAAGCGGGCGTCCCCGCTGTGGATGGAGCACCGGTGTTTGCGCTCGCCGATGTCAACGGAACAGTGCGCTTTGCCATTTTACGTGTGTATCGATTTCCTGCTCTAAATGCGCGTTATATATATATATATATTTTGTGTCGTTTCCCTTTGAAGGACGAAAGCCGAAGCCTTTCGTGAAGTTTGATTGCTCGAATGAAAACAACGACCGAAAAAAAGAAACACTTGCATGTCAAGTTGTGGATATCTGGCAAAAAAATGGGAAAAGAAGTAGTAGGTCGCGATGAGCCGGAAGATAACAGAACAAGTTGAGCATGCTGATTACCGTGTAAGAGAGCTTTTTATCGAGAAGCGTTTTAGGTCACCTACGAGGATGCGTGCTAAGAACTGTCTGTTGATATAGTAGAGTACAGAAGAGCAGTTTTCTAGCCCTAAAAAAACACACGCACATTCCTGGTCTTCGGTTCCGCCAAATGCACTCTATAAAGTAAAAACGCAGTGTTTTATTTCGTTTTCTTTTTTTTGTCATGCCTCACTTGTTGCTTTTAGCAAATCACAGTTTTGTTACTCCAGATAAGGGGGGGGGGGAATCAGTGCAGGGGGCAGGCATGAGTGCCACACAATTTACATCGAAAAAGGGGAGTTATAAAGAAGTGCGAGAAGAATAGATATCACTGAACACTGAGCTTACGTAAAAGGTTAGCCTCCAACTACTGTTACTCAGTGTTGGCAGAGAAAAGGAAGTTTGCCCGCGCGACATCAGCCGGCACAATTGCTCGCCCGTTCAACTCGAGAAGGTGCGGGAGGACGCATAAGGTCCACAAATACACCTGCTCCTCCCTCGGCAACGCCTCGATTTCCTTGGCGTTGTCCACCTTCACGTTCAACTCAGCGTCGTGGGCGGCACTCCCCACTGTCCGCATGAAGCCATGTGTCTCCGGTGCAGCGAGAACAACGTAGGCAGCTGTCGTTGGTGCAGCAATGACAGCAGTTGTAGCAGAGTGAGGGCGGTGCTGAGAGGTGTACCCAGTTCCCATGCCTTTCTGTCCACCCATCTGTAGTGTGTGGTGGTTGCTGTTATTCCAGTCTACCCCATCCGCCCCTCCGCTCATCTTTTCGACGTCGGTACTACTTACGCTGGCTGGGTCTACGGTGCGGCTCTGTTCGTCCACGCAGCTGCTCGCCGCCGTCTCCGATGCACGCTGGTCGGCGCTGTCACCCTCCTCGCCTTCCAGGTCGCTCATCACCACTTCGGCATAGTACTCCGTGCGGCCTACCGACGGTAGCAACATTGTGGTTTTTGCTGCTGTGGGTGTTGCTACACACTCCACGCTGAACAATTTATTGGCCACCTGCGGAAGAGTGTCAAGTGCCTCATTACCCTCGAAGAACAGGACACGCAGTGCCGGCAGCGCACGCAGCACCCGCAGCTCATCCAGGCTACACAGTGCATTGCGGCGCACGTCCAGCACCGCCAGCCCTGTCAACTGCTGAATTCCGCTGGTTAAGTGGGCAATCTCGTTATCCGCCAGCACCAGCCGCTCCACCTGCGCAGAAACAGATTGAAGGAAATCGATATTGCTGAGGGCGTTGTGATTCAACTCTAATAACCGCAGATGCCGCGCCGCGTCAAACGCGTCCACGTCAATAGAAGAGATGCAGTTGTGATCAAGCCGCAGACGCATGAGTCGCTGCGCCGCCCTCAGACACCGGGCTGATACGGCGTCGATTTGATTCTCGCTGCACGATAGATCTGTAAGGTAGGGCAGCGACTCGATGCCACTGAGGCTGGTTAGACAGTTGTCGTCCAAGTGAAGCCGCTCAAGGCAGCCCGCCGCGCCGGCGAGGGAGACAATCACATCCGACGTCAGTCGGTTGTGTCGAGCCGAAAGGTAGACAAGTTGGGGCATGTGCCGCACCGCCGTCAGCTCCGTCAGTGCGTTGTTGTCTAACACCAGCTGCTGAAGGTTCGTGTAGCGCTCGAGGCCGGGTAGACTGGAGAGATGTCGAGCGACGAGAAGACACCGCGTGTAGACTAGCTCACCGTTGCAGTTGTGGCCGAGTTCGGAGAGAGCAGCGTGCAGCTCCGATGTGGTCAGGTCGTGCGTGCCGCCCGTGTTCACCTGATCGCTGCCATCCTCAGTGAAAGCAGCTGTAGGCACTCGCGCCATAGCTACCGGTGCAGCCTCTATCGTAATCGACATGGACGTGCTAGTTTCAATCCGACGACGCTAAGTGGAATGTTAGCGTGCAGGATTCTTTAACAACTGTATCTGGTACTCGCAGTATTGCAAATGACGCACAATGCAATCGTAGCGCACACTTCAAAGAAAAGGGATAAAAGTGATCGCTGCGAATCCACAAAAGTAAGGATGTGTGCAGCACGCGGTAGAGGCGATGAGAAAGCACATCAAGAAATAAAATGTTACGGTTCTGAGGAGTTAGTGATGCACGCACTCACGCAGTATTGGAGCCTAACATCGAGTGCTTAACGAAAGGCAAGATGCGTAGCAGTAAGCAATTTCAAAATGACGATAGTGGTAATTAACAAGATAGTTGTCAACACAAAATGTATTTCTTTATGCGGTGACGTCAGTAAATTCGAGGTTGAGAAAGCACTCATCACTAACGATTGCAATTCCTGTCGTATCGTTTTTTTTTTCCTTGGTGTTTCTATTAGTGCTTGAGAGGCAAAAGCAAGAAGTCAATGTACCTCTATAACGACATCACGGTCAACGGCATGTTGGAAGGTAACGATGAGGAGGGCAAAATGTCCTAGCTGTCCGGTGTAACACCCTGTCCACAACAAATGTTCTATTCTGAGCTGCTGTATAACGAAGGAGCTAGCACGCCACCTTTTTTCTCTTTTTGAGGGGCGTATTGAAAGCATGACCGTTAGCAGTGAATACACAACTCACAAAAAGAAAGTCTAATTACAAGTACAAAGGCATGCAAAGCGGAAAAGCAGCCTTAAAATGCGGGTCAAACGGAACCTGCTCAGACGCTCAATTTGCTTAGCTGCAGTATTAGTTGCTGGCCTCAGCGAGTAAGGAACGGAGTTCGTTGACGAGCATCGTGCGCCGCGTCGACTTATCCTCGCCCACGGCAGCATTACCGTTGCCAGGGATGCGCGCTACACCACCGCCACTACCATCCACCGCGTCTTCTAGCTCAAGTCTCGCCTCCCGCAGCAACTTCACCTGTTCTTTCTTTTGATCGATCAGCGACGAGACACGGTGCAGCGCTGCAGCAAGCACTTCACTCGGTATCTCTTCGGCGGCTCCACGAGTGACGGTGTCCTCGTATTGCTGCTGCAGATCTTCTAATTCACGCCGAAGCTGCTTCTCCACTTCGTTCACCGCCGTGGTGCCGAGTGCAGACGGCGACTTCTGCGGTGATACCGACGACGACGACAGCAGCGCTGCAGGCCGTCGTGCACTCATCCGCTGCAGCCGCGAAGACGACGCGCGCACCACAGCGTGCGCTGAATGGTGATGATGCTGGTTGGCGCTACGTGCGCTGACGCCGCGACCACTTGAGGGAGAAACACGCCGGCTACCGTGCCCGGATGCGCCTCGTTCTACGTCCTCGTTGTTGTTGTACTGCTGTGGATGTTGCGTGGAGGAGTTGACGGACGGGTACGCGCACGGCGGCGCCTCGCCGGGCACCACACGCACATCTCGCAGCATGGAGCTACAGGTCGGGTCTTTGTAGGTGTGGTGTTGGTGTTGGTGCTGCTGCAGCTGATGGGCTGCACTCACCATCACACGGGGATGGGCAGAGCGGTACTCGCACGCGGTGGCGGTGCCTGTCACGCGACCACGGCTAGCACCCCGTCGGTAGGCAGAGGGGGACGGCCCGCCGCGCACAGCCGCCAAAGTCAGCCCTTTTGCTTGGCCGTGACCGCGATTGACGGCCTGCCACGTTTGGTCAGACGAAGGTGTGCCTCGCTGCTGCTGATGCTGTTGACTTATCCGCTGTTGTTGAAGCTGCTCGAATCGGACCAGCAGGTCGTCCATCGCAATGCGGAGTTGTTCGTTGGTGCTCAGAGCGGCTTCTCGCTCTTCCTTCAACTTTTCCACCGTTACCAGCAGCGCTGCCCGTCGCGTCTGTTCCTCTTTGATGTCGTCGCGCAGTTTGAGAACCTCCGCGTTAAGCTTCGATTCGCGCTGCAACGATAACTCCTTTTCGGCGGCAATCATCTCCTCCAGTTCTTTTCGGAAGCCACCGAGGTCCTCCTTGTTGCCGTTCAACGCTGCTTCAAGCTCGGCCCGTTCTTCACGGGCTTTGCGCAGCAACTCTAGCAAGTCAGCCTCGCGCTGGCGGTGAGCGGCGCGCTCCTGTTCCATCTGCCGCTCCATGTCAAGCTTGTAGCGCTCATGTGCCTGCAGGGAAACTTCGTACTGGTCTTGGTGGTAGTCGCGGTCCTGCTCGAGTGAGCGGATCTTGCTCTGTAGCGCCTGGAGGGCCAACACGATGGACTTCGTGTCGCCAACCGTGATACTGAGGCCAGAGCGCTGCAGGCTGCTTGTAGTGCTTTCCGTGGATTGATTGACGCTCATGCTGACAACGACAACACACAAATACGATAGTTGTATTCAGCAAAAAAGGGTCAAGAAAAAAAGGAATCACTCCTGCGGTCGGTGAGACGGAAAGCACAGTAAAATTGAACAGAGCGATAGTAACGAGCGCTGCGTGAGTTGTATAGAGAATTAGTGTTTGGCTTGAGAAGTTTTTTTTACGTAGTTGTATAGTTTGCTGTTGATGTTCGATTTATTCTATCCTGCAACCTGCCGCAGCAGCTCCACGAATCGGCAACAAATGTATTTGTGTTTGCCCCACCAACCAGTTTTGATGCAGACACTGCCCACGCCGCTAATACAGCTGCGGTTAGAAAATCCGAAGGTGAACAGAAAAGGAGCAGCAGCACTTGAAAAAACCGTGGCATGCATTGATTGAAGTGGCTGGGAGACTTTCTTGAAGAAGAATCGCGAAGCAAAAACGCAGACTTCCGCAAACGGACAACATCAAATTTTATTCCCCAGAGTTACGAAGGGGCTCTTCAACAATTCTCTAGTGAAATTCTACGTTGAAATGAAAACCTGGCGCAAGTCCACAACAGATGCCCCAGTGAAAAGGATGCTTTGCTAAAATGCAAACGCAAAAATGGCACCCGTTATTTTCATTGTCTCATGTGACTGGCCGACTGGTAAAATATCGTACGACATTCAGTATAAGTTGAATCACAAAAGCGAAGCACACAAAAGAGGAAAGTGTCGTGTACAATGGACGAATTTCTAAAAGTGCAGGAAGAGAACGAAGGCATGCAAGCTCGTCAAAGCTTGCAGAATGTAACTGTACAAACTTGCATTAACGCAGGACAAAAGGCAACAAAGGGAAAGGTGTCTAAAAGAGGTAACAGAACAAGAATTATCAACTGGCGAGGTGCTTGAAGTACTTAGCATCAGTACCGCACCATCCGCCGCGCCACCGCCCGCTCCATCGCAAAGTCGAGAAACTGTGCTAGCACCTTCTTACCCTTCGCGAGGCCACGCAGCACGTCCGCTGCCTCAGCATCCGTGCGAAACGCCCGCACCGCATAAGCGCGCAGCACCGCCAACGACGCGTCAAACGCACTCAGCGGCTGACGCGCATCCCCACCGGAACTACCGTTTGAACTACGCATTGAAGCCGCCAAACTAGAAGTAGCCAGCCACGTCAAGCACTCCGCATTCGTCGTCACGTAGTCCATCGCCAACACAATCCCGGTCAGCATGGAGAGTACTTCCTCCGCAACGGAGTTGTCGAAAAGGTTTGGCAGCACGTCCTCCGCGGTGGACAACAGCCCTTGAAGCAGCGGTAGCAGGGCAAAGCGAAAGACGCTGAAACGGCGCTCCTCGTTGCTATCGCCCTCTGCGCCGGACTCTGCATTCTCGAGGATGACGGTCCACGACTCGTCCAACACGCTCGTCGTTGAGCTGCGGGCATCGCTGAAGTGGAAGACGTACACCCGCGCACGCATAAGCTCGGCCATTTCGGCCATGAATGGCTCTACCGAGGCAGGCAGGCCCGCTGACGGTGACCCCGCCGGGCCGTCCAATCGCAAGCGGGACGGGGACAACACCTCCCCCTCCGCCATCCGCCGCCGTGCTGTCCAGGTGGTCGCGGTGTCGGCGTACGGCACATCTGCGCTGCCAGCCTCAGTCGTACCACCGCAACCGCCGCCGCTATGAATCGGACGAGACGGGGTGACCATGTCCAGCGCACTGACGTTCTGCAGCCCGCCATCGCCACTACGTTGGCCGGAGAAGACGCGGCGCGACGGGGTTGCGAGCGGCGAGGAGGCCGACCGGTGCAGCGAGAGCAGCGGGGTGTACGTGTGGCATTCTCCCTTTGTGTGTGCATCGTGCCTCTGCTGACGGTGCTGCTCAGCAACCTCGACAGCATATGTCTTCCACCGTGTGAAGTACGCAGGGGCAGCAGTCAGCGTGTGCAGACGACCCATCATAGCACGGGTGGGCAGAGGGCGGCGCTGGCGACGGAAGCGATAATCGCGGTCCTCTTTGTGACAAAAGTCCGTTGCCACCACATCCGTAAAAGAAGCAAAATGTGCACGGGCGAAGTAGTCGAGCGCAATGTCCTGCTTGGCGCGGCGGCGGTCCGCCACAAACTGCAGCCACCGCACGAAGTACGCGCTGGACAGCTGTGAGTTGCGGGTATTGCCGAGCTGGTGAGCCAGCGGTTGTTCCCGCTGCAGTCGCGCCCTCCGTTGCCGGCGCATTAAGTGCGTGTGACGAAAAAGCGCACAGTGGTCCTTCCAGGCGTGAAAGTACGTGCGCAACTGCAACAAAGCTGCGTAGTCGCCAAGCTCACGGATGACGTGCTTCACGTTGCAACCGATGCCCTCGCACAGCGCGTAGTAGCGGTGGCGTTGCGCCTGGCAGGCAGCGAATGCATCGAGACGGCACTGCTGTAGCTCCAGCAGCCACCGCCACTGGTGCGCGGCGCGTGTGCGAAACTCGCTCCGCATGTCAGACTGCCCATCGAGGCACACGAGGGCAGTGGTGGCGGCGGCGCACGGCATGTCTGCCGCCAAGGCGTTAGTGTTGCTGCACCGCATACTCGCCGATGCGCCGCTGAGGTTTGCTTTTGCAAATCTTGCAACGACGGAGGTAGTTCGCAGTGGTGGAAGCGAAAACGGCGACAAGACGCTGTGATGGTGCAGGTAATTCTCTTCGACAAAGGAAGGCCCGCGTTGATAGGTGTTGGTCGAAGCAGCAGTCCCAGCACTAGGAGCATCATTCACATCCGATTCTGCGGTGGAAGTAAAGACAATCAGCGCACGTTGACGGCGTGCACCAATTGGTAGCACTTCTGTCAAGTAATTCGGTGGTAGCCCTTTGCACTCCTTGTGGCATTCCAGTCCAAGTCCCAAAATGCCGGAGCCGGGGCTTACAGAAGCAGCACCGCCGTGGTTGCGTGACTCTTCCGCATTACGAGCAATACTCTGCACCTGCAATTTCGCCCACTCCTGTGCAGGCGGCGGCGGCAGTAGCGCATCGGCGGACGGGTGGGCGAGACGGGAGATGAGCTGCTTGTCCTGCGTGGACAAAACGGACACGAAGCCGTCCTGCCGCGCCACCCACACATGGCCCTGCCACGAGTCGAGGAAGAGCGCCGTAATGGGTTGCACGTGGACGTCCAGCAGACGCCAGTGCAGTTGCACCTGGAAAGCGTCTAGCTTCACTACCTCCGACATCGCCACCTCTTTCATCCATTCTGTAACGCTATCATCGGTAGCTAAAGCAGCAGTAGCAGTCGTACTCTTTTGCGAAGTGTTGGCCTCGTTATTTTGTGATTTGAACAGCTCACGACCATCATGATCTGGCAGCACCCACTCCGGCGCACACCGCACGGTCGCCACCGCGCCGCCGATGCCGACGTACAGCTCTAGCTTCTGAAATGCAAAGAAGAGCGCCTTCTCCTCCGTCAGCACTTCGAACTCGTTTTCAAGCGTCCGAGCGTCCATTTCCTCCTCCGTCGGGCGGCGCCGCCACGACGCCGTGACGTCCGATGGGCGACGGATGCGGCGCAGCGTGGTGCGAATCTGCCGCGGCAAGTCCACGACCATGTCTGTGATAGCGGCTCCGTCCGCAATGCAAATTTGGCACTTGGAGACTTCGGTGGAAAGTGCAAGGGCGTGCGCGGGACTGGCGCTGATGTTGTCCAGCGGCACGGAGGGGCCGCGCTGCACGCTTGAACGTAGCCCCGCGCTTCCGGAGAAGTGTGTCGCGTGCAAGTGGCCCTCTAGCTGTCGAACGGGGGACGCGCTGGGCCGCTGCGGAGAGCCGAGCGAAGGCGACGTGCTCAACTGCTGCTGCTGCGACGAGCGTAACCCCCCCTCCTGCAGTGAAGGCCTCGGCTTCTTCGGTTTCTTAGTCGGTGTCGTCGTCGTTGCTGCTGCAGCAACACTTGCACTCAAAAACCTCGTCGAACCGCCAGGGTTGATGTAGGCATCCTTGCGAGAACGCAGCAGCTGCGACTTGCGGGGTGATGTCACCCCTGGTGCTGCCCCGCCGGTGCCATCGCGCTGCCCATTTTCTTGCTGCTCCGTTGCACTGCACATGGGCCAGTGCCTGGGCAGGGATAGGCTTACCTCGCGCCTTTCGCAGCTGCTACGGCCCAGCGAGGGGCGCTGCTGTGAGGAAGCCTTACGGCCAGGCGAAGCGCCGCCTGCGGCAGCTGCTGCGGACGTGTTCGCCGACAGCTCAGACAGGCGTGAGCGACTCTCGCGTGCCTCGGCAAGACCCAGCCCACCAAACGCCCGTCGACTCTTCAGGCTGCGCTCTGTCTTCCTGTGCGAGCCGCCGCTGTCGCGCGAGGAAAGACCGCCACCACCGCTGCTATTTGCCGCCTTGCACTTCGTGCTCCGCCGCGTCGGCGTCGACTCAGTACTCAGCTCCAGCATGCATCTCACGCCTGAGCGGCCCTCACTACGCGACGACAAGGTCCGCACCGGGGAAAGGGCCGACGTGCCGAGCTCCACAGGCCAACCCAGCACAGCTGTCATCGACGTGGACACATTCATGCCGTCGCCGTGGCGGTGTAGCTCCTCATCGAGGTTCCAGACGTGCACTGTGCCGAGGCAGTCCGCCGCAACGAGCAAGTTCACCCGCAGCGACTGCGGCGGCTCACTGGCCAACGGGGGCAGCATGTGCTCCAGCTCCCGCTCCATGCCCTGCATTTCCTCCTCCGTTAGCTCCAGCTCCGCGCGCTGGGCCTCGCGCTTGTCGAAGCGCGTCTGTGTCTGTTCGAGCTCACACGGCAATGGATTTGGTTGCGGAACGCGCGTCCCGCCGCGCCCGTCGCTGGTCTGCTGAACGTCACCAATCCTCGTAGTCCCTGCGGTGATGAGGGATGACACCCATCGCAGTGCCGTTAGCCCAGCAAAACCGCCACTCAGCTTAGCCACCGGTCGCACCGGAATGAGCGTGCAGGTGGACCGCACCACCATGTTCTGCAGCCCTGGAATGGGCGAGGAACAGTCGAAGGTGATGACGTCGTTCAGCGTGGAGGTAGTGAGAGTAGCACCAACAGTAGCGGTTGTTGGCGTGCTACCAGAGGAATTGTAGCGAGGCATAGATGATGCAGGGTTCAGGCTGCTTCCAAACCCCCGCTGTTGGAGGTGGACGTCATTCTTTATTCCTTGGTGGTGGTGCTGTTGTTTTGCTTGTACCACAGACTCGTAGACTCTGCGTACGTCCCATATGATGACCGTGGCGTCAGTGGAAGCTGTGCAGACAAGCGAGAGATGCTGCCGCAAAGCCTCCGTGGTGGACGCGGAGGCAGCGGTCATGCGACGCACCGCTTCGCTTACCCTATTCGGCAACCCCGTAGAGGGCCCGGCGTTCTCGTTGGTATCACCATTCGTATCCACCCCCTCCTCCACTTCGATTTCGTCGTGGCAGGGAGAGCAGGCGATAGACACGATGGCGCCACCCTGATAACGCGGCAGCTCGTACACCAAATCGGCAGATGGGCTCTTCGAGTACGGCGGTGAAGGCCCGTTGGCGCGGATGTGTTGGTGGCTCGCCGGGATTAGCCGTAGCGTGCCGTCCTGGAAGCCGCACCAAACGTAGTCCGTGAAGACCAAATGTGACGCTTTGAGACGCAGCACGTCCTGGGGCTCTCGCACCGGCAGCACATGGAGCTGTTGTGTTTCCATAAACCCACGAAACGGTGCGTGCTGGAGGGCCGTGACGGCAACCCTCGTCTTCGGCTCCACCACCCGCATCAGCCGCTGGCCCGTCGCGCCGCTGTAGACTACAATCTCGTTGTCGTACGTTGACCCACCAACACACCATATCTGCGCGGATGGCAGGAAAATGTCGTTACGCTGATCGCCGTGCGCGCCTCGCAACGCTACACCATCACCAGCACAGCTACTGCCGTGCGGCGCCACCGACACGGTGTCGTCGATTACGGAGGCACTAGAGTCCGTAGTAGTCGTGGCAGCCCCGGCTGTGTATACACTGCACTGATGCTCAAAGGCGTCGTAGGCGGAGGCAGACTTCTGCGCTAAACAACGCCGCCGCAGCGCCTCCTGTACCTTTTCGAGATTCGGCAGTGGCCGCACCGCGCAGGCGTGCCTCATCGTTGTACGGGAGTTCAGCGGGGATGCGTAGTCGTGGTACACCGTGACACCGTCACTGGGGCGCAAAAACTTGCCGCGCAACTGGACGTACTCGCGCTCCCAGACGTACGGATCCTCGAAGGCAGTGGGCGGCAGCTGCACGAGCGCAACACCGCCGCCGCCGTTTGCTGACGGACTCAGGGGGGCGGAAAAACTGCAATTGGGGCAGTTGCCGGGGCTCAGCAGAGCATCGTGCTCCAAAATGGAGGATGTGTTTTGCTCCGCTCCATTCTTGTTGCCGCCGCCGCCATTAATGCCTTTGCGGCTGGCCGGCGAAACAGTGCGCCGTGGCGAGACGCTCCAGACCGGAAGTGGGGCGTCCTCAAAGTGACGCACACCCTCCTCCGCGACAGACGGCCGCAGCACCTGCCGACGTGGGCTAAGGCTGATGGAGACGTAGCCATTGTTGCCGTTGTTGCTGCTGCTGTTACCGGGCCTGGGCACAGCCTGCCGAAATGCCGCTAAAGAACTGCGGGATGGCGACGTTGGCATGACAGTCTGGGATGTCCCTCCAAAGGTGAGGGAATGCCAAGTCAAGAAGTAGAAATCGAACTTGAAAGAATAGAAGATGCAACAATCGGCAAGGATCAGGCAGAGTAGACCGAAGGAAGTATCTAAAAGGAGAGCAAAAAAAATGAAAGAGGTACGCTGTAAGAAGGGAGGGGGGGGAGAAGCTCCACCACGAGGAGAGAAAACAGTCTTAACGCCAAATCTACTGTGCGGCGAGTTTTTCGATCAACGACAGGTGCGGGCAAGCACGCAAAAAGAAGAATAACAAGACTGAAGGTCCAATCGGTGTGTAAGCCCAGTAAGGTGGAGAAAGGTGCGGAGCTCAAATAGCAACGTGAGCTATTGAGTGTTGACAGCTTTGAAGATGGCAAGTGTTGATTTGTCGGCTGAAATACTGTGTTTACATACGGTAGTCTCGTTAATACCTTCCTATGGAACAAGCGCAAGGAGTGTAGAGACAGAGGAGAACCCTGAAGAATGCAAGGGAAGAAATGACAATGTCCAACAACGAAATAACTATCTAATAGGTTGTTTTTAACACAAATGACTCAATCGACAGCAAGGTCAGGAAAGCGAAGCACTTCCCGCACAAGTAAGAAACATGCGCTTTCGCAATTGAATTTGAAACATAGATCGTGATTATGCTCTATCGAGACCGTATGTTCGATTGGCCGATGCAATTGTCTTTTTTCTCCCTCTGCCGACAATGGACGCCGAACGAGTTTGAAAGAGTAATCCACACTTTT
The DNA here is from genome assembly GCA_900240875.1 of Crithidia expoeki. Taxonomy (NCBI): domain Eukaryota; phylum Euglenozoa; class Kinetoplastea; order Trypanosomatida; family Trypanosomatidae; genus Crithidia; species Crithidia expoeki. The sequence continues at coordinate 141,894 of OESE01000222.1, forward strand.
GTGCAGAGAAGGCAAAAGCGAAAAGTCCTAGTAACAGCAGCTTGTTTACGTTTAAAGAAGAAGCCGCTATTTCTATGTTCTCCGGTTCTGCACTTATTAAGCTGTAAAGCGCACTCAGTAACCTTTCGATTACTTGTCGCCCTTGCGGTGTTTTACCAAACAAACGTTGTGAAAATGTGTACCAGCGATGAAAACGCAGCTGTCACTCGATGGAGCCTCGTCCCCGTTACTCGTACTCCTCTGTTGCTACAAACACCTCGTCGCTGTCAAGACCGTCTGCGAACGACGACAGTGCCGTTTCTTGAGTCGTGGGCACATTGACGATCGAGTGGTGCGTGCGTGTGCCACACGCATCATGCTGAAGGTGTTGATCGCCACCCTGGCTTCTCTCCACTTCGACCACATCCTCCTCCTCGTCCCCTGGATCCTGTATTGCGCCGTTCACCGGAACGTGCCAGCCATCCGCTGTCGTGACGCGCGCAGCAACTGAGACACGCGGCCCATGTGCACCTCTGGCTCCTCCACCACCATTGCCACTGCCGACGTTGCTGTCGTCAGGCAGGCCTTGTGCAATTGCCGCTAGCATACTCTCCTCCTCCGCCAGCTCAGTCGGTCTGCCGAGCGCGCGCTGCCGCTTGACACTACTCCCGACACTGTTGTTGCCGTTCGCCGTGAGCGACAACGACGAGTTCGAGTCCTCCAGCTTAGCGGCCTTGCGCAACGTCGCAACAAAGGTGCGTACGTACGAGTTACTCGCCTCGGCAAAGAGGTCGCTGCGACTCAGCCGATCGCGCAGCACATGGAGAGCGTCTACGGGGCGCAGCTTTGACGCGTACGGCACAATTGCCTGCAGTACCATTGGATCTGTCGAAATTGCAAAGTCGGCACCGAAGCGCACCATGGCAGGGCAGCAAGCGTAAAAGCGGTCACTGCCCACAAAATGCAGTGAGGCAAGCTTCATACCCGTCTGGTAGAGCGCCTCGACCGACACCGGTGTGGCGCCCACTTCGGCGCAGTTATTGTACGCCGTCATGACTACGTCCCGCTCAAGCGCAAATCCATCGTCGCCGGTGCGGTCGCGCAGGGTATGAAAGAGACCCTTGAACGTGTCGGCCACCGCCTTTGACGGTGACTGCGTCCACAGCACGAGGAAAGGCGCGGCGAGGGCGTTGCCGTCGAGACGCTTAAAAAGGAAGAGACGCGAAACGCCCGTAACGAGGCGCAGCTGCAGGGCCTCGAAGCGAGAGCACGTGCGGCGAGCCGTGACCAGCTCAGCAGTTGTGGGCACATCCGCCGGTACTTGCCCGGCATTGTTCTGCCGTTGCTGCTGCTGAGCGCGGTGCTCCTGCACGTGCAGTTTCAGATAGTCCTGCGCAGTGCGCAACTCGACTGAGGTCTGCTCGTGCAGCCAGCGTACCAGCCGCAAGAACGTCTCCTGCTGCACCTGCGACAGCTCATAGTAGGGTAACGCGAGCACATCACACAGGTACACAAAGACTTCCGTAACCGGCACAATCGAGTGTGACTCGTCAGCTGAAAGGGGGACAGCGGGCCCGGTGGCCTGCCACCGCTCCTCGACTGCTACCTCGTACTGCAGTACCGCCGCAACAAGGTCCTTCACACGCTGCTTCAGCTCGTCCAGCGACGCAGACGCCGCGCCTTCAGCGGCGTCTGTCTCGTTGCACGCCTTCATCTGCCAGAGCAGACAGTTAACGGCGGTCCCCACCATCAGCTGCGCCAGGGTGGGATTCGAAGATGAGGAAAGGGAAGAGGACAGGGGCATTTGCTGTGGTGAAGTCAAGTCAGCACTCAGCGACGCGTACAGGGTGGGCCAGTGCTCCTGCGTCGAAACAAGGACGGAGACGAGGTTCATGCGCCCCCACAAGGCAAGTGTTTTCTCTACCTCCACTGGCTGCTGCTTCCGTTGCGAGTCATTGTTACTCATACCGTGGTTTCTCTTTGCCACGCCAATGAAATGGTTAAAAACGTTCTTGAGCAACTCTTGCAGGTGCGCCTGCGCCTCGGTGCGCAGCGGGTAGTCGGTAAAGGCCAACTGGTACCACGCTTTCACGAGGCACTCGCGTGTCTCGGCGGACACGCAGGGCGACAGCAGCGTCGCTTCGCGCAGCTTAACCAGCAAGGCCGACAGCACTGTATTGTGGCGCTGTGAGGTGAAAGTGGACATGTCCAAGGCAGCACAGAGCAGTGCCGCGGACTGCAGTACCTCCTCGCTGCCGCGGTGAGCCTCCAAGATGGTGGAGAGCGCCAGCGCGGCGTCCTCGCTCAGCCGTCGCTGTAGCACCACAGCCTCTTCCTTTGCCTTCAGGGGCACCTTCTTACTGCTGCCGCTGCCACCGCGGCGGTCGTCCTTTGGCAGCGGCCCCAGCGTCAGCCGCCCTTGCAGCTTCAGCAGCAGCGCTGCCAGCAACTGCACGCCGACAATAGCGTCGAGCGGCTTGTCAGATTTGGCAGCAGCAAGAATGGGCTCGTACGCGACGAGCAGCGCTGGCGGCCGCTCCGGCGTCCACAGAGCGTCAATGAGGTACTTTTCCGGCATCGCCTCGCGATACTGCGCCCGAAGTGTGGCTGCAAAGGAGCACAGCAGCTCCGTCGCTACGTTGATCTGCTCTGCCTCACTCTCCTCACCGGCGGTTCGGCAATGAATAAAGACCTTCAACAGAACGCCAGCTGCAGCACGTACCGTCGGCCGCTCGTCAAACAGCGTCAGTAGCACCTGGTCGATCTTCTCGTTGCTGAGCAGCTCGCTGCCCTCCGACACGTCACTGTCATCACGCACCACCATCGCAACCACGCGGATCGCCAGCTCGGCGGAACGCACGTCGACGTCGCCGCTCATCTCCACCAGGCGCGACGTAAAGTACTGCAAAAAGAGGTGCATGCGATTGTAGGCGTCCGTGACGTGGGCAAGAGCCTGCAGAATCGTGTCCAGCGCCTCGGCCCGTAGCTCGGGCCGCTTGTCGTGCAGCGGCATGCCGAGGTAACGGAGATACTTGTTGGTCATGAACTCGTCTGGAAACTCCAGAATCCACCGGCGTAGCGCCTGGAAGCTGGCGAGGCGGATATCGGGTGCCACGTCGCGTAGGCGCTGGTGCACCGCCTGGGAGAAGAGGTGGTCGCGCCACTCCACGACACCGTCGCGCTTGCACTGCACCACGGCAATATCCTTCTTTGCCCGAAGCAGTGCAAGCTGATTCTGTAGATCTGCTGCGAGGCTTGAGAGGGTGTGCACAAAGGAGAGCAACGCCACCGTGGCGGTGTGGCGAAAGGCACGCGACTTACTCTCAGTCATCGCAATCAACCACTGGGACAGCACGGGCAAGAAGGTCGCGTCGAGCAAGATGTCAGAAGCAAATGCGTCATGCACAAGCGTCGAGCACCACTCTGGGAAAACGCGGCGGAATCGCTTGTACTTGGCGTCCTTGTTTACCAACAGGTAGGCTTCCGAATCCTCGGGTACACGGCTATAGAGCTCCTCAAGCAGCGGACGGATTTCCACCCCGTCCACGAGTGCATTGGCATCCAGCTCAACTTCGGCAACCCCTGACGCCTTCGACAGGACGTTGAGGACGGCGCACAAGGCCTGCTCCTTGTCGCCGCCGCGGTACACGGCAAGAACGGTATCCGTCACTGCAGCCGGTGCTGCACCGCCCACCAGGGCTTGCAGCGCAGACTCCGCCAGCGACGCCTCAGCTGTCTCGCCCAACACGGGATGTTGCGACGATGTTGCTGTGTTTGTTGTCAACACCGCATCGGCAGACGCGGCGGATGCACTGCTCCGCGGGGACTCCTTCTTCGCTCGCCTCTGTAACGTGGAGTAGGAACTGCTGCGCGGGGGGCTTAAACTGCTAGCTAAGGAGTCGTCCAGCGGCAGCGAAGCAACATCGTACGGCGCCTCCTCTTCCTTCGCGGCCTTCGCGGCTGCAGGGGACGCAGACGACCCTTTGTGAGCGCGGTGCTCCCCCCCTGCAGCCTTGGCTTTCTTCGCAGGCATGGCCTCGCTCTTCGTTTGTGATATAAACAGAGTAGCCCTATGTTCCCGGACCAAAAAAAAAAAACGCAATATCTGTCTATGAACTGCTCCGAAGCAGACGAGCTTTCTATGATTCTGATATAGGTGCTGCTACTCAGGCACCAGTGTAAAAAACTACGATTCACTTACGTATATATAAGCAGCGAAACCTGGCGCACTTTTCTCTGAGCAATTGTGCTAATAAGTTATTAATGCGTCTCCTAAATGGCGATTAGCTGACACGTCAACAATGCGACTGAAAACAAGATGTGTAACGACAACTGCAACGCTCTCTTTTTTTCGTATTCGGCGACTTTATCAAAGTGAACACGCTGTCTTCCTATGTTTGGCGCTGTCGCCCAGCCCAAAAAAAAAAAAAAACAGCAATTAAGTAACTAGAAAAAAAAAAAGCAAGGGGGAATAAAACCGTCTCTTGTTTACATGGTGGAAAGATCCGAGTGGAAGCGTCAAAAATGACGCCGTCAACGCATTAAAAGTGAGAGAAATGAAAGTTCCTCAACCCACGCTCTTTTCTGCCTCGACGAGCTTTGTTGAAACCGTACGTCAGACAGAAATGCAATGTCAGGTCAATTCACCACAATCAGTCGCGAGTTGAAAGGGCAGATCTTTTACACAGTAGTTACATAATTCAGCACATATTCCGTTTTCTCTTGTATTCAGCTGTCTTTCTTTTTTCTCTAGCATGAACGCGGGAAAGCGGATTGCCGCGACAGGGTGCAGGTCATCACGAGCCGAAAGCGGCATCACCCATAAATTATAACTCACAAGGAAAGGAATACATGCGTAGACGCCAGCAAATATAACTAAAACCCAATTTACACCTCAGCCACTCAGCAGCTGCAGCAGCTCTGTCGGAATGGGTGGAGCGCTCTCGCCCTCTTTAGTCACACGTGGCACGTCGGCCGCCGGCGGACCGGGCTCCTTCAGGAGACCGAAGCTCGCCTCCTCGCTGCGGTCTACATTGACGGCCTCCAAGGCAGCCAGCGGCACCACCTCTTCTTTTGCGTCGCTTGGTAGAGACATCACGACAGAAAGATCACTAGATGTAGAGTTCTGTCACGAACATCGGGTAAAAAAAAAAAAAGAAACGAAAGACGTGAGTGGAATTCGAAGACAGCGCATTGTTGCAAACAAGATGTCGATGAAGCGATCAAGAAAAAGCGTGAGGATAATGTATCAACATACTAACGCGTAGCTATAATGTTTTTTCTTGTCGTCATGATCTTGTCATCTTTCCAAAAAGTTTAATACCATAAATTCTTCAGTAGGTCATTCTTTACTGGGAAAAGGGTAATTGTCTTCAGCGATACAACACTACACTCCGGTGCAACTGCGCGCCAAGTATCGCAAGAGTAATAGAGCTGGAACAAAAATCCAGCCACCCTGTAGCGTCATTCTGCGGATGAGGGTTACATTTAAGGTACTTTTCTTTTTTTCACTAACGACACTTTGAAAACGTAGTAGGAGAACCCCAAGAAAAACGCTTGATAGTAAATAATACGAGTGACATGCGCAGAGATTGTGTCGCCGAAATACAATAGCCACCACTGCGGGAAGGAACGTTGACTGGTTCAATGAGTGCGTGGTCGGTTGCTGCGCGAATACGTAAAACTATATAAATATATATTACTAACTCGACCGCAGTTTCGAAAACAGAATTGTTCCTCTACCACTGAACGCAGTTCGTCAGTGTTACTTCCCCCCGCCTCACAAACCCGCCGGTAGGTGTTACAACGATTTCGCTTTGCACGAGAACATCTCTGTCGCTCGGAAAAGCCAACGTACACTGTTCCCTCAACACGAAACCCAAAAACAGCACCACGTCGCAGAAAAGGGAAAATAAAACTGCAACGAGGTAAAGGAAAAGGCAGCGCGAATTGCCTACAGTAACTGTTCGAAGCACGACTTGACTACTCCTCGACGTCGAGCGGCTGCTCGTGCAGCACTTCTTCGCCTTCCTCTTCCACCGGCGCCACGCGGTCCTCGGGGCGCATCTTGAACCCGTCCAAGTACTTCCGCGCGCTCTCCTCCTCGAAGACGGTGAACGGGGTGTCCTTACCAACGATGGCGATTGTGGTGTTCTTAATATTCAGCTCTACCCCCTCCGATGTGGCTGACGCAAGGGCCTTGAGAGCGTGGTTCACCAGCTCATCCAGCGAACAGTCCGGAAAGTGCTCGAAGTGGCGCTCCAGGTACGTGCGCGAGGCCTGTGAGCGGACGCCCATGGCGGTGGCTTTGTAATCGTAAACATCGCCTGACGGCACGGTCTGGTATAGGTGCGGACCCTGGCGGTCGTGGCCCGCCAGCAGCAGTCCCACGCCGAAAGGGCGCTTGCCACCGTACTGGATGTGACGCTGGTGCTTCTCACCAATCATATCAGCCATCTGGTTCAGCGGCATGCCGGTGTCGTACATGTAGCGGTAGTTCATGCACTCGGTGCGAAGGAAGCGCGCCAGCACGCGGCCGTCGGCTACGAGGCCGGATATAGACATGCCTACGTGTTCATCGATCTCGAACACCTTCTCCTGGTACGACGACAGCTCCGCCACCGGGCTGCGCTTCAGAGCGGCAAGCACCACGAAGTCCTTGCCCTTCACGCCCACTGTGGCTGACCCGTTGTTAACGGCCTCGTTGGCGTACTCAATCTGGAAAAGGCGACCCGTGGGGCTCCATGTCGTGATGTCGTTGTCGTACTCGTTCTTGAACATAATTGCCACTAGAATGAAGTAGTAATGGTGACCGTAATGGTTAGCCTTCTCTGTCAAACAGTGAAAAGGAACTTCCGATCAATACGGATGTGAAAGCGGAAAGAGCAACAAGCAGACGCCCTAATTCTGTATTGTTCGAAAAGTCTGTCTGTGTCACTAATCGGCTTCCGAGTGTGTGTGTGTGTGTGTGTGTGTAGAAGGGAGGGTTGAATATCCGCTGTCGTGCAGATATAGCTGACTAAGATTCTTTAAAAAAACTGTTCGAGTGAAAGTGGTGCAAAGGTATCGAAAGTGATACGGACAGATAAGAAAGAAGCAGGAAAGAGTGGGGATAAGGTGAAGCGATGCGCAAAGCACCTCTTGGGTACTCAATTATTTTCTATCTCGATTAAACACGGAAAAAAAACATACACACAGAGAGTTTTCAGTTGTCGATCACGTCCCATCTGTGAAGGAGTTGGTGTTACATGCACCACGCTCCACCCACTACGCTATCGAGCAAAGTGCCCCAGTATTCCCCCAACAATTTACAATCAGGGACTTGAAAATCGCAAATAGAAGCAAATCAGATGAGGACCTACAGCTCTCTCTCCACGTGCCTTTTCACAACTCCCATTCAACCTGTGGTCTATAAAAAACCCGCTTTGAGTTGCGTTAGTGGACCAAAACCTGTTGAGAAAACTGCTTTAGTTTTTGGTATGCACAACAGAGAATTCACAGCAAAAGCTCCGCCTCGTATGCCAGTTGTCTGCGCGTCCTTCTATCATTTTCCATTGTCCACTTGAGAACGGAAAAAGTGGAAAACGATAAAACAAGTTTGGAACACAAAAAGAGGTGCACCAATGAAAGAACGAAAAAAAAAAAACAGCGACTCAAGCAAAAGGAAAGAACTGAGCCGTTTCTTTCTTCTTGTGAGTGTTTGAGCTTTCACAACACACACACACACACACACGCAAACAAGCACACATCTGTCTTTCATCACTGTCGAGGTGGGTTTATGTGTGTACGTGTGTGTATGTTTGGCCTGTTTCTTCGCGAGGGATTGCAGAACAAGGTATGTGTACAAGGCACGGTTTTCGGCGCACTTGGAGCACAAAGGTGCAGACGGAGAAGAAAAAAAAAACCAAAAGAGGTGTGTTGATAGCCTCACTCCTCTTTCCCTTTTCCATAAACACAACCCGGTGTATTCGCTAACTGTGTGTAAGTGGTGCATTCAGCACCCATGAAATGCAAATCAGCAAACACTTTTTTTTTTTCTATCATGCAGCCTTTTTGCGGACTCCCCTCTCCGTTACAGATCCCTCTTTTTTTTCTTTCTTCTCTACAGACGTTACTTCTCTCTGTCTCTTCAAAACTGAAACCGTCGCACAAAACTGCGGCGCAGTAACAAAATCTCATCAGCAAATCGTTTCGATTTTTTTTTATGATTCGCCTATAGGCTTCGCTGACGGATTTACAAGAAAAAAAGCAGCTCGATGCTTCGGTTTCCCACCCGTCCAGCGTTCCTTCCTTCTCACGCACGCTCACGTCACCTGAAACGCTATCGCCCTCTGACGCACAGCTGCACCAAAACGCTTTACCAACACAGGACACGAGAGCATGGAAATCTCGAGCTGCTGCGCGTACGTGTCGATTGCTGTTTCGTCTGTAGACGTAACGTCCCCATCGTCGTCGAAGTAATTTTACAGTTTGGAGTGTGTAAAGATACCAAACCAGGGGAGGGTCGCGGAAAAACAAATTGTAATAACAAACGCTACGTCGGCTTTTTTTTTCTTTTGCATTAGAGAAGATAATGTCTTTCGTTATAAGAAAAAAAAAAAAGAAAAAGAATACGTCGTGGTGGCGAGCGTCCACGTGAAGCTTCACTCGTATATACACCATTTTTCTACATCCGCGTATGTGTGCAAAGACATTTCTTCTTCACTTGTTTGTAGATGAGCAATTGCGGCACCTTAAAAGGGTAACTCTGTCCGTTGAAAACGGAGAAGAGGTCATTACCTTTCCTTTTGTAGTGCGTTTTTCTTCTGTGTGTGCGTGTGTTGTCGTTGTTTGTTTATTTTTGCCAGTGCAACCTCTTTCTTCACGTTTGTCGTCTCCCGTTCATCTGGGATTATTTGATCATCACTCCCACGCCAATGTACAAACTGAAGAAACGAAAGTTGTGGTTGCAAACAGCAGAAACTACCGAATATATGTACGTAACACAAGAAAACACAATTAAAAGGGACAATTAAGAGACACAGCCTGGTTTTTCTTGTTTTTTTTTATTTGGTTTAGTTTTTCAGCAGCTGGACCTCACTTTAAAGAAGAAAACAAAAGAAAACTACTTGGTCTGATAACTTCAGTCAGCTCAAGGTATGGAAGCAAAACAGAAAATGAAAAAGTCGGGACTCTGTGTAGAAATCGACTTGTCCATCCGACAGCAAACAGGCGCTGCATTATAAACACGAAAAAGGTAAAAACGATCACAAGAAAATCATGAAGTCACGTTAAAGAAGTTACTTAATCCACACGGAAAGAACAGTGATGAGAGCAAGCACTTGAGCACCAGAAAAAAAGTAAGTGAAATACGATTCAGGCAAACTAACCTGCTGGTGGAGCTACAACATTTGCTACCTCACCGCTTTCCTCACAATCCGCGGGTTCTTCTCCTCCTCAGTCATTCCTTATTATCAAGTTTTTCTACGATGCTGTCCATGCCGTGGGAGACGTCGGGAAAACAAAAAACGAACTCAGAGTTCGTCCCCTTAATGGCGGTCCGGGCAGTCGCGGGACAGGTGCTCCGTGGAACCGCAGTTGTAGCACGCCTTCGGCTTGCGCTCGTTCGGGCAGTCGCGGCTCAGGTGGCCGGTCTGACCGCAGTTGTAGCAGGTGCGGGTGTCCGCGCCAGACTTGGCTTCATTCGGGCAGTCGCGGGACAGGTGCTCCGTGGAACCGCAGTTGTAGCACGCCTTCGGCTTGCGCTCGTTCGGGCAGTCGCGGCTCAGGTGGCCGGTCTGACCGCAGTTGTAGCAGGTGCGGGACGCGGCAGCTTTCGGGCATTCGCGGCTCATGTGACCGGCCTCACCACACTTGTAGCACGTGACAGTAGCGGACATTGCTGTTAGAAAGAAAGTTTGTTGAGGAAGTAAGAGAGGATTGGAGAACTTTAAAAAATTTCTAAGTCCGTTACGGCATGATAAGGTGCCCACGTCAAGGGTAATAAGTTATCCACAGGGAAGAAAAAGAACGTGGCGGAAGAAGACGGAAAAGAGAAACGTTGAAAGACGGTACAGAAGAGCAGCACGACAAAACCTCAGTTTCATGTTGCCCTTGGTGTGCAAAAATATTCGCGTTAAACCCCCCCCACACACACAGGCAGTAACGACGACGACAAAACTCACAACGTCTCTTTGAATCGAGAAGTACGTCGCACCATGCGCTCGCAAGGAGAGTTTAGTAGAAGTTCACATAACCGCTTCCAGACGACGCATCAACCAAACACGATTTGTGTTGTGAAAAGTGCGGCCGTTGTCTAAAGACTATTCAATTCTGATTTTTAGTTAATTGTGTGTTGTGAAACAAAGCTCGAAGAAATGGATCTCCAAAACTCAGTAGTAAATAGAGGATTGGGTGTGCAAATCAACGTCAGATGAGTCCCAAAGCAAATTGGAGCGCCCACGTTGACGCACGTACACAATCACCAAAAACAGTAACTTTTTCCCAACATAATCGGAATTTTCTTTTTATATGTGTGGATGGTGTACTCCTCCCTCTACGTGCCATGCTATCTCGTCTTGCTACCCTTGCGCGCACTGTGGCAACGCTTTTTTTTTTAATATGTTTTGTTTCTGTCGTGTAGCCCTCGTGAGCTCGTCCGACCAAACTAAAAAAAAAAGAAAAACGTGGCGCAGTGAAGCAACAGTGCCTTTTTGCTGGCTGTTTTTTCTTTTTTTCTCTAGGAAACGAAGTAGCAGAGGCACGAAACCGAGAAAAGAATGATAAAAGGAGAAACAACGTCTTCTGCGTCGAAGCTTTTGCGTTTTTTTTTGTCGCTGGATCGAATATATTTTTTTTTTGCCCTTGGCTCGAGATTGAGACGTTTTCACTGGCCCATCCCGAACACGCACACGCACACATAATCACACAAACCCGCAGGCTCTTTGTAATTCACTCAGCAGAGTAGCACCAATTTGGAATGCAGTTTGAAGTGAAAGAAAGGGAAGAAACAGGGAAAAAGGTGTTTACAGGCCTTCTAACGACTCAAAAGCAGCGCTGCAAATCAAGTACCGTTGAACCCTCAAGTGAAAGAACGTCGCCACTCGACCTCCAACATAGAACAGGAAAAACATGTGAATCAAAAGGAAAACGGAGAGGAGTGGGCGAGTGAAGTGTGGAATGGTGAGGGCTTTGATCCTTTCCACAATTACACACGGAAACAAACAAAAAAAAAACTAGGAATCAAAAGGAGAACAAAAAATGAACCGACAAAAAGATAGATACAAGTAAAAACAGAGCTTTAGGTGTTATAGACTTAAAAAGGGAAAGAGGAAAAGGAAAAACAAATTAAAAGACAAAGGAAGAAGAAAAAGTTGAGACAGCAACACACTGGTCTGCGGTGTGCCCCTCACTGCGTCTGGAAACAGCGACCTCCTCAAACACGCATGTCGCTTACACACTCTTCTTTTACCGCAAAGAGAGGGAAAAAAGGGAAAAGGGGAGCTGCTCCCCTGCCTCCCGGTATTCCCCCTCCCCCAACCGGGTGTTTCCATTTTTCTTCACTCTTGTTCTACTAAATCGAACAAACAAAGTCAGGTAAGCCAAAAAACAAAATGTGCTTTGCAATATTTCTCAGCGTGAACGGAGGTGTCCTCTTTAAATCTCGAAGGGGGAGAGTAAAGCATTGGACTACTGATTCTTCTCCTGTGACGTAAACGCCACGGAAGGCAGTGAAGAAACAACGCCCACAGAGCACAGTGAGAGTTTTCTTTTAAAGCTTTAATTAGCGCAAACAAGGAAAAAGAACTCTTCCACAATGGCGTGTGGAAGACAGTAAACGCTAACGAACGAACCCGCGTGGAAGAAATCAAACAGGTATCGATCAAATGGAAAAAACCTTACTTAATCAGCTTTCCCACCTTACAGTTTTCTTATTTTCTGATCTTCCTTTGGTTTCATCCCACTGCGGCCTTCGCTTCGGTCCTGCGGGTGACCCACATTAGGGTCACCCGCAAAGCTTTCTCATGACATGCTACGCCAACTCTTTTCAATTAGTACTTCTTTGTCAATGACAGCTGTTAATCGGTCACTCTAATTGCGATCCGGGCAGTCGCGGGACAGGTGCTCCGTGGAACCGCAGTTGTAGCACGCCTTCGGCTTGCGCTCGTTCGGGCAGTCGCGGCTCAGGTGGCCGGTCTGACCGCAGTTGTAGCAGGTGCGGGTGTCCGCGCCAGACTTGGCTTCATTCGGGCAGTCGCGGGACAGGTGCTCCGTGGAACCGCAGTTGTAGCACGCCTTCGGCTTGCGCTCGTTCGGGCAGTCGCGGCTCAGGTGGCCGGTCTGACCGCAGTTGTAGCAGGTGCGGGACGCGGCAGCTTTCGGGCATTCGCGGCTCATGTGACCGGCCTCACCACACTTGTAGCACGTGACAGTAGCGGACATTATTGAAAGGGTTGAATTGGGTTTTCGTAAAAGCTGGGGTAGATTGTAGGAAAGAGAGAAGGACTCGAAAGCGAACTCTGCGTTTTGTTGGCGTTTGCAGGCAATCGAGAAGAAAAAGAAAGAGCGGATAGTGAAATAACGAGAGGCTTTTTGTGAAAGACATAGCAGAGACGTAAAGAGCTATCGCACCTTACTAATCTCTGCGAGACTGTTAAGAGTCACCACTGTTGCTTCATTGTTGCTATTGAGGCATTACAGTGTTTTTCATTAGCATTTTAAAGAACGTAAACCTACTCTTGATTTGCAAGGAAAACGTTAAGTGACGGTGAAGCTACTTTTAAGGCTCGGCAAAGCTGAGACAATCACAACTGCTCGATCAAAAAAGCAATTCAGAAAATGCATATACGTTGCGTGTCAGCAAACTTCTACTGTGGTCGCTGAAGTACACGCACGCCACTTCACAAACCTTACTTATACAAGAGTAGTTCACGTTGCCTTTGTTTCTTTTTTTCTTCTAACTTGAGAGCACATATTATCAAACAAACAACGTATATAGTGAACTTCTTACAACAACGGTTGGTTCATCCGAAAAGGAAACAGAGCTAAAAAAGGGGGAAAAGAAGAAGTGAAATACAAACAAATAAAGACGGTATGGCGTTAGAGGAATCGCAGCATGGCTTTCAAAACCCAACTCTAACCTCACAGCAGGGATCAGTGTAAACAAACTGAGGGTAAAATAACCTGTTTTCTCGCAATAAAAAGAGCACCGAAAAGTGAGTTAATGCAACACCCCGCACAACAGACGAAAAAAAAAAAAACAAGACTACCGTGCTGAAACAATGATGGTCGCAATCTCTCTCTCTCTCTCTGCCGCTGACGTCGAGCATTCGAAAAGAAAACCAAAAGTAAGACAAAAAAAAGGTAAATCCATAGTTGTTGACTTTCTGGGAATCTGGCGTTTAAAAAAAAAAAAACAATCATACACGCATGCATACATGTATACGTGTGTATATATGTATGTATGTATGTATGTGTTTTGGGTTGCTGTTGGCGGCTGTTTCGGTGCACGCACCCCAGCGCTCTGACAGAGGGTCACATCTTTTCCCCCCAACTAAAAAAAAAAAAACAAGGAGATGTGGCAAACAGAACCTAAAGTTCAAACAACGAAAACAGCGTGTTTGCAAGGACGAAAAAGTCTATACAGGAAAACAAAAGAAAAGAGAAACGCGTCGTTTTTCTTTGTCACCCCTTCCCAGAACGACAGTACAGAACAGAAAGAACGCAAATTGCGTTCACCAAGTCACGCAACGCACACGTTTCCCACAAACACACATCCTCTTTAGGCAAGCACGGAAAACGCTAAAAAGCATAGTACCCCTTCGTGTTTGCAATGCACATCGATGTCGCGCCGCCCTCATTATGACTCGTTAAAACGGGCGACCTGAGCCGAACTGCGGCGGCATGCCAAAGTTCGACTGCGGTGGCGGCATGCCCATCTGCATCGGCGGCGGCATTCCGGTCATCTGCGGCATGGGTGACAAGCTAACGTTCTCAATCATCAACGGTACGGCAGCAGGGCCCTGCACGGGGCCGGCCCGCCGCGCCGCGTCCTTCGCCGCCGCCTGCGCATCCATCATCGACTTCTCCATGCGATCGATCTTGCCCGAGTACTCCTGAATGACTTGAATCATGTACGGCATCGCCATCTCGGTCCGTTGATTCAGCCACGCCTTCTGCATCACCGTCGCCGGCTTCAGCAAGTCGTAACATGTGTACAGGCAGGCGGCGAAGCACTCAGGGTGGTCTTTTACGAAGTAGTCCAGCAAACCGATGACAAGTTCGCTATCGGCGCTCTCGGCGGCGGTGTCAATAGCCTCCTCATAGAGCTTGTTCTCCTTGGCCACCGTGATGGCGTGGGAGAAGCGCTTGTTCTTGCGGTGCAGCAAAAGGGCGATCCTGCGGAACTCAAAGAGCTCCATCTTCTCTAACCGCGCCGACAGCTCCTCCGAGTCGTAGTTGTTGTACATCTCCACGGAGTGGCGCAGCGCCTTGAAGTCTTCCTCCTCGATGTACAGGTCGTTCAGTGCCTCGTTCACCGTTTTCGCGTTGCGCTCCTGTGCCGCCTCGAGGTAGGTGCGCACAAGGTAGATGGGTGCAATTTTCCTCACCTCCAGCATCACCCGCTCTGGGTCGACACGCTTAAAGACGGAGGACAGGAAGTCGTTCAGCTGCTCCGGGTGTGTCTTGAGATAGAAGCTAATCGCCGTGTAGACGACGTCGCTGGCGCCGAGGTGGCCAATGACGTCTTTGAAGATCTCGTGGTCGAATGCGTCGGCGTGGTGCTGCATCATCGCGTTGGCCGCCGCGAGCCAGTCCTCATTGTTGATGTGCAGCAGGCGGAGTACAACCCAGTGATGGTATTGCTCGCAGACGGAGATCATCTTGTGCGTATTGATCTTCTTCGGGTACATGTTCACGTGCTCAGCCAACTTCTCCGGACGATATTTGGCGAGCAGGACGCCCATCTCGGTGAAAATAGCCATGTGCGCGCCCTGGTTGCTCGCAGCATTTTTGAGAACGGCGAAAAGCTCCTCCCAGAGACCGCGCGTCTCGTAGCGGTTGCACATCGAGCTCACCTCCTCCGCCTTCAGCACCACAGGCACAGCACAAATGCCGGCCAGCTTCAGCTCGCCCGCCTCAATGCAAGCAAGGTTGACCTCCTTGTAGGTCGAGATAGACTTCGCCTTGTTCGCCGCTTCGACGGCGGCGGACAAGTTGTGCAGCTGCACCTCCGTCGAGGCGAGGCGGGCGTAGTTGTTCGCCACGGTGTACAGCACACGGGCGGACTCGTAGAGCTTGTCGTCGAAGCAACGGTCGGCAATCACGCTGATTTTCACGTTGTGCGTCTCCTTCAGAAACTCCTCCAGCTCGCCGAGGCGACCCGTCTTGGCGTACGTGATGACCAACGCAGTGTCGATCTTGTTGTCCTTGGCACGCGAGTACTGGCGGGCCATCGTGAGGTACTTTATGAGATCGCCGTAACAGTTCGTGCGCTCCGCCGCCGCTGTGACCTCGGCGACCAGGTCTGCGTTCTTCGCCTTGACGAGACACTCAATACCCTCGTGTACCTCGTCCTGCTTAACCAAGTACTCACCCAGCACGCTCCAGACATCGGGCATATCTGTCTTTTGCGCAAATGCGCGGCCACGTGAGATGTCGTTCATGTCCTGCAGAAGCACTGTCACTGCCTCCTTCTGCATGTCGTGCCGGGTGTAAACCACAAAAGCCACCTCATGCATACCCGCACCGGAGGCAATATTCGCGATATCTTTTGCGTCATAGTCCTCCAGAGAGGTCACATACTCCATCACCTTGTCCTTGCGGGCCCGCACGGCGGACATGATGAGCAAGTTTTCGAGAAAGCGGTTCTTGCGGAAGCGGCCGTGCACGACGATCTGGTCCAGTAGCGAGGTCAGCTCCTCCGTCAGGTTCGCGTTCATGAAGGCACGCACCGTCGTGCTCACCTCCTCACTGACCTCTGTCTCGGGCAGCGCCGTCTGCTGCACCGACTCCACGAGCTGCTGGCGCTGAGACGAGTTCTCGGAGAGCACGCTGGCCCAGAGGTCTAAGTTCTGCTCCTTTACGAGGTACCGGGCGAGCTGCTTGTACATGCCGTTGCGGTGGCATAGCTCGATCAGCTCCTCGCTGCAGTGACCACGGCGGTAGGCGATATAGGCCAAATTAGGGTCGCGCGTCTCGCAGTACTTGCCCACCGCCTTCGCGTTGTAGTACTCGTTCTCGTTCAGGAACTGCTCGGGGCTCTGGCCGATGTCTACGTAGATCTTCGCCAGCGCATTGTACAGTGCCGTGTCCGTCTTCTTCTCGTTGCGGCGATCCTCGAGCCACTGCTTGATGAGGTGCAGGCGGCCAGCCTCCTCAGCGCAGGCGACGAGATCCTCAATCGGGCACATTGTACCGACTGCGGAGAGCAGGTTGCGAATGAAGTCCTCGCTGACGTTGCACTCGATGAGCGCCTTGACCACCTCAGGGGTCTTGCCGGGGCTACGACGGGTGACGTACTGCTCAATGTAGCTCTCGTTGCTCGTCCCCACGAGGTAGTGTACCATTTCGTTCACCATGTTGTGCTGGTCGCACACGTTGATGAAGGGCCACATGTCGGTCAACTTCTTGTTCTTGAGGTAGTTCTTCGTCCGTTCGGCGTCGTAGCACGGGCTCTCGCGTGTCATGCGCTCGAGCTCCTGCATCTGGCCCATCTCAGCCGCCGCCTCGATGTAGCGAAAGTGTACCTCGGGGTCGCGGGTGTACGGCACGATGGCGCCCAAGTAGTAGTAGAGCACGTCGTAGAGGCTGTGCTCGAGAAAAAGGTTGATCAGGTCGGCTGCGCCGAGGGCGTCACTGTATTTAGTGGCCACTTGAACAATCACCTTGAAGTTCTGACGCGAGTTCGCGCACAGGTCTTCGAGGCACTTCAGGCTGTCCTGCTTGTTCAGCTTACCGAAGAAGTCGACGAGCCACTCTGGGTTGAAGCTATGCGACTGCTGCAAGCAGCGGCGGATGCTCCCGAGGTTGTCGAGGTCGGGGTCCTGCTTCTGAGCGGTAATGTAGCACTCAATGGCGTGCTGGTACAGGCCAGCGCGCTCGCAGAGAGGTGCCAACTTCATGCCGTCGTAGAACTGGCAGATGTTGCGGGCGAAAATCTTTTCTGCAACGGACGGGTGTGAGTACTTGAGGTTCATCTCAAGCAGCTTTGTCTGCAGTTCTATCGTTGATTCGTCGTTGTGATTGCGCAGTACCTCCAGCAAGAACTCGGTTGCTTGCTGGATGCGTTGACTTGACACGAACATGTCCACAATCTCCTCCGCACTCAACACGGGTTTGTCGCCCATGTCGCGGTACAGCATGAGGCCAAGGTTCACGGCGTCCTGCGGGGCCACGCGAATGAAGTTGTTCATGATGACGCGCCAGTCCGGCGAGAAGTTAGAGCGCTTGCAGTATTCCACGGCCTTCTGCGTCTCATTCCTCTGCAGAAGCACGTTCAGCACCTTGGCGTGCGCGTTGCTCTGGTGGAAAATCTTCAGTGCCATGTCGCCGTCCGCCTGCTGGACGAGGTCACCGAGCTCCTCGGAGGCGGTCAGCTTGCCCTCGTCGAACTGCTGCTTCACGTAGCCGATCCCGCCCTTCGGCACCACGGCACGCGCCAACTCGGCCGACTCGAACTCGTTCAGGTTTGTCTCCGCAAGCACGATTTTGAAGTAAGTCGAGATGGCCGGTGGCTGGCCGGGCTGCTGCGGCAAATGCATAAAGCGCAACAACGTCTCGCGGGTGCGCAGGGAGTTTCCCGGGGCACGCAGGCACATGCGCACGGCTTCCTCGACGTTGCCGCTGCGCAAGTAGTTGTCCAGCTGCACTTTGAAGAGGTCGTCGACGCCGCCGAGGCTGGCGGTGGAGGCGATGCGGAGGGCCAACTCTGGATTCTGCATGCGATTCTTCACAAAATTGATGATGCCATTGTCATTGGGCCCGATGCGGATGACGGAGCCCTGGTTGTTCACGCACACCACGCCACCGACCTTGTTGTCGTCGGCGCCGCGGAACACCACTGCCTGAGTGAACTGCTGCTCCGTCAGGACGGCACCTGTGAAGATGTCCAGCATGGCGTAGCTGCCGCGGCTCGTCGCGACGGTCAGCAGCTTATGACGGTCCGACACGTGCATCGCCACCGGAAAGTCGCCGGGTTGGATACGAATGTTGTGCACGCGGCGCAGCAGTGACAGGTCCGTCTTCGGACCCGTCGGTAGCTCCATTATCATGACTTGACCACCTTGTTGCGGGCTGTTCCACGCCATGCACATCACGTTGCACTTGCGCGACTCGGTCGGGGTGGCGGTGGAGATGAAGCAGCACGCATGGCCGTCCAGGACGCGGCTGCTGCGGTTCTCGACGCTGTACAGTAATGCCTTCCCCACCATCGCGCCCGACATGTCCCGCGTCACGCCCGTCACAACGAGCCACTTCTTCGCCTCGTCGGTGCGGTAAGACAACACCTGTACGGAGCCGTCGTAGTCAGCGCCGCGGTCGAAGATGTACTGCGGCGCATCATCGGGCGCGGTGTCGAGGCTCCAATGGTATACAGCAGTTGCTGTGACTATGCCGAGGGTGCGGTCATCGATCCAGTGCCAGTAGGTTACGTCATCGTTGAAAAGCGTCGCCTTCAGCCGTTTCGCGGCGTCTACATCGAAAACCTGGAGGTTACGGCCGCTGCGCAGCGCCAGGATCTTCGACTTGGGGTTCATCACACACGACTCGGCATCGCGGACGTTGTTGCGTATGCTTTCGCGCTTCTCGAGGTCAACGATAACGAGTGAAGTCTGCCCGTCCTCCTGAACGTCCCGCACGCACACGTACTTCTCGCTCTCGATCGTGACGTTCTTGAACGAGATGGAACCAGGGCGGAGGCCGCCACTGACAGAGTTGAGCTGAAAGATCTCAGCTGAGACCGAAGGATAGTCCATGGTTTCCGTTTGGTCCGTTTACGGTCTTTTGTGAAGCTATTTTAGTTGCTTGCTTTTTTTTTTGGCTTAACGAATGTGTGTATGTATGCCTCAGTAAAAGCCCCCAGCACTATCCTTCCTCCACATTCAAATGTCTGTTAGAAGAAAACGTAAAAAGTAAAAGATAAAACAAGCGAGACAAGATTCTTTCCCTCCCTTTCTTTGGCCAACGCTATTTCAAAACTCGATAGAAACACGACGGTTGCCAGAGCAGCAAAACGATAAACGGACAGTTAGAAGAAACCCGAGAGAAGTGTGCAACACAAAAGAGTCTTTTCAACAACAAAAGTATATAAGGGGCTACTTAGAGTTGCCGGACTAGACAAAAGAAAAAAAATAGAAAATAGTACTGTTGTCGGCGATAAAGCAACTATCAACACAGGCGAACATGCGAGCACGGCAAATAGCAAAGCAGTAAGAAATCTCAGAGAAAGCGAAAAAGAGAACGAGAGAGTGAATGATGGAGAGAGTAACAAGAGCTTGGCAAGTTAGATGTACAGGTTGTAGGGAAAACCAGGCCTCCGTGAAAAAAAAAAAAAGGCAGCACAGAACAACTCTTAGTTAAATCAGATACTCTTTAGCTTAGATGGTCTGCCCTTTAGGAAAAATAGATCATGCCTTACTGTTTACCCTTGGAATTATACCCTTGGATTTGCCGAGTCTTCGATCTCTATGCACGACGATATGAGTCATTTCACTTCTTACTGCAAACTCCAACTAAAAGTTGCTTTCATTTCCGTTTTTAAAGACAGAGCCGCCTGAAAGATCATAAACTCCGCTTGATTTTTTTTTCTTTATTATTACTGATATTCACTTGTTTGCTATCCACTCTGCTACAAAGTTCGTTGTTAGTTCAGGAAGCGGAAAAGCAAAATGGTACAAGGAAAAGCAACAACGGTCAAAACGAAACCACGCATCTAAAAATAGAACTCTCCGCTGCTACTGTTTCTTTATCACTTGACTTGACTGCGTGCTGTTGTTGCCGGTTGTGCACACATACATATTCTCCCGCAACTACTCTGCAGATCTGTATTGCCGAATGCGCAACCTGCCATTAGCAACACACGAAACACCTACATCGTGAGAAGCACGACAACGGAGAAGTTACAGGTTAAGAGGCACACGATCTGACGGTTTGGGGTTTTCCAAGAAAAAGAAAAAAAGGAAAGGACAGCAGCACAACGGGAAACGGAAACACAACAGGAATCAATTGTGCTGCTGCCGTCCTCCTGGTGCGATTCACTTCGAGGGTGAAGGCGAAAAAAAAAAAGAAACTCCCGAGTGAATCACAGAAACACATACACACAACGCACACAAGAGAAACCTCGAGTCACTTGCTGCTTCTCTGATCTACCTCATGTTTGCTTTTCTTAACTACGTAACAAAAAAAAAAAAAGAACAGAACGAGAACCGATGAATTTGCAATACAAGGTCGAATGATAACACCAGTTCGGTGGCGTTTTTTTTTTCTCTGTTTCTCTCTTCCTCCGTTGTGCGTCTCCGAACTCTCTCCTGCGTCATCGCAAGAGAGATGGAAAAGAAGAAAAGACAAATGAACACTTAAGAAAGGGACTAAGGTAATTGGGAAAATAAAAAAAGAAAACGGAGAACAAAAAGAAACCAAAAAAAAGACCTCTTTTTTAATAGCCTGGAGGACGCGTCGGGCGAAGAAAAAAAGAAGGAACAGAAAGAGATAACTGCTACGTCACGACAAAACTATCGTGATTGTTTTTTTTTTTTTCTTCCTCTAGAAGCATCAGTTTTTGTCTGCTTATTATTTGCCTCCTTTGTGTTGGCTGCATGCCCTGAACTGCCACAGCAGCCACACCCTTTGTGGTTCATTCTGTTTCCTAGTAAACGCACTACGGAAGGCACGAAAAGCATCGCTAATAGTGCGTTCTCTGCGCCTACGGCATCACTTCAGAAAATGATGAAGTAAAAACACCACACCCTCGGTACCTCCTTTCCTCCCCCCTTCCCTTTGCTACACACTTCTTGCTTGTGGCACAGAGAGAGTAGTATAGCTTTGTGGGGGAATCATGGACTTGGAACAAAGGGGAGAGAAATAAGGAAAAGAGGGAAAACAAACGCAAGGGAAGGGGGGATGGTTACAGTAAGCAAAGCGCACACCAAGGAAATCACCTACATTATTTACTTTCTCCTTCTTCTTTTCTCGTAGGGCGTGTGCCTGTGCACCTTTTTTTGGGAGCTTCTTTTTGACAGCTGTATTTTTCTTTAAGCCTCAGGGCAATCCTTGCGCAGGTGGCCCTTCTTACCACACTTGCGGCACGTCTTGTCTGCCGCAGAGCGCTTCGGCGCCGTCGGGCATGCGCGACCGGTGTGCCCATCCGTGTTGCACAGGTAACAGTGCGGGGGATTCTTGCACTCGCTCGCGATGTGGCCCTTCTGTGCGCAGTTGTAGCACATCACCGTCTCAGACTTCGGCGGAGCCTCGGGGCAGTCGCGCGCACGGTGGCCGGGCTTGTGGCAGTAGAAGCACGGTGCCTCATCGGCGCTGATGCTGCTGGGGCACTCCTTCGCGACATGGCCCGGTTTGCCGCAGCGGAAGCACGGAGCGGAGTCTGCGGCCGCCGTGCACTCGCGGCTCTGATGACCGACACCACCGCAGCGATAGCACACCATTTTTTCGAGGTTAAGAAGGGAAAGAGAAAGTGATTAAGAAAAGAAAGAAGCTGGGTCGTAACGACGCGTGGGGAAACAAACTAGCGAGAACTGAGGGGCTGCTTTGTTGAAGACTGAGTTTGGTGATGTTGTCAGTAGGTTAAGAAGGGTGTTTTTGTTTCGTTGTGTTTTGTTACAGTTGTGTGTTGTAAGTCGAAAGAAAAAAAACACGGGTTGCACATTAGTAAAGGTACAGTGTGCCTTGATAAACATTGCAGCTTCGGGAAACTGCGCAGTAAACGCTACAGTTTCTGGAAAAAACAGTATCTCAGAGCAGGGGTAATTAAATAATCAAATGGTGATGTGGTCGTACATCAACAAACATTTGCTAAGACGTGGGAGAATCGACGACACCTCTACACGTCTGTAAATCCAAGTCGTTATCGAACCAATGGTGTTGTGTTTTGTTTGCTTGCAAGTGTATTGAGGAAGACAAAAAGCGGGCGCGACAAAAATTCTAGTAATCACCAGCTTACCGAGAACCGCATCGTTTTCGTCCCAACAGTGCAGGTTCCTCCTACAAAGCAAAGTTACAAAGCAGTTTAAAAAGCAGTAGTAAAAGCAGGGCCTGCCACGCTGTTACCATTTCCGTCAAGCAGCTCAGGCTCATCTGTTAACGTCATCAGTACCTAACGGTGGTTACCTTCAGACTCACTTCTGCTGCGTTTAACAAAGTTCGCATCCCTGTGTGACTCACCCGTAAGCCTCTGTGACATACATGAAAAACCAACGGACTCTATGGCTACACGCCAGATCGCTCTCGCGCATACACCGCCTGGTGTACACCCTCTTTGACCGGACAAAGTTCACAGCCACATGCCGTGTTCCCTCGCAGTCTTTCCGTCATTCAATTTCGTTTCTTTCAAGCAGGTTTACCAGGCGTTCTTAACTCACTGTTGTTATTACCAAAACCGCTGTGGCACACCAGTGTACGTGCAATAACCTGTGCAAATATCATACCGTCTTCCTACAACAAGCCCCGTGTGAAAGTGAAAATGTCTGGAGAGAAAAGGAGAAAGAAAAGGAGGTCTACGAGAGAATTCGAACTTAATGAAGGTGCCACAAAAAGAAGAAGCATTAGCGCGGTACCAGATAGCGCAATCTGCAGCTGTTGAACGTCACCTGGTAATTACCTTACAAAACCCCCCTCATATACGAGCTTTAAAAAAGGGCTAAAAAGCTCCCAACAGCAACGAACACTGGCAACGAAAACTACAGCAGTAGTTCAAACTGGCGCAAACACACACATGCGTACTGCTACATACATGCAAGCGCAGAATACTTAACCGTGGTCGCTCTCCACATTGAGAAACAACGGCAAAAAGAAAATCGGCTCCGCATGTGCACTTGCGTCACAGAGCATGTACAGTGAACCGGATAACCGTTATCTCTTTATGCACTCCTTTCCGTTACGCAGGTGTGCACTCACCTGCAGACAGAACTGCATGATGCCCACACGCAGAGATACTGAGGTACCTGTCTCTGATTCGCACAGACGAACGCGTGGAAGAGCAGTATTTCCTCCTGCAGTGGTTGCTGCATTTAGTGATTACTCGATCCCAATTCATGGGCTACAACACAGAAGACATGCATACACATATAAGCATCACAAAGAGAAAAGCTGAAAAGATGCACTACAGAAGTGCGACGACAGCGCAAGCATAAAAGCCATCGTTTTACAAGCGTGTTGAAAGAAGTGAGCAAGGAGAAAGAAAGGTTGTCGTAAATTCCTGACCACCACTATCCTTCTCGTGTCCACTGTCACCTTTCGCAGAACAACTCACAATGCTCTCTTTGCCGTCGAAAAGGAAGGGCGAGATGTGTACTTACCAACCGTCAGCCGTTGTAGACCCACACTTTTTCTTTGAGCTTCCACTTTGCACTAGCAAGCGTGAAAGCTGAAGGTTCACTTAGTAGTTAACGAAACCTTGGTTGGTCATCGATATGGAGCGCGAAAACAAGTTTTGTCTTATAAAAAAAAAAGAAGAAGAAAATTCAACTGTTCGTTACAAAGGGGGGGAGAACGTGGCGTGAACGTTATCCCTTTCTTTCACGCACTCCATCTACATAGGTGGAGGGAGAGCATCAGTCAGGAGAGCAACGAAAAGCGAACAAGGAAACAAACAAGCAAGTGGAAAAGTGCCATTTAAGAGTAAAGGTACATATCCTTAGGTGGAATGCACTGGTGGCATTTATAGAAAGCACCAGATCTTGGTGTGTGTGCGGGTGCGTGTGCTTTCTTTTAATTAATGTAGCATTTTCCGTTAAAAAAGGGCAAGTAAACAGAGTAGGTATTATCACCTTTGAACTGAGGAGTGACGCAAAAAGTAGGATTTCGTTGTGGTGGTGCAACGCGTGGAAAATAAAAAAGGGAAAGCAAACCGATTTTGAGTTGCAGGCACCTATCAACTCGTTTCCGGACTGGAAAAGGAGACAGACAGGTGTCAGGACTTGCTGCCTTTGCGTGAGGAGAACGCGTGCTACTGCTTCGGGACCTCCTTTTTGCCCTCTCCCCCATTAGATCCGTTCAGATATCCAGTTAAGATGACCGTGGGAAGCCTTACACGTTTGCCTGTACATCTCTTTAGTTGCCGGGGCAGTCACGGCTAATGTGGCCAGCCTGGCCGCACTTGTAGCACGTGCGATCGCCGCCACGGTCACCACCGCGGTTACCACCGTAGCTGCCGCCTGCCTTCGGACAGTCACGGCTGATGTGGCCAGCCTCACCGCACTTGTAGCACGTGCGATCGCCGCCACGGTCACCACCGCGGTTACCACCGTAGCTGCCGCCTGCCTTTGGACAGTCACGGCTGACGTGGCCAGCCTCACCACACTTGTAACATGTACGATCGCCAGCGCCAGAAGACGCGGCGTTCGGGCAGTCACGGCTCATGTGGCCGGCTTCACCGCACTTGTAGCACTTGCGGTCGCCACCGTTGCTGTAACCACCCTGGCTGTTCGGGCACTCACGGCTCATGTGGCCGGCCTCGCCGCACTTGTAGCAAGTGCGGTCACCGCTGCCGTAGCTGCCCTGTGCGCCGTCGCGGCCACGCTTCTGGCCGTAGCCACTGCGGCCCCCTTGAGCGCTGGGGCAGTCACGGCTCATGTGGCCCTCCTGGCCGCACTTGTAGCATTCGATGCCCTTGGCAGACCCGGCTTTTGCGGAGTTCGGGCAGTCGCGGCTCATGTGGCCGGCTTCGCCGCAGCGGAAGCACGTCATGTTGCCGGCCGCGCCGCTCTTCGCCTCGTTCGGGCAGTCACGGCTCATGTGGCCGGATTCGCCGCAGCGGAAGCACGTCTGGGGACGCTCACCCTTGGACTCGGCGCTGGGACACTCGCGCGCGAAGTGGCCCTCCTCACCGCAGACACGGCACGCAGTGCTGCTCTCGCTGCGCGGGCGCTTGGCGTCTTCAGTGTCGGACATAATTGAGAGTGTTTAAGAAAGAAAAAAAAGAGGTGGGTTGGAACTAAAAGTAGTAAACGGAAGAGAGAGCAGACGAGTCAGATAGTGATTGAATGAGCTGAAAGCAAACGTAAACTTAACGGACACTGAGAAGGTGTTTTCTTAATTTGGCAAACCGGTAAAGAAAAAAAGAAACGCAGAGAATCGCAGAAACGAAGATAGAGGCAACAAGATAAATAGAAAGCGGAAAACGAAAATGTTAAAATGAGCAAGAGAGTTTCCACTACACCGCGCGGATTTACTTTTTTTGTCTGTTCAAAGAACCGCAGAATTGCGGTTTTCCTTTTTTTTAGTTCTACTGCTGTGGTCGTTTTCACCATGATGAAAACACAACGAGTACTCAAAAAAGAGTCAATTCCTCCTTACACAACCCCGTGAAAAGCCTCTGGCCACTGCGCAGATTCTCCGCCCTACATTTACACGCTAACAAAGACCGGTGTCAATTCGCACCTCATTGTTCACATGCGTCTTCCTTTTACATTTCAATGGCCCGTCAACGGCACCCAAAACACAAAAACAAACACGCCACCTAAGCAAATAGTATAGACAATAGAACGTAAATAAGAGAGAGATTAAAAGAAGGGTACAGGAAAAGGTAACACACCGAAAACACCAAGGACAGTGGCAAAACAGATGAGATGCGACAACTTTGATCAGCATCACAGCAAATTTAGCAATGCTAATGTAGCAGTGGTACGCCCTGATGTTATCCATTGACTTCTCTTTTTCCTTTCCCCTCCGTTGTGCCTACTGTTTGACTCAGTTGCTAGGAAAGTACCGCTCGTACAGCTTTGTCTGATCGTCGCGCGAGACCTTCGTCCAGCCCTTCTCATGTACGTGGTAAACGGTGACAATACCACCCGAGGCACCATCGCGGTAGGTAGCGTGAAAGATAGAGCGGCGCGCGAGGTCGCACGCCTCCTCGACTGAAAGGTCCTTGCGGTAGCCCGTGTCAAGCACACCGTAGGCATAGATAGAGCCGGAGCCGACGCTGAAGAGGTCCTGCTTTACACGCGAGCCCTTGTCATCGACGTAATACAGCGACGGCCCGAACTGGTCCCAGCCCGCCACCATGGTTCCCATTGACAGATTCTGGTTCCGGTAGGCATAGGTGATGTTCGCCAGAATCTTACTTGCCGCAGCCACTGTGATACGGCTGCCATTGCGCAGCTCCCACAGGCGACACTCCATGCCGAGCACACGCTCCCAGTACTGGCAGTCCGCAGCGCCGCCGGCCAGCGTGCCGAGCAGGTAGTCGTTGATCTCCAGCACTTTCATCACCGTCTGCGAAGCAATGTATTGCCCGGTCGACGCACGGGAGTCGACCGCGACAATTATACCGCCGTTAAAGCGGAAGGCGAGGGTGGTGGTGCCCTTCTTCGGGTGTAAGTTCGGCACCGCGCGCGGCACCGGGCACGGCGCAGCCAGCGCCCAGGTGCGGTTGTCGCCGTGCAGGTGGCGGCCCGAGTCGAGCGGGTCAGCCGTCACGTTGACGAGCGCATCTGGCGACTCGTCGGAGCGGCGCTGCGGGCCACGGCGGTAGGAAGACATGGTCGTCAACGGCTCCTCGTACACCGACTCTTTCAAGTTGTGGTAGGTAAAAGGACCGACGCGGGGGCAGTCGTCCAACGTAAAGTTGGACGACATGACCGATTCGAAATCCACGGACATTGCGAGCGAAGGAAAAAGGGAAAAAACGGAGTTTGATTGACGACCTACCCGGTAATAAGAAACAAACGCAAACTCACCGCTAATCAATTTCAGGATGAAAGAAAGGAAGAATAGACCGCTGTTTGTTGAAGCTAAATGCAACGGCTTGAGTACAACGTGAAGGCTCGGGGTGTGCTTAGGCGTGGGAAAACAGTAGTGGCTTCACACAGACACACACGCACGGAAACGAGAAAAAAAAACTATGCAAAACACAATCCTCGATTTGAGTAATGACTGCACGAGAGAAGGCACAACACACAATTTACCGTGTACATTAATTAGCGGATGAACAACAACAAAAAGGGCGGTTTGAAACAAATCAACAGTGAGACAGCGTAGGGAAAGAGAAGGCGGATAGTGAAGACCTCGGAACAATTCTAGTGTATTTCACGTGTTAACAGCAGCCCCTAGCAAGCTTTCTTATAGATGTAAAGGTAGGGCCTTTCTAGAGCACCTTTTTGATGCAAGACCAACGCAATACCAAGCGCAATTACTGACTGAGTGCTAATAGAGAAACGTTAGCAGCACTGGTCTCGACATCGGCTGCTCCGCCTGCCCGTAAAGAAAGAAGGTGAGTTGAACTCAATGTTGAAGTGCCGCAACCTGTACCAGTGTCACCCTCCCCTTACCCTTGTGCATCCATTGCTGTTGCTGTTGTTTTTTTTTTTAATCTGTTTGTGAAGTCGATTTATGCGCCTCCGCAAACGCTGCCTCACGTCACAGTTTTCCCTTTTTTTAATTTGGGTTCTGCCTACGGTTTTCCTACTTGGAGAAAAGCAGACAGAAGAGTAGAGTCGTGATAAAAAGGTCGTTGTGAGTTCACGAACAGAAAACGTGAACACAACGAGAAAAGGGGCTTTCGGAGCAGAGTACCGATGATTCAACAGAAAAGAAAGAACGGGCAGCCGTCACGGCACTGTGGTCACGCACTTGTTTAGTGCATTCACAAAGCGCTACACCACCGCCGTAATATCCTCTACAATAGCGTCGTCGTAGGGGATGTCACCATCCACAGCAACATCGTCGTTCCTGTTGCCACCGCGACGATGATACCCCTCCTTCCCCACGGCAAGCTCGCTCGGTAGGGGCGGCAACTCCTCATCCAGAAACTGTACTCGGCGCATCAGGCGCGCCCGCTGCTCAGCGATCACCTCCAGCTCCGTGGACTCGAAACTCAGCGCGTCCTTCACTTCCTCATAGGTGTAGTTGTCGAGCTCTTCCAACTCGCGCGAGGTCAGCTCGCGATGGCGACTGAGGCGGCGCAGCCGCGACACGCGCTGGCGGCGAAAGTACGGCCAGTCGCGTTCTACAAACGGTTGCCAAGCGGAGCCTAGGTGACTCATGTAAAACGGCGGCACCGTCACCTCGCGAATGGAGCCGACGGCGAGGTTGGAGAGGGCGAAAGGACCGAAGGAGATACGACCACCACGCTCGATGGTGCGGCCGAGGTGCTGCATGAGGTGCGCAATCGGCATCGTTTCGCCGCGGACCTTCACCTTCACCGAGTAACGCGACTTCATTGCAGGGTTCACGAAGAACTCCGCATTGCGGTAGCGCCGGCCGTTGATCTGGATGCCCTCAGTATTTAACTTGTGCACCAGCACCGGGTCCATCGCAGGACGCACACGCAGCAAATAGGTGCGCTGCACCATCGACCTTGGATTCTCAAGGAAGCGAGAGAGCTCGCCGTCGTTTGTGAGCAGTAAAATACCGTGCGCCCGCATCGGCAGCGAACCGATCGGCACGAGATGGTCCATGCCCAAGATGCGTGCGTGCTTTGTGAAGAGTGTGCGACCAGCCACGTCGTTTCGCGAGACGATCACGTTGGCCGGCTTGTGGTACATCCATAGCCGTGGCGGGGCGAAGCGGAGGCGAGATTGGTGGCCTGACACGTGCACGTCGTCCTCAGCCCGCACGAGGCGAAACGGGTTGCGTTCCACTACATTGTTCACACGCACCTGTCCGCTGGCAATGATGACCGAGGCTTCACGGCGGCTGCAGAACCCGGCGCGGGGCAGCGTGCGCAGCAGGTGCACCTGTCCAGGTCCTTCCATGCCTTCTGCGGGACGGGTGATGCTGGTATGTTCGTCAACTGGCGAAACGCGTTGTCCAGCCTGGGCAGCCATTCTTGCCAGCCGCTGCAGCGGGTCATGAGACGAGGCACCAGGAACAAAGGCGTCAGTGCGGCCCGCAAGCGCTGCCGCCTGCGCAACGCTGTCCGCTGACATACCGTCCTGTAAGATGGCCTTATCTGGAGTTGGAAAAACTGTTGTGTTCGCCTCCTCCTGTTCTTCCTGTAGCTCGTCCGGTGCCAAGTCAGCAAGGGAGGTGGCAACGCGCCTCCGTCTGCTTGGCTCAAGCTGCTTCTGCATCACCGACGCCTCCTTCTCCCCGGACTTGGCCAGCTCCAGAAGCGCTTTGCCTGCTGCCTGCACGTGTCGCAACCGCTGCGGCAGGAACGTTTCACTGCGCTCCTCCTTCAGCGTTTCCGCCTTCAGCTCCATCAGACGCTCCCGCAGCATGTCCGTCAACTGGACGGGAGTGTCACCAAACTCACGATCCGCCCCTGCATCCCCGCGGTCACCCTCGATGGTCTGATCCGCCGGTGATGCGTTGCTCTCCGTCGCCAACCGCAAATCGCCGTGGCGACGTGCGCTGCCACCGGTGAGGTGCAGAACATCCGGCGACAGCCGCTCCTCGTCCCCACGGGAGCCGCCGTAGCGGCCACTACGCAGCTTGTCCGCCATCCCGCCCCGCACGTCGAGACTGCCCTCGTCAAAGAAAGAGTGTTGTCCGCTAGCTTGCCGCTCCTTTTCCGCTGCCTTGGTCGGAGTTATGACGTTATCAACGTTGTAGTCGTGCGTGACGTCATGCCAGCGCCGTGCCTGACTCGCCGCCGCGGCCTCATCGGACAGGGGGACGGCTTTCAGGTGAGCCATGGCACGCGGGAAGAAGCGCTCAACGTCCACCATGTCCTCCATTTTGCTGATGTCGAGAGAGCGCGGGAGAGCATTAGTGTCTGCGTCACCGCTACCTCCCGCAACAGCAAGGGTTTCTTTGTCGTTAAATGACTGCTGTGCTGAGCGCGTTGGGCTTTTCTTGGAAAAGTGAGTCCGCTTCCGTAAGCGGGAGGCGTCGCGTTGCGGCCTCCGTTGTTGCCTGGGCGCGCATGCAGAAGACGCCTGCTTCTTTGTTGTGCGATCTTTTGCCTCATGTGTGCTGCTGTCAAAACCAAAGTCAGCCGTTAAAGGATCAGTGCTTTCCTGAGAGAAATCGTTGCCCTGTGATGCGGAGGTGGAGCACCACCGAGCAGACGCTTTTCCGCCTTTGGGAAAGAAAGCCGTTCTGCGCACAGAACAAAACTTGCGGTTCGTCGCATGGTGGAAAAGAGGCAGGGCTGCGGAAATAGCACGAATCATTGCGATGTGGTAGTTGCTCGTCTTTTTGGAACTCTTTTTCTCCAGCGCCTTAAAAAGAAAAATTTACTACGCGCGTGTGTGCGCTTAAGCGTACCCAAGCGTACAGTCCCTTCATACATTGAAAACTCAAAACCGAAAGAGAGGGAGGAAGGGAGAACGACAAGTCGGTGTGAAGCCGGGACGAGCAACGGAGCGAAGGCGCATAACATTTAACACGCACAGCCAATGGGAGTAGCGACTGCTACACGATGTAGCACAATGGGGCATAAATCTCTCGGCCAAGCTTATTGTAACCATTTTTTTACATTTCTTTTTGTGTTGTTTCCCTGTTTGTGTGGAAGCGGTGTGGCGTGCTGCCGGAAAAAAAAAAACGACCCCTTAGTAGAAAGAGGTCTACCGTCAGAACCCCAGCTGAAACGCTGTAGCGAAGAAAAACGTGCGGCAGCGCGACCGGCGGCGCCACAGCATTAGTACATTATGGTGCGGCAGAGGTGATGACGCGCCTCTGACGGCACCATGTATCGCCCAACGTACCATAGTGCGTAATCCAAATGATGCGCATCACATTGAATACGAGATGTATCAGAGTTAAGCACTTCCTCCGGCGGCAGTAGAACATGGCCTTTCTGTGCGTTCAGGTATTCCTGCAGCCGGTCGGCTGCCACAAGCGTTGCAATGCGAATCGACGCTTCCTCCGCAGAGCCAGTCAGAAGAAGAACGTGGTGATCCACCATGTGTGCCAGCTCTTCGTCGTAGACTAGCATCCCAGCCGCTCGCAGCGTCTTCGGAATCTGATAGTCGCAGCAGATGGAAAGCTCTGTGTGGTCAATAAAGAGCCGAGTATCGTGCGCACTAATCACTTGCGCAGCGCGCTTCGACAGCCATGACCCCGACGACGACGACACCGTTATAGTGTTGAGAACCGATGAAACTGCAGAGCTGTTGCAACGCCACAGCGGTGGTAGAGCTTGCTCTACCGCCAGGGCAGTTAACTGACTCAGCTTCAGGATAGGCACACACGGGGCGCCCTGCACCTCGCTGTCGCCGCACTCACGTGCAAAGTCGTGGTAGCGAGGGTGAAAGCGCACAAGCGACGGCACAAACCCGCGCACCCCAGCTCGGGCTGCATCGGTGTCCGCTGGTGGACGAAACATGTACCCTTTACTTTCCTGTAGCAAGTGATAGAAAGACGTGCGCTGCTGCACAAAGGCGTCGGCGAGAGACAGCAACAACTGCACACGCCTTCGCGTGCACGGCATCCACATTGGTGTGATGCCATCCTTCTCGCAGCCCATAAAACAGACTTTTAAGGCACCAAGCGCAATGTCAACATCGCTGTTAAACTGCTGCAGATAATGCACGTCGTACCACGGAACATTGTGTACCTCCACGGCACGGCGCAACAGCAGCGTCATTGCGGCAGACCCGCGCAACAGTGTCACCACTTTCTTTGTTCCAGGCGCTCCAGAAGCGGGAGCTTCGGCTTCGCTTTCCTGTGAACCCTCTGATTTGTCTACTGACTCTGTCAACAGCTCTTTTGTGTGAGCTGTTTGGCTTCCAGATGATGATTGCGATTGGCCGGGATTTGAAGATGAGGTGAACGTCGAGGTGGGCAGTTCCTCCTCCACCGCGTAAAATCCCGCAAACCCAGTCACCTCTTTACCAGGGGCAGTGACAATGCCGCCTTCCTCCGTCGGCTCAAGTGCCTGTGAGCTGACTTCCTTTTTTCCCTTCATCTCGGCTGTTGCGGTACGTGGTTGCACCTCTGCCCAGTGGCAGAAGTCGATGGCCACCAACATTCCCAGGTAGTTCACCACGCCCTCCTCGCTCTTCCGCATTGACGGCGGCACGCTTAACAACCAGTGACCAGCTACGAGGGGGCTTGTTGCGGCAGTCGCTGTGGTGCTCTGCTGTTCGCTGCGCAGCTGTTCGCGTACTTTTTTCAGTACGGTCTCGAAGACATTTGCGTGCTTGCTCACAAGGCTCGCCGTGATGGGTGTCACGGTGACGTGCGGCAGTCTCACCGGAGCACCAGAGTGGCCGCCGTAGAGACGGCGAATGGTGCGCCGCACCGACTCGCCATCGTAGATCGAATCGACATCCATTTAGAAAGCTGCGCCTGAAAGAATGACAAAAACAGCAACTGCAATGTGTTCCGTTAAATGAGAGCAACCGCTTCGCTTTGCTAACACTGGAATTTGAACTGAAAAAGCAGAGAGGGGTCGAGGACAAAGGAAACTGATTTGTCGCGAAACCACAGGGATACTTTATTCAAACTGCGCCAACACATTTTCCTCATTGCCTTCATCTGTGAGGCCCGCATAAAATACGATGCCCACAAAGTAAATAGTGGGTTAAACGCTATGTTTCCCGCGAGAGGTTGCGCATTCTTACGTAGAGCACGGCGCTGCTTCATTTCCTTGATACTTCGCACTCAAAAGGAAAAAAAACTGCAAGAAACAGGTTTGAACGCCACGGAAAGGGAAAGGAGCTTTTGAGCTCTTGAGTAATGTACATAATGATACTGTGCTCTGAAGTGTCCAACAAACACCGAAAGACGCCTCGACAGCTACGTCGTCTACGCTCGTGCTGCTAGCGTCACGGCACTGGCAGAAGGCGACAGACGGCGCAGAATGCCAACCGAGCGACGCTGTTCATTCTCGTTCTGCTCCACGGAACGTCGCTTGAAGCGCTCCTGGAGAAAAAGTCTTTCAACGGCGTCCCACCAATCCTCGATGCGAACGACCGTGTATGGATGTTCTGCTGCATGCTTTGACGTAGCTGCGTCACGGGAGTCCCGCGCGCCGTTGAAGCGATCAGCGACAACAGAAGACACATGAAGAGAGGATGCCGGTTGAGTTTCTTTTGCTTCTTCCTTCACCGCGCTGGTCGGATGGCGTCCAGAAGGCGGTGCGAAGTCCTTCAACAGCAACGGCGCGGAGTTGGAAGACAGAAAGAGGTGTGAGGACAGCCCGACCAAACGGCGGCCAGATGGTGCAAAAGATGAAACAGTGGTGCCTCCATTGCCTGACAGCAACGGCGGCGTTGGCAAAAATGCTTTTCTCTCTCGCTCCACTGAGACAGTTCTGTTATTCTCGAAAGAAGAAGCCGTGGAAACGGTGGTTGGGATGGAAAGTAGAAACTGCCGCCACACCGCACCCACTTCGTGCTCTCCCGCTGTAAGCCGGTGGTCCCACGCCGCTGGTGCGTATTCGTGGCTGTCGCCACCCTCAGCATGGTTTCCCCCTCCTCCTCGTGCCACACCATCGCCCGAGGTGGTTGTCGCCGTCGCTGATTCCGCACAATGGATGTTGAATAACGCCTGAGTAGCCGGGCTGGCAAAACCACTGCGCTGCAGCATCGCTGGTGCCGGCGGCGTAAGCGTCGCAGCGTCCGCACTTTGCGGAGCGATACCGCTGTCGAAGAGCTGTCGTGTGGCCTCCCTTCGAGAAATGTAATCTACAAGTGGCAGAGGAAGCCCAGCGCCGCCGTGGACTGTTGTACACGTCGTTTCCGCAGCTGCAGTTCCTGACGTCACCATTGTCTTCCGTGTGCGTGCCACGGTGCCGACGAGGCAATTCCGCAGCTCCGCCGCTGCGTTCGCTGCCACACACGTGACCACTGGCTGACATATCTGCATGGCGTGAGTCGAAGAAAGGATTGATTGGTCCTCCTCTCCCCGCGCCACGCTCTGGTAACGCAAGCCGTAGCACGTGAACGGCGCGACCAGCTCTGCTGCGAGGTGGCCATGTGTGCGCAGCACACGCAGCAACTTTACAGGATCTCTGCGAACCGCCTCCAACTGCTGCAGGGTGTACTGTGTGGCAGGTTGGGCCGCTGGCAGCTGTCGGAGAAACGCTAGCGCTGATGCAAAGGCTTGTGCATAGGATACCCCATCGCCGAGGCCGGGTGCGGGCAACGGAGAGCTAGTATTGGTCACCTTTTTGTGAAGAGCGACACCGTTGATTGAAATCCACTGCCGCACCGCAGCAGCACTTGCTTCCCTCGGCTCACCTTCAATCAAATCATCGTATTCTCCCTGATCCGCTAGCAGTCGGCGATCATCTGGTGAAAAGAAGAGGCGGTACTGGTAATGACGCAGCTCAGCATCCACGTCCACCTGATCGTCGTTGGTCCACCAGACATCTGTTGTCCGACCATCTCTGCCGTCATGTCCATCGCGGAAATTTTTGACCTCGCAACTCGTCTCTCCCGCAATAGCGGTGTGAAAAGGGGATCTGGTGAATCGCAGCGCGGCAGGCATCGTGGACGACGGCGACGCCTTCGAATCACCGTCGTGGGCAACAGCTGAACTGTTGCACTTTGCTGTGGGGGCAGACAACTGCCGCATCGAACCTGCGGCGTAAGTGCCAGCGTACTCCGACAAAAAGAGACCGTCAGTGTTGTACAGCGGCAAACGACGAATCGACAACCCTGCTTCCCACATACAGGGTGCGTTGTACAGCTGCTGGTGGCAGCGTACGAGAAACAGAAGGTGGTGGCGCAGCACATCGCGCCGCTCGAGCGACTCCTGACGACACAACACTTCGCGCGCGTGGCCGTTGTGCAGACGGCGAATGTACGCACCGTAGAAGGGGCTATGGCGCCACGCACGCTGAATGCGCGTTGCTGCGCGCGATTGGCGCCGCTCGTAACGGAGCTGTGCAACACGGCTACTGCTGCTTCGAGCATGCAGAACCGCTTGCAGCGTACACAGAGCCTTTTCCACCGTCCCATCCGTCACCGTGCGGTGATGCAGGCTGACGTGCGTCAACCACTCGGCGTCCTCCTTCTCCTCCCATTCCTCTCTGTCACTAGCGTAAGTCGGTGAGGCACGGCACTGGCGCCTTGTGGCGCGGCGACGGTGAACCCACCCCCGCAGCGCGGCGACGAGCGTGCGTTTCGCAATCATCGCTCGCAGGCTGTCCAATCGTTCCATCCGATCCAGCTCCGCCTTGATGCGGTGCACCATCCGCGACTCCGCTGCAGGTGGCGCGGACGGCACGATGAGGATGTTGATGGGGTTGCCGCTGTCCTCAAAGCAGTCGTGCAAGAGGTTCGGCAACTCGTCACCGGAGTGGCGCTGCTGCAGAGTGGGTGAAACGATGCGTTGCAGCGCACGCCGCATGAGAAACACACGGGCCGCCCGCTGGAGCCGCGCGACCGCTACCGTGACAACTACGCCGCGCGCCAGACGTGGCGTGGTCGGCCGCCGACCATTTCCCTCCACAGTTCCAGCATCATAACCACCGCTGTCGCTGGGTGGATGTACTTGTGAGGAGTACGAAGATGGAGAAATGTTCTGATTGGAGGGGTTGTTGCCGCTGCTGTTACTTGCGCCGTTGCTGAGGCTGTTGCGGTAGCGAAGAGGGTCCGTTGCAGCAAAAGGCGACACGCTCAACCCTCCGTCGGCCTCCTGTGACGCTGACGCCGCACGACGCGGTTTATCGTTGCGTTGCGTGCCAGCTGATGTAAACGCCTTTTTCGTTTTCTTTCTCTGTGGTCGGTTCGATCCACTTCGCCGCTGTTTCTGATCTGCCTTCAGCACATTTGGAACTGCGCCTTTTGCCAAGGATGTGGAAGAGGAGAGTCGTGGTGCAGTTGCGTTGTCAGTAAAAGCAGCAGTGGGAATAGGTTGTGTTGATGTAGCGACGGGATGGGTATCCGCGCGAGGATTCTGCAACGAGCTTGGCTGCCTCCCTTGTTCAGCACTGACCGAAGTCCGTCCTCTCGGATTTTTTGATGACGCCCGCCGCTTTGCCAATCCAGCTGCTGTTTCCGGCATCTAAACAAGGATTGCTGTGCTTGGACAAACCAGCTGAATAACTATCTAGGTTCAACCTGGCGAGAAAGAAAAGGCACAGATGAGGCGCAAAATGTGAAATGATGTACTTTGTCTCATGCTGTTTCTGGTCGGGCAGCTCACCAGGCGATGAAAGCAACCTCGCTGCTCGCGCCCACGAACGAAGGCGTGGCGTTGACGGAGCTGTGACCATATTAACACATCTAATTGATCGAATCCTGTTTCTTTTTGTTGCTGTTTTCTTTGCTCAATTCTGCCTTCAAAAAACACTTTCCGTTCTCTTTTCCACTTCTCTTCCGCAGTTCATGTGAAGATAAAACAAGTAAACAAGACATAAAGCCACTGACCAAGCGACTTTTAAGTGCTTGAGGCATTAAAAGGTCGAACGACTTTCTGTAAGCAACACAATCCGCTAACACTCCTCCTCTTCTAGTTCACAGCTTGAGCGTGCCATTAGGAAACTGTGTTTCTCCGTAGCTGCCGAGCGAGTAAATCGGTGCGGCAAACGGCTCGTAGTCAGAGTAACACTTCGACATCACCGTGTCCACCGCACGCTCCGAAAATCCACGGCAGACTGGGTTGCGCTCGACCGCCATCACGGCACGGCGCCGCACGCACTTCGACCCGCTTTCAAATAAATTGAAACGGCCTTTGCGCATCTCCTCGCCCATGAAGCAATCGCCGCTTAACCGAGCAGCGCGAATCTCGCTACAGGCTTGGTGCTGGCAATCGGAGCTCTCGATTATGCCTCGGGCGTCATCAAAGGCGTGGATCAGCTCGTGGCGGATGTTACGCTCGACCTGATGCAGAACAGCCTGCTGCGACTCCACGAGAAGTTGTTGCAACAGCTGAGGCGACGCCAGGGAGGATGACGACAATGTGGTGCCAGCAGAGGACGACAACGTTGACGTTAACGGTGTTGGCGCTGAGGCTACACTGTCCTTCGCCCCTTCTGCTTCCTTTTTTTTTAGAAACGCCTCAGCGCGCTTTGCGCTGAAGAGCTGTATGATGTGGTCCTCCAGCAGCACTACGTCCTTCGCTTTGCAGTCTGCACGGGCACTGCGCCACATGTAACCTGCAAAGACGCGGTCCGGCGTCAGCCCCACCACATCGCGAACGGCTTCTTGGTGAGGCACGAGTGGCAGGCACTTTATACGGTCGCGTTGAAAGATTGTGCTGGTGATTTCTTCGATGCTCTTGATCATATACTGCACGGTGTTCACGTTGCGAAGGACGTACTCAACGGCGCCTTCGCAGACATCGTGTGGGTTGTAAAGGGCATTGACTCCGATATCCGACTTGGGGTTAGTGTGCCCCTCCGCAGACGACGGTGACGAGGACGATACTGGGGAACGGGACTCGGCCATAGTAAGTAAGTAATAAATCGGTCAGAGAAAACTCTACTTTGTTAACGCGACAAGTGAATGTCAGCGATGTGTAATTAATACTCTCTTTTTCTCTTTTGAAAATGCAAAAAGCGGATAAAAAAGAAAAAGACAAGAAACAGACGGTTAGAAGATTGTAGCATGGATGACAAAAGAAAGGATGTATTTACCTCTTATTGTTTGTGTGTGTGTGATTGGCCACAACAAGAGAAGCAGGAGGACGCATCTGAGGCCGCGCAACAACAGAGCCCTCCGAAAAAGGTTCTGACTTTATCTGCTTCCGAAGAAGCAGAACCTAAAGTGAAAGATATTCCTCCTGAGGATTTGGTGCTTAACTATTCGCGTTCAATTTTTACTACTTTTTTTTTAATTTCTTCAATGTATGAGGGCAGCTGGTCTGCCCGGACAACAGTGTTGAAACGCCGGAGAAAAAACAACCAAAATGAAAACAGCAAAAGAAGAACATAGGGAAAAGTGAAAAGCTAGCGAAAGAGGAGAGGGTAAGCAAAGACCACAAAAAAAAAAAAATTGCGAGGCAACCTCCGTGCTGGCATTTTATAAGCGTGGAACATAATAGTGAGAACAAATAGTGATAACAAAACACACACGAACATGATGTACCTTGTGATGGCAAACAACCAGGAAATCAAAAGCGTCGCACGGTCAGCTCTGCACTCTGACGACGACTAAATAGATAAGGATGCAAAAGATCTCGTTTGTGGAACAAGAAAAGGTAGCAAAGTTGGCTAAAAACCAGCAGCAGTTAATTGCGAGAAAAACACACGGCGAAAGTACATCACAAAACCAAAAAGAAAGTAGCCGACACTGCTTTCTTTCAGCAATGACACAACGCAATCCCGGCAGTGGCTTAATTAGCATTCCATTTTAGAGATAAGAGGGAAAAGTGAAGAAAAATGCTGTAATTGTTTCATTTACTGACTTGGTTCTAAGACTGCTTTGCAAAGGAGAGGAAGAAAACTCAGCCCATGAGCTAGTGAGATGAATGACACCACTATAATATTAGTCAGTCAAGGCAAACAAGCGCTGAAGAACTTGAGAAGTAAAAAGAAAAGAAACTGAAGACAGCGACGAAGACAGGGTGATAATTAGCAACAAAACAAAGTACTACTCCTTTCGAACAACCCAGCCACCAACAGTAGAGAAAACAAAAGGAGAGGAAATCACAAAGACATAGATATAATAGGGTCTTTTATTCAGGAATAAAGGAACGAAAAGGACAAGAAAAAGACAATGTGAGCTTACGCAGCGAAAGGGAAAAAACGAGTGAAGGTACACGCAGGTGAATTTCTTTCCAACTGACAGACACAACGACAAGGAACGTTTAGCTTGAAGACCCGAACTTTGAAAGTGTGTAACACGAGTGTGAAGATCTCCGTTGTTTGATCGTTCAAAGTGCTTTTGAAGATATTCTTTAGAGTTGTGTTTTCCGAGCCACGAAGTCGTTCTGTTCACAAGTAAAACATCTGCTCAGCTGCCTATGGCGGTACATTTCTTTCTGCTGCTTCACTGACACATTGTGTTATGGAAAACAGGGAAAAGAAGACTAGAAAAAGAAAAACAAGGAAGAACAGTCGCTTACGTTAGCATTCAACGGAGCATTGCCGGTCTGATCAACTGTTTCCCCCTCTTGTACTACTTTTCTACATACTATGATACGCACTAGAAAAGGAAAACGAAAGAAGGAGGGCTACACGCTGGAAGGAACAAACCAAGAGAAAAAAACCCAGTTTGTTGAGGAAGGAGAAACAGAGGAGTAAGCCCAACAACGCATGAATAAAACGAGGCTCTCAGAAACGTGGAACACTTTCGTCTCTTGTAGATTTTTGTGGTGGCCCGAAAAAGAGAAAAGGTAGTTTAGCACACACGTAAGTAGCACAAAGATGAAATGAAAAGAGAGTGTGCCCTACCTTTGTTACACCAACGAAACCGCATCAAAGCAAAGAAAGCTACGTAGCTGTTTGCAGCAAAGCAAAGTTAAGGGAAAGGGTGGGAGAGAATAAAAGCATGCGTGGCCGTGGCGTGTGCTGGCCTTCGGGAAACAACAAAAGAAGAAACAACAAGTAAACAGATAAAGTTGAAATTCTG
Organism: Crithidia expoeki; assembly: GCA_900240875.1. Lineage (NCBI taxonomy): Eukaryota > Euglenozoa > Kinetoplastea > Trypanosomatida > Trypanosomatidae > Crithidia > Crithidia expoeki. The sequence continues at coordinate 181,433 of OESE01000222.1, forward strand.
GGAAAAGAGAAGTTGAGGTATTAAGGAAAAAAGCACCGATTTCAGGAGCGAAAAGGGGAAGCGAAGACATGCAAGGGTCTTGTCCGACACCTCACGTGGAAAACGAGAACTCTTGAATTCCCTAAAGTAGGCACGCCATGCCTGCGTACAGCTGGAGTAGCACTTTTGCGCAACGAAGCTCTCACCCACGGAAGCAAGGAGCGATAAACAAACCTTTTTCTTCTGCTACCTCTCTCTTCGTGTTGCTTGGCGGACTCAGGGAGTGCGCCAGTGCCGCCACTAACGCGCGCGCGGAGCCCAGAAGCAGACAGGCTTCATTTGTCAATAAACTACGTGAATGAGCCTGCAAAGTCCGCATGACCCCAACCAGAAGCACGAAAAGAGAAAACGAATTGCAGGCAAGAAACGAAGGGAACTCTTCCTCCCTTTTTTTAGCCGCCCTGAACACACGGTCGTTTAAGCCACTTGTAAGCAAGAGAGAAAGCAAGAACAACACAGTATCTACTTTCTTTTCTATTGCTGTTTGTTTAGAAGCGCGCGTACTGCACCCAGTCAACCTCGCTGCTGTTGTTGTTCGCCGTGTGGTATGTGGCGGAGAACTCCGTGTACTTGCCCGCCGAAGCGTACGACGCTCCGGCGTTGCTGCCGGCACGGCGCTGTGTCTGGTTGGAGAGCTGCGAGCTTCCTCCTTCGTGGGTCTTGGCCGACTGCATGACAATCGACACGACGCGGCGCAGCCGCTCCAGACCCTCCTCGCTATCCTCGTCGTTGTTGTCCATGAAAAGCGGGCTGCTCGCGAAGGTGCTGTACGCGAGGGGTTGCGTCGTTTTTGGCTGCGCGCCGCTGCTGCCGCGGTTGATAGCGAACTCGAGGGCATTGAAGGCGTCCGCCTTACCTGCCGTCGCTTGCTCGGCGTCTTCGCCGCGGCTGAAAAGGGTACTAAGGAAGTTGCGCACGTTAGCCGCTGCGAGGGCCTCCTCCTTCTGTTCTTGTTGGGTCGCCGGCTCGGCGATGGACTTCACGAAGTCGGCCAGCACCGGCGAGACAGCGCCATCGCGGCACAACAACGGAGCAGCGGCAGCTCCCGTCTCCGCCACTTCCACCGAGGCGGGGTGCGTGGGGACCACCGATGTCGCCTCCGTCATCGCCAGCGACTGCACAGCGATGGGCGCTTGCACGGGCTGCAGCAACGGCGTCACCGGCAGTGCGTCCTCGCCGACCGGCACGAGCGGGTGTACCTTGAATTCCCCGCGCTGGGAATTCACTGTGGTGGCGGTGGTGGTAGGGGCCGTCGCTGTCTCGAGGCTGCTCGCGGTGTCGCGCAGCGGACTCGTCGTAACGGGCTTCGGCGGCACCGGCGTGGTCGACATCAGCAGCGCCGTCTCCACCGGGCTGGTGGCGATGGCCACCGGCGGGGCGACGTTACGGAAGGCGTCCAGCGTGGGGGCGCTGCTGCGAAAGCGCGAAGTGAAAGAAAGGTCGCTCCAGAGCGGCCTCGGAGCACGGCACGCCACGCCGTCAATCGCTGCAGGCGGCGAGAGAATGTGCTTGGCACCAGCCGCCGTCTTCTGCGGCAGCGGAGGGACGCTGCTGAAGGCGTTCCACGTATCGCTACCGACTGCCAGCGGACGCGGCGGCTCGCGGCGGACGGCCGGCGTCGACGCTTCAACGACGCCGGACTTGGAGAAGTGCTCCAGCGAGAGCTGCGCGTCAACGGGCATCACACGCTGCGGCGGTGAGTCCAGCGCGTCGAGGGCTTTGGGCGGGGAGGGCACGTGGCCGGAGGCAGCGGCGCGGCTCACGTTCGACGCCTCCTTCGAGGTCGTCGCTGGGGCAGCGGCAGGGGCACGGTAGAACAAGCTGAAGAAACTTTTGGCAGCCGGCACGGGGGCGTCAATAGCAGCCAGCCAGCAGGCGTGGAGCTGACGCGACGGGGGCCGGCGGGGCCAACACGGGCCGTGCCGCCGCGACCTGCTGGCTGCTGGAGAAGGACGACATCCAGTCGGGGTTGCCGACAAGATGTAGGCGGGAGAACATGCCGTTATTGGCGGCGCCTACGGCGTCTAACCCGACGAGGCCCGTCGAAAGGGCGTGGAAGCTGGAATCAGCGTTCGACGGCATCTTTGTATGTGTGTACGGCACAGCGTGCTTTTTTTCCCTAACTTGAAATGTTTTAGAACGGGTAGGAAAAAGAGAAATGAAGTAGTGCGGGAATGAAAAAGGAGAAAAGGTGTGGGGGAAAACAAAACAGAAAAGCGTGCTAAATCCTATTAAAAACAAAAGAAGTGGTCAGAATGACCAAAGTTGAGACTTGAAATAGTGATCAGAAAGGTTCGAAAAAGGGAAATAGTGGTATGTGAAACGCAGTAGAACTGTGTCGCAAGTACAAAATACTAGTGTGGAGAAAAAAAATCTACTGAGTGCGCAGGGTTTTTTTTTATTGTTACGAAGAGGGAGAAGACAGCAAAATAAGAAAAATGGTGCAGGAGATCAAGAAAAGTACGGATGATTGGTACAAAAAGGATTAGGGGAGTTCACTGGCGGGACAACTTTTTTTTTACTTACGACTCCTCGGTGTACGTTAATAACCGTTAGCCATCGATGTGACACAAAGCGCAGCATCGACAGCTCATGCAAGCTGCAGCTGTTCTGCCATTTGATCAGTGCCGCAGAATGTTGGGTTTTGATCAGCAAAAACTTGTGATTACGTGTGCGTGGTTGTGGCGTTCAACTGCCGCAAACAGAGTTGTGGCACACAGTAGGCACAGGAGAGTAATAAATAAGCAACAACGCCAAGAGAGAGATAAATGACACCAAAAAGACCTATACGCGTGCATGTGGGTGTCTTACGTTGGCACACACCATTTTGGTGATACGTGTCTATCGACACGACTGCATTTGACACTCAAAGAAAAACGCAACTCAGGACAAAAAGCAGCTAAAAAAAAAATGCTAGGAGAATTCGTCGAAACAAGTGCTTCTCTTTTAGGCCAAAAAGCCCGAGTTGGCCCACTCCGCGGCAGCAGCGCTGTTTGTCGGCTTAGCCTCATCCCACGGGCCGTTGATCTGCGTCTTGACACTGCTGTGCATACGCACAAACAGCCACGGAATGCCAAAGGAGATCATCAGCACCGCCACAATGAAGAAGATAGCGAGAATTGGAATTTGCGTTAAGCACCCCACGGCGAGCCCGACTAGTCCGCACGTGACGGCGACGTGCACGGTAAAAGAGTTGTACTTAATGAGGTGCCGCACAATGGGAGACAGCGAAAAGCACACGATGCCGAAGCAGATCAGCGCGCCACTAGCTAGCGGACTTGATATGCGCGAGGCCATGAGCGTCACGCAGCAGATAGCCATGTTAACTGACAAGTTCGGGTCAAAACGCTGCGTGTACGCGTTGAGGTAACTGTAGTCAGTCAGCAGCACATGCATGGACATCGTGAGCACCGACAGCGCGACAATCGTGTCGTCGCTGTAGGTGACGGTGAGAGTGCTCAGAATGGGACTCAACAGCGACAACATTGTCACAAGGCTCAGCACCTGCCGGCCAAAGACCCAGGAGTAGAAAAGCCACCACGACGGCGGCGCTGGCGGCGGCGGACCACGCGGGCTCGAACTGCCCGATCGCTCATCCATCTCACACTGCATGTTTTGGTGGCACTGGTAGATAACAAAACAGACCAGCGCGGCCACCAGACTCAGAACGTCAATACCGATGAGGGTGTACGTGCCGATGGATCCGGTGAAGACACCCATGAAGGCGTGGCAGAAAAGCACCACAACGGAGATCTCCTGTGTGATGGCGAGTGTGTTAATCACCACATTCGCGTACTTGTAGTCCTTGATATCCTTGTTTTGACTCAGCTCCTCGAGAAACTGATGCGGGTCTACGTAGTTGTCCTCGAAGGGTTGTTTTTCATACAGGACCTTTCGCCACAACGGCGCCGCACCGCAGGCGGTGACGGCGGGTTTCGATGGTACACGCTGGTGGTGACTGTACAGATGACCGGGTGCAAAGTGGACGTGTCCTGCAGCTCCGTGTTCCCGCCGTTCCGTGCCCGTGTTATTGTTGTTGGTATTCTCATCGGTAGTCGGCGAAGGCGAATCGGTGGTCCTTCCCTGTGGGCAGCGCTCCAGCTGCTGCGACGAGTCCAGCGACTCTGTGGAGGCGGAGTGCAGCGACATGAGGGTAAAAGGAATAGTTTATAGATGCGTACTTGGGAATACGGTTTTGCATAATTATTGTTATTACCACTGTTCTTCTTCCTTTCAAACAGAATTATTACTAGAAAGCAGAAGGTGGAAGGCAGCAGCAAAAGGAACGGTAATGGCATGCACGCGGCGATACCGGAGAGCAACAGAGCATCAACGAGTAATAGGCTAAGCTGAACACTAGTACGCCTGCATATTTACTGCTTGCTGACAGATTTGACACACAAGTTCAAAGATCAGCTGCCCCGCGCTTTGCAGCAAAACAACTAAAAATCGTTAGTAGCAGAAAGCAGCAAAGTTCACTTTCAATGAGGTAAACTAAAACTTGCGGGTTTAATGTACCGCGGCTGTTTCGCTCGTTGGGCACACATGAAACGCGCTTAAAAAAGCAGGCAGACAGTACAATGGCATGGAAAGGCAAGCGAAAAGGGGAAAAAATGCTGTGTTTTAAAACGGGGACCGCGAAGCAAGAAAAGCTCACCCAATGACAGATTGCAGCAGAAGCAGCTGGCCGTTCTCGGTTCCAGCGACAACGACCTGCGGATACAACGGGTGTACCGAGAGACTCGACACGACGCGGTCAGCTGGCATCGGCACCGTCTTGACCACCTCTAGAAAAAACGAATGCACGTACGCAATGCACGGCGTGGCGACCGCCTGACGAGCTGGCGGTACTGTTGTTGCTGCTGCTGGTGCTGGTTCGTCCCCTTTTTTACCGGGCGCCCCGCGTGAGCCGCGCTTCTTTGTCGTACCAGCGGCGGCGGTGGCGGTGCATTCGTGAACGTACGGGTGGGGTTGGCACGCCATCAAGAAGTACTGACACGGTGTTACTGCCCACGCTGTTACCCGACCGGGCGGCGTGAAAGTGCGCAACAGAGCACCATTGATGCTGTACTGGTGCACGCAGCCGTCCTCGTTCGACAAAAAGACGATGTTCGGTACGTAGCAGTTCTCCTGCACCAGCACACGGTGGATGGGTGCGCTGTGCGGGTGCCTTATGACGCGGTCGAGGATGCCGGTGCTCAGCGAATGCAACATAAGCACGCCGTCCAGCGACGCCGTGGCGACGATGTCGAGTGTGCTGCTCACGTCTGCCGCCGACGGCAAGTCCTCGTGGCCGTATATAGTGAAGAGCAACTCCACCTCTAGCTGTTGCCGACCCGGCCAGAGCTGGCAGGACCAAACCGCGAAAGTCGTGTCCTCTGCGCCAGTCACGAGGTAGCGACTGTCGCCGGTGCGCACTACAAACGTGACGCGGCCGTGGTGCGCACGCATACACACGTCACCGGCAGCACCAGAGAGACACCGAATCATCACGGAATTGTCGTAGAGGCCGCCGAGCACGAGAAACACCTCGTTGTCGTAGCACAGCAACGCGACGCTTGAGGCGGTGGAGGAACCGTCGGCGTATGGAGAGTTGTTCGGAATGATGCCCGCCGGGATCGGCGCGAGGCGCCGCTCGTATTCCTCACTGACGTCGAAGCTGCCAGTTTCAGCACTACCAAGAGACGCGCGACAGGCGCTCGTCGGAACCCCTGCTGCCACACCACCTGGTGCGAGCGGCAGCGGCTGGCCTGCGTGCGAAAGCTGCATTGCCCGCTCGGGTAACAAAGACGGCCCCCATTGTGGCACGGGCGATCGGCTGTCGCAGCACGGCTGTCCAGTCACGGCAGCCAGAGGTGGGGACATTGTCGTGCCACGAGGCCCTGTTGCTGCTGATGTTGTTGTCGTCGGCGGAGCCGCGGCAACAGCAGAAGCACCGGCCGGGATGGATGACTGTCGGATTAAGTTGAGGTGCATCCGCAGCGACGCAGCACTTCCGTTGCCGGTGATGACGAGCACCTTGTCAGTAGCCAGCACGGCCACCTTCGCCACACGTACGCAGCCCCACCGCAGCGGCAGCACCTTCACGTGCGTCGGCAGCAACAGCGGGTCCGCCCACTCCAACAAAGGTCGCGACTGGTGAGGCTGGCGAAAGAGCTGGATCGGCGTTTGGCCGATGTTGTCGAGGGAGTCGATCAGCAGTTGGTGGTCGACGGTGCTGGCGCCGCGGTTCTTGTCCAGCTCCTCGTACGAGTGCCAGTTGAAGACATTCAGCGCGTCAATCGCGTCCTTGCCGCGCTGCTTGTAGCCAAAAATGAGGTCGATCCATTCATGCAGGTGGGCAGAGACGTACGGGCTCTCCAGGGCTTCACGCATGCGGTAAGTGAACGTGTAGGGGTCGTTGTGGGCCCACGGCGGGAGCTGCAGGTCGTCCATCCGCGTCCGGTCTTGCCGGTGACCAAAGTCAACGCGGTTTACATTGAAGCAGAGCTCTGGCAGGTAGAAGAGCTCGGGGATCAGCTCCCGCACGTCCTGCGTGCTCGTCGTCACCGCCTTAAAGCTTGCCTCCACGGAGTGGAACATGCGGTCTGCGTGATCAAAGTGGCCGCCCTGCAGCAGAATGGAGAGCGTCGTGTAGGGCGGTAGGCGAACAAGAAAGTACAGCGTGACGGCGGGAGAGCTGTAGTGGGTAAAGTAGTGCGACGGCACATCACCGAGTTCTTTCATCTCCGTGTAGCGTTCCCGCACCATGGCCCTGCGCTCCTCACTGCCGCACGCGCCCATCGGCAACGACAGGTCGCGAAACGTCCCTGGGTTCGTCAGGTCGAGCTCGTTACTCGTGTAGTCGGCCAGGACCCATGGGAAGACGGGGTACTGCGTCATGTCATTCAACGTCCGCCCGGCCAACAGGTTCAGCACGAGCAGGTAATCGAAGTTGGAGAGAAAGCGGTTGCGCCAGAGCGTCATCGCACGCAGCCGCATCGGCTCACGCCGCGGGTTTTCCTGCAGCACGTACACTGTGTGTCGGCTGCTGCCACCGCCGGCGACTTGGCGGATCAGCGATGGCACCGTCGCCGTCACCATACCCGTTACACTACGCGGAAAGGAAGTGGCCACGAAGGGGTACCACGGCGCCACGCCGACCCGCAGCGCCTGCAGCGCAGCGTTCATTGTTTGTGTGTCTGCAAAGTTGATGAAGTAGCTGCGCCGATCACGCGTCCACACCTCGAGCGCGGTGCGCCGCATGCGGAATCGTCGCCCGGGCGCAATCTGCGTTACGTAACTCAAGTGAAAACTGAAGGTGCGCGGCCGCAGAAGGTACGGCCTGGCGTCTTCGCTGACGACCTGGTTATACGCCTTGTTCTCGTCGTCAATCAACACAAACACCTCTGAGCCGCGCACTGTGAAACTGGCGCTCCAGCAATGCATCATGTACGGCACCTCGCATGGAACAGAAAGGACGGACTGAATGATAGGGTTGCACGCCGCAGTAGCCGTACCAGGGGTAGCTGCCGCCGACGGGCACCTGTGTAGCTGGTCCAGCGCCGTGGTCTCGCAGTTCGGTAACTCGTTGAGCGGCGCGGCGGTGTGAAGCCGCATCTCTTCATCCGCACTCAGCCTCAACAGGTCCTCCTCTGCCGCAGGGTCATCGTCCTCGGGCACCTGCAGCAACACGGCCTCACCACCTCGTAGACGCAGCTGCGAGGCACGGCCAAAGCTGCCGGTGCCGCTGACGCCGGTGGCCACCTCTGTTCCGTCGCCACCGAAAGCGGTGATGGTCTCCGTGGTAAGATTGCACGAGTTGCCCACCGAGGCATTCTCACGTGCCCGCGATGTGGAGGACGAGTACGAGGCCATCGACACTCCCTTGTAGCATGTGTCATCGCGATCAAAAACAAGTTTGCGGTGTACCAGCGCCTGCTGCTCCTGAGAGGACAGCTTCACATACTTCACCATGTAATTCTGACGCTGTTGCTGGTGTTGCTCCTGTGGTCCCGACGTCTCCAGGTTCCAAACCGTTCCGCGCAGCGCCGTTGTGAAGTGGGTCCACGTGGACGCGCGCGCCGCAGCCGTCACCTTCTTCGCCGCCGAGGGTAGGAAGAAGCTGGTGAAGGACGTGTCGGCAGACTTGTCAGCGTTGATGGAACTGTTCTCGCTACCTTGTGTGGCAGAAGCAGCACCAGCGTTGAGTCCCCCGTCCTTGTGCAGGTGCCCCGACGACGACATGAGTACTTTAATGTTATCCTGCACGAGCCGTCGCGAGAGGCTGTTCTCGCAAAAGAGATCCCGTAGGCGGTGCTGCATCCATCGCTGCTCTTGGAGCAGCTCGCCAGCGAGGGCCTTGTGGGTCATCTGCTCCCGCTCTACTGCGATAAGGCAGCGCTCCAGGAAGGCGTTGTAGTCGGCCCGCGAGGCAACCTCGGCGAACGCCTCCACGGTACAACGCGGGTTGGCTTGGTGGTCACACAGCCACTGCAGCGTCGAAATGCCGGATGTGAACACCTCGCCGGTGATGTCACGCATAGAAGAGGAAGAAGGCGATAAGGCGCCAGCGCGGTCCCCGTTCACCTCGCTGCGACGACGCGGCAACTGGGTCTGCTGCTGCCACAGTGCTCTCGGTCTCATCGAACGCAACGCACTCGTTGCGGCAAACGCCGGCAGCTGCTCGAATGAAAGACGGAAAATCTCTACGAGCGACTTTATGCGGTCGACTAGCGCGGCGTTCGCGTTCGGGTAGGTGGGGCTGCCGCCATATTCCGCGGCGTGCAGGCGGCGCAACAGCAGGTCGTGCAGATCGTGAACCAGCGTCATGCTCACTGCGATCGGCGAGTGCTCATGAGCCTCGTCGGCGTTGACAGCGCGCTTCAGCAGCAAAAATCCTCCACCGTGGTGACTGCGGTCGACACGTGCGATGAAAACGTCGATGAGGTGAATTATACTCTCCAGCGCACTGGGTGACCGCAGCGTCATACGGCATATCACCTGTAGCAGTCGCCCAAACAAGCGCAACATGCCGCCTTTCAGCACCGGCGAGCTCACGTGACTCGGGTGGTGCGACCCGTTCACGATGCCACCGTTGCCCGACGCAGCACTCATCACGGCAGCGAGGAGGGCATCGCCAGGGCTGCTGGAGCCGCCAGCAGCACCGACCTTCGCGCCGCCGCCGTCGCTGAGGGAGATGCTGGTCATGTTGCCGTTGCTGCCGATATGCAGCAAGGCACTGTGGGTGCACAACAGCTCCGCGCACTTGGCGGCCAGCGGCAAGTGCAGCCAACGCCCGTCCGGGCTGCGGAGAATCGCCCGCCGCACATCGCCTTGCGGGTCGTCTTCCTCGCAGGCATAGTAAACGCCGTCGAGGGTGCGCGCTGTTGCTGCTGGTGATGTTGTTGCCACTTTGGCGGAAGTTGGCGCTGCAGAGACGCTGCTATCGCTGCTGTTGATCCCTTCGCAAGCGCACTCTGTCGGGTTTGCGTCCACAGAAAGCAGGGTCAGCTCCTCCCATTCCGTGTAGCTGCCACGCGACGGCAGCGTGAGCACGAAGCTTTCCAAGGGTGATGACGACGACAGCGATGCGGTGTTCGAGAAGAGCGCGGGTACGTTGGCGGCGGCGACGGACTCGCACTTGGCAGACGTCGCAGCGTAGAAGAGGACGATTTCTACTACGCGGAAGAAGTTGCACAGGTTCACGAGCGCCGTGGGGGTGTTGAGACCGATGAGCGAGGTGGAGGGGGAAGAGGAATTGGAAGCTGCCGTGCTTGGAGGCTTTATGTTCCCAGTCCCTCCGCTGGTGTGGATGCCATCAGTCTCAAAGAGCATCGACGTGGCACACCCACCACCTGCCGCTGCTGCACTTTCTGTACACTCACCGTTGTTGGTGTTCGTGCCAAACTTCATGCGCTCGCTCCGCTGCGCGAGTAAACGACTGCGGTAGCGATCGGCAATACTGCACAGGACCTGATTTAAGAGGCGGTGCAATCGCTGCTCCCGCAGATAAGCGGCCACCAGCGCGAGCTCAGTGGCGCCGAACGACTCGTGCAGCAACGCCTGAAAGAGGGTGTAAGACAGAATCATGGAGGTCGTGGTGAAGAGCAGCCCGGAGCTACGCAGGGGTGCACGAAGTTCAGAGTTGCTGTTGGGTGTAACGGCTTTTCGTTCTCCGGTGATGTTGTCCGTCGCCGCCGCTGCTGTTGCTGACGACATTTCGACTTTGTTGGGTGACAGGGACACGGATGGCTCCGCAGTGCTGCAGGAACCAGCAAATACGCCAGCCAGCGAAACGTACCACCCACGTACCGTGATGACGCGGCGCCATGCCTGTGCGTCGCTCTTCAGCAGCACTGCCAGATCTGTCAGGACGTACGCTTTTAGCTTTGCATCGGAACTGCGTTTCATCAACATCAGCAACGGTAGAAGCACCGCGGCAAACTTTAGCGTGTGTGACTCGTCCAGCGGGGTGTACGACGTCGGCAATTCTGGCACATCAAACTGACCGACCAGCCCGCAGCGCAGCGCCAGGTACACCGAAAGGTTCACCGGGTACGGTTGCAATACATCTTTGAGCCAGGACAGCGATACCTCCTCCACGACATGCACCACCGTGTCGCGGCTGGCCAACAGCACCGGGTTCATCAGCTCCTGTGTTCGCTTCGAACGGAACACGACGTACAGTAACTGCAGGAGCGCCTCCACCCGCACTGCTTCGCTCGGTGACTCCTTGATGTACGGAATGAGCGTGACAGCGTAGTTCTTTCGGCCCAGCAGTTGCACAAAGAATGGCGACGCAGTTGACGCTACGAGGTGGCGCACACGGCGCAGGATACGCAGCTGCACCGCCTCCTTCGAGCACGTCCAGCGGAGATTTTCGACAAGGCACTGCAGGGACTGCGCCTCGCTGATCGTGACGGACGGCGTGGTGAGTGCCTCGAAGTACGACATCCACTTGTGCTCGAGACCGCGTAGTGTGCATGACGCCGCACCGGCGACGGCCGGCGACGAAGACGATACTGATGTTGACGGGTGTTGTTGCGCCCTTTCTACTGATGCTGCCTCGTTGCCTGTTTCCTCCACTTCCTCGGACGTCACCCGCAGCACCTCAGCCGCAACAAACATCGACGTGCCCAGTGAGCGCAAGCACGACAAGGCTTCGGGGTGAGCGCGCAAAAACGAAAGCTGCACGTCCACCCATGTCAGCTGAACTACCCGCGGTGCGGCGTGAATCACCTCGGAGGATAGAAAAAGGTTTGTCAAGGCGTCCTCGAACAGGCGCGGAAACGGAGTCAGCGCCTCGATCAGCTGCAGCAGCGCGTCCGGCACAACAACCTGCAAAGAAGGCCCCAGCAGCTGTAGAACTTGACCAAAGAAAACAAAGAGCCCCGAGTCAACCATCTCGTTGCGGATGGCCTCGTTGGAAGCCAGAGCAGGAATTAGCTCCAGCACCCACAGAATCGCCGCGTTCGACGCGTCCACTGTGCCTGCATCGTAGGTTTCCCCAGTGTGGGCTGAGGGCACCGTCACCCACGACGGCAACACGGGTGGCTCGCGGTCGTTCGGGGCGAGGGCGACGAGCCCGCGAAAGGAGATGGGCAGTGTCGGGTTCACCAGCAGCGTGCAGAGGGGCATCACTACGCTGGGCAGCGCCCCGAGCAGCCCCATCGAGTCCAAGACCCGCTGCGTGCTGCACACCAACGTGCCCTCGAAAGCGAAGAGGCGACTCCCACGCCCGGAGCGGCCGCGCAGTACTGCGGCGAGGTTGTACAGATGACCGTGGTCACTGAGCCGCGTGTCTACGCGCAGCGTCGCCCGGTCCACCAACCACTGCTCCGTCCCTGAGTCTGCAACCCTGCTGCTAAAACCACCACCAGTATCACCGCTGGTGCTTATGTAACCGCCGGCACCCGACCATCGGCTGTTGATTGCAGCAGCGACGGCAGCACCGACAAGCGCCACAGGGTGCGTGAGCGGGGTGGTGACGTGGATGGACGTAGTCGCCGTCCACGCCGCCGGCTCCGCCCCCCTGGCGGCGTTCTTCAGTATCCTCTGCTCCCGCTCCTGTAGCACAAAAGGGAAGAAGTACACGGTGGACACCTGCCCGTAGAAGGCGTGTGCGACGCTGACCCGGTCTACCTCGTGACCGAGGCAGCCAACGTAGAGGTAGCCACGCGACATGAGGGGGTAGGCGACCTGCGGCACAGTGACGGCGTCGTTGTCGTTCACGGTCAAGTGCAGCTGCCCGCCCGCAGCGGTTGCCAGGAAGGCAGCCGGGCGATGTGAAAAGATGACCTGCGACCACTCACGCGATGGCAGCACCGCCGCGACGTGGACGCGTACCTCCTGCTGCTGCAGGCTACGATACTGTACGAAGAGGCGGCCAGTGTGTCGCTCCACGAGGAGCGCCAGCACAGTGGTGCGATCGACCGTGCGTAAGGAGAAAACGCAGGCGCAGCAGGCAGCGCCGGTGTGCGGGTGCTCGCGTGTCGCCTGCTGCCCGACAGTCTCCCCCGCTACACTCTCTTCGTGTTCTGCCGTGGCAACCGTAGTGCCGATCTCACCTTCCCAACGCACGTATAGGGATACGGAGTAACCTTCGAGCGGGAACTCGGGGAGGGCAGCGCGGAAGCCGGTAGGCCCGCAACCGCGGTGCAGCGTCAGGAAATGCGGTGGGCTACGGTTTTGTACCTGTGGAAGCGGCGCAGGAATGGTCTGCGCTGCAGCACTCAGCAGCTGGACCACCAGTGGAACGAGAGCCTGGCGCTCACGCAGTTGCTGGGAGTGGATCACGAGCATCAGCAGCTGCTTCAATTGACGAACGTCGATATGGAATTGCGCCAACATTACCAACAGACGTACCAACATCGCATCAAGGCGTGTAGACGCTGCGGCGGCTGCAGACGACGATGCAGAGGACGCAGTACCGTTCATTCGGGCGTCACTGCTGGCGTTGGAAGACGGCGGCAGCAGTGCTACGACGGGCAGTAACTGGTGCAGCATCTCGTGCAAACTCGTGCTGGCGGCCAGGTAAAGACTTGTCTGACAAGACGCAACGGTGTGCGTCAAGGTGCGGAGAATCTGGCGTAGTCCGTGTTGCTGAGTAGCCGTCAGCGACGTACTTGAGAAGCGCTTGAGCATAGCTGCTAGCAGTAGCGGATTCTGCAGAGACCAGGCACAAGGGACTGTGTGATGCTGCGGTGTGGTAGGCAAGTCATTGGTCAACACGCCGTCCAGAAACGCATCCAAGGCATCGATGGACTCATAGACGAGGTAAGAACAAAGGCGGACAAACGCGCTCTCGTCTGACGCCTCCTCGTCAGTCTTGCCCGTCTCGCTGCTGTGCCGCCATGTGCCGCTTGCGGTGCGGTGCGCCGTCGCCGTCCACGCATTCGCGATGCAGTCCACGAGTGCCTCCTCGTTAATAGTGTTGCGGTACAATACTTCGCGTTGTGTCGGGTTGGCCTTAACGAGACCGACCAGCACTTTCGTGATGAGGGTGACGCTCTCACGTGTCGTATAGGTGCCTCCCTCGCTGTTGTCGGAGAACGCAGCCAGCCCTGTCGCCGTCCCCCTCATGGTCGACGGCGGCATCGAATCATCTTTGTCAGGCGATACCGCGTCATCGGCAGTGAGCAGGGTACGCACCGAACCCGGTGCGTCGACTGATGGGAGGGCAAACGAGGCCGCGGAGGATGTCGTGGTCACCGGTGACGACATCCTCGACGTCCATGACTGCGCGAGGCGGTGCAACAGTAGGGCGTAAACGTGCATGCTGCTCTCCCGGCTGGCCTCGAAGAGGCCCTGCTGCAGCGTGCGCAGCGGCAGCAGCTCCTCTGCGTTGCTAAGGGCACCAAAGGCATTGGCCAGCGCGGCGAGGGTAGCCAGCAGCACTGACTCCCGCTCGGTGTCGCCGGCGGTAACAACAGACGGAAACGCCACGGCCGACGTAGCCAAAGCCCCGTTAGCATACGTTGCAGCGATGGCGTTGTGCGTGGGCAGCGGTCCGTTCACGCACTCATTTAGTACACACCACAGCACCTCACACAGCTTGCGGCAGTGTCTAGGCACGGTGTGCATATCAATCGCAGCGGCGATGCTACCGGCGTCCGTCGTGGTGGTGGTGGTGGTGCTGTTGCTGCTGTTCAGCGCAGCTTTGCTTGCTGTCCCGAGCCCCGTGAAAGCCGCCGCCGCCGTTGCGGCTACCTCATGTGAGTCATTTGACACGTCCTCGGTAAAAGAGTAGATAAGGGGTTGGCACAGCAACAACGTCAGCAGCTCCTGTCCCCCCCGGCGCAACAGCGGTTGCCAGAGGACACCCAGAAGCAACGGCTTTGCACACGATGCCGCCATGTGCACTCGGGCCTGCGGATCGTTGAGGAGCTCTCGCAGCACGCACATGGTCCACCGAAACGACACGTCCTGCGGACCGGATACTGCGGCGGCGACGGCAGAGGTGAGGGACGCCTGAAGGAGATACTCCGTTCCACCGCACCGCACGAGAGCCTCGCTCACGATGGAGGAAGCTGCGGCAGCCACCGCCGACGGCACCTCCTCCCCCTGCTCGGCAGGTTGAGTAGCGCCACAGGTAGATCCTGCCAGCTCACCTTTTTCGAGGCTCAACGTCGTCCCGAGCCCTGACGTTAGCAGCGCGAGCAAGCAGTTGCGCCACAGCGCGCCGTAACGCGACGCCATTGATGCCGTTACCACTCGTGCCACTTTGTCTGCACCTGCACTTGCGTTACCGACTGTGGCAGCAGCTGCCGCCTGTGTCGACGGTGCTGGTGACGGCGATGACGATGATGCGCACGAGGGTGGGCGCAACACTGTCACCAGCGCCACCACAGTCTCATAGGCCAGCAGCTTCTCGCTGGGAGCCAAAGCACCAGCCCCGACGTACTGCGCTTCTCTCGAAAAGCACGCTTGCTGCAAATTCGTAGAGGTATTATTACTGGACAGCACTTGGCTTTCTGGTACAGCAGAGACAGAAGCAGATGCACGTCGACCCGATACTGTTGTATCAAAGACGCCTGACGGATGCAGCTGCAAGCAATTGGAAATCAGGAGAAGTGTGATGTACGCACGCTGCCACGAGCCCGGTCTCTCGCTTCGTATTTTCTTTTCGGAGTATGGCATGCTGTTCTTCTTTGCCGCCGCACTACGCGATTCTTCGCGGGGTAAGTGCACCATGAACACTGAGGCGTAGTGCTCGTCGTGCAGCAGAATGCGGAAGAGGCCGTGATGGACGAGAAACAGAAGAAATGGGTCGTCCTGGACCTCAGCAAGGTCAACCGCAGCGGAGTGCGCCGGTATCGCAAAGGGGCTGTTGAGGTGACCAGCGGACGACGCGGAGGCGAAAGAATGTAACGGCCCCAGTGGCGGCGAAAGCAGTGGCGGGTGGGGCGAGGTGAAAGAGAGGACGGGCCGTCGATGTGGTAAGGCGGACTGCTGCACCGAGTTGCCCGCCAACGCGGAGGGGGAAAAGGCGCCCGTGGGGGGAGAGAGAAGCAGCGGCTGAGGCGGCGCGCCGCGGTGATGCATCCGCGCCATCCCCAGGCACCACAACGCGTGCTTCAGCAGAAGGTTATACAAACAAGACCTGACAGGAAACGGTGACGCTGTATCCGCTTCTTCTTTTTCCCAATTGTTATGTTCGCTTTGCCAGTTTTCCTTCGTATTGTCTGGACCCTCACCGCTGTGCACCGCCCACGAAAGCGACTCAGCATCGTTAAAGTACTGCGTGTCGGCGCTATCATCGGATACCGCGTCAGGCATTGCATCTGCCACATCGCAGGTCGTCAGAAAAACATTCATCAGCGTTTTCTCTAGCTGATCCAGGGTGTCCAGCGCGCGCCTATCGAACTGCAGACTCTGATTCGTGGACAAGTTGACGTTATTAGTGACCGCTGCCCCGCGAAAGGCGAGGGTGTTTGTCATACCACCGCGCAGCCGACGACCAGCGGTGAGCAGGCCGAGGTAGGCGTGTAGGAACTCGTCCACGATCGGGTCCTCCGACAGGAGCACAAGATAGTCGTCAACGGGATGCAGCAACGCCGTTCCTAACAACGCATTCAGTGAAGCGAGGTGGCCCGGTGTACACGGCACAGCCCCGTCTCTTGAGAAAGTGTTGACAGCTAATACCCACTCCAGCCACGTCTGCGAGGCTTCCCCACCCAGCCTTCCCGCCTCTTCCTTCCTCCTGAATACATCTACGGGCAACGCTCTCGAGGGTTCGGCAAAACGCTTTCCCACCGCCTGAAGTGCTGTCACTAGCGCGTCAAAAAAGAAGGAGTGGTCCATTGAGTCCAGCACGCTTTGCGCGTTCTGCTGCAAGAGTGTCGTTAGCAGCAAAATGCCACACCCAAGCTGGCCCAGTAGGCGAGCATGGCGAGGATGCGGCACGACTAACAAGTCGCTGGCTAATTGGCAGTTCACACTTTTCTCGAAATTGCAAAGGTCTGTGTTCTTCCCCGATGTCGTGGAAGGCTCCGAGAGAAAGGGCTCAGTCGAGTCCGCATGGCAAGTGCCGTCCCCATCGTGCATCCCGCTGGCTGGAGTGTTTTGTACTGCTTTTCCGGCGTCCTGCACGTGCTCCTCCGCGATGAAGCGCGCGAGAAGAATGCTGAGGGCCCCCAACAACGGATTCACGACAGCGCCCACCTGCTCGGCAGCTGACGCAGATGCGCTGGGAGTCGTCGGTCCGGCCATTGCTGTGACGGTGGTCGCAGACGGCAGTGCAGATACACTAGCCCCGGTGACAAAGCTGTAGTGCAGCAGTCGGCACACCAGCACCACCACAAACCCGAGATCGTGATCAATCTCAATCGAGGAGAACTTCTTGAAGTGCAGCATACAGTGCGACGAGCTGGGCACGAGGTTTGAAATGACACCTTTGGACGCGCTCTGTAGCAACACCAGCAACAACTCCCGCACCTTGACAGACGACATGAGCGCTCCAGAAAGCGAAGCTGCCGCAGAGGATCGTGTCGCTGTTGTTGTTACTCCTATTGCAGTAGTGGCAGTAGGACCGCTGTTTCCTACTACGGCAAGGGGCAGCCACGTTGTGGCGGCAGTCGTAGCAGAAATCGGAAGGACATACGTTTGCCGGAGCAAAGCCGTGTTGTTCAACCCGGTGCAACGATGTAACTCATCGATTTTACCAGAAAAAGACGTTGCTACCTCAGTATTCTGGACACGCTGTCGTCGTGTCGCTTCGCCCTTGACGCAACGAGCCGGGTCGAGTGCGGCTGTGGAAGTGGACAGGAATACACTTATCACGTTGAGGTGCGGCACCGGAACACCGTGCAGCATGTGCATCCAGTACAAGAGAAGCGACAGCAGACGCCACACTTGGACCTGTACGACCCCCATCGCGACGCGCTTGGTGTGCGTAAAAGACGGCGCAGTCGTGCTGCGCTGTGTTGAGGCGGTGTTCTTATCGTTATTCCCCAACTCTGTTAAATCCATCGTTGTTGTCGTTGTTGCTTGGGCCATGGACGTCACTGCGTTGCCATCAACCGCTACGGAAAACGTGCTGGATGTGTGGGAACGCGTCAGCAGGTCAAGGCAGCGGAGGGACTCTTCGATGCACTGCATCACCGCAGCCTGCAACTCGTCCAAGTACGCACGCACCTCCTCCGTGTGCACCTCCGTGACGGCCACGAAGGCACGAAGAACGCAACTGAAGGCGCGCAGCGTGCTCAGTGTGTGTGCAGACGGCGTCTTCCCAAACACGTCCGCCGCCAAGGCGCATAGGCATGCCCGCCACCGACGCAACAGCAGCAACACGAAAAGAAACGGTAGGCGATATTGATCCGTAGCGTCAATGGCAACAACCTGCTCGCCACTCTTGCTCAGGCTCCTTTTGCTTTCCGTTGTGCTGTCTACTGCGAGTGCTGATTCATGCTCGCTAAGAAGCTCCAAAACGCGTCCCGCGACGATAGTTGTCCCGCGCGACAGCAGAGGTGTCAACCCATCGTACAAAACACATTCCAATTCTGTACTTGGTACTGCCGCAATTGCATCGTGAACAGATGACGTGAGTAGTCCGCTGGCGGACCAAGATCTTTCCACGGATATCATCGCAGCATCAACATCAGTGGAATCGTTTTGCGGTGCAGGGATAGCGGTGATTGTCGGGGTCGTAGTGGTCGTGTCGCTAATACAATCAGTGTTGGAACTAATTGGTATGTCCTCTGCTGGAGGCAGCAGAGAGGCAAGCAGCTTTCCTAAAGCGGCATTACGAATAAATGCTGCGTACGCAAACCGACGCTCGGCAAGGAGGCGTTGCCGCTGTTCCTCTTTCCTTTGCTGCGCGGTGCGCGCCACCTCCGCAGCGGCAACAGCAGCTGCGGACCTCGCGTTGTCGGCTTCACTGCCGCGAAACACATTTACTATGTAACGGTACATGCTTGCAAATGTGGTAACGAGTCAGAAATTGTTGATTCTATTTTTTTTTCCTTTTCTTAACGCTTGAATTAAATAGGAAACTGGAAAGACGAAATTAGAAGAGAAAGAAATTTGTGAAGGGGAGGTGTTGATTCAAGTGCTGCTCCAAACAATAGTGCAGGAAAAAAAAAAAAGCAAATAATCTGCGTTTACAGGGAAAAACAAGGCGGCAGCTAATATATGGTTAGTGTACTTTCAGGGTTTGTTATTAAGAGAGGAACTAAGGTGAAGAAGCAATTTCAGTAAACTGCAGCAACAAAGGCGGATTCCACTAGTGCTTTGAAAACCCCGATGGGCAGATTCTAAACTCCGCTGAAAAAAAAAAAAATCACGTAATGCTAAGTGAAATGATAGCAAAACGGTGAAGCATGGTAAAACGCAACCTCAGAAAAACAGCTTGAGAACGCAGAACAGTAACAACAGTGAAATCAGCCGTTCTATTCAAATTTTCATTTAAACACGAAAAAAGCTAATGACGCAGTGAATTGGGGTCAAAGCATGAAACACAAAAAAAAAAAGTAACCCCTCTCCCGATAATACCGTTGGAAAATAAAATTCAAGGCAAGTAACGGTGACTGAGTGTGAATTCCGCAAAGGAACAAAAGAAAAGACCACTGATTGGATATATATATATATATATATATATATATACATGCATATAAGAGCAGTAAAAAATTAATAGTCGCTAAGAAACGTTGTGTTGCACAAACTGCGCAAGCGCGTTTTGATTGTACGAAATCAACCGTAGAACGGCTCTTCGAAATAAATCCACTTTTTTCTATGTTGTATGGGGTTTTACAGTTCCTCCACGCCGTCTACGCGCCACCGCGCTCAACAACAAAACAACCCTTAATTTACGCAACGCAGACAAAATGATGACACGTTTGAAAATGAAAGTTTATGTATTTTACGAATGGGGTGCGCAGCCCCTTTCTCCATGGTGTGCACAACAGATGAGCTCACAGCGAACAGCCGTGAAACGGTGTGGCGGGGGTGAAGAAGAGCGCTTAGGGCGAAAGTAGAGAGAGAGAGGGGAACACACTTTGAGAAAGGCGGCTCATCAAAAAAGGTAACGTTGATCTTGTGTACTTTGCGATTTGAAGTGAGCACAAGCCAACAGAAGCGCCACCTACCTCGCTTTGATGCCCACAAGGCAGCGCGTGCAAACTCTTTTTCCCTGTTTTCCAACGTCGCTACTGCAACAGCACCCACGTGAATAGAGTGGCTTCCACTCCGCATGGTTTGGTGGACAGCAACTTCAATTGAAGTCACTCATTAACTCTGCTGTTGTTATTGTTGCTGTTGGTCATCAACTGAACAAAAACACATCAGATTAAGTCGGTGTCGTCCGTGCTTCGCGCCGGCGGAGGAACGTAGTGCTGCGTTCTCTCCGCAGCCACTGCTGAGGGCGGTGCTGCCGATGAAATAGGGGAAGGCGGAGGCAGCGTCTGAGCAAGTGGCACCGGAGTGGTTCCAACAGGCGGCGGTACCGGTGCGACCTCTGCCTGCCCCACAGACAGTGCGTACGCTGAACCGGGATACGCAGGCGGCAGTAATGATGTCGACGACGGAGAGTGCAGCATTGATGGCGCTGCAAGGACAGGAATTGGTTGTCCCGCAGGAACTGCGGTAGTCGGTGCCGAATGACTTGAAGGAGTCGAGTTCGGCGGTGCCGCTGTCGATTGTGCTGCTCCCACTGCAGTCCTTGGTGGTGGTGTTGCCTCCGTCTTTTCAAGTGGGGTCCTTGCAGGCGAAGCAGCCTGCGAGGTTCCCACGTCCTCCGGCAATGTAGACAACGGCGCAGGAATAGCGGACGAGCTGTCTTGCACCACTGGTGCTACAAGCATTGTTTGCTGCATCGACACCGGCGCCGCCGGGATGCTCTGGATAGACACGTCTACCTCGGCCGCCAGCTCCGCCGTGCGTTCGTGGATGGTGTGCACCAGGTCTACGCGCGTCTCACTGTGCTCTACGTAAAAAGCGATCATCCGCTCCACGCCAGCCGCCCGTCCCTTCATCTCAGACACCAACCGCCGCCGATCCGCCGCGCTTTTCTTCGCCGCCCCGGACATGGGCTGCGTCACGTAGGCCAGCATCGCCGCCGTAAGGCGCTCGCTGCACTTAAGTAATTCCATCTGCACCTCTTTCTTCGAATCGCGGGACGACTGCTCCACCTCGAGGCGGCTCTGGCGCAGGCTGGTGAAACTGATGTGCCGCTCCACCACAGTGATGTTCACGTCCACGTGCGACAGCTCCGCCTCAAGGTGCTGGAGGTGGGACAACTGGCAGAGGTAAGCCTTCGTGTCACGCAGCGCGTCCTTACTGTCAGCCTGCCGCATGAGTTTCACCAGCTGTCGCACCAAGTCCAAGCTGTGGTGCACCGCCTCCTCAGCGAAGACGGAAAAAACGGAAAACTCCAGCGTGGGATAGAGCCATTTCAGCAGCTGCAGGGCGTGTACGACACCCGGGATGAAGAACATCTTGGTTTGCACCCCCACCTCCGCGGAAATACCGCCACCACCAGTCGCGGTGTTGTAGGCGCCGGAGCCGCAGCAGAGGTACACCGTGGCAATCTCGCGTGTGGGGGTGCAGCGGGCGACGGTCTGCCGCAGATACACGCTGGTGCGGAACACTAGTCGCTCCTGTGTGTCCTGGATCATGCGCAGCCACAGATCTGCTACCACTTGCGAGTCTTGCACCCCTGTGTTCGGCCGCAGGCTGACACGCTGAATGCTGTCCACCGTGCGCGCCAGCTCGTCCACGTCGTCGACGCACAGGAGGCGGGAGCGGAAGGCGTAGTAAACCTCTTCCGCAATACTGGAGACAAGCCTCGGGAGCAAATAAGATGCGATGTCGTCCCGCAGCCACAGGCGACTCAGCACATTCGACTCGGCCGCCAACGAGCGCTGCAGCAGACCACAGATGTGCTCAGTCAGCTGTGGCAGCGTGTGTGCCTCCGCGACGCCCGCAAGTCGCCGTGAATCGTTACTAGCGAATTGCTGATGCGCCTGGGTCGCCTCCGTGGCCGACAGCGCCTCGGAGCGGGCGTCCTGCGCATCGAGGTAATACCACAGCGTCAGCCAGTACTTCAGCAGCGGCACCACTACGCCGACTCGGGCGTCACGGTAGGCGTCCAGTACCTCGCGCATCCCACTGTCCGCCTCAATGCCGCCGCTGGCCGTCAGCATCTCCTCGCCAAATGCCTCCGCACCAGCGTAGCCGAAGCCGCCCTGCCGTAGCTCGGCCATGCGCCGCAGCGATGTGTAGTTGGCACCGGCGCTCACGAAGGCGTCGTTCACGCTGGCGAGAAAGTCGGCAAAGGACCCAGCAACGTCGTGGCGACGCAGCTCTAAAGGCGTAATCGTTAAGGAGCATGCAGTAACGCCGTTCAAGTCATGCGGAGACACTTCGGCGAGTGCTTCAGAGGCGCCGCTGCCGGGCGTCACGTTCACGGTAGTGGTGACGGGGGTAATAGTAGGGGTCGTGACGACGCTAGGCCTCACGCTGCCTCCGTCATCGGCCGGAGCGAGGCTTTCGTTCCACACATTCGTGGCGGCCGCGAACGCCGGCGACGCTTTTGTCTGCGCCTCTATGGTCTTGAAAGACTGTCTCACGGCCTCCTTCAGCGTGGCGTTCACCATCTGCTGCGCCACGGCTAGCCGCATCGCATACGGCTTCGCCGACTTGTATTGTGCGTTGGCGGAAAGGAACTCCATCTCGTTCGCGATATCTTGCAGCAGCGTCGAGAAGCGCGCCGTGTCCGCCCTGAGAAATGGGTTACCGGCTTCGCGGCACAAGTCATCGATGTGCGTGAAGTGTGCCAGGTTCTGTTCCAGCGCGTCCCGCACCAGCTCCAGTTTAGCCTTGCGCACCATCATCGCAGAGGCGTTGTGACTTAGGTGGTCACTTTGCTCCTGCACGGCCGCGGTCACCTGCTGCATCGCGGCGACGTTCCCGCGGACGTGCTGGAGCACCTGGTAGCAGTTTTTCGCCTGCATCGCGCCGTCCTGCACGCGGGTCTGCCACGGGAAGAGGTCGGGGACCTGCTCCGCCACCACACCGAGGGCCAGGCACCGCACACGGTCGTACTGCTGCTCTTCCGATACGTTAGCCGTGCCAACGGGAGAAGGGGAGGACCCCGACGCGGCACCGGTAATGGCTGTATTTGTCGCTGCACTCGTCAATAGCGATGCTGGCGAGGATGCACGAAAGACGGCGGCGACATCGCTGTCTGTCGCGACGCCTTCGGCGATGCGGGCGGGGATTGGGAGAGGGTAACAAAAGCGGCGATGCAACTTGGCAAGTAGCAGCTCCAGCTCCCGCATTACGCTCGTCTCCTCCCCTGCGACCGTATCATTTGGCTTTGTTGTCATGATCGGTGTTTTTTTCTTTTTACAATGAAACGGAAGAATGACTGAGAGTGCGAAAAGAAAAAAAACGAAGAAAGCGCAACATCAGCAGTGCCAATCTGTCGCTGCTTCTTCGCGAAGTAAGCCCAGCAACCGGCGAAGTGTACAACAGTTGAAAAGTGGCTTTTCCTTTGCGGTACTGCTTGAAATGATAATCATAAACAGAGTAAACTAAAAAACAGTTATAGAAGGGGGAAGTGTAAGCGGCCGGTTTGACCCATGTTGCGCCATTCTCTTCAGAAGAGGTAATCTCGTGAGGGACGACTTTGTTTGCTCGTTTGCTGTTGTTGTTGTTGTTTTATTGCGCACACAGGCTTTAGAAAAGAGTTGAAAGCAGCCTTTCAGAAAGTACCAGGAGAAAGCGACGGTGCGAGTTTATTTTTCCTTTCAGTTTCGAGGCAAAATTAACTTCTCGTACTTCTGGTTTCATGTCTGAGCCGAAAAGACAGCAATGATAAGAACAGCTTCATTGAATGCACAAGAGCACACTCTAGCAAAACTTGCCCTTCTTAGAATTTCCGCAAAACTCGGTTTATGACATATGAATAGCACACACATCCAGAAAAAAAAAATGAGAAACAGGCAAGCAACTCACTTGCGCCAAGTTTACCTCCGTCGCTGGGTTGCGAGACACGCTGTGACACAGTTCTGCAACTCGCAGTAATGCTGCCTAAATCGCGCCTCATGACTTAACTCGACCGAGGAGTCGGTCGTTTCAGCAGAAGTCTGCACCGAGCACTTCACGTCTGCTTTCAGAAAAGACTCAATCGAAGTGCCGCCAGAGGTCTGGAACAAACGCAGCAGTTCACGCACCAGACGCGCGCGAGCCACTGTCGCCGCCGACTGCGCTTGCAAGAAAGCAGCTATAACAACGCCCCCGCTCTTTGCAAGTGCAGCAAGCAGCTCATCGGTACTGCCGCCGAGATCTCCAAAGCGCACCAGAGATGCTGATGACTGTGATGAGGGCGCTTCAACAAAACGAGTGAAGAGTGCCCACACGTCAACGGCCGCGGCGAGGCGCCACTCAGTCTTATCTTCAGCAAGTTGACGCAGAGCAGCAACATAGTCGTCGCCGTATGCCGTCGCGCCACTGACTTGCTGCAGATGCGCCGCAGCAGCAGCGAGCGCCACCAGTTCCTCGGTCGTGAAGGCCTCCGGTGAAGAACGCAACAGACCGTGCAGGCCCGCATGCTCCCACAGATGCTGAATTGCTGTGATCAGAAGCAGCTGCGACTCCGCACTGATGGAGCTACTTCGCCACAGATCAGCACGCAGCAGACACGCAATTAGTCGGATATATTGCTTCACATGCGCTGCGGGTGCGGTGAGCAGAGATGTCCTAACTAGAGGAGAAAGGTCATTTCTTTCCTGCAGCAGTTCTGTGACACGGCGGGCTAGCCTCAGAGGGTAGCAGAGGTGCTCAGACAAGTCCCGATCATTTCGCGCAAGAGACGGTGCTGCGTGTGAGCCGTAGCAGCGCAGCGCTGCCTCCCCAGTCATGGACAGCGCAGGTAAGGCTCCAAATCCCGCTTTGACATTTGCAATGGCACTTTTGTCGGTGCTCCGGTCAGTAATTGGAGCAGGACCCCACGCGTAAGCCTCCACGAGAAGATCCAGCCGCTCCTGAATATGTGAAAATAGCGTTGCACTTCGCTTTGATCCACCGTGTCCTACCACTTCGAACAGTAAGCGCGTCACATCGCTTCCGTACTGTAGGGTGTGCTGGCAGGCCAGTCGCCATAACTGCCAGCAAGTCTGCAGCGACAGCACGTCGTCATTCACTGTACTATCTTCGTTAACATGCGCAAAACGCCGCGGCGTCAGTGTTAATGCTCGGTGAACCACTGTCCACACCGTACTCACTGACACACGCTGTTGCTCCGGCTTACGGAGCTGCGGGACGGCACTGAGGAGGATGATGGCGTACTGCACGGCTGTCGTTGTCGGCAACGTGGTGTGCGCCACGGCAAGCTGCCGGACAGCGAGGACGACGAAAGCGTCGTAAGTCGACGGCGGCGGCACGTGAAAGAAACGCAGCGCACTGACGACGCTCACCAGGTCCGCCACGGTAGCCGTCTTGGTGAGGTTGAAGAACGCGTTTTTGGTACGCACCAACGCGTCCATGCGACACAGAACGCTCTCTGCCAGTTGCTGCAGCGGTTCTAGTGGGGCGTCACCGCGGCGTGTTCCGGCTCGTTCCCAGTCCTTGTAAACGGACCCTCGCACCTCAACGAATGTGTCAGGGCTGACGCAGCCGGAGCGGCACAGACCGCGCAAGAGGGTGTGGCACTGACGGAGTTCGCACGTCTGCATCTTTGCTTCAACCGCAGTGGCAAGCACCCGCAGCAACCGGCTGTTCCATGCCCCCAGCTGCGAAAGCGCACGTATCAGCAGCGACAGCTCCAGCGGGTCTAGCTGGTCCGCGCAGCTTCGCAGCTCCGGCAAAATACCGTACAGCATCTCTGGGTGTCGAAAGTGAGCTGTCTCGAAGGCTTGAAGGAGCATGAGGAGGTGCTTTGGTCTCACCGTAGTTTCTGCTGGTGTGTCAAGATTCACATCGGTCGGTAACGAAGTGAGAACCGCGTCGCCCGTTGAATATGAAGTAGCAACGCTGCTATTGCCGTTCAGTTGTCGCTGTTGCTTCGAGAGGAGAGCTATCGTGTCGCCCAATACACCGAGCACCTCTGACACCGCCGCATCGATCGTGGTGAGCGACCTGTGCGCGTCGGAGTTCAACTCATCTGCTTCGCCCTCCATTTCAACTTTAGTGAATGAACAAGTGTCGCCAATGTTTGGCTCCTCTGCAAGGCCTTCTATAGCGTCTCCTGTATCCTCTGAGTCTGTCTCAACGCTACTGTTTGACTTCCGCGTTGCGGAACCGTCGTGACGGTGGACGAGTCGCTGGAGTTGCGCGACCACACGTGCTGACATGCTCAGCACCTCCAGCGGCACAGTCGGCGGTTGCTGACGGGCAACGCTGTTATTATCATT
Source organism: Crithidia expoeki (assembly GCA_900240875.1). Classification (NCBI taxonomy): domain Eukaryota; phylum Euglenozoa; class Kinetoplastea; order Trypanosomatida; family Trypanosomatidae; genus Crithidia; species Crithidia expoeki. Next base: position 207,304 of record OESE01000222.1, read on the forward strand.
GATGACCTCCGCAGCCCACCACGACTCGGAAAGTGCCGCCTCTGTTGCGTAGCTCTCCATTAACGCGCCCACCACTTCCAGATACGCTTCAGCGACAGTGCACCACGCCTGTTGCCGCGCCTCCCGTTCTTCCTGAGAATGTGTAAGACTCCCTGTTGCGGGTTCATTGTTTGAAGACGCCATAGGTGACGCTGAGCACACGGAGAAGCACGACACAACAGACCGCCCGAGTGCTGTGCAGCGGCAAAGATCAGCGAGCGTCTTCTCGTACGAGCGCACCGTGCCGCGGACAATGTTGTCATTCCCGTCTGCTGTTGCAGCATCCATTGCAGTCGTGCTGGTTAGCTGGTCGGTACATAGGGCTGCAAAGGTGTTCAAGAACACGATCGGAGGCAGCGTTGCCTGATATACTGAAGGCAGTGTTGGAAAAACGGAACGCAACCCATCCATCAGCTTTTTACAGTCGTCCACCGAGAGTGTAATCGATGTTGCAGCGGAAGTTAAGTGTGTAACCACGTTTTTGTCGGTGTCGTTCGTTGGCGTTGTGGCTGATGCCGCTTCTAGTCCGTGAGCGCACCTGGTCCACAGGGACAACGTGGCTTGACGTGACGCAGCGGCTGGCAGCACGCCTACGGAGGTCAGGATGCCAATGGTGATGGCCAGTGCACCCAGCTCGAGCCCGTTGCACGCCGCAGCAAGGCTGCTCGCCCGTTCTGCAAAGTGCGCCGCCAAGCGAACATCTGCACGACGCCATGTCGGTGATTTTGATGGCACAGTCTGACTTTTGGGCGACGGGTGCGGATGAAAATCGTCATACGTGTCAATGTCTGGCCTCACTGGCCGCTTGTCGAGAAGTTGATGACGCACCAGCGGCGCCACCATGACGAGGTCTTTTGGACGCTGTGCCTGACGAACCACGGAAACCAGCGTACGTTTCATTTTCATTAGTAGCGCTTTTGCTCGATGTACCGCAGCACTGGACAGTGACTCAATAGGGTGTGCTTTGGTCATGAAGTCGACAAAGCGAACCACGGTCTCCTGCACAGCCACACGCGCCTGCAACTCTGACTGGGAAGAAGTTCGAGTCAGAAGTGGCGCTGGATTCTCAAATGCAACCGCACAAGCAAGCAGAGGCTCCACCTTGGCAAACACAAACTCGACCTGTGGGGAGGAGAGTTGCACGAGAGCGCTAATGAGCTGCGCTGCATCGAAGGGAGACAGCCGCGGCGTTTTGGCTTTGCTGGTGTTGTTTGTGACCGTGGCGGTGGCTCCTTCTGACGCTCTGGTCCGCTGCTGCAGTTGGGTCGGCGGCGGTGTGCTAACGCTGTCCATGCCCTCAACAGAGGCCAGCATGGCGATGCGCTGCGCACACTGAGCAATGACACGGGCCGTACTAGAGTAGGCGTAACGTACCGCCTTGGTACGGTGACGGCGGTGCTGACGCACTGATGCAGCTGCCGCAGCGGCGTTGCTGTCACTTGAAGTGTTCTTTTTGCTTGTTAAGAGATCGGCGGCTTCCTTCCCATTCACCTGCTCGTTGACAGTACCTGCGTTGTCACACTGGTCGGCGCGCCGGTGCCGCTCCTCCATGCGAGCTAACGCCTGCATAAACGGCACGAGTTGCGCCGACTCCACCCCAGATATCTGCTCACCAAAGCGCTGTGACAGCAGCTCCACCACATCCGCGCTCACCGTCACTTCAGGCACCTCCTCCCAGCGGGAGAGCTGCGAGAGGAGCAAGCTGCACTCCTGCGGGCGGAACTGGTAAGCCTGCGCCTCGCACAGCAGAAACAAACGCGGTCGCAGCGCGGCCATGATGGCCCGCACCTGCGCAGCAGAGAGCGCGGCTGGTCGCTGCAACCGTACTTTGTTCACCACCTGCGTCACGAGGCACATCTCGCGTACGGTGGCTGCGCCGAGCACGCCGGACAAGGCGCGCAGCCCGTGCTTAAGGACGAGCTCCGTGTGCACCGGCTCCACGCTGGCAAAGAGGCCCGCCTGCACGAGATCAGCAACATCTTGCACACGAATACATGCAGAAGAACCTGTGTTACTGATGTCAGAAGATGTCACTAGTGTACTGGTTGAAATACTCCTCGTGAGATTTCCATCAGTCGCAGCACCTTTTGTCACTGTCGCCCTCCCGAACGCTGTATTCAAGATGCACCGCATCAGAGGCAGGAGCACGCGGTAGCACAACAAAAGACGCCGCATTGCCTCGTCATTCTCCGCTTTCGTCACCAATACCGAGTACGCTTTTTCCACGCCGTGCAGGCACTGTAGCCACAACACGACATCACTCACTGCAAGCTGCTGCAGCACGGTGTACACCATGTCGTGCGACCGGCCGTCACCGCTGCCACTGTCATCGCTACCGTCACGACTGTCACCACCGCATCGGTCGCTGGTGAGGCGGACCAGCGCAGCCACGCTCGCCTCACCAATCCGCCGCATCCTCGCCCGATCCTCCTGCAGCAGAGCTACAGCAGATGTTGAGGGTGTGTCGCCGTTGCTTAACGAGCCGTCTTTTGCGACGACTTCCGCCGCACGAATTGGGAACGCTGCTGCCCACTTGGCCACCATGCCGAACGCAGAAGTGACGGCCACCAGCTGCTGCTCGTTGTTGGAAGCATTCCCAGCGCCACCTTCGTCGAGCGAAGACGGTGCCACTGATTCTGATTGTGTGGCGTCATTTAAATGGTTGTTGCTGCTAGTGGTGCTCGCACCCACTTCCTGTAGCGCCAAAAGCAGCGGTTCGTACAGCACCTCCAGCACAAAGGACACGCCCGCAGTAGCACCGTCAGTCAAGTTAACGAGAGGTACACAGAGAGACATGATCTGGCGTGGGGTACGCAGCGCATCGGTGTTGGCCCGCACCCACGCGCAGATCTCTTGCACGCGCGGGTACGTCGTAGAGGCGCCAAACACGGCAGCGATAGCAAGCAGTTTGCCGGCTTCTGCGGCATACAACGGCGAACTAACCGCAACGTCTGATAAAAGGTCGTTTGCGCGCGCCTCACTTTTGAGGAGCCGCTGCGCTTCAGTGCACAGCAGCACGCCTGCCTGTAAAACGCTGCTGCTACTGCACGTGCCCCGCGCACCGGGGCTCACCTCGGCCTCGACAGCCGCATCGGCACTACCTTCCGCAGTGTTCGATGGAAGCGGACAAGGGGCATCTTTTGAATCAAAAACACGACTCTTGCCGTTCCGTGTCAGCACCGTTCTAACTACTTGCTGCTGCTGCGTACCTCGCAGTCGCACAAATTGGCTACGCATGCGCATCAGTGAGGCCAGAACAGAGGTGGAGCGGTGCTGGGACGCTGACTGCGACGCTTGCTGTTGTCGTTGCTGGGCCATGGTGGCCCGGGAGTAGCTCTCAGCGGCACGCACGGCTGTTCGTCGCATTGTTGTGTTTGCACGTCCAAAGGCGCACTTTTGTAACGCTGAATACGGATCTCTGTTTCTTAGCAAATATATATTCCCTTCTTTTTGCATAGGATGGGGTGCACAGTAAGCTTCTGCCTGTGTGGACAGTAAAGAGCATAAATTAAGGCAGGAAGAATGAAAAGGTGAACAGCTAACTCCGGTAATACTACTGAATTGAGACGAGAGCTTTTAGGGTGCGGAATAACCGAGAAATTGCAAAAGCCCGTAAAACACTTTTAGTGTATAGCGCAGTGTGGAGGGTTGGAAAACACGTTGCGGTAAGTCAAATGTGTACCGATGACCGCGATCCTGTAGGATAAAGTTGAGCGCCCTCCCCCTTCCAAGACAAACACACAAAAAAGGTTAGCACATCAGAGAACCTGCTGGCTTCAAACCACTTACCAAGAAAGGAGTGCCGGGTGACTTGCAAGCAAGTGGATTACCTAGCAGATAGAAGCACTAGATATTTTCTCCTCTTTCTGTGGAAAGGTGAGCCACAGCCAAGTCTTCACCTTTTCATTTATAAGTCTGAGTTCTGATGCACATCGTAAAAAGCTCAACCAATTTTCTTCCTTGTTAATGGTTGTTTCAGTCAGACGCAGCGGTGCCACATAATGGTGCCTACTGAAGAACACACAATTACTGCAACAACGGGTTGTGAAAGACGACAAAGAGAAAATACAAAAAAGAAACTCTCGCTAACGAAACAGCAAGAGTCGTTCTATCCGATTCTTCGTATGCTGTTTCGTTCTCTTAATTGCCACCTTGAAGGGTCCAACTACCCGCAAACCAACTTATCGTGCGGGAACACAAGTACCAAGCACTTCAACTGAAATACTGCTTTTTTCCCCCTTCTCTCTCTCTTGTTGTTATTAGGACGAGTAACGATGTGCAACTTCACTCTCTTAACTTCCAATGTTTTCTTTGCATATTAACTGTAAAACACTGTTACGCTTTCCTTACCTCTCTGAAAGCAATGACGGCATGAACTGTCCCACCCAAGACGAATTGAGAAGCAGCGAACACTCCAAAAAAAAAAAAAGTATTGGTAGTACATATATATATATAAGATTTCTGGCCTTGCAGCACCGAAGGCACAGATTGAAAAAGCAGAAAAGAAGAAAGGAGCTTTCAGTGCTGTCGACCACCTCTTTCTGTTGTTGCTGTTTTTTTGCAGCGGTGTCGAACCCGCATTTTCGGTCGTCTCGTCTTCGCTGACGTTCAGACCTTGCGTTCACTTCCTTGTTCTGCAGTTCATGCTCCAGATTGTGAACTATTCAAAAAGAGAAGAGAAAAGGAGACCAGACTGGTAAGAACCTGAAATATCTGCAGCTAACACAGTTGCGTTATCGCGAAGGTGCAACAATGAGTTTTCACAAAATTTAAAAGAAAAAAGAGAGAAAACAAAAGCAGAGAAGGCAGTTTAAGTGCTCCCCAGTTCACGTGTCTTCCCAGGTTAAACGTAAAAAAAAGAAGTGCTCAAAGAGCAAGTATGGACAATTTTACCCATCGCAAAGCACCACGGCCTTCAGCAGGCACTTCCACTCACACTGAAAGAAAAAGAGATGTTTAAATAAGGATAAAAGAAAACCGGAAAAACTTGTGTGTTCTCAAGCGCCTTCGAGCGCTTTGTTAGAACTCAAGAGAAGAAGTCAACGGTACAAGCATTGCAGCACTTCACATTTGATTCTCGTTGCTCTACCAAAAGGCACACTTCGTAGGTATGGGTGGTGACAAACAAAAAAAAAAAATGACCTCCCCGACGTGATACACCTGACCAATTCCAAAGGGAAAAAAGGAGAGAGAAAGTGGTAATGTCGGCGCTTCTTTTGCCGTAGCTTTTTTTTTTTACTTGACGGCAGAACCGTAGTTGGGGGCCTGGTAGCCCAGCAACGGGGAACTGGCATCGCTGGTGCGGCCGGACACTTGGCCGCCATCTACGTCTTGCATGCGGCGCTCGTGGCGCCTCCACTCGCGGATGCAGTGCTGGATCTGCCGGTACACAATGAACAGCGGCACGACGACCAGCAACACACCAAACACTACGGACCAAATTGAAGCAGCCGTACAGAGGGCCACATAGCGGAGCTGTCCATCGCTGTTCAGCTCATAGCAGAACGGGATGTTGTCCTGGTGCTCCAGCAACGCCGACATGATGAACTCCGGCTGATCTGGCAGGTTCTTCACAAAAGGGCCGAGGTACGGCGAGGGGCCGTAGCTGCCGGCATAGTCCGTGAGGAAGGGGGAGGCGTAGGAGAAGATGCGGCGGCCGTTGCGGTCGGCAATAAAGAGGATGTCACGGGCGGGGTTCTCATAAATGCCGCTAGCCGCGTGCAGAGGCACCGGGCGGTTGATCGTATAGAGGCGGTGCGCGCGGATGAAGTCCTCGCCGAAGGCGCCGCTCTGCTGTAAATTGTTGTTGCTCGGGTTCTGGTGCGGAGAAAAGCGCACCATGTATGCCAGGCCGTCATCCTTGCTCGTCACGTAGATGTACGGGACTTCAAAGCGCTGCAACAGCACGCCGTTGCCTGAGACGAAGTGTGTAGCAGCGTTATCGGTGTAGTAGCGGCCGGGGAACATCACCTGAATCGGGGACGGAACGCTAATGCCAAAGACGCGCTCACCCGTCTCGGCGTCGAAGACGTGCACGGTGTTGCCGGCCGCATCGCATACGAGCAGGTAGTACACCATAGACACGTTCGAGGTTGAGATGCCGGCGTTATTGCCCTCATCCACGAGAGAGCGCGGGAGGAGAGGCGAGATGGTCAGCCCACGCACGGAGCTCAGCGAATAGGTTGAACTCCACGACGAGGCGAAGAGACCGACCTTATCCGAGACAACGGCAGGCACTGTTGCCGCGTCCATTCCAGATGCGGCGTCGCCGCTGATCTTAGCAGCCGCCTCCACGTTCTCCGCTGGTTTCCATGCCAGTTTGCGACCGTAACTCGCCTTGGCGTCGTCGCTGGTGCTGCGCTTGTAGCGTGTGACTGTTATGGAGTTCTGGTTCGACACGTACATGTCCTGCGTGACGGGGTGGAAAGCGATGTCGTACGGGTGGTCGAGGAACGGGTTTTCTTTGCCCTGCTCCACCACCGTGAAGAGGTAGTTACGGGTGCAGTTCGCCTCCATCGTCCCGTTCAGCAGCCCATTGCCGCTCACGGCGAAGACGCGGCTGTACGAGCCGCGAGCGCTGGAGACGTACATGTGTCCATCAGGGCCAAAGCGCATTGCGCGCAGCTTGTCTACCTGGACATTTTCCGGGAACGACCGCATGTTCAGGACGGCACCGAGGTAGTTGCCTTGTGTGTCAAAAGACCAAATGTTGTTGCCCATATTCGAGGTAACGTAGATGGCGTGGGTGTTGCCGTTGGAGGGGCATATAGCGTGGCTAGTGTGGATCGCCAGGAGCAGCATCGTCAGCAGTACCCTGGCAACTGCCAGCATGGAACGCACTGGCATATGCGACATCTTGCAGAAAGGAGAAGACGACAGGGAGCTTGTATATTTCAAGTCTACTTTAATTGATTATTCGACTTGATGGTAGGTAATAATGAAGACGTTGACAGCTGCACTGCTTTTAACTAACGTTAAAAGTAGTGTTGCAAGGGCGGGGATCAAAGGCAGTTCTAAACGATGCTTCTCTACGTGAAGACTGCTGATCCCCAAAACAAAAATAAAAGTCAGGGGAAATATATATTTATATTTATATATTTGTATACGTTTTGCTTCCTGATCTGGAACGGCTCGTTACTGTGACAAGCTCGCTTTATCAGTTGTTCGGTGTAGCATTTACTTGAAACGACGCAGCGTCGTTTCAAAGAAAACGCAGGAAGAGAGGGAGAAGTGAACAGTGGAAAGCTCACCAAGCCAAGTTCTTACGCGAACACTAACAAGCATTTAGCGACGACGCTCACGGTATATCCCATTCACGAAGATATATGGCACCGACGACAAATCCACTTAATTTGAATAATTTAGAGAAGCACAAGCAACTTCCACGCCGCTCTCTACCTACTGACTGGGCAGCCGTGCGACCTTTTTCAACCAATTCATCGTTGCAGTGTTGACGAAACCTCAGTAGTCTGATGTACTACCTACACACACGTTGGCGTAAAACGTACGTGGTTTCAACTCGTGAACGTGTACTTCGACGAAGACAACGACGATAGAGGGAACCTAAAAACAAACGGAAAAAGGAAATAAGCCCCGCAAGAGCGTGGTTTGTGTGCTCAAAACGTTCGGTGTTGTAAAAAAGAAAAAAGAGAAATAGTATGTAAACGCAGACGCTAAAGCCCGATGGAGCAAAGAAAACACGTATGAAAAAAAAAGTAATTCTGTTAATGCGTAAGTGTACACCAGTCCATGTGTTTGTCTAAGTGTAAATTGTTCTTCCCTTATCTTACACAGTGGAGAAGAGAACGTACTTGTAGTCCACAAAAGGCTCAATGCCATACTTGGAGCCGTCACGACCCAGGCCGCTCTCCTTGATGCCGCCAAACGGCGTGCACGCGCTGGAGATGGCGCCGTCGTTGCAGCCTACCATGCCGTAGCGCAACGCACGCGCCACACGGTGCTGCCGGCGGTAGTCACTCGAGGCGAAGTACGCCGCCAGACCTGCCTTCGTGTCGTTCGCCATTCGCAAGCCCTCCTCCTCCGTGTCAAACCGGACGAGCGGCAGCACGGGTCCAAAGAGCTCCTCGCGGCAGCAGAGCGCAGTGTCGTGCGGCACGTTGCTCAGCACTGTCGGTTCAAAGAAGTAGCCGGGGCCCTCAATGACGTGCCCGCCCACCTCCAGTTTTGCTCCTTTCTCCACAGCGTCCTCACCACCTTGCTCGCGTGCTCCAGAGTGGACTTGCCAATCACGGCGCCGATCTTCACAGCGGGGTCGAAGCTGTTACCCACCTTCATTGCTCGCACACGCGTCACCACGAGCTTCGTGAACTCGTCGTACACGCTCGCCTGCACGAGAGCGCGATTGACGCAAATGCACGTCTGCCCCGCGTTGCGAAACTTTGCAGTGAGGAGGTCGTCGGCGGCGCGCGACAAGTCGGCGTCCTCAAATACCAAGTACGGCGCGTTACCGCCCAGCTCGAGGCCGAGTTTCTTCATCGTCTCCGCAGAGCGTTGATAGAGCTGCTTGCCCACCTGGGTCGAACCTGTGAAAGAAATCTTACGGATGTCGAAGGAGTCGATGAGGGTGCTGCCAATGCAAGTCGAGTCGCCCGTCACGACGTTGAAAACGCCGGCCGGGACGCCGGCCTCCTCCGCCAACTGCGCCAACGCGAGGGCGGTGAAAGGCGTCAGCTGCGCCGGTTTGAGCACGACGGTGCAGCCCGCCGCGATGGCCGCGCACGCCGCACGGGTGATCATTGCAGCCGGAAAGTTCCACGGTGTGATGAGGCCAACCACGCCGATCGGCTCACGGTAGACCGTTGCCTGCACGCCGGGCCGCGGCCCTGAGACGATGTCGCCGTAGATGCGCTCGGCCTCACCGGCATACCAGTCACCGAAGGAGGCCGCGTAGAGCGCCTCGCCCTTGCCCTCCGCAAAGACCTTGCCCGACTCGCGGGAGAGGATGCTGCCGAGGGCCTCCATATTCTGCGTCATGAGATCGCTCCAGCGCCGGACCGCCCCCGCCCGCTGCCGTGGCATCACGTTCTTCCAGCTCTCAAATGCCGTCTTTGCCGCCTCGATCGCTGCCATCGTTTCCTCTCTTCCGAAGCGCGGAACATTGCCGATGACTTGATTTGTGCACGGATCTTCGACCTCGATCGTCTTATCAGTCCGCGTGCTCGTCACCCAGGCGCCGTTGATGTAGCACGCGGGCTGTGCCATCATGTGCGTGGTACCCGTGGCGTACTTCGCGGCGTTGGAGAAATCGAAGGGCTTGTAGCCCTTACCTCCGATAGAGTGTAACAGCTTTGACATGTGTTTACCTGCTGCAGTTCTTGTGTGAGTTCCGCGGCCCCAGTTCCCCACTGTGTCATTGAAAGCCACACTGAGGAAAACAAAACCTAAGATGTGAAAACCAACAGTATAGCTCTATCGATGAGCCTGTTGTCAATGCAAGAAAGAGTGCAATACATCAAAAGCGGCGCGAGCCGAAAAGCGAAAGTGCTATGTACCGTTTGTTCCCGTGACGTTGGTGCAGAGTTAGATTATTCTCCTTCTTTTTCGTTGAGTAGAAAGAAAGACATGTGCCAGCGTCTTTTTGCCATCCCCGTTGAACTGTAGACCCCCTTTTTTGTTTGTTCGTTTGTTTTTAATATACGGGTGCACACACTTGGTATTAAGCATCGCAGGCAACAAAGGGGAAAGCACCACATTGAAAACGTGAAGACTTCCCGCTCCCCTGTTCGACCTTTCACCCGAGATACGAACGCGAGGCTCATGATAAAAGAACTCATTACCTCTTTCAACGAAGTGCAGTGTCGTTGGCTTTCCTTTCAGCAATGCGCTCGTCGGATTCTTCTTCCCTCGTAATCAATTTTCTTTCCTTTCTTTTCCTTTCTATTTTGCCTGTTGTTGCTGGTGGTGCCACACAAAAAAAAAAAAATTCTCCCGACCGTCCACGGTCGACCAAACAGCGAAAAGGAAGATAAAAAAGGAGAAACACACAACAAAGAAAAGAAATGCTACAAATGCGTCGCACGGCAAGGTAAAAACACGTGGATAATGCTCGAGCTGTTTCCTCCCAGTAAGAAAAATTCGCCGTTCTCACAAAAAAAGTAGAGTTGATATTCTGTCAAATCGAGAGGGTGAACCACAGAAACAAGAAATGTGAGCTGGGCCGTACCTCCACACGTGTGCGACAAATGTGGACAAAGTATGCTTTTATTTTACTGATGAAATGCCTACTATATTAAAAAAAAAAAATAGCCTTCGTACTCCACTACGTGTTGTCAGAGGGCGAGTACCTTCGTTTCCTCCTGTGGCGGTCAGCAAACCAGAATAGACACCAGCACAGAAAACGAAAAAGAAATAGAATCCTCACACGCACTCCTCTAGACAGACTAGCTCCTAATTTAGAGCAGAAACTTTACAGTGACAAGTAAAAAGAAAAACGTGCGGTTCGCTTTTTGTGATTGTTGTTCTTGTCGATGTAGAATCAAGCTGTTTGCACCTATAAAACTGACGTCACGTGCCAGTTGAACTGTGTGCGCGTACGTATGCAGTTTTGCCCTCAGCACCTCAGACCTAAGCGCAGACATGCAGTACACGCAGCCGGCATAAGGTGAGGGTAACAAACGCAAAACCTGAAAGGCATCCCGCGCCTCTCTGTGTGCATCGTTGCACGACCGCAGCACAAGCCGACACAACGCGTTGCCAGTTTGCTCACAACGCAACCGCCGACGCGCCTCCACGGCTTCTAATAGAATGCGTGTAATTCCATACTTTTTTATTGCACCTCCTCCGGCAGGTCCTTGAAGAGCGTGTCCTTCTGCGGACCCCACGCGTCGGCCCACTGGTAGCCCGTGCCGAGCTTGCGGCGCCACACACGCAGGTAGTCGTGCTTATACTCGCCGCGGGCAGATTCGCGGGTACCCATACGGCAGAAGATGACCCACATCACCGTGAAGTAGCCGACTACGCAGCCGACGGCGTTGTAGTACACCGGGTACTTCATGTGCGACAGCTCCGTGTAAGAGCGGCGCGACACCGCCGCGGTGGCGCTAGTGGCGCTGCGCATCGCAGAGGCTCCCAAAGCACGACGAAACATATTCGCTCGTGTGAACTTGGCGCGAAAACAAATTGGTAAAATGGAGTGGAAGATGCTTCCTTGACTAAACTTCAAAGCGGGGATATATAGTGAAATAGTGTTTGCTTTCGTTTCTACGATCTGGTTACGGGTTATTGTTTTTTTTTTCCGAGTTAACACAAACTGAGAACGGGTCGATAAGTGAAATGAGGAAACGCAAATGTGCAAGGGCAAAGAGAGCAAAAACGAAAGACGCTCTAGAGGCGAACGTCTTCGGTCAGCGTACTTACATCTTTAGTGGACACTAACAGAAGAACCTGGGGAGAGAGCAGCGAGTGCACTTTAAAGTGGGGCGAACAAATCAAGTGACAACATGATTGGTGTATAACGTGACGCAAATTGCCATCGTTGTTAACGGTGATAATAATATACAAGTTGCAAAGGAAAGAACAAAGAAGCGAGAGCGGGTTATAAACATCGAATTGCAAATATGAAAACAATATTTTAAAAAGGGTCTTGATGGAAGAAGAACATTCGTGCGCCAAGAAGAAACCCAATAAAGTTCATCCGTTCATTTCGTCTGTGAAAGCGTCTCACCTTGGCGACGGTGCAACACTGTTTGGCATCCCTGCACCCACTCTTCTGCAGCTGCTGTACGAGGCAGTGCCGGTGGTGACGGCGTACTGCGAGTAGAAATTGGAGGGAGGGTGACAGAGGCGGAGCGGCTGGACGGCAACCACGACGTCGAGTAGGAACTTGGGTCCCCACCGCGCTTCGAATGGAAGTCTCCGCCTCCCCGAGACTTGTGACCGTTAACTAGCGGGGGCGGAGGTGGGGTGCGCGCTCCGTACCACTTTGCAGCTGCACTGGACCTGCTGCCCGCGGGTGTTTGCCGATGGCCATCAACGGAGACACTGTTGTTGTTTAGGGCCCGCCGAGCAGCCGACTTCTCCATACTGGCTGCGCCGTCAGAAGACTGGATCGGTTCCATGTACCGTGCGATGAACTCCCGGAGGTGTGGAGCGGATGGATTCAACTCCCTGCATGATAAGACGTCGCGCAGTGCATACCGGCCTTGATTCAGCTTCAGGCGACACAGGGCACGATGGTAGTAGAACTCGGGGTTTGTGCTGTCCGTCTTGATTGCATTCGTGAACTCCGCCTCCGCCTGAACGGCGTTGTCAAGAGCAAACAATTTGCGGCCCCATAAGTCATGCAATGCGGCGATGCGACCCTGTGCCTCGCGGTGACCCGGCGCGTAATTCAAGACGGCTTGGTAGTCTGCAAGCGCGTCTTCATACGCCTCTGTTTTCGTGTAGCAGTCACCTCGCGCCAGCAGCACGAGCAGGTTGTCCGGGCGCCACTTGAGCGACTCGGAGTAGTAAGTGATCGCATTCTGCACCTCAGCCTCGCCGTCCAGGCTGGCGCCGATGGTGAAGAGCACCGTCGTCATCGTCTCGATCGCGGCCTTGTGCTCGCCGTTCGTTTCCTGCACGCAGCGGAAGAGGTCCTTGACACTGCGCTTGAGTTCGCCGGCAGCGATACGCAGCTGCGCGCGGCGGAAGAGGAGGTCCACGTCGTTTGGGTACACATCGAGGCACCGTGTCACGCTGTTTTCGTCGTCGCTGACGAGGGCGGCGCTGCGGTAGCGGGCGTACATCTCCGTGAAGATGTACTTTGCCACAGTGAGTGACTTCGACGCGGACAGCAAAGGGGCGGCAGCAGGCACACCCGTCTGCTGTTGTTCCTCCCCTGTCACAGGTGATACCACCACCGCCGTTGTCGCCACCTCTTCCGCGTTTCCATTTCCATCTCCCTCCACAACCCGCTGTATTGGACGGGAAAAGTAAGAAGGGTCTCCAGTGCTTTTATCCTTTGTCACCGCTACAGCTCGTTTATCATCAGATGGAAGCACCGCGGCTGTCGTTCCGCTTGACAATGCGCTCTGCAGTCTCTCCTCCTGCGACTCCAACAACATCCTGGCTTTCCGAAACGCCTGTCGATTGCAGTAGAGCTGGATCAGCAGCGGTGCAGATTGCGCGCGGCAGTCTTCGAACATTTCGTAGTGGCTACTCAGCAGAACTTCGGCTTCCTCCTCACGCTGCAGCGCAATAAGAAAGACGGCACGGTGAAGAGCAATAATCGAATCACTCAAGTACGGATTTGGCAGTTTCGGAAAGAGCCGCGGCGTGGCGGGCTTAGCGAAATTGCCTGACTGCAAATCGCCCTCCCATGCATACGACGCCTCCATCTCTTTTGTTTGATGTATTTCCCTACGGCAAGTAACTCTAGCGCTTCCGTCGTGCACCGCAGCGCCTGTTCCACGCTGCCCACCTGAAAGAGGGCAAGCCCGAGAGCGTCAAGCACCCCGGCTAACCGTGCGCGAACATCCTCGGCCGTCAGCTCGTGCGATGACACATACGTCTGCGAGGTCGCGCTGGTCACAGACGCATTAATGTTGCTGTTGCTCGCCTCTGTATGGTATTCCGACAGCATTGAAAGCGACTTCCCTTCCATCAACGGAGACACGCCAGAGCCGTGCGAAGACCGACTTGGCCGCCGCTCTTCGCCTTCCTTCGTCTCGGCTTTTGCTGCCGTGGATACTATTGCCTCTGCGTTGGTCGCCTCTGGTGATATGTCGGACGCCACGAGGCCGCCATGCTCGACTGCGTGCAGCAGCTCACTGGACAGGAACAACGTCGACGGTGGAAACTGCGCGGTTGTGGGGCGCTGCGGCGGTGGCAGTACCTCATTCACTTGTGCGGGTTCCTGCGTGGTGGCTGACGACGACGACGACAGCGGGTCTGGATGCAGCGGTGGCGCCTCCAAGGAGTGTGTGATGGACACGACGCTGCTGCGGTTGTTGCTGCTGTCGTGTAGACTCTTTCCTCGTGACACGGGACGCTGTTGTTGCTGCCGCTTCTCGCTTTTGCGTAACGACCACAACGCGCGGCGATAGCACCGAATGGCCGAGCGGAGGTCGCAGAGGAAGATGTAGCACTCCGCCAGGGCCACGATGGACAGCGCGTCCTCGGTGTCGAAGAAGGAAGCTTCTTGAAACTGCTGGATCGCGGCGAGCACGTCGCCGCTCTGGAGAAGGCGCACACCCGCCTCGAACTTTTCGCGGACTTTGAACGCAGTGATAAACTGTACCGGCGAGGTGGAGAGAGTGCCTTGACGGTTTGTAAGAACGCGAGACCCTCGCGGCATTGTCCTCCTATTTAACATCGCGTGTCACAACAGAACCAGCAGCTTTTTGTGTGATTTTGCCCATATATGTGTGTGTTTGCAGCTGCCCTAGAATTGGCACACGGTGTGCAGCGAAGTCGAACGGATGAATAAACCGTTTAGGAAAAGGGGGAACGAAGAGAAAAAAGTCGTTTTTTTTTTAGAAGGAAATCACACGGTAAGCTACGAGTAACGGCAGAAAATAGCCAAAGCAGCGTATCTGCTGAGATAATTTTATTTTCACTCATGTTGCGTACTTGCTCCAAATAACGAGCATGAGCCTGTTGTTCTGACGTTGCAAATCAACAAGATCAAAAGGCGAAAAAACAGCTTCGTGAAGCTTCGCGGAGAGAAAAGGTGGATCTTGTCATTTTTTTTCTTTTTTCCATTGATAATCAGTACAGTACACAAGAAGTCCCATGGGGACGAAGATGAGTAGAAGTGGCAATCAATGGGCGCTCCTCGCTGAGGCACCCTCTGTTAAACAGTTAACAAGAACATAAACTGGGATTATATATATATATATATATATATGACTCGCCCGACCAAGTCAACACATTTAAAGGAGTCCGCGCCCATTTACTTTTTGCCTCCACGATGACCGCGGCTGCGGTGCTTCTTGGAGTGCGAGTGCGCAGTTGTGTCTTTGGCGGGCGCACACTGCTCCTTCTTCGCATCGTGCAAACTACGGCTGCTTTCTTTCTTTCGGTTATTCGACGACGACAACGAAGCGTCCCGACGGTGGTGCCGCTCGTGGTGACGACGGCTGCTCCGGTCGCGATGGCGGTCACTGTGGCTCTCCGTCGCCTCGCTTCGATCACTGTGTGAGCGAGGTGAGCGCGAACGGTGGTGGCGGCGCTCGCTTTTCCTGTCGGAGTGGTCGTCGCGGTGGCGATGGTTGCTGTCTCGGCACTCTGTTTTTTCCTTGCTGCTCTTGCGGCGGTGACTGCCGTGCTTTTTGCGGTTACTCTCATCGTTACTGTCGTCACGGGGGCGCTTGCGTGCGTCGTCCCCGCAAGGGCTGTGTCGCCGCTTGCGCTCGCCACTACCACCACCACCACGGCGTGTGCGGTCCATCACGCTACGATGGTGCGACAACACCAGCCCTGCCTTCGCCGACTCACTCGAAACCCTGTCCTCGCCCAGGAGCACCGGGCGGTAGTCGGCCTGCGTGCTCAGCTCGTAGCGGTACTGGTTGACGCAGTTGCGTGCGATAGGGCCACCGTAGCGCTTCCCCTTTGCCATTCCCGGGTCGGGGCACAGCAACTCTTCATGCCGCGGCCATTCCGCCTCGTAGCGGCCCACGCGACCGGCCACAGGAGTACGTGCAGCCACCAAAGCAGGCAGCGGCACCACTGGCGGTGCCAGCCCCGTTGACAGCGGGAGGGCGTCACTGCCAGGCCCGGTCAGCGCGTCGAGCTGTGAAGCGAGCTTCGTGGACTCGTGACAGTACAAGAACGTGCTGCCAAAGTCGTCCTCCAGCTCCACCACCTCCTTGCAGGCGGAGCTGAGGGCCTCGCAGTTGATGAATGGAATGCGTAGCACGCCCTGGTAGGAGAAGTTTGCCTCGCTGAAGTCGACGTCCACCATATCCGGGTAAAACTTGCCCAGCACCGAGTTTGGGTCGTTGACAGCGTCATGCAGCTCCTCGGGCAGTGCGTTGACGCTCAACCGCGGCAACACCGCCAGCAATTGCTCCACCGGGTGCAGCGGGGCACTCATGCGCATCTCGACATTCACCGTGGCGGTGAAGGCAGCTAAGTCCTGCAGCAGCGGAGCGTAGTGGTAGGGGAAGTACCACTCCCATGACGGGCAACCTTTCGTGTAGTAACGCATCACCCATTGCATGCCGCGCAAGTACTCAGCACAGCAGAGGCGGACCTGATTCTCAAAGGTAGACCGGTTCGCCGACGGGTCCCAACCAAACTTCGCCTTGTAGTAAGCGTCGCGGTAAGACCTGTCGAGGTAGGAGAAGCCGAGTGGCTGCTTGTCCACCACGAGCCGCGCACGCTCCTTTCGCACGGAGGTGAGGAGGCCCAGCAGGGTGTCGCTGATCTCCTGCGCGTTGCTCCCATCGGGCCGTAGCGTCTCAAGAACCGCTTTTGTCTGCTCCTCCATCTTCGCAACGCGCTCCTCGACGTGCTGCTTGGCACGCTCCTTGGCGCGCACCACGCCATAGTACTCCTTCGACAACTTCATCATGCACTTCGACGCGAAGTTTGAGAGGAAGATGTGTAGGTGTGCGTAGTCGACCTCGCCGAGCTGGGTGAGGTAGCCGTGCAGGGCGAAGTCCCTCACGTAGTGGTCGAGCAGCAGCTCGATGCCACGCGTTTTGATTGACACCAGCGGCACGTGCGGCAAAAAGTCGTTGCCGACAAAAAAGCACAAAAAAATGAAGTCATCTACGACGCGCTCAAACAGCATTCCCTCAATGCCTTCAAAGTCCCTCTTGAGCCGCTCGCGGTAGGTGTGCAGGTTGAAGTAGCAGAAGCGGTTGTGGTCGGGCTGGAAAGTTTCCGTCAGCTGGTTGCGCAAGATGCTCACGTGCTTCTCATGGGTGGACAAGCCGAGGCAAATGAGGTCGGCGTCCATCCCGTGGATGACATGTGTCGTGTTGAAGTCGTAGCCGGGCTGCGAGCGCAGGCCGCGGATGTACTGCATGATCTTGTGCTCCCCCTCGCCAGGGACATGGGCGTCGGAAAAAATGACAGCGAGATGGTGCCAGTTCGCATCCTCGTTCAGCTTCTTCATGATGTACCACTCCAGCGCCAACGCGACACGTTCCATAAAAGCGGTGGAGGGAGTGATGACGTTGTGGTCCCAGCGCTCCCGCACTCGCGGACGCGGCAGCTTGAACTCGGAGACGATGCGGTCGGCGCAGGCATTCGAGATGGCGTCGCTCTCCAGTCGCTCGTCCGCAGCACGGAAGCGTCGGCTGCGCTGCTGGTTCATCTTGCTACGCGGGGCGACGCCGTCGATGCACAGTATGAGGCACTTTTTCGGCCGCACTACCCTCACGAGAAGGTCAAGTTGGTCAAACATCCGCTCAAACATCTCTTCCTCGTTCTCTGGCTCTGGTAGCGGTGCGGTGTCGTGACAACAGGGGTGTATGAGCCCGTTCATGTCGATGTATAGATTATCGTAGGCGTAGGCGCTGCAGTGGTCAGCGGGCAGCGCGTTGCCCTGCAGCGCGGCGTCCACCACGTCTTGGGGGATGTTGTCGATGCAGTCGCCATACCAGCGCTGCAGCCACAAGAAAAACCCTGCAATACCCATTTTGATAAAGCAGGATTCTGTGTTTGTAACCTAGCTAAGAAAATGGAGTAGAACGAAGCTTCCTTTCTACTGTTTCTGGAAACAAGATGAGTACGCGGCTGCGGCGTACTGATAGGCAAATAATGCAATAAGAACCAGTATCTTTTGTGTGCGTGTGTCTGCAATATGAATAGTGCACTGTTATTTATCCCCCACTTTGCCTGACGTCAATTTGGAAGGTGTCGTTAAAAAAGAAAAGAGAGATAAGTGCTTTAAAAGGAAAAGGGATAGTAGAGCAGCAGAAAGCAAAACTCAACAGCTGTAGCATTACACACGTACATGTATGTGTGTTGATGTAGATAAATTTATTCATTTATTGCTATCTTTTTCACTGCCACTAAGAATAAAAGCAAACGACCGAATAATTACTCCTGCTTTTTTTTTTTTGCTTCGTTACAACCTTATCACCTAGTGTTTGACTTTTATGGCTCAAAATAGACGAGACCAAAATAATCCTCTTTTCTCTTGTGCACGCAGCAAAGACGTTTTTAGCGTGGACAGTGCAGGTACACGATGTTCGAGGTGTAGATTCAAAAAGGGCCTCGTAGCAGTTTCTTAACGTTGTGTTCATCACAAAAAAAAAAAGATACTCCGTCAGGTAACCTCCTTGCAGAAGGCCTCTATCTCCGTGTTTTGCTAAGCGGAGTCCACAGCAGCTGAGACAGACGGATAAGTTTGAGCCCTGTTCCTTTGGGATCCAGTACATCGGCATGCTTGTACCCCTGCAGCACCTCCCGTGTCTTCGCATGAAGGTGCTGGCGACGCTCCTCCAACGCCTGCAGCTCTGCGAGGTGACGCTGTGCCAGCTTGTCCACCGCAGCACGTCCCGCGAGCACCATCTCATGGATCTCCTGCCGCTGCGTTGCCTGCATTTCCGAAACTTCGGCCGCCTGTGCCGCCTTCAGTGCTTGCAGCCGCTGGATGTGTTGTTGTGTAATTTCTCGCTTATGATCAGTTGCCTCCTGACGCTCTAGCGTTTGCAGCTGCGCTCGTACTCGCTCCGCATCGCGATAGCGGCGCTGGTGTAAAACTTGTTGCAGTTTTACCTGCAGGTGCTGCACCTCCCGTGACCACGATGGACCGTCCACAGATGGCGACAGAACAGGAAAAGACGAGTTCTCGCCACCCCGTGTTACAGTACTTACAGTAATATTACTCGGCTGAGTAATGTTGTCACCGCTGCGACGGAGCAGGTCGGCTCGCATCTCCATGTCCTCCTCCTCCAGCTGCGCGTAGTGGTGATGCCGGGCGGCCGCCACAAGCGTAGCAGCGTCGTGTTTGTACGCTGCAATCCGATCCCGCCACGCCTTGCAAAGGTCGAGTCGCTCGCGCTTCTGCTGCACCGTTACACGCTCCTGCGTGCGTGCCGTCACTGCGTCTATCTCTGCGTGCAACCGCTTCGCAAAGAGGTGGACAGCCTGCTCCATGCGGTGCATGCAGGCCGTCGCCTTCGCATAGAGCCCAGCCACTGCACACTCCTCACGTGCCAGGTCGAGCCGCGTGAGGTACGCTTCCACCTCAGCGGTGTCAGCGCGCCAGCGGCGCTGCATGAGAACATCTTCGTCACCAGGCGATATCGCCCCAGCAGCGCGGATTGGGTTAACGGAAAAAAGGGCGCAGAGTGGCGGATAATTAGCTTCAGTGACCTCTTTGTTTTCTTCATTATGGTGGTTCTTTTGAGTCAGAGATGAATGTTGCGTTGCAGGAAGTGCGCTAAGTGGTGAATCGACCTCAAAGCTCTGCTGCCCTCTTGAAGTATCGTGCAATGGCAAGTGCAGGGAATACGACGGCATACTCTCGTCAGAGTGCATAAGAATCGTCTCATGCACATTGTTACTGAAGTACGGATCTTGGGTGTCAAGGTCCGGCACGGCAAGAGATAAAAAGCTGCTCTTGTCGCCCATTGACGCAGTAGAGTTGAAACCAGTTACAGTGGTGTAGTGGTGGCAAAGCGTCATCAATAACAAATGCGGTTGCTTTGGGTCTCAAGCAAACGCGTTCTTACATCACATAGTGCACTATCAGCTCTGAGTACTGCATACAACAGCAGCTTATTCGGAATAATGAAGCAACAACCACACGCAGAACAAAAAAAGAGATGTAGGAACGGGATGAAAAGCAGAAAAGAGGGGTCGGAAAAGATCGCAACATGAGCTTTTTTTTTTTTTTCGCGCTGTCAAGCACGACAACATCGCGGAACATCAGCTGGAAACGGGTTTCCAGCGGCATTGGGCGTGTACTGCTTCCACTCCAATAGAAAAAGTGCAATGCAATGTTTTTGTTTTGCTTTCTTCTAAGCACGCTTATTTCTTGAGCTTTTTTGTAGTTGCCCCCTAGCCTTTCGCCAAAACGACTACGGTTGAAGAATTAAGAAAATAAAACTGCAAAGCTCGTAGTTTACATCTGCAACTAAGAAAAATAGTTTGCAACGCACAGTGGCGTTAAACACCTCCAATTCTGGACAGGCTCATTACCTTTTCCTGCTGTTCATTGGCATTACTGATGCTCTTCTTTTTTTTTTACATCCGTTGTCTCTAACGCCGCTTAACGCACCACACTACAGTTGATAAATACCATCGGTGAAATGCCCGTCGAACACGGTTCCATCGGGGTACGTCAGCACGCCAGCACCGTGCGGCACGCCAGCCGGATTCACCTGCCCTACGTAGATGCTACCGTCGGCGAAGCGGACAGAGGCGATACAGCCCGGTGCTATGCCGCCATGCACCCACTCGCACTCCACCGACTCGCCAGACGCCGCGGTGCGCCGGCCGCACCCGTGCTGCTTATTGTCCGCCCACGCTCCTTCGTACACGCTGCCGTCGCGGAAGACCTGCGTACCTGTGCCGTGTCGTACACCATCACGCCACCCGCCGACGTAACGTGAGTCTCGCACAGCCCCCATTTCCGGGGCGTCGATGTACTCGACGGTGGCATCCGGCTCCGGCCGACCGCGGTGCCACACGCCGCGGAGGGTGTCGCCGTTGGCAAAGCGCAGCGAGCCGCGGCCTTGCTCCACGCCGTCCAGCCAAAGGCCGCTGTACCGCTCTAATGAAGTACCTTTTGTGGCTGTCCCGGCGCCGGTGAGGCGGTCGTCAAGAAAGACACCTTCATACGTGGTGTCCTTCGTGGCGCTGTAGTACACGCCAGTGCCGCAGCGGCGCCCGGCTTTCCATTGTCCGTTGTAAAAGGATCCAGTGTGTGTGTCGCGCTGCATACCGGTGCCGTCGCGACTGTCGTCGGCAAATGTGCCCTCGTACACATCATCTCCTTTTTCCTCGTGGCCAGTGCCGCAGCGCACGTCGTCGAGCCACTCACCCTCGTAGCGCTCGACAACCACCATCGGGTCCGCAGTAGCCGCAGCCGCACCAACGGGTGTGTTTGCACCACTGAGGCCATGGGTACTGCTTTCTGCATTGCCTCCGGTTGTAGTGTTGGGCTTTTGGTACCGCACCAAGACACCGTGACCTGTGCGCTTGTCAGCCGACCAGCCACCGGTGTAGATGGACATGCAATCGACCGAGGTGCACGTCCCGGTGCCGTGGCGCACGTGCAGCGTTGCGTCCATGTCGCCCACATACCGGTCGCCGTTTGGAAAGACGTACACACCGCTGACAAGCTTGTCATCCTTCCACGTCCCCTCCAACACCACCCCATTCGGGTAGACTTCCTTTCCTGCACCGATGCGTGTGTTGTGTGACCAGACGTGCACGTGCTTGCAGCCCGCCGCGTCCGTCAAGGTGCCCTGTCCTTCTCGACACGCGTCGGCGCCCCAAACGCCATCGTAGGTGCTGCCGTCAGGGTAGACGGCGTGCACGTTCGGCAACAGCACATCTGCCACCCACGTCCCATGCACGGCGGTCCCATCGGGGTAGGTCAGACAGCCCTCCCCGCTGCGGCACCCGTTGCGCCAGTCCCCTTTGTATAACAAGTTCTCCGGCACAAGCCGCGCCTCCCCGCTGCCGTGCGGCACGTGGCGCTCCCACTGCCCGCGGTACCAACCACCGTCTTTGCGACGCAGCAGGCCAAAGCCCTCGCGGCGACCATCCACCCACTCCCCTACATAGGAGCGGTCCAACCACTGGTAGAAACCGCGGCCGTCTTTGCGATTAGCAGACCACTCTCCCGCGTACACTTCTACGCCAGGCTGCACCGGCAGCACCGACCACTGCCCCAGCTCAGGTTCGCGGATTTCGGCCAGTAGAAGACGGTCGATGAGGCCGCCGAGCACCGACAACCCCTCTACGGCGGTGGCGAGCGGCGCGGCGGGCGGTGATGGGGGCAGTGGTGGAGTTGTGCCGGCCCCCTGAGATGAAAGGTGAGACAAAAAGGATGGGTTCTGAAGTGTGAGCGGCGATGCCACCTTTTCTCCCTCGTCCTCCTTTTGCTGCTTCTTAGGTGTCTTCGACGTTGGCCCTCTAAGTCGGTTCGACCCGGCGAGGCGAAAGGAGTGTCCAAAGCCCACCGTGGCGAGGTCTTCTGGCGTGAGCGTCTCCGGGATGCTCCAGGCGGACCACGGCAGATTGTGTCGCTCGCTAAATGCCCGTAGTAGCAAGAGAGGATCCGCAACACCGCTGCCGATAGGCTTAATGCCTACAGTCCGCGCAGCGGAAAACAACGCCGGAGCTTGGTGGGAAAAGCCGGGGGATGGAAGAGAAGGCTTTGTACGTTCCCCTCCATCCGTCACCGCACCCTCACCGGGACTTGCAGAGGTGTCGTTTTCACTCTCCTCTATCTGCACAACATTCTGCCAGCCGGCACCCCCAGCTGCGTCATCCGGTGCGGCGTAGTATTGGAAACCGAGACCCTCGCGATGGTTGCCGTGCCAGTCCCCAATGTACAAGGACGTGAACAGCCCTCCACGCGCGTACGCCGTCCCAGTTGAAGCGGAAACAGAGGATGACGTTGACAGCGTAGCGGATGGACTTGCCCCCGTCGCTAGAACACTGTGTAGGGTAGACGCCATTGCTTGGGAAGGTCCGACATTTTCCAAACTTCCCGCCACGGACCCTTGCAAACTTTTGTTTGCCCAAGCAGAAATGCTATCCGCAACCTCCACAGTACTCCGCCGCATCTCCCCAGTGCGCAGCCACATCGCAAAGAAGTCTCTGCGAACTTCAGCGCGCAGCTGGAAACTGCTCTGCCCACTACTCTCGAGGTAGTATACCGCGATTGTCAGCACACCTGTTCGGTAGGCCGGGTCCGCTGGGTGCAGGACCAGTCGCTTCACCGGCTCCGGCGAGATGAGCCGCCAGGAGGCGCTGTTGGCGTTTGGTTTGGCCGTTGTGCAGCTTAGAAAAATGGCGCAACGGCTGGCCGTGTTGGCTTCCTGCATCCGCAGCACGACCAATGCCGGCTCACTGAGGATCACGGAGAAGTACTCAACGGGGCGGGTGGCGCTGACCGCTCCCTCGATGGGGAAGTCGCTGGCAGGGTCGATGGCGGTGGCGAACGAGCCAATGGGAGCTGACATGCTCAGCAGGTGCGTCGCCGACGGCGTCGAGAGTCTAAAGGTCGTCATGGTGTTCTTTTTCTTTCTTCTGCTTGTTTGCTTCACTGTGATTACGCAGTGTATCTCTCTTTAGTGTGCTCCGCTTCGCTGGTTTTCTCTCAAAAGAGCAATGATCATTGAAGACACGTAATTCAGAAAGAAAAAGACGAAAGACAATGGAGGGGTGGGTGAAAAGTAGATTCCGAAGAGTAAAGCAACATAACTACTTCAGGTACTTGTGAGGTTGCTGAAACCGCACACCACCGTTTGCGATTATTCATCAGTACGGAGCAAACAGAGCAGATTGCCTCCAAGAGCCCATCTTCTCTGCCTTCACAGAATCCTGGTGAGGAAAAAGACAGCGTATGGCGAACAACCCCCCTCCTTCTTTGGGACGTACACAGTTCATAGGTGTTCAAGTTGCACGCCGTTCTTCACAAGAAGACTTGACTAGTCACGACAACGCGTGACCAACTTACTTATGACGTATTTTATTTGTTAAGTTTCGGATACGTTTTGATTGCTTCGGGCGGTGCATCGTTACAAAAAAAAAGAAGTATACAGAAGTGCATACATATACATATACAATATATATATATATATATGTGCATGTACATGTGTATGCACACATATATAAAAAAGGGCACCCAAAAAGCGACTTCGCTAGTAGGCTATTATTAGCTCGTTAGCATCCTTAACTTTCGAAGGTCGCAGACACACATCCGCTGAACCAAAAAAAAAGGGCTAAACGACATCGAAACGGACGAAAACGTGATTACAAAGGGACTGGCACACAAGCAGTGGTCAAAACTCAAATTTTGGCACATGCAAGCCGCAGATCCATTAAGTATACGCACAGATGCGCAGGCAACACAGACAACAAAGAAATACAAATCGCGCGTTATCGCACACAGTTGTCAAAACTTGAAGCAGTAAACTGAGGTTTTTTTTATTCCCTCCTTTTTTATATATTGTTTTAGAAATCGAAGCCTCTTATTATAAGATCCCAACGGTGAACATCAGCGGAAAAGACAAATCGAGAACCGCCATCGACCAGCACACACAAAGAAAAAGCAAGTTCTGCGAAAACTGAACATTGAAAGCAGGTTTTTCTGCTGGGACACCACAGAAATGAAGAGGAAGGCGAAAAGGGTGCTTGAGCTTACAACTAGTAAAACGTGAAGGAGAAGACTCTATAGCTACAACATGTAAAACATAGATCGTTTGTAGGGCAAATGTAAGAGGGTGAACTCGAAGAAGAAAAAGAAAGAGCACAAAAATGAATCCGTCTATTTGCGTTTCTACATATATATCACATGACATCGCAGCCGCCAGAAGTGCACTGACTCACTTTCTGCTTCTGACGAATGTTGCGCCGCGTCAGAGACTCTAAGTGGCTGCCAGACTGGGAGAGGGAGGTACTCTTAGCCAAGTCATCGTTCTCGCGCTGCGGCGGGCGGGTGCGCGAACGGCTTGCCACCTTTGGCCGCGGCGTTGGCCTGTGCGAGTGTGTGTTGAAGTTGCTGCAGTGGTCCGTGTGCGTCAGTTCCTGGGACCGCGGCGAGACGGTGGGGCTGCGCAGGATGGAATCAGATGACCCCGCGGACGCGGGGTGGATGTTGCTGTCACAGCGCTTGCTGCGTGAACTGCCGATAGAGATAGGGGCAGAGGCACGCGGTGACTGGCAAGATGGCGACCCGCTGGCCGACATTGCCGGCGGTGGCAGCTTCTGCGGTGATGTCGCGTTCGACGCGGAGCAGCTCTTACAATCGTGCTCCAGAGCCAGTCTCTTCACCACAGAGTCAGCCGCCGGTCGCCCACGGTCGCCGCTGTAGTACCCCTCTGCGTCGACGTCTCTCCAAACCCCGGCGCGGGTGGCTGTGGCGTCGTCGCCTTTGCTGAGGATGCGGCACGGTGCCAGGGTGTCGGTGGTTGCACACGCCGGCGGCGGGTGGGCGGCGTCACCGCCAACCCGGCCAGACGGCGCCGAGAACTCGTCCCTGCCGGTAGAGACAGAGAGGTCGGCCAAGTGCTGCTCGTCGCTCTCTGGCTTAATCGCCGTGTTGGGTGCCGTGGCCCGCCGCGGGTTCGGCGGAGAGTTAATAAAGATGGCTGCGTTAGCCTGCACCAGATACTGCTCCTCCTGTAGCGGCGTCACGTCGTTTGCGGTGGCGTCTAGCTCCACGGGAGAGTGCTCCGAGGAGACGCACTGTACCGTTGATCCGGGGGTAACATCATCAGTAGCAACACTACCACCATTAGCGGAAGTGGTTCTGTTTGCGCGCACACTTGCGGCGGAGACGGACGTACTTGCACGCAGCACTTCCACCTGGCCCGCAGAAGAGACGGTGGGTGAGAACCACGGCGAGCCGCTCAGCGGACTTTTGTCGCACGGACCCGCTTTCACGCTGGACGACGGGTGCGGCTCCGTGCTCGTCTTGCCATATAGCCCAGGTGGTGAGCTCGCGTCAACCAAGGCGCTGTCGCCTATTGCGACCAAAACATGTGTCAGTTGTCCCGCTGCGAGGGGCGAGTTGCCGTCCGTCAGCGGACCGGAGGAGGTGGCGCGGCTGTGGTAGTGCGTGTCGAAGGCGCTGGGGGAGGTGACGGAGCCGTAGAGGGCGTGCATGGACGGCATGAAAGACGCAGTCGAACGCTCGCTCATGTGGGAGTTGTGCGACGCAGCGGAGATGTCGCGCCCGTTCGACGGCGGCGGCGGGGACAGCCCTGCCGGCTCCGCCGACGGCGCGGAGCCGGAGTCGCCACCGCTGGTCGCCAGCTGCTCTGAAATGAGTAGCGCGGAGCTGCGGGCGCGCGGGGTTGTGAGCGGCGTCACGCCGGGCGAGACCTCTATCGAGTTGTCCATCTGCTTCAGCCAGAGGTACAGCGCAAGGGAAGCCCGCATCGCTGTGGTCACTGCCTCGCCGTCCTTGTTGGACAGCATGTAAAGCGGCAGCCGCGGCGACGCCCCGCGCGGCAGCGTTAAGAGTGAGTCGTCCTCCGATGACGGCCGCCCGTTGCTGAACGGTACCGTCACGCCGCTTGGCTTTACAGCGGAGGACGCAAACGGAGCGTGGAACTGCGATGTAGAGCGGGAATGCTGCGAGTAGTGCAAGCAGTCATTTATCGTTTCCCCATGATCCTTTTTATTGTTGCTGTTGCTGCCTTTTGTTTCCTTTTTACCGTAAGACTTCGACTTGCCCGATTTGCCGAAGTGATCGCTGTCGACGTCGTCC
Source organism: Crithidia expoeki (assembly GCA_900240875.1). Classification (NCBI taxonomy): domain Eukaryota; phylum Euglenozoa; class Kinetoplastea; order Trypanosomatida; family Trypanosomatidae; genus Crithidia; species Crithidia expoeki. The sequence continues at coordinate 233,699 of OESE01000222.1, forward strand.
GGGTCCGTCACACCGCCCTTAAACAAATCTGCAAAGAAGCTGTGAAAGGCATGTGGTGACTGCTTCCTCTTCGGCGGCGCCTTACGGTTTTTCCTCAACACAGCACGCTGTGTCCGCATCTCCCCCTCGATGCCGGCGTCCTCCTCGTTCACAAAGTAGCCGGCGGAGTGCAGACACTCGACTGTGACCGATTCCGCCTCAGAGAAAGACACCAACTTCTGCGCTGCTGAAGCCTGCTTCTCACCGTAGTGTGTCCCGACAACGAAGATGGGGACTTCGCTGAAATCGCCAACGGTTGAGGCAAAGCGAGCGGGTCCCGTCGAGGAACGCGCGTCCACCACCTCCTTCATCCATTCGCGCAGACTAGACAACGTTTTGCGGTGCAGCGCCGAGAAGATGAGCACCACCATGTCGCACCTAGTGAGGTACGCGGCGCGGTGCTCGCGGAATTCAGGGGCGCTGCTGCAATCGGTGAGGTGTACTTGGTACGGCTGCTTTCCGCAGTACTCGATGTGGGTATAGGAGTCAAGCAGGGTGGGCTCGTAGCCGGCAGAAGAGGACGGACCCTCGTGGTCAAGGTACTGCCGGAGAAAAGAGGTCTTGCCTACCACGCCGTCCCCAAGCACGACCACGCGAATTTCAGGTAGGTGCGTCTCCACAGATGTACTGCGGCGAGGCGGAGGTAATGAACCACCAGCCATGGCTATAGAAGGAGCAGTATGAATGTGTGCGTGAGCAGTTAATTGACAAATGACAGAAAGCTTAAGCGACCCCCTTAAAGAGAGCAAAAAAAAAAAAACTGTTACGCAACCTTAAAAGATGACCAGAATTGAAAATTTGCGGTTGAAGAAAACTGAGTTCGACATCACGCTAACAAAAACACTGTCTCAACTACACTCCGAGAAGCGGAGGAAAAGTGTCTTTTCAAGTACCCCTCACAGCAGCCCTTGCAATCGCAACCTGCCAGTTTGGGTTTCAGCTTTGCTATCGCGTACTTTCGAAAAATACAGTGACAAGGCAGGTAACTCTGTCACGGAAACAGAACGGGCACACTTTAACAGTACAACACAAAAAACAAAAATCTTAGCTGCAATCAAGAGGTATGTGTCTGTCGATCTGTGTGTGTGTGTGTGTGTGTGTGTTTGTGATTGTAATTGCAAGTGTTTCTACATTACAACGTGTGCAAGTAGCGGGAAAAAGGAGAGAAAAAATGAAAAGGCGGTCGAAGCAAGAGAAAGAAATATGGCGAAAGGCACACGCGCTGAATTTAAATGGTTGTACTGTGTGAATTCCACTCCAGCAAATGCGAGAGGTCTGACTCGCTTAACGAACGTTCAAGGGTAGAGACAAGATGAAGAAACTTTCTGGCTCGTCGAGAGAGAAAAGGAAATGCACTGGATACTGAGTAAAGCAGTGCTCACCTTACACGAAAGATCGAAAAGACAGCAGAAATTATTCAAAAAAATTAATTAATTAAAAGAGAAAGTAGAAAGAAGAAGGAGGGACACTTCCGTCTGAGTTGATTCTCATGTTGAAACGCGCCCAGCCCTGACACAACATAGATGAGACAGGACGCTCAGAATAATAATAAAAATAACTACACACACACACACACCGTTGGAATTCAACAAAAGTGACGTTGCGTCTTCTCGTCCGATTCACGCTCGTTTAGCAACAAAATAAAATGCTTGGGAAGACAAAGACGTACAAAAAAGAGGGAAGATGCGGATCAAATTACGTTATGCAAACCAAAACAAGATGATGTAGGTGCTCACTCTGCAACATGCAAACTTCCAAGAGATCAGAAATCTAGGTTAATGTGGGTTGTGTGTGTCTGCGTCTGAGCCTGTGCGTATACTGCAACTATGTTCTTTGTTTTCGTCCTTTGATAGGAGTAGCAGTAATCGCAGCAAGTCACGGTTTTACAAAAGAGGTGTGTGAAGATACTAGTGTGGTGGCGTAAGCGCTAACGGCTTCGATTACGTTTCTTTAACACTAAAGGCTTTTTAGAGGTTGTGGCACCACCTGTTGGTAAGGTAGTAATAGCACCAGCCAAATTTAGTAGAACGATAAGGTAAGTGAGACAGGAACGAGGGGGAGTGAGAAGTCAGACATGTGACCGTAAAGCAAACTCAAACTCGCAAAAATCTAAGGGCGCGAACCAGGAGAAGCTTGGCGCGTAAGTGTGCCTCCCTGTGATTTGCCCGACGATGTTTTGATGTACTAGCACGTGTTTCAGGCACACCCATCAACTTCTGCTAAGTACATATTTGAACGTGGGAGTCCATCATGTAGCTTTTACCGTTTCTTCGGTTAATTGATTGCTGTGTGTACTATACAAAAGGGAAACAAAAGCCGATGCTTTATCAGTTGTTCTTGTTTTCAGGCTAAAAAGAAGCCTCTATTTCCTTACCTTCTTGAGCAGTGAAAAAGCAAAAGCTGTGATAGCAGGACTCAGTGAAAGCAAAACCGGGAGCTAAGTGCTTGGATTTTCCGAAACATTCTCTGCCTACACGTACCGCCCACAAACGCTTCAGAAGCGGTTGTAGTCACGCAACAACATTTAACGCTGCTACGCAGGTAGTTTAGTAGCGTCTCCAAGTAGACCTCGCTCTCCCAATCACGGTGCAGTCGCGTCCGCCAATCCTCCAGTCGCCGTCGGCGCTGCGGTGACTCGTGAAGTTCGTTTGCGTCGATGTAGACAAATGGCGCGGCCTCCCGCGCCATCGCCACCTCCACGTACAGACCGACGGGCAGCTCAGAAACTCTGACTGTGCACTGCAGGCAACGGCGGAGACAATACGGTCCTGCCATTCACGGGCAAAGCTCTGCCCGAAAGACGTGTCACGTGACAGCGCACCAAAGCGGTGCAACCCGTACTTCATCGCATCTGCATAAGGATAAAGAACAACGCGGCGCCGTCAGCTGGCATCGCGGCTGCGGGCGTACAGCTCGCAGTTGCGCTGCACTGCCAAGTAGGCGCGTATCATTGCACGCAGGTACAGCAGGTGAAGCGGCGGTGGAGTGCTATCTTGCGGCGTCAGGTGCTGCGTGGCGCGCTCCAGTCGCTCAATCCCCTCGCTCAGTGTGCGACTGTGCAGCCGTGCGACATCATCCTCATCGAGGGAGTTTGGCGGAATTTGATAGAGCGCTTGCAAGTCGGAAACAGGGTTGACATGGGTAGCGAGGAACACCGTTTCCCTCACGGTGTAGGACGACGGAGCAGAGACAGCAAAGGTGCTGTGGTATGCGGCGTAAGGGGTTTGCAGGGCCATGAGAGGCCACGTGATTACCGTGGCACACCAAACAAGGCCAGCAGTGACACACAGGCCAAGCAACGCGCGGGTGGCCCGCCCTGCAAAGCGACTCATCGGGGTGGAGACAGTGGCAGAGTGAAAGGCCTGTTGACTTCGTTGGTGCCGCCCTGTCCTCGCACCAGCCCCACCGCAATCGACAGCACCTCCTTGCAGTGCGTCGCGATCCGCACAAGAAGTCCCGGTAGCACCGCTCAAATTAGGGTGGACATTCGTTGCCGTGTGTACACCATCGCGTTTGCGAGACGGGTCAACTCTTGCGTCTACCTGTGAAGTTGGCGGTCTCCTCGAACGCAGCTCCAGCACGTTGGATGATCCTGGCTGGGGTTGTCTTGCTGGTAGAAACTCTTTTCTCCTTGCACGCTGCACCTCTTCCTTCTGACCCCGGTTGCCGTGTCTGTGCCGCTCCACGCGCCGACGAATCGCACGCTCCTCCCCGTCTGGTAGAATAGGAGAGAGGTTTGGCTCCGTTACGGCGGCGCTGCCCCGCGGCAATGACGTCACACCAGCCGCGTTTGTATCACCACCCGCTGCATAACCAGCAGAAGTGAGGCTGGACTGTGCGGTGCTCCGCAACGACGAGACGACGTTCGCTAGCAATTCACTCAGCGAGGACACGCTGGCGTAACGAATGTCGTACGGCCCTGTCAGCGCAACCACAGTACCACCATCACCTCTATAAAAGTGGTGGTGACGGTGGTGAGGGCGTGTGTCACGCTCTGCCTGGTCCACTCCTCGAACCATCGGAGACGAGGCGTGAGGTGACGACATACACAATTTACGCACACTCGACAAGCTGCTGAACGCGTCGTCGGGGTCGCGATGTGCCGTCAAACGTGGCCTGCTCTCCTCTTCTCTCTCTTCCCCTCTCTGCAGGCCCAGCTCATCGCACCCCCACGCCTCGGATGCGGACACAGAGGACGGGTGGCTACTTGGTATAGAAGAGACACCCAGACTGAGAAACGTCGGCGCGGATGTAACTGGTCCACCTCGGTGTGCAGAAGGCGGTGACGGCGGTGCGCCACCGCGCTGGTGGTTCCTCGATCCGCTTCTTGTGTCTACGGAAAGCGATGGAAAGCTGTCACACCCAGGCCTGATGGAACTCAACCCTCTCCACAGCGAGGGGGACGGTGGCGGTGATGTGTTGCCTTGCTGACGCTGCAGCTTTTGCCAAGGTACAGTTTGACGGACGGCTGTATCGGACACGGATTGCCGCAGGTGCGAAAAGCCACGCAAGAGTGTCGAGCGTACGGGTGACAAAAACTCCTGCGCAGCCCGCACAAGCCGCAGCGAACTCACAATAGAAGATCCCGCTGAAGTTGTCTGACGAGTAGGATCTCCTCGATCTTCATTTGCTGTCGTGTCTTCTTGGGGATTGCGACAGCGAAGAAAAGTAGGCGTAGATGTAAACACCACCACGTTACGGCGAGGCGGCGAGGCGGCGATGCAGGAGAAGACCGCAACGTCTCGGCAGTAGTGGAAGGTGTCGCGGCGGTGTCATATACGAGCGTTCGACTAGTATTTGGGGCTGCTGGACTCGTTGCGGCCGTCTCAACACGTAACGAGGAAACCGAAGAGTCAATGGGCAGCGCGCCGTCATCGCCGCGACGGCGCGTGCTGCTCCGTAAACTTGCAGAACCGTCACCGCCATAGAAGCCAACACTGTCACTGTAGCGGCTTCGCTTTCGCTCCACGCTGGAACGATACCCACGACCTCGTTGCACCTCCGCTGATTGTGTGGCAAATACTCCGGAAAAAGAAGAGGCAGACGAAGAGGATGAAACAAAAACTTCAGTGTCCAACGAAGGTGTCTTGCGTGAATCTGCACCCTGGCCGCCGATGGCACGTTTCTTGAACGGTGGTCTACAAGGAGAGCCGGAAGAAGTGAGGAACGGATCAGCGGAAACAACAGGAGGACGAGCTGCAGTAGTCGTGCTGCGACTACGCTTCCCCATTCAGCGATCTCACAGTAAAGATCAGGCAGGAGGAAGGGAATAATGAGAATCAAAACACAGAAACACGAGAAGGAAAAACCCTTTCACTTGCGCGTTTCTCTAAGAACAACAAGCAGTGCAGCTCGACTCGCACTTTGTAAAAAGCTGTACAGTGAGTGGATTTGCTAGTCGGCCATGCCTAAGCGAAGCAGTAGAAAAAAAGAAGCGAAGCAGCTACGATAAACAAACTAAGAAAAACGCTAGGTTACTGGTTTTTCGAGCAGCAGAAGTGAGAATCTATGACGAATATTACTTGCACACGGGGGGAGAAAACTTGCTGGGTGAATACCACAGAATTATCACTTCCTACGAAAGCCGAAATAGTGTACAATGAAACGACAGCAATAGCCTCATCTGGTTTTTGGCTTTTGGTGTCTCGTTGTAGTGAAGTACCCCACAAACACCGAAATTGCGGTGAAGGAAATCAGATGACAGTGGCAGTTGCAAACTACAAATTGAACAATAAATCGTATAGAGGAGAAAAATGACGAAAACAGAATTGTCCTCACTTATAACTCACTTTTCTATTTTCCTGCGGCTGCAACTCAGATTGATTTCGATGATACACCTTCTTTTCACATTCTAAAGTGCGCGGTCACAGCTGCACAATTGAAAAAAAAACGAAGCGTTTTGTTGAAAACCCTAGCAATCGTTGTAAAAGTCCTACGTTGTTTTCTTACCGTTATTTTCTCCAATTGAGGCGATCCTACTCGCACTGGCAAAGAATAAATTATATTAAACGTATCAAAAAATGAAATCATAAAGTGCCAACTTACACAACGCACGTTAGACCCACCTTGTGCTGTCAAGTTCACTGCACACCTACCACTCGCCGCTGATGTTCTGATGACGCTCCTTCAGTGACTTTTCGTTCGCGCTGCGACGCTTCCTATCCTTCACGTTGCGCATGGTGCGGAATTCGTGGCGCGACTTTTTATTCATGTTCGCAGCGGACTGCGAGAGGTCCATCTTAATCGGCGGCGGCTCGCTCAGCCCGAAGCCGTGCGCCACCGCCGCAAGATCGAGGTTCTGCACATTGAAAACATTCTTCAGCTGGCAGCTGCTATAGCTGAGCAGGTAGCCTTCGTAGGCCTGCCGTGCCGAGGTGCGTAAGTAGTAGTTCGAGCTCACCAGCTGTTCCAGCTGGTTCTGAATATTGCCCCTGATCTTGCTCACGTCAAAGGTGTACTCGTTCACCTTCACCTTCGCATCGTCATAGAGATACTTGAGGAAAAGCTCCTCTTGGGGCAATAGAAACATGAGCGCGTTGCCGCAGCGCCCAGCACGCGCCGTTCGCCCCACACGGTGGACGTACTTGACCGGATCATCCGGCGGGTCGAACTGGACGATCCAGTCTACCTCCGGAATGTCAAGCCCGCGCGCCGCGACATCCGTCGTGAAGAGGACGCCGCTTGGCGCGTTGCAGAACTGCATGTACGTCGCTGACCGCTGGTGCTGCTTCTGTTTGCCATGGAAAGCGATGCACGGAACGTCGATGTAATTGAAGAGCTCGCAGTGAAAGCTGACGCTGTTGCGGCTGCTAAAAAAGACGATCATCTTCTTCTTCAGGTTCTTTTTCACAAAGTGGTACAAGATGAGCAACCGCTGCTCACTTGGGCACATCACGTAGCCCTGCTCCAGTGTGTCCACCGTGGCCTTATCCTTCTTGTTCTTCATTGAGATGAAGATGGGTGCCTTGTGAAAAGAGATGCGCGCCAGCTGCTCGACGCGTGTGGTTTGTGTAGCAGAAAAGAGAAAGGTCTGTCGGTTTCGCGGCAGTAACGACACGATTTCGCGCATGTCTTCCTCGAAGCCGTTGTCGAGCACACGGTCTGCCTCATCCACGGCAAGCAGCAGCAGGTTCTTCGTGTGCCAGTCGACGGTGAGCTTCAGGTGGTCGAGCAGACGACCCGGCGAGGCCACCACGATCATTACGCCGTTCGCCAACTTAAAGCCCTCCTGGTTGCGGCTTTGTCCGCCGATGCAGCAAAGAAAGGTCAAGGAACCGTTGAAGTGCTTCAGCAATTTCAACAAAACGCCTTCGATCTGGAGGCAGAGTTCGCGTGTGGGTCCAATGATTATGGCGGCCGTGCCATTGCTCGGGCGGAAGCCGGAACGGCAGACGATCTCGACAATGGGAATGAGAAAAGCCAGCGTCTTACCAGCACCGGTCTTGGCCTCGGCAAGTAGATCGCGGCCCTGCAATGCAGCAGGGATGCACCGCGATTGAATCGGCGTGAGCTCCTTGAACCTGAACTCCTGCTCCAGCGCGGAGACGATGTGGGGGTTCAGGTGGAGCGCCTTGTAGTCGGTTACAGCCGGAATAGACTTTGCAAGCTCCTTGCTACGGTGTGTTATGCTCTCTGCGGTGTTGCTAGTATCGTCCGCTTTTGTAGACGGACCCGCAGAGTTTGCCAATTCCTCAGTTATGAAAGAAGAGTTCTTGTGGCTGCTATCTTTCAACTTATTGCCGCAGCCCTCGATCTCTTCCGACTCCTCCTCGCGGCGCCGCTTCTCCGGACGTTCGTGCTGCTGCCGCCGTTTTTCTTCTTCCTGTTTTTGCGCAGTTAACGCAACAGCACCATCATTTTCTCCTGGGGGTTTCTCAGCGTTCTGACCTTCAACCTCACGTGCGGACTTAGGACGGTGGTGGCGCACGCGACGCCTCTTCGCCTGCTCCTGCGCTGGCTCACCGTCTGCGACCATTGTCGCCGCCGCAGTTGCAGCGGGTGCTTTGAACGACATTGACGACGTGGAAAGAGAAAATGATGTTACCTCTCTGTTTTATTTTTCTTTTGTGGTAATGAAACCTTGGAATGAGCGGTAACGTTTTGTAGAGTGATCTCCAGAGTAAGTCCTGCTTTGCTGATCTGGAGGCGACGATGAAAGAGTTCAGCACAAGTAGTAGGAGAAAGAATGGGAATGACTGTTTGGTGTCAAGAACTCAGCTCTGATGCACAAGGGTAAGCAGGAAAAGCAAGACAAAACTGTAAAGTGCTCCTACGAATTGACTGTAAGGAACTGCCTCTTGCCAGCATTTCTCTTTATCAATCCTTTTTTGTGCTATTAAACGCAACGGCTTTTTTTCATTTGAGTGATTAAGCGTTGCTGAGATTTACCGTGTTGGAAGAAAAAAAAAAAAGAGCATTAACAATCGTAAGATTAAGAGGAGCCGTCATCACTTAAGTTGATCCCTTGCACGAGATTGAAGGACTAGAGTCGCCCGTTGCTCTGCTTCCTTGCCTCCCGCCGCTTCGCCCAGAGCGACTTGTGCTGCTCCTTCTTTGTCATCTCAAAGATGGACTCGTGCTCGCGGCGCACGCGCAGCGTCGCGAAATCGCTCATGCCGTGCTTCGCATCGTCGTAGCCCATATCTGCGTCGCCGCGATCGCGCTTGCCTTTCCGCGCCGTCGTCAGCTGACGCGACTCCTTCTCCAGGTTCTTTTCCTCAGCGTCCTCGCGAATCTCACGCAGAGCCTCCTGTTCCGCGTCCTCAACGCGCTGCAGTACCGCCTGCACCTCGACATCGGAGAGCGCCGGGTACTCGACACACTTCACCCCTGTTTGCTGCTCAATCTTTTGCAAGAGAATGATGTCGTACTGACTGATGATGTTTACCGCCTTACCCTCCGCGCCGGCACGCGCCGTGCGGCCAACGCGGTGGATATAGTCCTCTACGTGGTCGGGAAGCGAGAAGTTGACAACTACGTCTGTGTGTGGAATGTCGAGGCCACGCTGCGCCACATCCGTGCATACAAGCATCCGCACCTTGCCTTCCTTGAACTTTGTCAGGGCAACGTTGCGGTTAGTTTGGTCCATGCGGCCCATTAGCGGTAGCGCTCGGTGTCCAAGCGTGCGCAGCGCCAGCGTGATCCTGTGGACAAGCGCAGCGCTACGGCAGAAGATCAAGATGTGGTTGCCGGTTTCCTTTGTGAGAAAGACATGTAGGTAGGAAAGCATCTGCGCAAACGGTGCAAAGACGTAATACTGCTTGAGGGTGTCGACAGTAGTGTTCTTGCGGTGCACCTGCAGCAGTACCGGGTCGCGCAGCGACGCTTTCTGCAGGCGGTCAATCTTCGTGCTAAGCGTCGCAGAGAAAAGCATGGTGCGGCGGTCCGACGGCAGCTGCTCGAGAATCGCGTCGATCTCCTTCTCGTAGTCCATGTCCAGCATCTTGTCCGCCTCGTCGAGCACGAGGGCGTGCAGCTTTACCAGCTTAAAGCCTTTCGTGTTGCTCAGGTGGTCCTTCACGCGACCTGGTGTGCCCACCACGACGTGTGGCCGCTTGCTCAGCTCGCAGGCCTGCTCGACCATGTCGGTGCCACCAACCAGTGTCGCGACGCGTAGACCCACGCTGCGGCCCAGCATAATAAACTGGGCCGTCACCTGCTGCGCCAGCTCACGCGTGGGCACCATGACGAGGACGGAAAGGTACGGCGTCTTCGGCTGTGTCAGCAACCAATTCACGAGAGGCAGCACGTAGGCGCCAGTCTTGCCGCTGCCGGTCTGCGCCACGCCGATCAGATCGCGGCCCTCCGCCACAACGGGGATGGTGGACGCCTGGATGCGCGTGGGGTGCTCCCATCCGGCCTCAGCACACGCCACGCACAACTCACGGCACAAGCCGAGGTCTTCGAACGTCTTGGACTTGAACTCCTCATCGTCCAGCAGCTCCGACCCGAGACTTTGGTGCTTAGACAGGTAGCTGTGTCCTGCGACACTTGCGGAGTATTCGCCGTCGCTGTCCTCGCGAATCGCCTTGTGAAGCTTTCGTCGTTCAAACGGCATTATATTGGCAACGCGCGGCGGTAACTATATTTCGAGGCGCGTGCTTCTTTGACTAGAGGGACTGACGTGAAGAAGTACATTTAGGGTAGCGGTGTTACGCAGTTTTGCTCAAGAGGGAATCGAAAAAAGGGGAGGGCAAAGAAAACAGAAAAAAGTGGTTTTACATTTCAAAAAAAAAAAAACAGCGTAACGCCGATTCCTCTCTTTCTTTCCTTGTCAGATAAGTAACGTGCACCGCTGTATTCCTCCTACACGTTTTGTCTGATAGCAAAGTCGAGATTGTGTTTGTATCCCCTGAAATGGCAAATAGTGAAACTGGTTGTCTGCAATCGCCGCACGAATGAATTCGAGAGGTAAAGCTTGCCTTCTCCAAGGACAGCCCGAATGCCCTTTTCGTTGTTTTTTCATTTTAAAATTGAGTGACTTGTACACAACGAACTGTAAAGCATCATGAACACCAAAGCCACCGTCACCACTATTTATGCTTCTCAGTATACAAGAAGCGGAGACGGTAGCCAAAAAAAAAAGACAAACAAAACGCGGGTATGCAATCCTCAACGTTGCTTCGTCAGGCAAAAGCACCTACGCATATGTTTGCACGCGCACATATATATAGAGAGAGGAAAGCTCAGTGAAGGAGGTAGTTTCGCTTCACATGCGTGGGTAGCTTCACATCCAGGCGCGGGTTCACCACCTGCAGCGGACCCAGATCTTTCGCTGTCTTGCCTAGTCGTCGCAGCACGTCGTCGAGCGTCCTTCGCTTGCTCCGCTTCACCTGCCGACTCTGCACATCCTCTAGCTGCGCGCGCAGCTCGTCGCCGCGCATGCCCATCTTCGGCTCATTCAACTGCTCCTTGCTGCCTGCGAAAAAGTCCTTCCAGTAGACGTCGTCGTAGTAGCCCTTCTTCAGGTGGTCCGGCATACGGTTGTCAACAACACGGTCGGGCATAAAAATGCCGTCCTTGCCACGCGGGTGCATCGCCATCATGCCCTTACGTCGCCGCACCTCCTCCAGGTAGGGGTAGATGTTGTAGACGAGGCTGTGCGGCACCTTGCCGCGACTGGCCGCGATTTCGCTCACGCTGCGCAGCGCCTTCACGGCCTCGAAGACGCCCTCCACCGTGTGTGTCGGAGCACGCGGATTGTTCGACGCCCGCAAGTTGATCTTGCAGCCCGCGTTCTGGAAGCCAAAGGCGCACAAGATGTCCGCGACACGAAAGTTGGCGACGATGCGGCGGGCCGGGTATAGCAGCACACGGGCACCGTCCGCATTGACGCGCACCGGGTACATGGGACCCTCCTGTTCTAAATCTACCGCTATGACGTTCGAGAAAGCCTGGCGGATCGCCTCATTGCGGGCCTCCTGCGTGCTGGGCGCGACGGCGCGTCCCCAACCGGCAATGCCCTTGCCACTTCCCACGTACAGGACGCAGTAGATCCACTGCCGGTGATCCTTCGGGCTAAACTTGACAACACGCATGTCGTAAGCAACGACGTTCAGCTGAAAGTTGCACAGGAAGCGGCCGCGGTGCTCCTGCGGAATAAGCTCCGGCGTCAGCCACGTGTTTGAGCGCCACTGGTTGTATTCCGTATTGAGCTTATGCTTCCACTGGAAGCCCTCCGGGTAGAGGTCAGGCACGATTTTGTACTCGTTGTACAGATCAACGCCGTTGTCCATCCCCTTAAGTCCTTTACTATCGGTGGCGTGGGCAACGGCCTCGGCAGAATCGCGGGTGTCACGGAAGTACAGAGAGGTGCCGCTCTCGAGGTTCACAAAGGGGTTGCGCATCTTCTCGAAGCGGCGGCGGGTGGCGCTGCCGGGCTTCATCCAAGTGTAATATATGCGGGGGATGCCGCCCCGCATCGTACCCTTCGTCGCGTACGACGAAAGGTTCTTGGCCAGTGGGCAGGAGCCGCGAAGCATCGTACTTGCAACTATGTGTGAGCAAAAAGAACAACAGCTAAGAGGAGTAGCAGTTCAATAAGCCGCTAACCCCCTATCTTCACTAGGGAAAGGCCAAGAATAGTTTGCGTCACTAGACAACAGAAAGTGAGAAGGCGCAGACCGCAGATAACTTTCTCCACGCCGCCGTTTTCCCTGCTTTCTGCGTTGACGCACAAGCATCAAAACAAGAGCGTTGCGGCAGATGTGAGGTGTGGAAAAGAAATATGAAACAACAAAGACGAAGTGAAAGAAAAAAAGAACAAAAAAAAGTGAGGCGAGTGCCGAGTGCACAGATACCCGTGGTGAGCATAAACATTCTGCTTCTATCCTCCGACGGTTGAGAGAAGGTGCCGCAGCCGCAGAATGTGCTCCAGGCAAACGTTGAATACTCGGTAAGAGAGTTCGTTTGTCGATTGGAAATAGCAACCCTCTCTTCTGTAGCGCAGTAGCACTTACAGAAAGAGGTTTCCTAACTGCAAGCCATTGAATTACCTTGCCTCCATTGCGAAGCGCAAATTTTAGTTTTCCTTCGGGACATTTTACACAATATTTGTGAACGGTCGTTAGAGGAGAGTAGCAACGTAAATATACTAGAAAACGACAGTAATCAGAAGAGCTCAAAACGAAGAACGACATGCAGCGCGGTTGAAACACAAAGCGAAATAGTGATGTACTGATTGCGGGTGAAAATGGAGAACTGTAAACGGACAATTACAGTGAAGGAGAAAATAAACAACCAAAACAAAATGACCTGTGTTATTGCCTGAGCGCTTTGGGCGAAGCCGCTGTTGCGTTCTTGCAACAAGAGCTGAGAGAGCAGCGAAAAGCCTCGCTTCTCGGTACTTCGAGGCTTTGTAAGTCCACCGCTATTCTATACATCAACGCCAAGAGACAAGGGGTAAACCGTGGGAAAGAGAAGAGCGTTACGTTTCGCTTGCACAACACATGACGCCGATACGTACACACGCAAGCATTTATCCGGCGCCGCCATTCAACGACCAACCATACCATCTGCAGTCTTGAAAAGGTTGATGGGGGAGCTGCCGTCCGTCACCAGGTAGCCCTCCAGACCCAGGTTTGACAGCAGCTTCGCCTGCAGCTCCGGACCGGCGCGGGCCATTTCCACAATCGTGTCCGGCCCCAGCGCCGCCACGACGGCGCTCATCAGTGTGTGGTGGATCTCGTGCATCTCCTTTTCGTACTTCTGCATCATCTCCGCCACCTTCTCCTCCTGCTTCAACAAAAGCTGCTTCTTCCGTTGCTGCATCTCCGACATGGTAGTATACAACAAGGTTTCCTTGGTGGCGCGCACGCCGGCCGCCTCCACCGCGGCCTCTCCCTCAATGCACGAGGCCGTCGAGAGGGCCTCGGCGATGGCGCGCGATTTGCCAAGGGTAACAATGGACAGCCCGCTGCTCTCGGTGTTCAGCAGCACGCGGCGCTGCTCCTCGTTTGTTACCTGATCCTGCATCCGCTGCCGCTCCAGTCGGCCGTGCGCCTGCTGCTCCCGCGTCATAGCCACTTGCTGCGCCTCGGCCTCCTGCGCATGGGTCGTAATTTCAATCGCCATCTTCACCGACTTCTGCAGGCCCTGTCGCGTGCGTTCGTCCAGCACCTCCATCTCCTGCGTGTCAACCGACGTGATGACGAGGTGGTTCGACGGAAAGCGCAGGACCTCATTCGGCAGCCCCGTCGCAGGGTCAACATCGAAGACGGCGTTGCGCAGGCAGCGGGTGCTGTTCTTGTGAAACTCCTCGAACGGCATCGAGGCAACGGCCGCGCGGATGCGGCTGGCGATATAGGAGCAGCAATCGCCGACGAAGTCGTTCACGCTGAAGCAATCCTTCGCTCGCTCGGTGTCGCCGTGCGTAACGTCGAAGTACCAGTCGTAGCACAGCTGGAGTGCCATCTGCGCGTGATCGCGCGTTTCGACATGGACGACGTCGGTCATGTTCGACGGACCTAGGAAGAGATGCAGCGCGGTGATGTGATTCGGTTGCTTCGGCAGGCACTTGTTCGGCGTCGCCGGGTCCCAAGGCGAGCCGGAGAGCGAGACAACAGTGAAGGCTTCGTCCGGCTCCAGAAGCACCCGGTCCGGACCATACACGATGCGGGTCACCTGCGTCTTGTAGTTGAAGAGCTGCGTCACGCCGCGATGAGGTATAGAGTAGGAGACAGCTCGGTCTGTCTTCCCGCGCAGCGCGACGCGTGGTTTATCGCCCTCCTGCTCAATGTACGCGCTGTGGCTCACCAGCTGGGCGAGGTGGCGCTCTACCTGCGCGAGAGTGGCTTCTCCCAGAGCTCCTCCTCGGCAGCCAGCATATAGCTACACGGACCCGGGACGCACCGCACCACGCCGGTAACAGTGTTGCGCACATAGAGGCCCTCCTGCTCGCCCAGCAGGTAGCGGTGGCGCACCTCGGCCTTCGTTTTGGCGTCCGGCACGACACGCATCGTGTCCGTAGGGATGAAGGAGCACGGGCCCCGCACAAGCCACTGGTCACCCTCGTAACGTTCCACCGGCGGGTCGCAGCTCGTGTCGGTGAAGTTGCCCGTTGCAATGACCAGCACCGCCTCGTGCTCCGACAGCAGGAAAGCGTTGCGGATGTGCCCGCCCTCCAGTTTCTCGCTGGGTTTCAGGAAAAAAGATGCGTTTGTGATAACCTTGCGCGTCACCGCTGCGTTACTATCAGGACCAACTGCAGAATCAAGAATGACTGCGTATTGCGAGGCGGAGAGGTGTGTGCGGTGCAGTTTCTTCAGCACTTTGTCGTAAGGGTGCAACACAAAACTTGGGCACATCTCCCCCGTCACGAGGAACACCTCACCGGTCTTGCGCACAACGCCCTGCTCACGAAAAGGCGAGCGCGGGTCGACGTACGTTTTTGTCACCTTCACGTGCAGACCCTCCTCCTTCGTCAGTACCGTGCCCACCTGCGACGACAGGAGCATCTCAAAAGGCTGCAGAAAGCACATTCCCTCCTTCAGTCGCAGGTACTGCTCTCCCACGTAATGCTCAATATCAGTGTCGCGGTCGGTGAAGGTCTCCGAAGTGACGCACCAAAGCCCCGTTCCGCGGCGCACGACAAGCCCCGACACCACTTCCTCCACCCGCTCTTCCACACGTGGGTAGTAAGTACCCGGGCCGTAGAAGAGAAAACGCTCGCCGGCCTCGCGATGCGTCACGCCAGCCGATGACGCCGACACAGCAGCAACAGTAGCAGAGACATTATTGTTCGCGTTAGTTGGCAGCACATCGTACGCCACGAGGGCAACGATCAGCAACGCCTGCGTCGCAGACAGCACCCTCAGCTCCTCCACCTTCACCAGCTGCTCCTCTGGATAGAGGGGAAAAGGTGGGACATGCCAGCGATACTCTTCCTCGCCGGTTCGCACCTGGACCTGCCCGTTGGCATCTCGAGCTGGTTCCACGGCACCCGTGGCGGTGTTCACAGCGGTGCGGTGCGGGTTGGCGATGAGGCAAAACTGTGTGGGGCTCAAAACGACAAATCTAGTCGGCGGCTGAGCAATGGTCTCGTGTGATGCAATCGGCCGCGTCACCGGCCCGAGGACGAGCTCCGTGGTATTGGTGTTCTCGTTCGTGAGGTGTGCATAGTGGAAGGGAGGTAGCCGCAGAAGGCCCTCAATCAGTGTTCCAGCCTTCACTTCCTCCCTTACGTAGGGAAGTTTGCCTTTTTCGACGGCGGATTCATAAGACATGTTGATGATGGTGACAGCAGTTGAATTGTGTGCTTTGCAGAGATTATGAAACGCTTCGGTCGCGATAAAACATCAGCTGTCAAATTTGTGTGTTTACAATAAAGTAACAGACACAGGGAAACTTCTCGTTTCCGTTTGTGTAATTTCCCTGAGAGCGCAGACGCTTGTGCTCTTTTAATGACCGAGTTCGTGAGCAAATAGCAAAAAAAAAGGATAAGTTAAAGTGCTGAACTAAATTCAATGTTATGAGTGGGACTGATCTCCGGGTGTTGACATGCCCCGCAAGAATGAAGATAAAACTCCTGGCAGCGCTCGCAACATTGGCACGTCGACTGCGTGAAACACTTTCTTATCGGGAATTCAAGGTTCCCCTCCCCCGCCACCGTACCACACTCCTACTTGGTTAGAAAACCTCTGGAAGAGGAGATGCAAACAAAGTTACGCAAGGTGCAAAAACACTACAGTACGCTGTCCAAAGCGACGAAGGTGCTGTAAAAAACAGATTACTTCACTTGCACGTGCAGTGATAAGTTCAAGATTTCTCATTTATTGCACTTTGCTTAGGTGTTACACTTATTTAAGCGGTGCTTTGGAGAAAACAAACAGAAAACACAGTGACAGACCGAATGTGAGTCCTCTCTTCAATGTACAGTATCTGCGCGTAAATCGGCTAAACCTGCGCCACCATTGCTCGGAACACCCATTGGCTGCCCCTGCGTTACTGTTTGCCTCGTCCATCCATTAAGCGATGTTAGGCGCCAAGGAGGAATAACAAAAAGAAAACAATAACGGAAAGAGGACTCACAGAAAACACCCAAGCAAAGCGATCCAAACCTTCTATCCGTAATCTTGCAACCAAACGCATCCAGACGCGCATAGTGGAATTCACTTTGCGCACCTGCCCTCCGCCTCACACCTCATTTCTACGCAGATGCGAGTGGATAACCAGTTCTACACCTATGGGGGTACACATGCACACGCAATAACTACGCCGCCGTTTCCTCGCGCTGACGCTTCCGCAGCTCCGCCTTCATGGTTGCAGGCAACGGCGCCGGTGGCTTCAAGTCACCGAGTGACGGGTCGTACTCCTCCATCACCTCGTACGGGCCCAGAGAGTCTAGCTGCTTCGTCACCACGGCGGCCTGGCCATGCTGGTGCTTCGCCACCTTCGTGTAGTGCCGGCAGAACGTCTCGGCCACCTGGCGCAACGTCGGGTGGTAGCTGTGAGTGAGCAGACCCACCTCCCAAGTGAAGCTGCTGTCAGCGTTGGCCGACACCGTCTGCAGCGCTGCCGGGTTGTAAGCGCCGCGGCCGGATATGACGTTGTCGCTGCCGCCCACGATGACACCACCGGCGAGAGGGTAGCGCAGCACTATGCGGTGGCAGAGGGACAGGATGGCCATGGCGATGTGCGGTGGGCATGATGGCGTCGCCTGCATCAGTCGGCGCAGAATTGCCGTCACGCGCATTACGGGCAGGTGCTTCTGCGTCAGAACAAGCAGATCCACCGCCCGTAGCACAAGCCCGACGCAGAAGGTCCACTCGCGGCTCGCGTTCTGCTGCACAAAGTTGCCCTGAGCCATCGAGTTGGCGATCGAGAAGGCCTGCGAGGAGAGCGAGCCGGCCGATGACGTGGAGCCCTGCGAAACCACCTCATCCGCTTCCCCGCTCGACGCTTCTTCCACTCCCTCGCGGGTCATCTTGGCAGACGACGACGACTCCGCTGATGGCATCTCGAGCGCCTCGCTGAGGCACCGGAAAAGCACCTCGTGGAAGTAGCTCAGGTCCACACGCCACTCCGAGGCGGTCGCCGTGGCGTCGCGCTGCGCCAACGTTGCCACCGCCACCAAGGCGTGCAACCGCGTCGTGACGGAGGCCACCGTCTCGTCTTCCTCGTCCTTTGCGTTGTTGTCGTTTTTGCCCTCGCGGCCCGCGCCGCCGCCCTTCACGAGATCTCTCAGCGCCTCCATGAGCTGTTGGTACAGGTCAACGTTTACAAGGGGGGCAAACTTTACCAGCCCCTCCAGGGCCGGCGCTAAGATCTTCGTCTGGTGCACTGGCGAGCACGTCCTGGAGGCTTCGATCACTCGGAGGTAGATGACAAAGATGCGATGTACTATGCGGGTCTGTTTCGCCGCGATTTCGGCCCGGTCGCGGCGCGCCTTCGATTTCTGCATCTGCCGCGCCAGCTCCTTGTCCTCCTTCTTGAGGCGCTTGTTTTTCGCCTTCTCTTCGGCCAAGTCTTCGCGGTGCACATCCACCATGGCAACACGGACGTGTAGGAGCAAGTTCAATAGCTTCGGGTTCATGGCGTAGCTGCGCTTACGCACGATCCGCAGCAAGGCGCAGACAATGTGCTCCGTGGTCTCTGACACCTTCTGCCCGTCCAGCAGCTCTGCGAGCGCCGTCAGGCACGGCTGGGCGACACGGACTGACTTGCAGTTCGCGAAGTCGACGGCGAGCGAAAGTAGGGTGTCAGCATGGTTGAAGTCCGGTGCGGAGCTTTTAACGAGGCGTGCGCACAGACGGCTCCCCAGGGCCTGTTGTTCGGGGTGCGACTTGCGGGACAGCTTGCGCAAGAGCTGCAAAAAGTGAGTGTACTGCGTCAGGATTTCATGCTCGAGCTTTTGCACGTTGTAGACCTCTTTCTGTTTCCGCTGGCCACCGCCGTCCTCCATTTCGAGGGTGCTAGAGATGCGGTAGCCTGGGATGACATCGCACAGAATCGTGCACTCCTCATTGAGGTTCTGCACGAGCTCGCCGTAGTCACTGATGGTCTTGTTATGCAGCACGTACAGGGACTTGAGCTGCCCCTGCAAGTAGGACGTATTCATCAAATAGCGCTGCATTATGAAAAAGCGAGAAATTGTCTCGTGGCAGGAGGATGATACCTAAGGAGTGAGCTTTGCCGCTCCGCTGTGTTTTGTTTTACCGGAGGCGTTTCTCTGACCACGATTGGGAATACAGAACTTGAACCAGGCGAGAACGTAATATGTCAGACTATGGTCTGCAGTAAGTGCATCATGTGAGAGGATAAGTGAGAGAAGAATTTCGAGGAATGTGCTGAGCAGAAAAGTCGTGACAGCTGCGTTGCGACGCTGGAAAAAAAAAAACTCTTTCATAGAGACTGGAGAAACTAAGAGAAAACGACAACACGAAAGAAACTCGCGAAACTGCATTCCATCTCCAGTCCACATTTGATGACTACGGTTTGCACGCCATGTCGGGGAATTGTAGTCAGAATCCACAGAAAAAGGTTTGCGTTATGAAACCGGGCTTTGAAGGATACGAAGAGAGCCACTATCGAGAGCTGCACCTATTTCTTTCTTTACTAAATGAACGTTAGCTCACAGTTCCCTGCGACGCTTGCTGTGAAACGCACAAAAAAACGATGTATAAAACATGTAAGGATAGTAAAAGATGCAGCCCGTAAGGAACGGCTTCCGCACTCACAACAAAAGTAAAGCAAAAAGGGCAGCCAATCGGCGCGCAGCGAGAAGAAAGAAAACCGACACAGATTTAGTAGTTGAAGTACTTCTCATTGAGGGACTGAAAGGCAGGGATGTCATTCTTGATAATACCAAAGATTACCGCGAAAATAGTGACCAAGACAAAGAAGATCACGGAGTACTTTGTGAGCGGCGCATTTCGGTCGTAGCACTCCGCCTTAATGGTCGATGTACGCTTGCACGTTTTCGTCGTGCACGTCGCGGCTTCGAGTACCGCGATCACCGCACACTCCTCCACAACCACGGCCCCGCTCGTCAGCGGCCGCTCGCCTTGAATGCCCTCGAAAAGGCGCGCTGTCTCCGCACGCACTGCCTGGCTTGAGATGTAGTTGTTGCAGCTCTTCGTCGTGCATTCGCTACACCTGTTGACGGACCATGAGACGTTGGTAATGGCGCTGCAACCACCCTGGTAGCAGCACCGGCAAGTGCAAATGATGTTGTCAGAGGCAGACGAGAAGGAAGCCGCTTCCACTGCTGCTACGAGTGAAGAAGCACACATCACTGCAACTACAAGTAAAACTGCCAACAGCGCAGCACGGCTAGTGCAGCTTGCAAAACGCACCCAGACATTGCATGTCGTCACCGATGCGTGCATGAATCACCAACTACAGAAAAACGAACGCTACATAGCAACCCAGAAAACCCCGTGATAAGACTCCTCGGCCAGTTGATTCTGCTTATATACGAACGACTTGAACCGGCTGCTGCAAATAAAGCTAAATAAGAGTGAGCAAACGCAGTGGTGCGACACAGAGAAGACTATAAAGAGCGCTATCGTGGCGGTATAAAATCGATCGTCCCCTACGCAGAAATCGTGTGGCGAATAAGATTGTGTGACTATTCCCCGCACCCTCCAACACGCCCGTGTACTTGGTAAGATGGAAACGCATAAAAAGAGGAAAACAGGTGAGTACAAGAGACACCATTATTACTATTATTTACGTTCCGCGTCCACTGCTTCTTTTTTCCTTTCGTTGTTCCGCAGTCTGAAGCGACGCATGCAGGAAACTAAAACAAAACTTTGATCGTTAGCTGCCGCGCGGCACGTGTGTGTGTGTCTGTCTGTGTGTGTGTGTGTGTGTGTTTATGACGGTGTTTAGCCTTCACATTGCTCACGTGCTAACAGGAACTATGAGTTGAAAGTGATTAAAGAGCGCAATTTCTGTTGCCCCATTCCGATTTTGCACGCGTAGGTGGCGTCTTCAGAAGCGCCAATAATAACTATCATTTGCCGCATTTTCTTTGGTGGGTAAGTTTGCTGAAGAAGAAAACTGTAGAAATAGTGTCTAACGGAAAAAAAAACTCTCAAGCTGATACAAAATAATCTATGTGCAAAGAAACAGACAAATTCTACAGCTCATGTTAGCAAAGCCGACAAAAGTCATTTAGACGGAGAACGTGGCATCACTCTGCCCCTTTGCGCTTCTGTTTTCGCAGTTCCACAACGAGGGCAGGAAAGGTGGACGTACACTTCCACTCTAGAAGAGCTCCATCGAGTACTGCGGGTCCGCAGCGTAGTTCGGCATCGGTGCGGAGCTCATTTCCGCCCACCACGCAGCACTGCTGCCGCTGTTGGCTTCAGCGACAGCACCACCGCCGCCAGCACCGCCGCTGCCGCGGATGCGGCTGCGCTTGCCACCGCCGGCAGAGAGGCGTGCGTTGTTTGGGTTGTGAGCCCCCATTACCTGCCGCAACTCGCGGATGGCCGTATCGTTGCGTTGCTCTACCACCCAGGTGGGCAAGATGACTTGCCCGAACGGGGTAGCCGGTGGGAGCCCTTCGCCGGCGATACCGGGGGGCCGGCCGTGGTGCGGCGTCTTGCGTTGCCCGGTGCTGTCGACCTGTTGTTCCTGTCTCTGCTTCTGGTCTACGCCAAAACTGCTGTTTTCGTTCGTCTGTGGTGGCGATGCATGGTCGGCGGCGAGGGCGGACATGTTCGCCTGCTGCTGGCGCTGCAAAAAGTTGATGTCCTGCAGCGTCGAGCCCACTTGCTGCCGCGTGTTGTAATTCAAAAAGAAATTGCGGCCGCGGAAGGCGCCGGCAGGTGACGACAACGGCACCGGCGAGGTCGGTGCTGTCATCTCCGTGCGGCGCCGCTTCCCCTCTTTCTCCTCTGACGGTTGCCTGCGGCCTACGTCGTCCTCTGGAGGGCCGCTGATGGCACGGATAGGGTGTTCGCCGTCAACAACATCACCTTCGTCTTTGTCGCCGTTCTCCGACGCCGCCACACGCGGCTGCTCCTCCTGCATTGGAGGCCGTGACGATGCTGGGCCCACCACCAACTGCACCTCCGCTCGCACCGTGTGACTCGGCGCCAGCTGTGTAGGGTCGGTATGCGGGCGGCTGTAGTTATTGGCGCGGCCTTCCACCGTCACGGAATGCACTACCGGTGGAGGTGCCGCCCCGCCGCCAGTGTCCGTCCGCGTCGGCGCCGTCACCGCAACGGGGCCGGTAAGGCCGCCGTTTTGCGCCACGTACTCAGCCATCTGTCGCACCATCCACTGCTGATCGAACTGGTTCAGCTCGTGGCGCAGCGAGTCCATGCCTTGGTGAGTGCGTAGGTACTCCAGCACCATGCCAGACGGCAACACGATGCCATCGCGGTGCCTTGTGGTGCAGGTAGAGGCGGTCGAGGTTGCCTGGAGCCGTGGAACGGCATCGTAGTCCTCGATAGGCGTCGTGTCCCCGTTCATGAACTCGCTCAGGTCGGGCTCCAGCCAGGTGGACTGACGCGCTATCGACGCCTCAACACTTTCTCCCGTCTTCCCATCCTCAGGCGGTCGCGTGTGCGAGCGCTGCGGTTGCTGGTAGAGCGAGGAGGATGAGGGGGTAGGGAAGCTGCCGCCTGGTGTGGCGTGTGCAACAGCGTGCTGCAACACTCTGTCATCGTGGCGCTGACCGGCCACAACGGACGAAGAAGTCAAGGAAGAAGCATTGGGTTGAATAGGAGAGGTGCCGACGCTGCGGTGCTGAACGGCGTGTGCACTAGACGGTGGAGGCAGAGGTGGGGTGTCGCGATATGTCGTAGTGGCATCCTCTGTTTGGACACCACAAGAGGTAGAGCGGTTACGCCGTTGTTGCTGCTCCTGCACGTGGTGCTTCGCGACAGTTTTCTCTTTACTTTCACCGTTGTAATAATCGGCGCTGTTACTCTCGTAGTCCACATTGTAGCTTTTTTCGTTGTCACTGTCGGCGTCGTCCTCAACGGCGACAACATTCCGCGTCTCATCGCTGCCAGCGGTGTAGATGTTGTTGCGATGCAACCCGCGTCGCAACGAGGCGGAGGAGTCGTGGCGACTTGCCTGCGTACCAGACAGCAAAATGCTGGCAATTCCCTGCGGCAGAGGGCGCGTGCGCATTGAGTCCGCCTTTGCAGTATTGTCGGTTGCCGCATGAACCCCATCGTCTACAGATTCATTACCCCCGTCAACGTCAACGCAATCATCGTAATCTGCGTAGTCATCAAAGATGCTATCATCTGCAGCCTTTTGCAGCTCCTGTATAGAGCACATTTCATCCGTCGCCTCATCGACACTGATGTACTGACTGCCAATACAGCCACCTTCCTCTTCCTTCTCTTCCTCCTCTGAACCGTCGTCACCGACAACGATCTCACCCGCGGCCGCCGCCACGACGCGACGGACTCGTCGACGCAGGCGCCGCAGCAAACGGAAGAACTCCACGTTCTCGCCCCGCACCGTCGGGGTCAGCTTATCAAGCCGCGCCTGCTGCGTCTTTAGTACCTTCGCCGCCTTCTTCACCGCGTCGTCAAAGTGATGCCGGTCCTGCGGCGTTTCGGCCTCCACCTCAACCGCGGCCGGCCCCTCGGCTCGGTCCACCACAACGGTAATGAGCTGCACGCACATATACAAGAGGCAGGCGAACTTGCCGGGCGGGTGACTAGCCTCCTTCACCCAGTGTGACAGCATGTACAGCAGCACACGCGCCAGCGGCGGGTTGCGTTTCATTGCCTCGTACACCATGATCGCGAAGAGGTGCCCTGTCGGCTCCAGCCCGTACGACACCAAGGCACCAGCAGGAGAGGCTACGCGGAAGCGGCACGACATGCTCTTCGCCAGCGTCGCCATGAGCGCGGTGCGCGCAGGAGCGGAGCCGCGCATCTGCTGGAGAAAGAAGCTCCAGAAGGTGCTCCCGGCGCCGGCGGGGAGGGCAAACGTGTTTAGTGATTCCAGCCCAACCGGCAGAAAGCCGAAAGGGGAAAGCAGCGTGCTGCAGATATTCGGTGCCTGCATGTTGAAGTCCTGAATCAGCTTGCAGACACAGCAGCCGACGAGCTTATGCATCTCGGGACTGAAGCTGTGAGCGCGGTGCAGCAGTTTCAGGACAAGCTGGGCGTTGTCAGCCGTCGTCGCGCTCGTCGGCGCGCAGCCCGGAAATGCGACACAGTAGTTGTTCTCCTGCGGGTCAGTGGGTAGCAGCTCAAGGTTGCCGTCACAGTTACGGAGCAGCACGTTGCCCATGTACCACAGCGCCAGCGCGTCGTGGTTGTTGCGCAGCTTCAGCTCCGAAAAAACCCTCAGAATGCTCTCTAGATACGACGGGTCGATCGAGGAGGCGAGGAGGGTGACCAGCTTTACGTGCAGCATCAACACGTTGGCCTTCTGCGTACTGCTGACCAAGCCGCGAGAGCCGCTGCGGTCGGCGCTGACAAGCGCCAGCAGAGTGCTGCGCACGTACGGCTCCACCGCTACAAAGAGCGTGTTGCGGTGCTGCCCGCCGTTCGCAATAATGTGGTAGATGAGGTAGTGCACTGCGCTCTCCATCTGCATAGTCGGGTCACGCAAGTAACTGATCAGCTTTTCCTCCACCGCCTTCATCCCGGCGCACTCGGAGAGGGTGGATAGGACGCGGCTGACGGACGACTGTCCAGCAACGTGGACGGTGCCGTTTACCGGACACAACAGCGACGAGCTACGCGCTGCGGCGCAGTACGGGCACTTCGACGTGACATCACGAAAGTACTCCACGGCGGAGTCCATGGCCTCGCATATATGGTCCTGGTGCAGCACCATCGCTAGCTCAGCGCAGAGCAGCTGCGGGTCTAGCGTAATGTCGCTCACCGTCTCGAAGGCCTCCCTGCACAGTTTGCCCAGCGCCTCAATCGTGTTCGGCGCCACGGCAATACGCAGCGCCTTCAGCATGTCCGTCGCCCTACGCGAGGCCGTCACAGAACAGTTCCGGACTACCTCACGCAACAGAAAGAGGACGTTGTAAACGCTGGTGCGATTCGCGTTTATAGAGGCGGCCACCTCGTCGGGCGTCTCACGGCCAGTCATCGCTATCCCGGCACCACGCGCCAGAGCGATGATCACCTTGGCAAACATCGGCACCGACATGCGTGAGTCAATGGCCAGCGTAGAGGCGAAGTAGGCGGCGTGCGGCATGCGACAGTTGATCAGCGCCACCGTCTCCAGCGCGCCATCTGTTTCGTTGTCAAAGCTGGACTGCAGTACCGCGCAGAGGCACATGTAGAAGGGGTTCATCGTCCCCATCGCAGGCGTGCACTGAGAGAGCAGCTCGCGCATGAGGTGCTTGCGCGTCGCCGGGATCTGGAGGAAGGCCGACATGTCGCTGTGGCACAGGCTCGGGTAGAGGAAACGTTCGACGTACTCACGGCGAATAGGCGAGCGAAAGCGCAGGAAGAGCTCGCTGCAGTGGATGGAGAGGGCACGGCCAAAGGCGGGGCCGTGCGCGGGGTCCAGCACTGCACGCTTCAGCCGCTCGTAGCACGCGAGTAGAAAGTCGACGTTCATCTTCACCGGCTTCGTCTTGAGCACGTACTGCAGCGCCGTCACCTGCTCCTCCATGCGCACCTCGCTTACTGTCTGCACCAGCAGTGCCAGCGCGCGATTCGCCACCAACGGCGAGGCGCACTCGCAGTAGGTCTCCAGACGGTCCTGGAACTGGTAGACAATGCTCAGCGGCACGACGTCTAGGGCGATGAGGGCGGTAGTCATGGCAGCGAAGGCGCGGTACTGCTGGGGCGGCAGCAGCACTACAGTGTGTGCTCCACCGCGGCAGGTCGGCGAGGGTAGTCCGAAGACGTGGTCACGCAAAACTTGTTGAACAAAGGGGTGATGCAACTGGGCATCCTCATCAATCTGGCTCAGCACGCTCGTGATGAGCCGCACGTACAGCTCCACCTCCGCGACGCTGATGCGAGCCATCTGCATGTGAAAGAGGAAAGTTGAGTAGCTCAGACTCACACAGAAAGGTCGCTCTTCAATCAGCGGTTCGCCTTTGGTGTAGTAGGACGCCAGGGTGTGCAGGGTACTGGGGGAGTCAGCGTGGGCCTTGAGATGCTGCTGCACCTGCGCCACGCAGTTGTTGAAAAGAATGCGGTCATCGGCAGTGCTTGCCCGTACATAGGAGCCTGCAGTAGTCGTGGAGTTGCTACCGACCGCGTGCACAGACTCTGATTTTGGTCCTGCTGATGCTGCTCTCCCTCCGGTGTAGCCCGTGCTACTGCGACTCGCTTGGCGGCGCGGTGCAGGGTGGCTGGCCGCGCCAGTACTGCTGTGCGACGATGCGGTACTACGTCGCCGCTGCTCCTGCCGATGTAAGCTGCCGCTACGGTTGAGCGTCGCACCAGAGAACAAATCTAGAACCATGTGGAAAACGCGGGTGAAAAACGAAGCAGGGCGATTGACAGATACGAGGAGAGATGTATGGGAAATGTTTGTAGTGTTGAGCACGTCTATGGGTTGGTGCAAAGACAGAATGTGTATAAGGGTAGACACTAAGACTGGTGAGTATGTGTATAATGAGTGTATCGAAAGCTAATGATCTAATCTACACCGTGTATTGTACCGCACTTCGGAGTTTTCTACTTTGGTGTGCGTGTGCGCAAAAGTGATAAGTCAGCTGAGCTAGAATGTGTGCGTTTGCAAAAGGTGCGTACTCGCGGAATACAGAAGCTACACAAAGGTGAGCGAGCCGTTTTACTCGAGCTACCGTTCAGAACAACAGGGCACAACAGAGAGAAGGGCAAGCACAGCTTTACAGCTGTAAAGGCGTCAAATTGATTTTTGGGTCACTCGCACGCCGCGATTGTCTTGCGCGCTGCTACCCTCCTTAGTCGTAAAAAAAAAAGTAAACGAGACAGCAGAAGAAAAACAGAAAACAAGCGGTGAGATTCAGACACAAGAATTAGATGAAGTAAAAAGGTGCAGCGAAGCTTGCAGTTAACGTCAAAAGGGAAAATAAGGAGCCTTCCGTTGAAAACGAAGAAACGGAGAGCTGCCTTGCTTTCATTGCCTCGAAAAAGCACTGTACGTGTTCTGCTTTTTTTTTGCTGAAGAAAAACAAGCGATACGCACTGACAGGAACAAAATCGAACTGATTTGTTGGCTTGTTTGTTTTTCGAGTGGGTTCCAAAGAGGTAAAGTAATATACATAACCGCTCAAAGGAGTAGAAAGGAGAAAAAAAAAAGAAACAGAGGTGCCAGATTTCCACCATAATTAACATACCAGCAACGAGCGGTAGGGTTTCTCTAAATAATCCCTTTGCGGTCACTTACGTTTCGGCCGCCGTGTCGTCGGCGCGGCTTCCGAAAACTGCAACTGACGGCGGAACGCCGGCGGTACTGTGCGACGATTAGATGACAACTCTCCACGCCGCACGTCACCGCCGTGCCACGCCACGCCCGGCACATTAGCGAGTCGTTGCTCTTGATGCTGTGAGCACTGCAGCACGGATTGCGTGCCTTT
The DNA here is from genome assembly GCA_900240875.1 of Crithidia expoeki. Taxonomy (NCBI): domain Eukaryota; phylum Euglenozoa; class Kinetoplastea; order Trypanosomatida; family Trypanosomatidae; genus Crithidia; species Crithidia expoeki. Next base: position 260,700 of record OESE01000222.1, read on the forward strand.
TCGTAACGTCAGAGGCAGCGCCGCACGAGCTCGCACACTGCGCACGCCCTTGCCATTTAACGCAGGTTGGTACACGGCTCACCATGTGCTTCTCCAGCGGAAAACTGTGTCGATCCATTCGCAGCGTTCACGCCAGGCGTTCGCCGTGGCAAAGGAGCTGCCATTTGAGGGGGGTTGACAGACAACTGTGTACATGCGTGGATGCCGGTGACGTCCAGTACCGCAATTGGGAAGAAGCAATTGGTGACGACAGTCCGGCAGCATTGCCGTTATTGCCCGCTCCGTCTGTAAGAGGTTGGTCGTTGATGAGCAGGTGTGCGGTGTGTGCACGCAGGTGACTGAGCACGTTATTCAGCGCTTGTTGTGCCACTGGCGTTAAGTCAAAGGCTTCGGCGTCTTCGCTGTTTCTGACAGGCGGAGCGAAGAAGATTGGCGCTTTGTTATCTTCGATGGACATATGTGTTGCTTCGCCACGCAGGGCGCGTGTCTCCTCGTCGGCGGATGACGGCGCCAAGGAAAAGCTGTGGTTGTCGCCCCGCAAGTACTGTGAGTTGTGCTACGAAACACTAGATGTGATGATTCTTGCAGGTGCGGCGAAAAGCGCACCGACGTTGCTTTTGCTCTGGTTCGTGAAAAACTAGATTGAGGAAGTGCGCGGCTTGGTCGCCAGGTTCGCTGCTTACCTGACGCTGTTGCTGCCTTGCCGCTGCCGTCCGCCGTAACAGTTGGTGGTGGATTTGACAGGATGGCGTGTAAGATAGTAGGGTCGGCTGGTGATAGCGGTGGTGGGCCCCCAGCCGAATTCCCCCGCGCCCAGAACGTTGAACCGGGTATACCATTTGTAGAAAGCGCGGAAGCCTCTTCACCGCAACTCCGTTGCTGCTTTATGGAGGGTAAGCCTGACGAGGGTAACGTAGATGCACAGAACCTTTCTTGCATTAATCCCTTCGGTGTGTCAGTACAGTCTGCTGCCGCTGCCGCACGTCGCAGTAGTTCGCTAACGTCGACGCAAACTGCGCTGATGACATGGGCATTCTGCTGCCGTTGTGCGGCTGATCTCTCGGAGTTGACCATCAAGATAGTTTTACCAAAGTAAGCGCGTGAACTCCGTTTTTTAAAAATGAGGATTCACAAACAAGATGTGACGCAGTGTCTGGCATTGAAGACAGAGGCATGATAGCGTAGGCAAAAAGGGAAGTTGGTTATGAGTGTTGCATCAAAATGCCTCCGTATCTCCTGTCTCGCGCCTACGCCGTAACATCCTTCAGCAAATATTTACGAAGCAGTGCCACAAAGCTCACACGAACAGGAAGATGGATATGGAATGGAACCTTGAAAAATACCCCACTGCCTTTCGAGATTCGTTTCCACGCACGATTACCCTCTTTTTCGAAAATGTGACATGTAAGACGTTTAAGACTGCGTTTGTTATTGTTCTCTAGGTCTGGAAGGTCGACTTATGTCGGAAAGAGAATAGCACCGTAATGTAAAAGGAAAAAAAATACAAAGCAAGAGCAAATTTCCGCTACCATACCCTGCAGTAAAAGAGAAGCGACAAGGACTGTCACTAATTTACATAGCAAATAAGTGTCATCAAAAAAGGCGGAAAATAACTTTTAGCAAGCACGGCGCAAATGCGCACCGTACGTGAGAAAGCACAGCACCGGCGGGTACATACAAAGTCATTTTCGTTATATAGCAGTGCGGCTGACGCGGCTAAACACGCAGTACGCTGGCTCGGTCAAGTGGTGGGATGCCGACGGTCCGGCAACGACGCTCGTACTCCTCCACCATTGCATTCACTCTCTTCTCCAGCTTGCGTAGCTCAAAGTGGAGGTCTTTGATAGCTTGGTTCTTAGCCTGCACTTCGTCGTCGATCTCGTCGGAGATGAGCTCCATCGCTGCCGGCTCCAGGTTCATGGCACGCAGGACACCATCTAGCTGGGCATCGCGCTGCTCGAGCTTCGCGTGAGCCTCAACAAGGTTTTGTTGCAGCGAGTTGTTACGCTCTGCCACAACGTCCATTGCCTCGCGTAGGGAAAATTCAAACTTGGCGCTCAAGTCCTCGCGCTCGTCGTACACACTCTTGTACTGCTCCTCCAGTAGCTCCTTGTCCTGCCGGAGGGTGTGCAGCTGCTGTTGCAGAGCCTTGTAGCGGGTGCGGGATGTGCGGAGACTCTGCTTGTCCTGGATGTGCTGCTGCTTCTTTACCTGCAACTCCGCCACCTCTTTCTCCACTTGCTCTAGCGGCGCGGCAAGACTACTGTTCTCCTTCTCAATTTCGTACATGAGGCTCTCGTTCTGCTCGTCGTTCGTCTTCATGGTGGCGATCTCGTCCTTGAGCGAGCGGATAATTTCGAGGTTATTGCGGGTGATGTGATTGTAGTAGGTCTTCATCTCGTTGAACTTGTCCTTGTGTTGCTGAATGAGCTGGTTAATGTGCGTGTGGTAGCGCTCTTCCGCGTCCTGGATCTCGGCGCGGCGGCGCAGCTCGAGGTCCTCACGCAGCGTGCTCAACTTTGCCTCGTATGATGTTTGCAGCCGCGCCAGCTCCTTTTCGTGGTTGCGACGCTTTGTCACCGAGAGCATGTATTGATGCCCGTCTCGCTGCTCCATGATGCGGCTCTCCTGCAACTCGCGCGCTGTCTGCATGCCGGAAAGGCGTTGCTGACGCTCGGACTCCAGCTGCTGGACGCGCTGCGCGTGCGCCGCCTCCGCCGCGCGCAACGCCGCGTCGCTCTCATCCTTCAGCTGCTGCACTGCGACGCGGTGGTCGTATAGCACATGGCGGACTTTCTGCTTGTACACCTTCATCTCGACCTGGTGGTCGCGCTCCATCTCTTCAATTTCACTTTCCACATTCTGCAAATGGTACTGTTCATTCTCCAGCTCCTTCTTCGTGATGTCCCACATCGTGTTGACTTTATCGCGCTCGGCCTGGAAGTAGTTGCGCAGCTGCTGCGCCTTCGCGAGCACCTCGTGTATGTCCTCCATGTTGCGCAACTCCTCCATCGGATCTGCTGCAGCGGCAGCGGCGCCACCGGCTACCTTGCCTTTCCCTGCGGCTTTGTCCCCAGCAGCCGCTGCTGCTACACGTTTGGGGGGCATAGTTGACAATTAAAGGTCAGAGACGTTAGAGACTGCTGAATATTTGCAGAGAGTAACGATAGCAAGCAAGCCAAAAGGCAGGAAAATGATTAAAAATAAATTAGTTCTTTGATTGGATGGCTTACCTTACAGGGTGGTAGCGGAACCAAAAGAAGAAGTGCGCGTGCTCCAAACGCGATCTCGATGTATCGCGTAACAACGGGGTTGACACTGTTCGGGCGCTTTCAGCCAACAACTTGGGTGGGAAGGTAGTGAAGCAGAAAGAGGAAAGGAGAAAACAGATAGAAGGTAAAGAAAGAGCGAGAAATTCTGCAGCGTTTCATGACCAGCGTGACAAAAAAGTAATGGAAAGCCAAGAAAGCAAAAGCAACAATACTCGAGAAATCACCTAAAGTCAGTGTGCCTCTTTAAAAAACTGAAGCTCATATGTAGAAAGGATCGAGACCAAGGAATGCTCTTAGAACTGCAGATACCGGTAACAGCCACTGCAAACCCGCCTGATTGAGCTTTTCACACCGCCTCCTCATGGCCCACGAGTACGACAAACATAGCCTGCCTTTGCACGTTACTTTGACGTGTACACAAACAATGGAATCAAGAAGAAAACCAAGAAAAATGAAAGAGAAAAAAAAAGCAACTGCAACACACTCCGCGGCGGTAAAAGGAAGGACTAACGGCATTCCCTCGCAGAACACAAAAAAAAAAAGATGTACGGTCAACTTGATGTGGGGGTAAAGGACTGCGAGATGAGGAGAACAGAAAAGACGCCTCGAGTGACAGCGTCTCCTCGTAAAAGAGAGATGTAAACACACGTACACACACAGACGCAAATACATACATACATATATATATATATATATATATAGAAGCGTTACAACAATGTGATAAAGCGCGTGGGTGCAGCAGCCCAAAGAGGGCAGAAGGCAGAGAGAACCAGCACAGGGTGATTTAAATTCCCTCCTGCCGTCTACGCGCTTACACTTGCTGTAAGATAGGCTCCGCATCCCTCTACATCAATTGTAACGCCACACAACACGCTACGTTTGCGCTTTAACGGGAGAAGACAATAGCAACATAAAGAACATATTCTAATGGCCCAGCTTCTCAAAGCTGATGCAATACGCGGGACGAGCGGGGCGTGTGGACGCCGGTGGAGCCCATGGTGCGCTCCCGCTTGTTCGCGACCGCTTCCTGCTCGCTCTTGATCAAGTTCTTAATCTCCGAAATCTTGCTGTAGATATCACGCCACGACTCCCCGCGCGACGCATCGGCGGCCCACATCTTCAACTCACGCACGCAGTCCTCAAACTCGTCCTGGCGCCGCTTCGACTCCATGACGACGTTGGCCGTGGGACTAATGTACGTGAGGCGGCTCAAAACGGCCTCGCGGAAACACTGGTAGCCCTGCCGGAGCGCCTGCGCACGCTGCGCAAAGTTGTGCACTTCTTTAGGCAGGCCGGCAAAATCGCCGGTAAGGGTCGTGCGCACCTCGTCACAGCCACGCTGCAGCGTGTCAAGGTCGCCCTCCTCCAACTGGCCGTTACGCTGGGCATGGATAAAGCGATCGAGGTCTTGCAGAAACTTCGCGGCGTGGTCAGGATAGCTTGCGTACTTGGCCACCTCAACGTCGAGTGGGCTCGTCGGGTGAATCTCGTACAGCGTCTTCGACAACCGCTCGTGCGCCGACACCTGCAGGTACAGCCACACCTCCTCCGCTTCCAGCAGCGCCGCTTGCACGGTAGTCATATTTGCTCGGACAAATTCCCGCACGCTGTCAAGCAGCACCGAAAAGTTGTTCGACATGGTCGGGTAGTTCTCAACGAGGGTAGCGCAGTACTCCTGCACGTGATCCGGCTCCTGCATTGCCTCTAGGTTGGCGAGCTGCTGACGGCACCACCCTGTCAGCTTTGTGCACTCGGCAAAAAACATTTTTAGCTTCTCGTCGCGGTCGGCGCGCATGGACTCCCCCTGGCGGACGTGCTCGGCCGCCTCGGCGCCCAGTTCTTTCACCTCGCGGTAGAGGGCTTCGTCCTCGTCCAAGTAGGTCGACACGGGCAGCTTTAGCTCGCGCGTCTTCTTCCGCAGAGCCTCGAGGGAACGATACAACACATCGCGCTTGATAGCCCATGCACGCGGCTCGGTGAAGCGCTGATCCTGCTGGCTCAGCTTTTCATCGCGAATGTCCTCAACACTTTTCGTCAGCACGGCCTTAAAGACGGAGCGGCAGAGAGAAAGGTGCTCGTGTAACTCGGAAAGCTGCTTCGCATAGGCTACAAAAGCCGCATCGTTTTCCGGGTTGGAGGATGCTGGCCGCGCAGGTTGTACGGAGTTGCTCACGGCACGCGAGGATTGTAGACGCGCCTTCACCGCCCGCAGCGCCGTAAGCTCTTTTTCTAAGTTTGCCGCCTTATCGACCGCAGTCTGCACCTCCTTGATGGTACCGTCCGACGTGGAGAGGTCGTTATAGCCGAGGATAAAGGTATCGCTCATCTCCCTCAAGTGAGCGGCTGCAGCGCGCTTCGAGATGGAGTCAGTGGTCGAGTCAGTGTTACGCGCCGACTCGCAGATTCGCAGACAGTCCGTCCGCAAGTCCTCAAGCGACCGATAGACTCCGTGACCAAGCGCAGTAGCCTTCATTTTTTCTTCTTCGACACTGTATCGAGTCTCTCTACTTCGCTGTGAAGTGCTTTACGCTGAGTTTTGATTTCTTGGTATCAAGTATGTTACTGTGGTTGTATTTGCGGTAGGTTGCTTTACTAATACGTGTGTGTGTGTGTGTGTGTGTGTGTGGTTGTATATGTGAGAGAAAGAGGAGGCAGGCTGCTCTACCGGGCACTACGAAAGTAGCGCAGCTACCGTTTCTCTTTTTTTTTTTTTTACGATCTCTAACTTCGGAAAATAAAGTGGCTCGGTGAACAAACTACCATGTCAGTGATCAACTGTACCCGATTTCTTTTGTTGTTGTTTGCTTTGTGTGAATGGGAAGTGCGCGTAGTGATTAGAAACGGGTCGAAATTCTCTTAGAGCTATTCTCACCTCGATTTTTGTTCAACACGCGCACAGTTTGAAGAACACGCCGAAGTAACCAATGAAACAGACGTACACAAAAAGAGGAAAAGGGGTGTAATTCTGTGTTGTGGAAAGGGAACGAAGCATGGGCTTTTTGTTGCTGTTGTTTCTATATAGTTCTTGCGTGTCACGCGTTTCCCATTGCCGCGACTTGGCAACAAGCAAATCCGAACTTGTCAGAAGAAAACTGACATCACGAATTTGGTGCACACCTCTTATTTTCACTTGTTACTAAGTGTTTTGCTTGAGTGGTAGGAAAAGAAAAGTAGAAAACCAAAAACGTGAAAGAAGTCCAGGGCAAGGCAGGGGAGATAAAGCCAGCTTGAACAATCCCGTGTACCGAAGCAAGGTTGCCTTGTCTGAAAGGAAACTCCGTTTTTCTGCAGAAATCGAACATAGCTTCCCTGTCTCGCCCTCTTCTACGCATTTCTCCTCAACTTTAGATCTTGGCGAGCTCGCGCAGGCGGCGGACCGTGGAGCGCACAGTGCTGTTGTTCGGAGTGCTAAGGGTGTACGCGCCACCGGCCACCGTCTTGCTGCAGCCATCGCAGCGCCAGATGCCGACCGCCTTACGGCGGAAGGCGAACTTGCCGCAGAAAGAGCAGAAGTGCTTCGCATGCTGTGACACCTCGAGCTTCTTCGCGCGCTTACGGGGGTTGGCGCCATAACGGGTGCCATAGCGGCCCATCACGCCCATCTTCACAGTACGCTTCGACATGGTTCTAAATTAAAACCAAAGAGAAATGGCTTTTTTGTGACGTTATTGGTACATGTTTTGTTTAACAAAAAATGTAAGCAATGTGTGGAGCAACAGAATGAATGAAGGGGGTGCAAGGTGAAAGCAGGGAGAAGGACAGGAGGGGAAAAAACGTTACAAACGAACGGTAGTGACAGTCGAGAGCAAGGAGAAAGCCTCTCTTTGGTGTATTGTTGAAGCGTGAGTTGCTTTTAAATGCAAGACTGAAAACAGTAGGCCTGAGTGATTACCGACTGTATTTCAGTGACGCGTCTACGCCTGTGTTACCATATCATACGAGCGAGATGCAAAAGGAGAATTTTGGATTTGCTCAAATTACTGCTCAATATCGGCAAAACCACATCTCGGGTTCTGATATTTCAGTTTGTTTGTTCGTTTTTGCTTCCCTGCTCTTCGAAATGACAAATTAGTTTATGCTTTCGACACCACTTCAACTAACACCGTCGCATTGACGTGCCCACTTAACGACGCAACTTCTCCGCATCCTGTCAACAAGTGCCGCCAAGGCTCACCACACCTCCGGCAAAAGAATGCTCTCTTACTTCCCTCAAGGTGTCGAGGTCAGTAATTCTCAAAAATCCTTCAAATGCACTAACTGCCGTACAAAGTAGAGGGTTAAGGCAAAGAGAGAAGCAACGGGAAAGAGAAAAGTAATCAAAGCATCTTGAAAGCAAGAATATCATTCAAAAGCAGATCGCACAAAAATAAGATAAAACGGAAAAACAAAGAGAGAAAGCCCAAAGGTAACAGACGTTTGTATCAGAACAAAAAAAAAAAAAAAATATATATATATATATGCATATAAATCATTTGGAAAAGACAAAGAGGAGCAGGGAGAAGAAAAACCGTACGGTATGAATTGTGGCAGTGATAGCCGTGACCGCAGCTGCTGAAACAGTAAGCAAAGGCCTATGTATAAATTAATCCTGAAGCGTTTGTGCTACAGCTCACAAGAGAACGATAACGAAAGGCGTGCCCCATTTTCTATTTCCTTCTTTGAAGCAAAGACGCTTTCCGACAATCCGCACGCATCAAAGAGTTGCCTGGCAACACCGGGCTCGCACACAAGCATATTTACCGAGAAACAAGCCGTGTCACGCAAAGCCACTGAACGGTACCGAGGTGGGGAAAACAAAGAAAAAGGCGTAGTGGACTGTAGTGTGCCAAGAACGTAAAACGCGCTAATTGAAAACACGAGCACCGTATAGGTTTTCGCAATTACATACAAATATGTGGTCATGCATGACGGCGAACAACGTACTTCCTGGTCACTCCTTCCGAAACGGAGCGTAGAAACTGATCACTGCACTTGAAATCAGGTAACACAGTGGCCATTGTTCGAAAAGAAGAAACTGAAAAAGTTGAAAAGCAAAATAAATGCACCACCACAAAACAAAAGGACGCACAAACGTATTGCCGCAGGATTTAAAAAAAGACGAAAGAACTCTAATCAGAACAACCGTTGCCGTGACGTGTCAAGTGAGGCAGCCCACTCGAGAGAAAAAAAAAAGAAAGGGAGCACAGACCACCGTGAAGAAAACTACCAAAAGAAGTAAAGAATGCGACGAGTCGAACACCTCACCCTTACTCCTCCGTCTCACTGCGCTTGCACCGTTCATTTTCCCTGCCTCCTACCTGCATTTCCTGTATGCAACCCTAAATGAGGGTCGATTCCCAAACAAGGCAAACAAGACGACAAGGGAAAAAAGCGATGCGGAGCACCGGATGGGGAGAGAAACACCATCTGCCAACAAAGCGGATGAAACGGGAAAGAAGCTACTGTGGCCCGGAAGCCAAAGTAGAGAGTAAAGCATGAGACACCCAACGAGTAGAAGGTTGGTACGTGATCCTTAAAGGGTGATAACTTTTCTTTCCTGTTCGCGTTACTACCAGCCAACAAGAAATAAAATAGACCGTCGCCACGGAGATAGGCTGAATAGTAAAGAAGAGAAGCAAAAGAAAGGGTGCAAAGCTGCTTTTCCTTGCTGAATCTGAGGATTCTTTGCGGCAACAGAAGAGGGGACTCCGTCAGCTCATTGCCGGTGACACTGTGGCGCATCAATCAAGAAAAAAAGAATCAAGGCGCATTTTTTTTTTGCTTTGCAGTGTCACAACAGTTAGCAGCCGGAACGTTCTTTTTTTTTTTAATCCCCCCTTCCCCCAGATGCAGCAACCCTTTTACATGAGGAGGAACTGGAACAAAACAAAGATTGCAAGCAGGGCGACTACCTGGTTGCGCAACATCATCTGCTGAGAAGGGAGACCGTTTGGTCCATCAGCAACTCCCCCTTGCGCCTCACCAGTACGAGCGTTCCGGCGTTCGCATTGTTGTTATTTGATGCCGCACCGTTGTGGCGCTCCTCCGGCACCGGATCCCCGCGCATGTGACGGTACCACCTCGTCAGATCATCGCGCCACACCCACCACGGAGCGTAGTGATAGACAGCCCACGCAACGATCAGCAAAATGGAAAAGAACATGTTGCCGCCACCGCCGAGGAAGAAAACGGTGCTGCCCACTGTTAAGGGCATGCCGTGAGTGTGCATGTGCATCTGCGAGTTTGGGTGCTGCTGCGGCGGCGGACGTGGCCGTGGCGGTGCGCGGTCCGCTGACGGGCGGGGGTGGTGCTCTTCCTGTGTCCGTCCACCAGCTGCAGTAGCAGTAGCAGTAGCAGAGACGGAGGCGCGGCGTGCATCGCGGCCAGGCGCGAAGCTGTACGCACTCGGACGGCTGAAGAACGCCTCCTGTCCAGGGTCCACCGCAGCCGCTTCCGTAGCCGCAGCAGCAGGCACAGCGGCACTACTACCGATGTCCGCCGCTGTTGGAGCAGCATGAGGCCCGCTTCCCGGCTTGTTCGTCGACTGCTTTCCCTTGCCGTATAAGGGGATGATGTCACCCGCAAGCCTTTCATCAACGCGGCCTTTGCACACCGGACACTCTGGCGCGCCGGCCGCGCTGTGCAGCCAGTGATCAAGGCACTCCCAGCAGAAGAGGTGGCCGCACCTCGTAACAACGGGCTCCGTGGCTGTGTCGAGGCAGATAGCGCACGAGAAGTCTGCCGCAGGTGCTGCTTTCGACGTCATCGCAGAGTAAAACAGCTATGATAAGAGAAAAGCACAAATAAAAGAAGCTGAAAAAGAAGCTAGTGCAACAAGAACCAAAAAGAAAAAAACTGCAGGTCTTTGTGTGCAAAAAAGCGCAAAAATGCAGAGCCGTAACAGAAGTGACAGCAATTCTTGGTGATTTGAAGAAAAGAAGAAATAAACAGGGCTTGAAGGCGTGACCCTTTCGTGTCTTTGTGATTTGTCGAATTCGAAACTCGATTTTGATGGTACTGAGATTGTGAAAAGGCCGCTCGGTATGAAGGGGAAAAGGGGAGCTTCGGTAAAATCTTCGCACAAAAGGACCTTCGCACATGTGGACAGGTATAAAGATTTTAAAGGGAGAAGAAAAGGTAAAGTTTGTTGTTGTTTACAATGACAGTTGAAATGGAAAGGCATCAGAAACAGGAATTGGGGGTACTGAACAAAAACAATCTCCAGCAGCATACCATTCACGGTGCATCGTGTGAGATAACGCAGAAAAACGAATCGTTCCCACAAGCAACCTTGGCAACCACAAAGAAAGTTTGCTGGTCAAGTCGTAATGACAACTTTACAGACTGCTGCTACCCAGCAGAGCAACAACCACGGTTGTGACAGAAAAGGCAATAAGAAGGCAGACCGTAAAGGGTTAGTTCGAACGAATCAAACTGCTCTAATTGCCTGCTAGTTTACCACTATCTATTCCTATTCTCGCTGATAACTGCAAGAGGTTGGGTTACGGGTAAGCGTGTCAACAAACGCAGGAGAACGTCACCTTGCGTCTGCCAGGAACACCTGTACTCAAAATGAAACAGCGGATACAAAAGAGAAAAGTAAAACAAGGTGTTTGCTTCTTTCACTTTTCTTGGTTTACACTCCCCTCCCCCCTCCATCAACGATTCGGTGTGTGGGAGTTGGTTTCACCGGAGTTGCGGCCCTCTATGAGACTGAAAGCGTGAGTGTCGTCAGGGGACACCATGAAATCACTTTTTCGGCCTGCTTCGGCAGCCGGTGGTGGAGTCTGCCGTGTGTTGCCTTTCCTCTCATTGGCGCTCTCGGAAATCGCTCTTTTGCCGCCGTCAGCGTCGGCGTTCGCGCTGCGATCAGGGTTTCCGTGGCCCATAAGAGGCGATGCAGCCGAGGTGGCGCGAAAGCGCAGCGTGTCCGCGTCAGAACTGTCCGATGACTGCTGCACGGCGTCATGGTGGGCATTCACGTCGGTGTCGATCGGCCGCGGCGGGAACGGCTCGCTGTTCCGCACAGTCGCCACGGCCGAGAAGATTTCCTCTTTGTGTGGGTACTTTACAGCCACCTCAACCTGCACACTACGTGCATGTGAAAGCAGAATCTGCTTCTGCCGCATCCAGTCATCGTTCACTAAGTGTGCCCCGGTGATCTGCTTTACCTCCTTGTCCGTGTGCTCCTTGTGGCCCTCAAAGTGGGTGCGCATGCAGATGACGGACATCCACCGGACAAAGATGATGACGAATCCTGAGCACAGAAGCGCCGTCGCGGCGATCATCAAGTTTGCGGCCGGTCGGCGGTGGTACTTGATGAGACGATAGTCGCAGGCGGCCGCGGCAGCCGTGTCGCGCCTTGCATGCGGGACCGTGCGGGCGAAGAAGCAGCCGACAGCGGCGCACTGTAGTGTCGTCGGCACGCACGCCGCGTACGTCAGGCGGAAAAGCAGACCCAACGTGGAGTGGCTCGCCCGCACCAGTACAAAGACGCTCAACACGAGCACCACGAAATTCGTGATGAAGCTGCTCAACGTGAGGCCGTTCACGACGTGGAACGACTCGGCAAAGCGGGCACACGCGTACGTGAGGATGTCCGCGGACGGGTCGCACAGTTTTGTCGCCGTGGCGCCCGTCCCTGTGTGCAGTGCCGACGTGGGTGGGATATAGGTGCCGGGTGAGCAGCCAGCAGCACCAGCGCATTCGGCTGCGACGACGATGTACCGCGCTTGGTGAAGTAGCCGCCGCCGTCGTTGCGGCTGTGCAGGCCGATCGCGGCTGCTTGCAGAACAAAAGCGACAAATAAGAGGAGCAGCGAAACCTGCACCGCCCCATCGCGTGGGAGAGAATGGCACAGCGCGAAACCCATAGTGAAATACTGCAGCAGATTGACGGCGTCTCCAGCAACCCAATAAGAAAAAGAGTGTGTGGATGCGATAGCAATGTTGCAAGCTGCAAAGGTGCGATTCACCCGCTAGCACAACAACGCAAGTCGTGTGTTTTTTTTTTGTGTGTACGCGTCTTGTTGTCGTTGTTGTTTTTTGCGACAATGAGAGCTTTAGATTCGGAGTACCCCGTCAGGCTTGATAGGAGGTAGAAACGATCGGTGTGGCAGTGGGAACAGAAGGAAAGAACACAAACAAAGGGTGAAAAGGGGAAGAGAATGTAAACAAGTGGATGAAATAGCGAGCCGAGGAAAACGGTGGTTCTTTGAGAAGTAGGGTTGTATATGAATTGAATTTAGAGCGGTGTACCCTTTTTTTTTTTTGCGCAAGGCTACGCGTGTGCGCAAGTATAATTAGTTTGTGTGCGTGTGTGTGTGTGTGTGTGTGTGTCTGTGTGTGTACATACGCCTGTACTTATAAAAGCGCACTCAGCCTTAGATAACGGTGTAAAACGGTTTCAAGTGGTGTTACGACAAGAAACGCCTGTGAAGTTCGTGATATAGCGTGCAAGAGAACAACGCAGCTTAAAGCTTTCGAGATTGCATTGTCTAGAGGTGACGGAAAAAAAAAACGGAGAGGCAGCAAAGACGATTGCACAACGACGAGCTGACAGCTTGCAGTGAGTATTTGAGGGGAAATAGGAATTGCGAGCTTGAAAAGTACGTAGCGAAAGCTCTCGGAAGACGACCCGCTTTCTGCCATTTTCTGCTCGCGAGATTGCAAGAGTTTGAACCGTCGTGTTGACTGGAAACGCCGTAAGTAGCTCAAGGTCCACTCAGCATTTGGCAAACACGAGTCGCAGTCCAACTCCACATTGGTTGCAAAGTGACGCTTGGAGTGTCAGCACGTTGGCCATCCTTGGTTCTACGCCCGCACACACGCAAAAAAAGAAAAATGCAAACTCATTTATAATCTCACGAGACAAATTAAGGACATTGAGGTGTATAGCAAGTGGTCAGTGTTAAGAATGTTGTTGTACGGTTGATTTCTCATGGGTTACCAAACCACACGAAAAGAATAGTAAAATTCACCACAGTTTCACTAGTAAAGGAGACTAAGAGCCTTTTAGCACCGGACTTCTATTCTACTGCCCTTAGATAAACACTTCTGTATTGTAACTTTCCTGGACCTCGTCTCGACTGTCAAGGTGAGGGAAAACCTGCGTGCTAGAGGGATGTGAAAGCAAGACCACAGCGAGAGACAAGCATGAACAAAAAATAGAGAAAAAAGGGGCGCTTTTGATCAGTCAATTGTAATACACGATTCTTTACATAACTGTGCTTTATTGCGAAAAGAGTCGCGCTTTCGTTTCGCTTAAGAGTAGAACATCGCTTAAAAAAAAAAATGACGCTTTAGGCTCAACGTCGGCATCATTTCTTTCTTTTTTTTTGTACAGCGTCAGGGATGACTTCAGCGCTTCAACGCGTTGGGGAGAGGAAAAAAGGAGGCGGTCGACGTCGCCCTACGTGACACGTGAAAAGAAGATACAAAACTACAGGAAAGAGAAAAAGGGCACCGTGAGGGGAGAATCCATCAACTGAGCAAAAGAAAGATAAGATGTAACCGAAAAAAAAAGAGACCTTTTTTTGCTGTTATTATTATGTTTCACCTTCTGTCCACATAGTTGCCATCCTTTCTTTCTCCACCAGAAGGAAAAAGAAGAGCAAAAACACACTGAGACGCATCGCCGCAGTAGTAGGGGCGAGATGGAGAGAGGGGAAAGGGGGAGGGAGTGGTTAAAGGAACGGAAGTCTGAAAGAAGGAAAAAAGAAAGACACGTGTACTGGTGCAAAGTGCTGGTCGACATCAATGAAGACAGCAGCAAAAGGCATCGGTCTTGAAGCATTTTCGGCTACTTTTTTTAACCCTCTTAAAAAAAAACGAAATTTTTCGCCAGGAGTTTCGCCTATTTTCAGCTGGATTTGGCTCTACCTCCTAGGCGCCGATTAATCTCAGTTAAATTAGATTAAGACTGCTCAACAAAATAAAACAATGTTAAAACGGGCTGAAAAGGGGAAGAAAAAAGTATGCAGCATTATAGAGGTAAAGCCTAGAAGAAAAAAGATTAGTTACTTCGCAAGCCGTAACCCGTTCAAAGATTCACTTGGAGAAAGGCAAAAAAAAAAGTTTGTCAACTGGAGAACCCGGTGATCTTAATATTCAGTTCTCTTAGTTGCCTTGCTTCATTTTCGCGGACACGAGGGACAAATACTCGGTTGTGTGCTAACTGGTTTGTGGGTGTCATATAGGTAGAGCGATACGAGGCCACAGGAACGCTCAGTAGTGTATGAACGATGTCACTAAGGGGAGCAAGCTAACGTGGTAATGCGACGTCCAGCTTCTCCGTTTGCAAGCAGGCTTCACGCAGTCGCCGAACGCGTAACAAGCGGAGGTCCCAAGACGTTGCGGTTGTGCAAAAGTGTTGTCCTCCGCGCATGAGCGTTTTGCGAACGCTCTCGATCACTTGCCGTCGCTGGATAAACAAGGGACATAAAAAAAGAAAGGGAGAAACAAACCTGGAACTTCATCAAGAAATATAAAAGCAAAAAGGGAAAGGAAGAAACAAAACTGACGCCTCAAAGGTCGTGCGTTGTTTTCTTCCCCCTCCCTCATGCTTGTATGGAGATCATCTCCTCCCTTCCATTCTGCTCCCAGCCACACAGAGGATGCGTCTCTTATTGCAGGACAAAGACGCTGACGGCAGATTATTTGGCCTGGTCAGAACATCGTTATCCTTCTGTGAGTAAGAATTCAAAAAAAAACGTGTTCTACGGTGCTCCCCCCACCCCGCTCCTTTCCAGAGCAATTTTTGTCTTAATTACTCCAACTTAGTGGGTGAGAGTGATGGTGAGGGAGAGGTTAGAGCCGACGCAAAGACCGAGCATGATCGCAATACCCGACAGCATGGCAGCCAGCGAGCGCTCGCCGGCGTATCGCAGCGTCGTGGTGCGGGGGCAGTGGATGCAGGCCATGCAGCCGAAGTAGCCGTTGGTCAAACCCAACAGCGCGATCAGCACGTACGGCAGTGCCACGCCCTTGATGATGCCGCGCACGCAGAGAACGAGGAACGGGATAATGATGAGACGGCCAAGGGTGCCACCGATGACCGCCTTCGGGGACGGGCGCAGCGGGCGGTACATGAGCACCACGCGCGAGATGAAGTCCCCGGCGTTGAAGAGGGTAACAATGACGGTCATGTACCAACCGTCCGTAGTGGAGACAAGGAAGAACACGCCAGGAAACGTCAGCAAGGACGTGAAGTAGATCAGGAACACGCACAGCAACATCGGGTATACGCGCTTAAACACCGATAGAACCGACGCGCGCAGCATCTGCTCCGAGGAGGTAATGTTACCCGTCTGGTCGAGATCCACCATCTTATCGGCGTCACCCGAGGCCGTGAGCACGGCGGCGCGCTTCACCTTGAACTCTTCGCTTGTCACCTCGCGCACCACGTCGCCTTCCTCCTCGTTGAGCTCACGCTCCTTGTCGTCGGTCGTGCACGGAACCTCGGCAACGTCACCGGCCGCCGGCTCATTCACATTCGCTGAGGTATCCTCCAGAGCGCTCTCGCTGTCGTTGTTGCGGCTAGCAGCGACGCGGAACTCGGCGATGTACTTTTGCGCAAACGGGTTGTAGCGAAGAATCGCCAGCTCGAAGATGGCGAAGCACTGGATACCGATGCAGATACCGAAGTAGATGCGGGACATGGTAAGAATGTCATGGAAGGACGTGCCCATCGACACCTTCAAGATGATCTGGATGATTGACATGAGCAGTGCTATCACCGTTAAACCCCACTGCGCGCCATTCATGAATTTGGTCGGGAAGGGGCCTACCAGCGCGTTTGTGCAGGAGTCGCACAACGCCTTGGAGAACCCGCCGACCGTCGCAACGACCATAATCACAGCGATTGCGCCATGCTGCGTAGAGATGGTAGCAACCGGGACGATGATGATAACGAGGAGCTCAATGAATGGGATGCCGAGACCGCAGAACAAGCGGACAGACAAGGGGATGCGGCGCATGAACGGGGTCAACGAGAACAGCTCTGTGAGCACCTGCAGCGCGTAGGTACCAGCGTTGTAGAAGGTGTTGGCGTTGTTCCAGAATAGCGGCGCCTCCGCGACGGCATCAGGGTTACCAGTGGCGTAGACGTAGTAGCGAGTCAGGAAGTCAGGAGCAGACGTCACAGCACTCGCCACCATCATGATGGACATACCGAGGAACACGAATGTGACATAGGTATTGAACTCCGCGAACGACTTGAAGCCGAACCTGTACCACGAGGAGTGCGAATGGCGCTCCAGCGCAGGGGTAGAGGAAGCCGACATTAGTTGTTTTTTTAGTTTTCTTTTGCTGTATCTTTTCCTTTGATTGATCGAGATTTGGCACACTATCGAACTTGAAGAGAAGCGACGTTTCTTTCTTCTCCGCTTTTCTTTCTTTATACAGAGATAGCTGGGATTGCAACTTCTTTTCAGTAGAATAAGATCAGCCTCCTTTTTACCTTAGTAAGGGAAAACAATGGGTGTAGAAAAAAAGGAGAAGTTATGCTGTACAAAAAAATGAATGTTACGGTAATGAATGGGGCCATCAGGAAAAAAAGGCAGTTAACAAACACAAAAACGGAAGGGGAAAGAGAAACAGTGGTAGCAAAAGAGACTTTGCAATTAGTTTTATTTTTAATAGGGAAGAAAGCAATTGCACTGCAAGCGAAGAAAAACCGCACAACTATCACTGGTTCTCACGTTTCCTCCTTCGCCAGACTCACGGGCGTGCGGATTTACGTTCACAAGTGGAAATCGAACAGCTTGCGATGATAACAGTAAAGACGTTGACTATACATTGGTTTTATATAATGGATTGAGGGAAGCAGTTATTAGAACCTTGCCATCAGTCGTCATTAATATGTTGCTATTGTTTTATTGCTTGCTTTTCCTTTTCCCGGCTTAACGCCTTTTAGAGTGGTTCTCAACGCGCCTCTGGTAGATGATCCAATTGGTGGAGTCTGAGAAAACGTACGGATGCAACAACAAGTTTTTTTTTTTAGGAACCCAAAAAGAGTAATAAGGAAACGCCTTCGTAACTTGCGGAAGCTTTGATTAACGCATAGTTTCGAAAGTCAGAAACAAGTGAAGAGTCCTCAGTGTCCCTGCGACGCAAATGAACAGGGAACCACAGAAAGGACTCTTTCGACCTATCGAATCGATGTTCTCCTCTATGAAAAACTAACTTTAAAATCTGCGCTGGTGCCACGTTCTATGGTCTTCTTGGCTACGTTCATCTGTTTGCTTCATGTGTGGAAATGCTGCTGATAGCCGTAACGAATGTTGCCAACCTGTTCATTGCAGTTAGTAAGAAAAAGTGAAGGTGTGCTCATGCCTGCGTGAACGCCTTACAAACGTGTCAGCTTGGCGAGGCTGCGCACGTCCTCATGAAAGGCGGTGTCACGTGACAACGCGTCCGACTTCGACTTGGCCAAATGCACAAGCGACGTCGGGATGCCTGCCATGAGGGCAACTTCAACACCGTAACTGCGAGCGCAGATGCCGCGTACGAGGCGGTACAGAAACACCACACTCGACAACGCAGAGGTCGGAGCGCAGCTGCGACTGGTGTTGTCGTCATCGCTGTTCACAAAGTTGTCCCCAGGTGACGCGCCGGTCGCACCGAACGACGGCGCCTCTGTCTTGAGTACATAGTCCATGTAGCCCATCTGCACCGTTGGCGCGTGCGTCTGCGCAGTCGCTGCGGAGCTGACGCGGGCCCGCTCCATCGCCAGCGCGTGGTAGTGGGTGGAAAAAATGGTGAGCGGGGCGGCCAGCGGTGTCTCGGTCAGAGCGTGGAGCACGGCGTACGCGATGGCCATGCCATCGTGCGTGGAGGTGCCGCGGCCGAGCTCGTCTATAAGGCAAAGGCTTCGCGCCGTCGCACCGTGCAAAATCTCCGCCGTCTCACTCAACTCCACGTAGAGCGTACTCTGGCCTTTGTGTGACGCATCGCGGGCGCCGATGCGAGTAAAGATACGATCGACAGGGGCTAGTTCCATCTGCGTGCCCAGTACCGGGCCTCCCAGCTGCGCGAGCAAGACATTGATGGCGACGGTGCGCATGAGCGTGCTCTTGCCTGCCATATTAGGCCCGGTGAGCAGCAGCACGCGCCCTTCGTTGCCGTCGAGGCAAATGGAATTTGGCACAGGGTTCTGCGCCGCCAGGAGCGGGTGCACAAGATCTTGCCCGCGCACCGCTGCCACGCCCGGCTCTGCAGTGTTCTGAGGGAGAATCGTCGGATAGCACATGGTGGGAAATGATTCCTGCAAGCGTGCGAGGTTCAGCAGACAGTCAAGGTAGGAGAGCGAGCTGCTGGCAGTGAAGAGACGCGGAAACTCGTCGCAAATACGACCTGCAACCTGACATAGTACGGTGACCAGCGCACTGGCTTTCGACGCAGTGGCCTCCTTGTAGGCTTCCACGAGGCTCCCAATCGATGAGACAACGTACTTGACGCTCCGCGAGCTACGCGCTCGCTCTACCAAGCCACGTGGGGTGTTTCTTGGGGCATCGGTGACGGAGACCTCCAGCAAAAATAGATCTTTTCCCAGGTCCGAAAAGTTAACTTGTGCTCCCCCAAAGACGTCGTGCTGCAGCTGCCGACGAACACCATGAAGTTGCGTCTCAATTTCTTTCAGCTTCGCCGCCGCTGTGTCGTATGCGCTAGATGTCCCGGGGGACGGAATGAGCATTCCGCTCTCCTCAGCAGCTTGGCGGTCGAAAAGACCCTCAATCACACGCGTGCTCTTCTCTGCCGCAGCAACGTTTTCCAGGTGCTCCTCCAACAGTGGCGGTATGGGTTTCCCTTGCTCGGAAGCGATTCCGCGGCAGCGTGCCAGAAACTGTCTCCCCCACTCCACCATCGCGCTCAACGCCTGCACGGACGACAGAATGATGCCGAGGTTCCTCTTATACTGGACCATTGGGTCGACATACGAAATATTGTGTGTGTCATTTTGTTTCATGTCTGATAGCCGCGAGAGGAAACGCTCGAAGTCGATGGAGACGACAGCTGAACACGTGTCAAGCGACTCGCCAGACAGCGGTCGCTTCTCGCCAATCCGCCTCGGTTCCTCCACTGCGCTCAACGAGCTGGTAAGGTTGAATTTGGCAAGAAAGTGAGATGCAGCCTGGCGAGCCTCTATAACCCGAGGGCTCGATGACGGGCGCAGCAGCCATGACCGGAAAAGCCGCCGGCCGCCATTCGTGCTGCAGTGGTTGAGACACTCGTGCAACGAGTGCTTCTCCGTTCCGTCATGTAAATTCGTCAAAACCTCCAGGTTGCTGACCGTCACTGCGTCCAAAACCAGGCCTTTGTCAAAGCGGCGCTCGTAGTCGAACAGCGACATTTTCCGGCCTACTGCCTGGTTTGTTACACCCTCTTCGTTGTCGTCCAGCAAAGAGCAGTTATCAGCTACACGTGTCAAGTGCGCCGTGTACTTTGTTGCTTCCTTGAAAAGTGCAATGTCGTTGCTGAGACGAAGAGACGTGAAGTAGCTTGCCATCACTTTTTCCGCGAAGGTGGTGAATTCTTCCGGGTTTGTCACTGGCGTTTCCGGTATCTTCTCCACTGTGTACCCTTCACTAGCAACCCACTTGGACACAGTATCGCGCACCTCGCAAAAGCGCCACATCTCCTCACCGTCTTGGGCAAACCAGTCTGTCTCCGGCATAATGACCTCTTTTGGGTCCAGTTGCTGCAAAAGCGCACTTAGCGAGCGGAGCGTCGCGTCATTCAGAGAGACACGGCATTGTTTTTCATTTTCCCGCTGAGGAATCGAAGTGCTTGTTTTTTGATTGACCCCTAATGAAGTGTTTAAAGCTGTGCAGTTGCACTGAAGAGCAACGCGGCGTGATAGGTCGACAGCAAACGCATCGACTGTAACTTCGTCATGCTCCAATACAGGCACAAGTGCGAGCACGAAAACCTCTCTGTGGTCAGACAGCATCGCTGGGTCTTTAAGTGTCCCTGGTGTCAAGACTTCAATCAGCTCCCTCGGCACAATTTTCTGTTTGACTCCAGAAGACTCACCCTTACTCTCTTTTAGCTCATCGACTCGACCCACTTTATACCCACGGTAAACAAACAACCGAGCCCATTCTGCAAAACTCTGTTCAGGAACACCGGCTAGGCGCATTTTGCCGCGGTTTGTAGTGTCAAACACCATTTTGAGACCAAAATCGCGGTTGCCGATGACTGCATCGTAATCGTACAGCTCGTAAAACTTCCCTTTCTTGAAGAAAATCACGACGTTGTAATGCTTTGACTTGATATCCCAGTATTGGCGCTCCATACTGGCCATAGCATCAAGATATTTGTGAGGAATGGATATCGTAGCGGGAGGAAAGCTAGGATCAACGCTTTTCAGAAACGGGTAGGTGAAAGTTACTGAGAGCACATCCTCATTTGATTCCGTGAGTGACGTTTGTGACATTGTGTGTGTGTGTGTGTGTGTGTTTGGCTTACATACGCTTACTTCTTTCTGTAGCCATTAAGGTGAAACTCAGTTTTTGATTTCAATTTTTGTCTTCCGTTCCCTGAGAACGTTGTTTTAAAAAGCAGTACAGGTAGTGGTGTGAAACGTAGAGTAACACAGAAGAACGATTACGTGTGCGTTGGTGTAAACCCGATGGGGATTTGTTGTAAGAAAGAAAAAAAGACAGAATTTGAAGGGCAGTATTTAGAAACCAATCCTTTAGCTTACGGCATTCGGAAAAAAAAAAGAAACGCATCTTGCGTACAGTGCACGGTAGTTTTTTTCTCAATGTAGTTGCGCACTTGACAATATAATGAGAAACGCTTCGACTGTATTAAAATTGCATTTATTTCCCAACGAAAAAACAACACCACTACGCGTTGAGCTTTAATATGTGTTTATCCGCAACTTTACGGATTCATTTTCTATTCCGTTTTAGCTGACGAGCTTTTTAACGATAGACTTATGCTGCGACTGAATGAGCCGATTGACGACTCTTCGTCGAATACTCAGGGAAGAAAATAACAGAGCAGCTTTCTCATTTTCGCAAAAAGCCATGAAAATACACAATTTTACACTTTACACTTCTTTAGCTTCGAAACAACTGCTAAACACAGTTGAATCGGGTAAACTAGCAGAGATACTAACCACTAAAAACCAGAAAAAACTGCTTGATTTAAACAAATGCAACTAGTTCTACAACAGCTCAAAATAAAGTGCAAAAGCTGCTTGGAGACACTCGGGAACGTAAACATGGAAGAGCTGACCGATTAAAAAAAAAAAACCGACTCCACTGGCAAAACATAGGAATAGTCCCTTCCCCCAACTTCTTTTGGTTGCTGCTAAAAAAAAAAGAGCGGTGTCACATACAAAAAAAATATCAGAATTCCTTCCGGCGCCGACAGCAACTGTGTACTCCAGCAGGAAAAAAAAAACGATAAACGCCATTCATTCTGTTGATTGCAAAAAAGAAAGAACTGAAACTACGCGTGTTGATGAGGGGGGACCAAAGCTCTGATTCCATCACCAATAGAAAGCAATGGCAACCTACTCCGAACAAACGCAAAAAAAAAAGATTTTAATCATGCATTTTACCAGTATGCACATATAATGTTCCTCTAAACCCACTTCACAGTTGCCTACAAAAGAAAAAGGCCACTATAATAAAACCAACAGGCATACACGCAGCTCAATTAACGCCAGTCAACTTCACCGATACAATTGCCAAAAGCATAAGCTGAAATAAACGTTTGAAAGAGACAAGCAGTGAAAACAGAAAAAAAAAACGAGTAAATAGGGCAAGTGTTTTTCTTTGTGTAACCTTCCCCTTCAGTGAGGCTGGACGCAAACGAGGGACACGACATTACAAAACGAAAAACAATAATAATTATAACCAGTACGATATCAAGCAGAATACACACGAGCTGCACTCCTACTAAGCACCATAAACTGATAACGAAATAAGTGTAGCGAAGATTACAGACAATAAAACGTTCAAGCACTTGTTCACAAATGAAAATCGAAAGACATCAAAATAGCAACGACGAACACAAACATATGTAAATACATATATATATATACCCGAGTCGCAAAAAAAAAAAAAACTCCCAACTATTTCAACTCATTTCTTAAATGCAGGTATTATATATATATATATATATACCGCCTTTGGAAGGGTATTCTGGATGCTACCCTGTGTAGCCCCTTTGTTTGGACACTAACCTCTTTAACAATCTGGTCTTTCGTTGCGACTGAACTGGTGAACTCCGTTTAATTCCAAAATTAACTGATCTGCTTTACTGTCGGGATTATTGTTTACACATGACATACCACTCACGCCCTGATTCCCATCACGAACCAACTGCTCTACAACATCGCTTCTCACCGCATACGCCTCGACTGACTCCACCTCCCACGTTTCTGTTGGGGTTAAACGGGGGCAATCGAAAGTGGTGCAGCGCAAACCGTAACACGCTCCTTTCTCCAGCCATCTATCAATGAACCAGCCAAAGTAACCAGGCTGTCCACCCATGCCAATACCAATTTTATCTTCAAGGGGATGTGTATCAAACAAATACATAAAGTTGGTGTTTATCGACGGACGTGACTTGTAAATTTCGCAGTTTTCAGAAGTTCCACCACCCTTGTCCGCACAGGCGCGGAAAACAAAGCAGTTTTCGCTACCAAAAAAAACACTATTTTGATTCCTCGAGGCACCACTGATGCGTTGTGCCTGCCCTTCACGAATAGCCCGCGCAAACGCAGCAGCTGCACTTTTGGCAGCTCTTTCACGATCCGAAACAGTAAGCCAATCACTTTCGCAAAACGCTCCAATTACCCGTGGACTGTTTTTCAACTTGACAACTAAAACCGTCGGACCACGGGAAGTAATGTGCTGAACTAATCGTTGAAACGATTTTCCATTTACGTTGCTGCTGTATAGCAAGTACCACTTCATAGGAGAACCTAAAATACCACCTTTGCACGACGATGGCAAGCTTTCCGCAACGGTTTCCTCAATGTCGGAAGTCAGAATTAGTTTCTGTTTATCAGCTTCAGTAACTCCGCAAATTATGGGGACTGGTTTGTGCGGAGGAGCAAAAGGAACTCTTTCTTCCACGTTCAGCGGTCGCTGATAAGCCAGATCCTGCGCTTTGCGAGGATCGAGAGAAGAGCTTGAAGATTGCCCCATTACTTAAAAAGTTGAATAAGGTACAGAGTAAGGGTATTTATTTGAGCAACAAATGAAGCCTCTTGACAGTAAGCCATTATGAGGAAAAGGGGTAAGAAGTTTAAAAGATGGAAAAAAAAAAATGATAACATCATTAGTAAAACTACTGGTAAAACCAGAGAACAGTGGTTTCGCCATTATTATTACGATGATGATGATTATTACTACTACTATTATTACTATTGCAATTTTTGCTAATTAATATGATGGCGTTCCCACAGTCACCCCAACGAACTGAACTCCAATTTTCAACAACAGGCAACGACAACAACAAAATAAAACACTATCTTTTAAGTGCGTGAATTTTAGTTCGAAGTAGAAGATGGTTCGCCTTGTTGGTTGTGGGAAACCACAGAAGTAAGTATTCAGAAGTATATAGGTTTCTTTTGAATCTCTAGCGAAGAAATGGAAACATTGGTTTTTTTTTTTCAAAAGCAAATAAATAAATAACGGTGCTTCGGGAAAGAAAAGAAATGACAAGGGGTAAAACAAAACGTTAAAGAAACTGTGTAAAGAAGGAGAGGTCGCCCTTTTTTTTCTTAACGTTCCACAGACACTTAACGAACGCAGAACGCAAGTTGCCACGTTATGAAACTTGCTTGCTTGGGTAACTCTTCTACAAGTATCTTTTCACGTTTCACAAAACAGCACTGTAAGACTGGGATTGCTAACACCCTCCAGGTGAGAAACAAAAAAAAGAAAGCGCTACTGGGAAAGTGTTCACACGTAACTACGCCTAAAGAACAAGTCCATGTAGAACTAACTAACGATAAACGGAATAACACCCCGCCTGTAAGTTACACGCGTTGAAACGGTTTTCTTAAGTGTACCTTGTGTCACAGTACGAGGCGTCGTTAACGTCCCTGTTCGCTCTGGTCTCATCTTTCGGCCCCTCCCGTTTCCCCACTTCGTTGTACACCGGTCTTTTTCACTAAGGCAAGGATTGCCCGGTGCCGTTATGACGACACGTTGTCTTACAAAGACAAATCTTGAGCTCGGAGCGGCCCCATGAGCCCCCCCCCTAAAAAAAGACGTAAAACAACTTGTCTTTCCCTTTGGAAACCTTTCTGCCTAGCCACTTTCATAATTTCCTTCAACCCGCAGAATAAAGTGGTGCGCTGCGAGCAGACGTTAACCCCGATGTAATTCTAAGAGGCAGAGGCGTTTTCCACTTCTAAAGAACAACTGTATCAGGTTTTGCGGTGCGATTGCCACACTTTTACGTGGGTCATTGCTTTTGCAGCTTGACCTCCGCCGACGTGCATCGGGACGGCGTGCCTAAGTGCTTAATGTAAAAGCTCTTTTTTTTTTTTTGAGTAATGCTACGTCGCTTGTCACATTATTTTTTTCTACTTCAGTACAGAGTGTAACGCTTTTTTTTAGATTGAAACACTTAGCACAACGGAGAGACAGAGACCGAAACGTACTTTTGCTGATAGTTGAGTCGTTTTGTTTTTCCAGTGGTGAGAACGCTCACTAAAGAAAAGGTAACATCGAGTCAAACAGGTATATAGAAGACGTAAAAAAAAAAAAGGTCGTTTAATTCATACTGTTTATCTTTTGTTCTAAAATGAAAGACAAACCGCGCGCACACACACATAAATAAAAATAACAAAAAATATAAAACTGGTAGCTTTGCCATTCGAAGCAAACTTTTGACCTCAGATGACACTTAGTTTTAATGAAGCTGTTTTGCAAACTATGCGGTGCTAAGTACACGCTTTCGTTTTCCGCGCCCTCTTGCTCCCTCTTTTACCTTTTTTTTTTCCTGCGTCTAACAACACACTGCCGCATGCATTTGTCCTGTTTTGCTGCACAGTTTAAATAAACCAAAAAAGAAAAACGGTTTTCCTAGCTTTCATTCTGTCACACTACGGCCAAAGTAAAACTGTATTCGAATTTTTATTTTTTTTTTTCTACTTATTACCAACAACGAAAATGCCCAGCAAGACAATTCTTCTCTTCGACGTGGATGGCACTCTTACGCCGCCGCGCAAGCTGGAGACCGCCGACATGAAGGAAGTCCTCGTGAGGGCCCGTGCTGCCGGTTACGCCCTCGGTGTGGTCGGCGGCTCTGATTTTTCCAAGCAGAAGGAGCAACTGGGTGAGACCGTCCTGGAGGACTTTGATTACGTCTTTTCAGAGAACGGCCTTCTGTCCTTCCACAAAGGCAAGGAGTTCCACCGCAATAGTCTGCTGAAATCTCTTGGTAACGACAGGGTGGTGGCGTTTGTCAAACGCTGCCTTGTCCTTATTGCCGCTCTGGACATTCCCGTACAACGTGGAACATTTGTGGAGTTCCGCAACGGTATGTTCAACGTTTCTCCGATTGGCCGCAACTGCTCGCAGGAAGAGCGCGACGATTTTGAGCAATTTGACAAAGTGCACCACATCCGCGAAAAGATGATTGCCGATTTGAAGAGCAGCTTCCCTGACTACCCACTTGCGTACTCTATCGGTGGCCAGATCAGTTTCGATGTGTTCCCCAAAGGTTGGGATAAGACGTACTGTCTCCAGTTCCTGGAGAAGGAATTCGAGAACATTCACTTCTTTGGAGATAAGACCGCTCCTGGTGGCAACGACTATGAGATCTTCTCTGACCCCCGCACCGTTGGTCACACTGTGAAGACCTACAAGGACACTATCGAGATCCTCAACAAGATGATTGCTGAAAAGCAGTGAAAAAAAAAAAAAAAAACTGTGTCACTTTCAGCACAAACAAAATATATTACGGCAAAACAAAAAGTAATCACCTTTTTTATTTTTTTTTTGTTTTTACACAAAGCGTTAGCCAGCGGCACCCAGTGCTTTTCTAGTTTTCTTGTCTATCTACTTAGTTTCCTGTTTCAACCTGTCGAAGCACCCAGAACACTAAGTGTTACTTCTTCTTTTCTTCTTTCCCCTTCTTTTCAACAAGAAGTGTTAGAGGCCAGCTCCCCCTCCTTTATTAATTGTCGTAACTATTCGTACGTCAGAAAAAAACGTGTTATCACGCGCAGTCTCATTGCAAAAGAGAAAAAGTCTCCAAAGCGCAACAGAAAAGGAAAGGAAAAGTATCTGCCCATACTGAAGTCCCTGGACCAACGAAACCGACTAGTTCTCTATGCCGGCAATAGCAACTAGGAAAGAAGGGTCGTGGTAAACATGAGTAGTGCACTGTTGAAAGCGATAATAAGCAAAGAGTATGTTCTACCTCTATGTGTATTTGAGTTACGTAAACAAATGCGTGTGTATGAAGAAATGTACTCTTGAAGGTACAACTAATTAAATTTGCCCGTTTCCTTTTGCATCTTTGGCTTGCACAACACGACACTTTTTTTTTAATTTTAGAAGATCTCACCGAGAAACGCATACTTAAAATTACTGCTCCTACAATTTATGGCGGCAGTTATAAGCAACAAGCCGCTCATAACAGCAATGAGTAGTCCACCGGGGCAGTGCACTTGCACGGGCATTCGATACTGTGCCAAGTGCCGCAATACGCA
Source organism: Crithidia expoeki (assembly GCA_900240875.1). Lineage (NCBI taxonomy): Eukaryota > Euglenozoa > Kinetoplastea > Trypanosomatida > Trypanosomatidae > Crithidia > Crithidia expoeki. The sequence goes on from OESE01000222.1 coordinate 287,645, forward strand.
GAGAGTGCATGATATTTTCAGCGGGGCAGTACCGCTCTCCACCGCAGGGACAGTTATCAGCAAACAATGTAAGGAAGAACGTCTGTCTTCTTGTTCCTTTGCCGTTACAGGCGAAAGTACGTACAGCTGCTGCCCCAGCTGCATGAAGGGTTTTCTTACCGGCATTTTACTCAAAACGTGCACGGATCACAATGGATTTGTGTATACTGATCTTCACATCGATGGCCTCTACGTTGTCAACAACGTTGTTTCGGTGGAAGAAGAAAAGAGAATTATCAACTTTCTAGACAGTCCGGCACCGTTTCCGTTTTGGAAGGACTCTCAAAGTGGCCGGCGCAAGCAAGACTATGGCCCGCGACGCAATTTCAAGAAAAGGAAAGTGAAGCCTGCTGAAATGCCAGCGATGCCGCTTGCATTTAAACCTGTTTTTGAGGCAATCGCTACATCAGTGGAGAGGATCACTGGTAAGCCGTACAACATTGCAGAGGTGTCCGCGCTCGAGTACACTGAGGGTAACCTGAGTAATTTCGACCCGCATGTTGATGACACGTGGTTGTGGGGTGATCGCATTGCGGGGCTTAACTTAAATGCGGAATGTGCTATGACTTTTGTCAACCAGCAGGGCAAATGCTGCGACGTTTTTTTCCCGCAACGCTCTTTTTTCTTGATGTCAGGTGACTGCAGATATAAATGGATGCACGGCATTCGACCGGACCACATTCACGGACGCCGGATCTCCCTCACATTCCGTGAGCTGTCAACAGTCATTCTTTCTGATACGTCCACCGCCGACATGCTGCTTACTGCTGCTTCGAATTTTGTATGAGTCTGCAAAAGAAAAAAAGTTTACGACAAACACACATCAACATCAACAAAGAAAGACACGCACGGATATGCAAGTTAGCGACAAAAATCTTTTGCTATATATATATATATATATATATATATATATCCAGTGATCCCTTTTTTGAGCTTTTCGAATTGAAAATGATGTTGTGATAATCTATGACTTCGCTTCTCTTTTTTACTTTCAAGGTGATCAATCAACTGATGTGAATTGCAGTCTTCCGCGCCATCTAACAGCATATTATATATATATATATATATATATATGTTACGTTTAATGCTGTTTTTGTTGATGTTTCTTACTCTTTCACCCTTTCTTTTCTTTCTTGTTCTAGTTAATCGCCTATGTAAAGTTTTTTTTTTTTTTGCTCCTCATTCAGTAAATAATTACTGAAATTACCGCTTTACACAAGGCGATTGCGAAAAAACAGCAACATTCAATTTCTTTGTTGACAGTTCACTTCTCGCTGAACGGCAACTGTGGTGCGGTAGAAAGTAAGACACTTGAAACAATGCAGAATGCAACCCTTGTGAGTCGGACAAATGGCGTGTCGTCGAATCACAAAGGTTTTTTTGGGGTGGAGAAGATAAGCCTTGAGGCAATCATCGAGTGTTTCCTTTGTGAGAAGACGTTGGCAGTAGAGTGCGCAACGGAAATTGTACAGGAGGCGGCTCTTGCCCTTCGTACTGAGCCTAATATGCTCTCCATCGACAGCGATGTAATCATTGTCGGGGATATTCAAGGGCAGTACTACGACCTTGTCAAAGTGTTCGCTTCATGTGGCTCTCCGCGAGCGACCAAGTACCTTTTTTTGGGAAATTATGCAGGAAACGGTGGCTTTAATCTGGAATGTGTGCTTCTCCTGCTTGCAGCTAAAGTTGCATATCCGCAGTCTGTTTACCTGCTAAGAGGTAGCAACGAGTCAAAGTTGATGGCTGATGTTCTTCATCTTGGTGATGAGTGCCACCAGAAATACTCTAAAAACCTCTTACCTCTCTTGCTGTCGGCGTTCAACTGCTTACCGCTGTCCGCCATCGTTCTAGGCAAGTACTTCTGCGTTCATTCAGGCCTTTCACCAGACGTTTCCCACATCAGCGATATTGCTATCATCCACCGATTCCGCCAGATTCCATCGCGTGGTGCGATGTGTGATCTGGTATGGTCGGAACCAGATTGGGATACCGATAACTTGCTATACAACAACGTGGAGGAGTCATCGGGTGAGACGTACGTCCCACGTTTGGGCTCGTTTGAGACACGGCCACTGTTCATCAAAAACAAACAACGTGGTTTCAGCTACGTCTTCAACTTCGCATGCGCAAAGCGCTTCGTTTCGGCAAATAACCTCCTTTGTATCGTGCGAAGTCATGAAGTGCAGGAATTGGGCTTCAAGCTCTACAGGCCGCACCCAAATCATCTCTTTCCTTGCCTAGTCTCTGTTTTTTCCGCTCCGAACTACTGCTCTAGTTTTGGGAACAAGGGGGCCGTTCTCGTCCTCTCAAAAGGGGCGATTGATTTCAAGCAATTTGAGCCGTCGCCTCATCCCTGCGTTCTGCGGGGTCGCAATGCATTTTCGTGGTCGCTTCCTTTTTTAGAGAGTAATCTCATGTCGATCTTTTTAACCCTCCTCTCAAGACCAGAGAACGACGCGGCTACCGATGAAAGCTCAGAAAGGGACTCCGATACCGCCGACCGACAAGTGTCTTTATAAACGTAAAAAAATAACCAACAAGCTGCGTTAAGCTTCGCACCGGGTTTCGACGTTTATAAAACTTGCGTTCACAGTGGGGTATTATCTTTGCTCAACACGCATAATTACTTTCCCGGTTTTCTATATGTAGCTCTTTATTAATCGCAACAGTCTTGGGAGTTTTTTTTTCTTTATTGTCTCGACTGCTTTGACACACACAAAAGGGTTGCTTTGATTTTACATACACACAAAAAAAAATTGAGAGTATTTGAAGAAAGGAACCAGTCGCAGAGTTTTATTGGCACTTTTCGGCATGCATTTTGCAGCAGTGCGCTGATGAATTTGAAAGTAAACCAGCGCATGTTTTTTTTGTCAGTGTTTCAAAGCCAAGCTATCTCATCTGTTTCTCTCTCAAAGCTGACGACGACACGAATCGATTGCCACAGCGGTTTCTACTATATGTTGCTGATTTGGGATTGCGAGTTTTTCTAATCCGTGGAAATGCTGACCAAATTGCTGCTAGGGAACAACGTCACCAACACATGCTATTATTTTTTTTTTCTCTAACTGAGGCGCGTTTTCGCGAGCAACTGATAAGCTTATTATTTGAAAAGAACATCTTCAGTAAGGTGATTTTTTTTTCTTCTCATTTTTTTCTTCTTAATTCATCCTTTTTACTTGATGATTTTACCCCTCCGTTATTATTGTTGTATTTGTTTTATTATCATCACTTTACAGTTTATAACGGCTTACCACGAAAAGGATCTTTATTTGCTGAAAAGAACACGAAAAGTGCATATTGTGAACCATGCATCAAGCAAACGAAAACTGCTCTGGCATAGCCGACGAGATCGAAATGTTGCGGCTTAAGGTGGACCGTGCCATCGAGTTCGGGTTGAAGCCGCCCGAGACGGAGGAGATCAGTGAGCTGCTGACGCGAAGAATAAGTTTAGATAATTCAAACGAGCAGCTCAAACTGCTGGACTACCGCTGGCAAACGTACCTCGACAAGCAATATGTTCAGTCGCAGCATCTTGACGAGTTTTTGGAGAGCTTAGTGCAGGTGTTGCTGAAGAAGAAGCCAGAGCGACCATTAGAAGAGCTTCTCCTCTACCTCGAGAGTGAGAAAAAATGATCAGACTTTGCCAAGCGTATCTTGCTGCTGCGCAGCTGTGGTGCATGCTCCTTTTTTTTCTTCGTGCGTTGGTCACCTGAAACAAGAGCTTAGTCAACGACCTTTACGCCTGCATACGTACTTAGGCAATCATAACAACGGCGCACTTTTTTTTCATTTGCCTGCTCACGCTTGTACCCCTTTTTCTTTTGTTCTGACTTCTTGTAACGGCTTATTAGTTGGACGTTGTATATACGAAAGGAAAAGAAACAAACAAAGAGAAAATATCCTAGTGGAAGCGGAAAAGCGAAAGAAAGCTGTTCCTTTGTTCTCGGTGATGCAGTTGGAAGCGCCCGCTGATGCGTTCTTGCTCCTGAAAAGGAAAGAGGACATAATGTGTCGTCACTGACAGACAAGGTTCTCCTCTACCCTGGAAAATCGGGCTGATACAAAGAGAGATGTTTTGCAGGCATTCTAATCCCAGGTTTGTTTTACTTTCTAATGAGTGCCTCAAAATTGCTGACCTCAGTATTGTTCGTGACGTTGTTCACATTGACTTTTTTGCCTTCCTTCCTTTTCCCGTAACTTCGTTCTGCCTGACCTCCTTCGGTTCCAAATGTCTTTTTTTTTGGCTGCACTGCTTCAACCGCGGTTCATTCTGCGGTTTTAACTCTCTAGGGAACTTTCATAAGCACATCAGTGCATTTTGCTCACAAAACGGCAGCAGCGGAAAGAAGGGCCTCTACTTGATTTATTAGCGCTGATGGTGAAAGTGGTGGATGCGATCAAGCAGGCAAATGAGAACAAGCGCCACTTTATCAGCTTTGAATTCATAGCTCCCACCACGGAAGCAGGGATCATCACCCTGTACGACCGTATAGAACGCTTGTCTGGCCTCGACCCTCTTTTCTGCGGCATTACCTGGGGCGAGGGCGGTCGGACCGCCGAAACCTCGACCGAGGTCGCCTCCACCTGCCAGTTGCTGTTGTCTGTGAACTACCAAGTAAATCTAACAGGGTACCAGAGCGAACCGGAGGAAGTGCTTCACTGGCTCACGGTGTTGAAGGCGAAGGGAGTGCGCAACTTGCTCCTCACGCGTGGCGCAGGTACTCACAGCAGCAGCACTTCGGTTGCCGCAGCCCGTCAAACCACAGGAGAGAAAAGCGCGCTGTTTAGTAGTAGTGCTCCTGTTGTTGCTGCTACCGCTGTTGCTTCAGGTGACCCCCCTTTGCGCTCTCCAAGCACACCCGCTTTTCCACATGCGGCCGACCTCGTCCGTTTTGTGCGTCAGCATTTTGGTGACTTTTTCAGTGTTGCTGTCGTAGCGTTTCCGGAGGGCGAAGGCAGCTCGTCAAACAATGTTGTGTGGACTTCAGCGATGGAAGAGCGTGAAATGCGTTTCCTCAAGGAAAAGGTAGACGCCGGGGCAGACTACATCATTACCCAGTGCGTCTTCGACGCAAGTTTATTTGAGCATTTTTGCGTGCGGTGTCGCCGCCACGGGATTAGGTGTCCTATTCTGCCTAGCGTACTTCCTGTCTCGCAGCTTCGACAGCTGAGCGCTTTCGGGCTGCGACGCTTCTCGGGGGTTGCAGGTCTTGTCCAGCAAATGGAAGCCACCAAAGGGAACGAGAGTGAGACGCGGCGCGTGGTTGTGTCCTTCTATCAAGACCTTGTGAAACAGCTGTTGAACCGCGGCTGTGGCGGGGTGTACCTTTTCACTATGAACGTCGACCACCTCTTGCTTGCCATTCTGAAAGGCATTGAAGTAACAACACATCGCATGTTCCCGTGGCGTCCCTCGGAGAACGAGGAGCGCAGGCGCCAGGAAACGGTACGGCCGGTGCACTGGTCGTCCCGAGTGACCAGTTACATGGTACGCACGGCGCGGTGGAAGGACAGCAAGACAGACAAGTGGAACCCTGTGTCTGGCTTACACCACAACAGCACCTTTAACCTCGGCGAGGCGAGTGGGTACCATGCTCGGCTGCTGTTGCGCAGCCGCGCCAAGCGCTGCACGCAGTTCCTTGTCATTCAAGGTATGCCCGAGACCCAGACAGCTCTTACGGAGCTGAGCCGCATTTTCGTAGCGTTTCTCGACGGTAATGGCACCTTACCGTGGGCGGACGAGCTCTCCGGCGAGACTGTCTACGTTGGCGAGCGTATCCTCAAACCTCTCAACGCACGTGGCTTGTACACCATCAACTCGCAGCCGCCCGTAAATGGGGCACCGAGTTCGCACAAGGTTGTCGGCTGGGGTCCCGGCGACGGCTTCGTGTACCAGAAGAGCTATGTGGAGTTTTTCTGCCCCTTGACGTTGGCACAGACGGTGTTTACGACCCTTGAGAAGTACCCGTCGTTGCAGTACATGGCGATGAACTCGCAGGGCAGCATGGTGCGAGCGCGGTGGCGCATGGACGACGACGGTGGCACTCACACAATAGCATCTCCGTCGTCGTTGCTGGAAGCAGAGCTCGGTTTGGAGCCGAGCTCCACTACGCAGCAACAGCGCGGCGGGATGTCCTTATTCGGTGTGGGGATCACTGCGGTGACTTGGGGCGTGTTTCCGGGTCGAGAAGTCATCCAGCCGACCATCGTCTCTGTAGACTCCTTCCGCGCGTGGGTCGGCGAGGCCTTTGATTTGTGGGCTGCTCCGTTTCCCAGCAACGACGTTCCTGCCGTGGTGCGCTACATACAGGCGGAGTGGGTACTTGTGAGTGTCATGGATAACGTGTACCAGGAGATGCCAACGGCGCTGGAGAACGCCGTGGTGGAGATATGCTCAAAGATTCCGCCGCTGATCCCGGTGGACCTCTCTCAGTTGCGTCAACCGGTCACTTCGCTGACATTTTCAGCCAAAACTGATGTGGAGGCAAACCCTCTTGGCACATTCCTAGCAAGCGCTTGATGGTTAATTCGATGGAAAGAAGAGAGACACCAACACGCACACTTCAGATGCTTCTCAAGTCTTTTTTTTTTTTATTTCAGCCTCACGATAACCCAACAACACATGTCCTGGTCGTCTTTAAGGGGTGCCCTTTTGCACGACGTAATGTACAACCTGTTGATGTGTATGCGGTGTTGCCACGTTCGTGAGAGCGTATCGGGTAAACTCTTTTTGTGTATCATCTGTTTTCCGGTATACTGCGGCTTCACCCGCTTTTTCTATTCCACGCTCGTCCTCTTACAATAACTGCACTTGAAGCAGTCAGCCGGATTTGGTCTCCACAGTAATAACAAAGTAAGTGCACTTAGCAAAAGGCACTGCATGCAATACTGGAGAGCCGTAGCTATCAACGCGTACTAAACGAGGCGGGAAAAAACGCTGTTGAAACCCCGAAGTAACCTGCCTTTGATTCAGGGGAAAAAAGGACAGCGAAGCCCTGGGCACTTCTTTGAGATGCTTCGTTTTTTCCCCTTTCTCCACACTTACCGGACTTTTCATGCTTTTTTCGTCTTGCTCCTTACTTTTCGTTCCTTTCGAACCTAAATACCTACCAAAGCAAACTGTGCGTTGAGGTGTACCAAACCAAGACACCGTTGCACATTTCTTTTACTTATGAAACGACTTCAAGGTGAATCGGAATCAATAATCCGACACGTACCAACTGGGACTGAAAACAAAATGGAGTCCATTCCGCTGGAGGTGCTCCTGTCGCGCATCCTCAGCCCAGATAATGTGCTACGTATGGCAGCAGAAAAAGAGCTAGAGGACCGCAGTAGTACCGTCCCTGGCTTCTGTGTCGCTCTTGCCAACTACTGCGAGAGCGTCGTCGCCGACCCGAAGCAACGCGCCCTCTCTTTGGTAGCCTTCTCCGTCCTCAAGCGCAGCCTCTCCCACTCACTCAACTGTCAGGAGTTGCAGCACGTTGTGTCGCTCTTCGTTTCCCACCTTGGCGACGTGGCTGTGACACGTGGGGTGACGCTTCTGGTACTGCGCCAGTGGACTGCCGTCGCAGATGCCGGTGTGCGCCGCCTCGCAACACTGCGTGTGTCCGCCGCTGCGGCTACTAGTGGAGTCGACACCGCAGCCGCGGCCGCCTGCTTTGATAACATTTCTCACCTCATTGTTTCGCAGCTCTCCCGCGCCTTTGCACAGTCGACGCAGCAGAACATTGCTGGGCTACGAGTTGTTTACAGCAATCTCTTTCTGTTACAGGCTTTCTTTGAGGCGCCGGTGCGGGAAGCCATACAGGGGTGGTGTGCGGAACTCGTGGCGTGCTGTGCTGCTCCACTAATGGAGATGCTGTGCGCCTTGGCGGGTAACATCTCTTCCCAACCGACAGACGCCGCGGAGCTACGTGGACAGCTTCGTATGTGCTGTGCTCTACAGGCTGTCGTCGCGCAGACACTTGAGATCATATACGAGTGGCAATTCATCGCGTCGCAGCGCAGCAAGTTTCCAGTAGATTTAAAAAAAACGTTCATTGGTGCATTTTTCTTGCTGCAAGAGTACCTCCTTGTGCCCTGTGCGCAATGGGTTTCCTCTAACTCCTCTTCTTCTGGTGCCGCCACCAACGCAGGTCTTGGTATCGATCCCACATGCCTACCCGCCGCCTTATCGCGTGCCGCGCCGCTACTCTCGGCTTCCCTTGCAACACACGAGTTCGTCGTGAAGGTCTTACAGTACGGTGGGTGGTACAAACGGTGCGCCTCGCCAGAGCTGCTGCGTGGGCTCTTGAGCTCGCTCGACGCCGACGTCGTGAGCTATCAAACGGCATTAAATCATATGGAAGGCGCCGGTGCAATCGACGGTGAGATGTCCAACGTGAGTCCCAGTAGCGCGCAGGCGGACAGCTTTGTTGCTGTCGGCAGCGAAGGTGTGTGTGGGGAGAGTGAACCAGAGGTGGCAGTGGTGGTGCGCAGCCACGTGGTGCAGCGTTGGACGCTTTTCCGCGACATAGCCCTTCTCCCGTTTCTCCGGCGCAATTTGATCGACATCGTCGGCGCACAGTGTGGACGTCGCTACTACGAGGTGCTACTTTCCTACGCGTCACTATCGCCGTCAGAGGCGTCCGCGTGGGACGAGTCGCCGAACGTCTTTCTGCGTGTGGAGGAGGAACGTGAGGACGGCGTTCGGTGGACAGCACGGGATATCGTCGCACAGCTTTACACGGATAGCATCCCTGTGCTCGGCCCACTGTTCCTGCGCATGACACTTGAGGACCTCAACGAGCGTCTTTTTGCCGAGGGGCAGCCACCGCAGAATGTCGCGCCTGCTACGCATAATTCAGCGTGCGCCGAGCTTGTGCTTACACTGCAGCGGGAGGCAAGCCTGTTTTTTATGGAGGTGGTGCTGCGACGCTGTTCCAAGAAACTGCGGGAGTGTGGGGCGGCCGACTTCTCACTCTTGGCAGCGCACATTTGGGACTACGACGTTGCAGGCCCTACCACACATGCAGTGTCGAGCGCACGTGCCTTGATACTCCTCAACGCTATAATAAAATTTACCTATGACACGTCGGTTAAAAACGCTGCTGCTGCGAGGGGTGCCGGACCTTCGCCGAACCCACTCAGCGATTTTATCGCACACAGTGTTGCGACGAGTGTCACCGTCCTCACCACTTTTGTCGACAGCGCCAATGGACTTGCGCCAACATTGGGCGCCGCGCCTTGCTCACCGTTCGTTGCTGTCGTGCTTTGTCGGTTCTTGCATAACTCGCAAATGTACTGGTCCCCCGCCGTGCTGGAGCAGCACTTTGAGCCCTTGCAGAATGCGTTGCTGGGCCTCTTCTCGCCACAGGTTGACTTGACAGAAGAAGCTCTGTACGACGCGGTCGAGTTGCTGACAGACCTCCTCCACACAGCCCAACGTGCAATGCGGAGAGGCAACATCAAGAGCGGCGCGAGTCCGACCCCCATCGTCTCAGAGCGACTTCCGGGAATTGTGATGGAGTGTTGGCGCCGCCACGTCAGTGACCCGAGCTTCGCAGATGTTGTCTTGCAGCTGCTCCGCCGTGTGGTGCGGGATGGGAGTGGGCCTGCGCTCTTGCAGTTGCTGCAGGAGCTGTCGTGGATCAACAACGTTCTCGCCGGTTACGCCGACTCCATGGCAGAGATGTGCGCCGTCCCTCATTTTTTGCGGCTGTTGCGCTTTTTCTTCGACCACACCCCTGATGACGTCGCCAACGGCGCAGCCACACTCATGCTGGACAGCCTGTGCCAGTTGCTGCTCTGCACCGACGAGTCAGCCGTCTTGGTCGCATCGAGCAGCTGCCTCGCAGCGTTGCTGCGGCGCTGCCCGGCTGCGCAGTCGGTGCAGGTGCATGTGGTTGCCGTCAGCATGGAGGCCGCGCTGACGGGCGGCTGCCGCTGCAGCAGTGCCAGCGAGCCACGTGCTGAGGATAACACTGTGTTAATTGCGCACGCTCCGCGCACCGTCTACCCTTTTTCTACAGTGATCGTCGGCATCGTGCTGCGTGCACTGCAGGACGACAGAGGGGAGGCGTCTCTGCTGGAGATGGGGCAGACACTGGTTACCATCATGCGCCAGTCCGCGAGCTTCTCGGAGGCTGAGCTGCTACGCGTCATTCACGCCACCGTCCACCGGTTGGGCATGGTGCGGACAGACACCGTGATGCAGCAGCTGCTGGCGCCGCTTGCCACCTTGCTGGTGCTGCACCCTGTTGCGCTGTTGCGCACGTTGGTGGAGGGTGGTCTGCTCGCGGAGACGATGGGTCACTGGCTGCCACGCGTGGAGCATTTTACCAACCTCAGCGTGACTTACTCGTCGTGCGAAGGTTTGCTGGAGCTGCTCCAGCTGCTGTCCGAGCCTGCGCGAGAGTCTATAAAACCTGATGAAAGTCAGCAGGTGGCGCAGATTGCCGTGTCGTGTCGCTGGCGGTTGCCGGAGGACGTAGTGGGCAACGTGCACGCTGCGGCTGCGTCAAAGAGCGTCGGTAAGAAGAAAAGCAGCAAGGCGAAGGCCCACCACGGGACACTCGTGTCTTCCCTCGCACATGGAGCGGCAGTGGAGACGAGTCTGCCGCTGTATGCCGCCGTGCTCGTTGCTGTCGGCCGCGGGCTGTTGACACTGCTCGCCGCGCCCTTCCCTGCTCTCCAACGGGCAAGTCAACCTGAAGGAGCCGTCGACTTGGCAGACATGAACGCTGCGGCATCTTCCTCTAGCTGTTCGGTGGACGGCGAGGGCGACCGACGACTCTTCCAAGAAAATAGTGGCAACGATGGCGATGACTGCGGTGTTGATGACTGCGAGAGCATCTGGTCGGAAGAGGTGAACAGCTTGGAGGATGCGGAGGACGAAGATGACGGCGTTTATACGGACGTCAATGGCACAGCTGCTCAAACTGAAGCGGAGACAGCAGCAAAAGGCAACAATGCCGGATTTCCTCTTTCTTCGGAGGCCTTGGCCGCCAACGAGAAAATCGCAAAAGAACGGGTGGTGGCGGCGATGGGGGCGCGATTGCTGCCGTGGATGGAAAAGTATGGCAGCGAAGTATCACCGTACTTCACCGTGGAGGAAACGCAGCTGCTCATTTCCTTCTTTGCCTCCTCTACCGCCGGCGTTAGAGCGATGTGAACTCATTCAAGTTGAGGTCATAATATGAGCAACAGCATTGATGGATTGTAACAGTAGAAAGTGGTAGGTTGCGGCAGAAAAAGGGAGGTCTGCGTACCAACTGTTTTGCCTTTCTATGTCGTTTTGTGACCGGTTGGTTTTACTGGTCACTTGGGTTTTGGTCTCGCATGCGCTGCTAATGCAATAAAACATTTAATAAGATGTTAAGTAAACACCGACAACAACAACGGACGGATTTACAGGGGGAGAAAGTGGACACGCGGAAGTGTTTGTGAAAAAAAAAACAGGAAAGACACTGCAGTGTGGTGCTCGCACAGCTTGTACTAAACACGACACCAAGTGTGTTGTCCTTTTGCTTTAGAGACAATCGTTCGATGCGTTAGCTGAGATAAGCAGCGAAGATCACGCCTATGTGCATTTCATCAATGCAGTTGTGCAAAACGATACAATTTTAAGGCACGTACTCTTCTCTACGAAACACTACCTGTCTCGGAGTGCCTTTATATAAATAAATATATTTCAAACCCCACTATTAAGTTCTGAGTGTTGCTACGCAACGGCAATAGACATGCTGAGATGCAACGCAACCTGCTTGTGTGATACTGGTACTATTTCTTTCCCATAATTACCAGTTATATAATTATATCTAGGGTTTCACCCTCAATGTACCCTGCGCTTCCTCGCTGGTCAGACGCGAGCGCTGCAGCTGGCTCGACGCGTCAACGACCTGCTAAGCCTACCCTGTCACCGCGCACCACACAGGTGCACGCGGAGGGCGGGCCATCGCCCGATGTGCTGCCGCCTGCCCCCCATACACGACCCTCGCTTTCTACGGCAACACCCGCACCGTACACAAAGAAGGCGAGTCGAAGCGGGCAGCTCTTTGTGAGTCACAACACCGACCTCGTCGGAGTCGTAGCACCAACGTCGCCTGCGCAAACCGCTGGCGCTGTAGCACCCTCCTCTTCCTCTGCGGTTCCCTCTGTACTTGGGCCGACCTCGTCCGGCGGTTACATCGGGCATCGCGGGGGACGGTCAACTGGGCCGGTGGTGTACACCACGAGCCGCCAGGGCGTGGTGCGTGGGACGACCGTCGCGAACGTGGTGGATACAACGCGTTTCAACGCCGACCCCCCGCTGTCGCTCCGTGTGGCGGGGGTGCAGACCGGCGAGGGGGTGCTGGTGGAGAGCAGTGGTGCCCTCGCCCCTCGTCGCCGCAGCTTCAGCAGCAATATGAACAACCACAACAACAGTGGCGGACCATCTGCGTGCCAAAACCCGCAGGACCACGTTCAGGTGCCGCAGCTGAAGCGGCAGCTTGAAAAGGCCAACGCGAGTGTGAAGCTGCTCACGGTGGCGGGTAGACGGCAGAAGCAGGAGCACGAGGCGCAGAAAGCAGAGTGGGACATGCAGTTGGCGGAGTGTGAGGCCCGTTTCCAAGCCGCTTTGAGCCACAGCCGCGAACGAGAGGGGTTCCTTTTTCAACACGTCACAACAGTCGTGAAGGGCTACCGTGCTACGGCGAGGAAAGCAAAGGATCTGCAGCAGGCTGCGGCGGACGAGTACAACACAAATAGGGTGAAGTGGGAGACCGAGTTTGCAACACTGCGCCGTGACCTGGAAGCTGCTCAGGCCTCTGCTGCGGCGTACGCGGCGAACGACAGCGCTTCCGCCGCTCACCAAAGAGAAGCGGAGCAGCTCCGGGTGGAGTTGGAGGAACTTCGTCGAAGCAGTGCGGCTAAGCAGCTCGAATTGGAGACTTCGCTGGCGGACGCGCAGTCAAAGCTCAATAAGTCCACCGGCGAGCTGCAGACGCTTCTCCAGCTACAGCAGCAGTGCAACTACCTTGCCCAGCAGTGCCGTCTTTTTATTCGGCAGGTGTGTCGACCGGGCTTCAGCGTGGTTAAAGGGCCATCACTAGAACCGGTAGAGAAAGATCGGGCGGAGCCGACGGGCTTTGTACTCGTACCGTTGACGGTTCTATTACACGGCTACACACTGCTACCCGAAGGCGATCGACAGGAGGTGATTGACCACTACGACAAGGAGGCAAAAGCGCGGCGTTAGTTGAAGGGGCCAGTAGCTTGCGCGACGTCATCTGATGATTACTGAATATCAGCCAATCTGCAAGTGCAACGCTCTAACTGCCAACTGCAACAAAACTGAGCAACTTGCGCGCATGACGCGACGGAGCGCTTTTTTTTCCGCATCGAGTTGGTCCATTTGCTTCTCCCGCACGGCGAATCAGGGAAAGCTGCCAAATTCAAAGTTCACTTCACCATTCTGGCAAACAATAATGGATGTAGTTTATACGTTTTTTTTTTTTTCTCTCTCTTTGGAAATAGAAATCTCTTCCCTGTTTTTCACAAACTGCAGAATCAAGCATCTTCCACACGACATACTTTGAAGAAACGCAAACTTGTTCTTAGACAAATTGTGGTGCCGATGATAAACAATATCGGACTCTAATCAGACAGCAGTAGGACTGCTTGTTTTGTGGCGTTCTATTCTATGAGCCCCGCAGGATAGTCTTCTCTTTTACGAACATATCACTGCGAAAATAAAGAGCACAGGCTTTCTTTTTACGCATTATAGAGACGCTTTAAATCTGTGTCTTCTTTGACCAAGGTTTGAGGTTCTTCACTGTTCTTTCGTCTAATTTCCTCATTTACTTCTTTTTTTTTGTTCTATTTGCCTTTCTTAACCGACGATATGCTGTCTTCGCACAGGATTCGTATCTTTGTGTTGTTTTTCATATCCACAACTGCTAAGTTGAGGTCTGGAAAAGAAAGACAAACGGGAAGCAGAGATACTCACCTCCTTTCAGTCTACTACACACGCTTTTACAACCACGCAGCTCTCTATACTTAATAAACTCCCCATTTGACTTCCTTTATTGTAATTCTTTATAGTTTGTGCTTGAGTCACGATATTTATCTCGGGACAGAAAAGTAACGGTGCTTGGTTTCCTTTACCGAATCTAAACAGACATACTAACACACACAAACAGAGACACATGTTGCGCTCCCTCGTGCGTCTCGCTGGCAAGGACGTCCGCTTTGGCGACAAGGCCCGTCGCTCCATGCAGAAGGGTGTCACCCGTGCCGTCGCCGCCGTTGCCACGACACTCGGCCCGAAAGGTCGTAACGTCATCATCGAACAGTCCTACGGTGCCCCGCGCATCACCAAGGACGGTGTGACGGTTGCACGTGCCATCGACTTCGAGGACCGCTTCGAGAACATGGGTGCTCAATTGGTGCGCCAGGTGTGCAACAAGACCAATGACTTGGCCGGTGACGGTACGACGACCGCCGCCGTGCTGGTGGATAGCATCTTCGCTGAGGGCTTGAAGTGCATCGCACGCGGCACGAATCCGATCGACATGAAACGCGGTATGGATATCGCTGTGGACTCCGTACAAATGAGCATCTTGCGCCACGCGCGCCCCATCAAGAACACCGAGGAGATTGTGCGCATTGCCACCATTTCCGCCAACGGCGATGAGGAGATCGGCAAGATGATCGGCCAGGCCATGGACAAGGTCGGTCGCGACGGTGTCATCACGACCAAAGACGGTAACACAATGGCGACGGAACTGGAGATTGTGGAGGGCATGAAGATCGAGCGCGGCTACGTCAGCCCGTACTTCGTGACCGACGCAAAGGGGCAGAAGGCCGAGCTGGAGGACTTCTTCGTTCTCGTTTCCAAGAAGAAGATCACAACGATTCAGACGCTGCTGCCCACCCTCAACTACGTGCTGCAGAAGGGCCGCCCGCTGCTGATCATCGCCGACGACGTGGAGAGCGAGGCGCTGACGACACTGATCTTCAACAAGCTTCAGGGTAAACTGAAGGTGTGCTGCGTGAAGGCCCCCGGCTTCGGTGACAACAAGGAAGGCATGCTGCAGGACATTTCGATCTTCACTGGTGCCAAACTTGTCGGCGACGAGGGCACGGGCCTTGAACTCGATGCAGAGAATTTTGACCCCTCGATTCTCGGCTCAGCCAAGAAGGTTACTGTGACAAAGGATGAGACAGTGCTGCTTTGCGGCGGCGGTGATGCAGCAGTGGTGCAGGAGCGCCAGCAGCTGCTGCGTGATCGCGTGGCGCAAGAGTCCGTCGAGTACAACCGCGAGAAGCTCCAGGAGCGCCTGGCGAAGCTGAGCGGAGGTGTGGCCGTCATCAAGGTCGGCGGCGGTTCCGAAGTGGAGGTGAACGAGAAGAAGGACCGTGTGGTCGATGCGGTGTGCGCGACGCGTGCCGCGGTTCAAGAGGGCATCGTGGCCGGCGGTGGCACGGCTCTGCTGCGCGCCAGCAAGTCGTTGGACAAGCTTCTTGAGAATGATCACCTCACTCGTGACCAGCGCACTGGTGTAACGATAGTGCGCAATGCGATCCGCCTGCCTGCGATGAAGATTGCGGCGAACGCCGGCAAGGAGGGTGCCGTGATTGTGGAGAAGGTGCTGGAGAACGCGGACGAGAGCATCGGCTACGATGCACAGAACGACAGGTACGTGAACATGTTCGAGGCCGGCATCATCGACCCGGCGCGTGTCGTGCACGTCGCGATCAGCGATGCGACGTCCGTGGCGGGCCTGATGATGACAGCCGAGGCTGCTGTGGTGGAGGCTCGTATGGAGAAGAAGGATAAGGACGGCAAGAACTCTGCCGTTGCGAAGGTTGAGGAGGAGGAGGAAGAGGAGGCCGAGGAGGAGCTCTTTGGCACCTTCTAACCGCGTCGCGACTTTTTCCACGTCACCTGAATGGCCGCAGACGAAGTGGGTACCTCACTCTTTGAGTTCGTTTATTCGTCACAGTTTGTTTATTTTCTTTTCTTTCTCTTTTGCTCCCTTTGTTCATCTTTTGACGATTTTCTTTGTTTAGGGTGGGGGTGAAACTCTTGTTTTTCGTTTTATTTTGTGAGCGTACGTTGAACTTCTGTTTTTATCCTTATTCAAATAACAGCATTGACGAACATGCGGCCTGCCGTTTCAAACTACGCCTCAGAATTTCTCTCTTTTCCTCTTCAAGTATGGTGCTTAAAATACGCGCGCGTAAGTATGTGTGAGTGCCGGTTGATACAGGCAACGCGACACATTTTTTTTTTTCTTTTGTGGCGAAGCTGAATGTGCTCGTATTTAGCGAAGGAAGAGAGACCAAAGAAGATTTCAACTCTTGAGCGTGCCGAAACACAGAGAAAAAGGGGGGGAGGGTGCTTCTGGCTCCTGAAACCCTAGGCTACTGAGAAGTGTGTGCTTACTGGATAAGGCTTTGCTGACTTGTTATCGGAAAGCAGCGCTGTTTGCTGTAGATGCATACAGCAAGACCTTTTGGAGGACGGCAATGGAAGCAGAAATTCGCGTTTTGCCTTCTTGTCAATGCTACATCACCTTCCTCTGGTTTATTTGCCGTTGAAGCAAGTGCTTCTCTTTGGTCTGGTTCTTCTCAACTGTTCTCCATCTCTCCTTCGGCTATACGTAAAACTTGACGTTCTGCCATCGCCTCGCCACTATTCCCTTTCTTGCTGCATGCACCAATGCATGAATACTGTTCATACCTCTCCTTCCAAACAATCATCCGCTAAGATCTTTAACGCCTCTCTCAAAGAAATAGCATTTTTCCCCAGCTCTATTCGACCTTCTCACAAACACACGATTCCTAAGCACGTATTCTCATTAAGGACTGTTGTTATTTCCTCTTTACATAATTTTCTTATTTTTTACCACCTTTAAACCAGATGTTCCGCTCCCTTGTGCGTCTCGCTGGCAAGGACGTCCGCTTTGGCGACAAGGCCCGTCGCTCCATGCAGAAGGGTGTCACCCGTGCCGTCGCCGCCGTTGCCACGACACTCGGCCCGAAAGGTCGTAACGTCATCATCGAGCAGGCCTACGGTGCTCCGAAGATCACCAAGGACGGTGTGACGGTCGCCAAGGCCATCGAGTTCAAGGACGCCTTCGAGAACATGGGTGCCCAACTGGTGCGCCAGGTGTGCAACAAGACCAATGACTTGGCCGGTGACGGTACGACGACCTCCGCCGTACTGGTGGATAGCATCTTCGCTGAGGGCTTGAAGTGCATCGCGCAGGGCACGAACCCGATCGACATGAAACGCGGTATGGACCGTGCCGTCGATACCATTCTGAAGAGCGTCGCCAAGCAGAGCCGCCCGATCAAGGGTTCGGCTGACATCGTCCAGGTCGCCACCATTTCCGCCAACGGCGATGAGGAGATCGGCAAGATGATCGGCCAGGCCATGGACAAGGTCGGTCGCGACGGTGTCATCACCGCGCAGGACGGCAAGACGATGGCGACGGAGCTGGAGGTTGTGGAGGGCATGAGCGTGGACCGCGGCTACGTCAGCCCGTACTTCGTGACCGACGCAAAGGCGCAGAAGGCCGAGCTGGAGGACGCCGTGGTGCTCGTAAGCGCCAAGAAGATCCAGAACATCCACAGTCTGTTGCCCGCCCTCAATCACGTGGTGCGCAGCGGCCGCCCGCTGCTGATCATCGCCGACGACGTGGAGAGCGAGGCGCTGACGACACTGATCTTCAACAAGCTTCAGGGTAAACTGAAGGTGTGCTGCGTGAAGGCCCCCGGCTTCGGTGACAACAAGACCGCCATGCTGCAGGACATTTCGATCTTCACTGGTGCCAAGCTTGTCGGCGACGAGGGCACGGGCCTTGAACTCGATGCAGAGAATTTTGACCCCTCGATTCTCGGCTCAGCCAAGAAGGTTACTGTGACGAAGGATGACACCGTGATGCTGAACGGCGGCGGTGACGCGGCAGTGGTGCAGGAGCGCGTGGACCTCCTCCGCGGTCTCATCGAGAGTGAGACGAGTGACTACAACCGTGACAAGTTGAAGGAACGCCTGGCGAAGCTGAGCGGAGGTGTGGCCGTCATCAAGGTCGGCGGCGGTTCCGAGGTGGAGGTGAACGAGAAGAAGGACCGTATCGAGGACGCCCTGTGCTCCACCCGCGCCGCGGTTCAAGAGGGCATCGTGGCCGGCGGTGGCACGGCTCTGCTGCGCGCCAGCAAGGAGCTGGAGGCGCTCGCCAACGACGTTTCCCTCACTCGTGACCAGCGCACTGGTGTAACGATAGTGCGCAATGCGATCCGCCTGCCTGCGATGAAGATTGCGGCGAACGCCGGCAAGGAGGGTGCCGTGATTGTGGAGAAGGTGCTGGAGAACGCGGACGAGAGCATCGGCTACGATGCACAGAACGACAGGTACGTGAACATGTTCGAGGCCGGCATCATCGATCCCACCCGCGTGGTGCGCGTCGCGATCAGCGATGCGACATCCGTGGCGGGCCTGATGATGACGGCTGAGGCCGCCATCGTCGAGCTTCCAAAGGAGGAGGCGGCTGCCCCGGCTATGGGCGGTATGGGAGGCATGGGTGGTATGGGTTTCTAAGCCTCTGACGAGTCCAATACCTTCTGTGTGTGTTCATAGGGTTCTTTTCCCTTCCCTACTCCTCCTTTCAAGCGGTGAGTGCTGGTTTCCCTCTGAGGCAGGGTGCTCTACGTTACTCCTGTTGCAGGTACCATTTGGAGTGTTTTACTTTCAAAAGTGCTGTGCGTCTGCAAGGCAACGGAAACAGGCCTCGGGAATGAGCAACAAAAAGAAATTTTAGAACAATAGCTAGGGTGGTGAAAAGTAAAGAAAAAAAGTGTGCGCCATTAATTGGCGCGTTGTAATTACGACTGGGCTTTCAGGTTTACTCTCTGTTTTGGGGCATCAGCTTGTGAGAGTGAATTTACACTCCTGTGAATTCTTGTATGTGGCAAGGAGGAAAATGTGGTTCTTCGCCGTACGAGAAGTCACCCTTTGCGAAAAGGGGAGGAAGGGAGTCAGCTTTTCAACGCCTTTATTAGCACCACTATTATTTTGCTTTCTTTTACCTGGGTGACGAGTTACGTGTTTCTTGGAAAGGTACATCAAGGTGCTTCCAGTATTGAAGGAGAGGCTGTTCATATGCTTTTCCTTTGCAACCGTTTTGTCCAACCTGGTTGCACGGCTTGTCGCCGGCTCTATTTATTGGCTTATTTTTCTTTTTTTTTCTCTACAGCTAACATGTCTGGAGTGATGGTTGCGCTTGTTGATTTTCCTCTTCTGTGTGTGCGCGTTTTTGTAGTACTCGTATGGTCAGAGCTTATTTTCTTAACAAACAAACTATTACTTGTGAGATGGTGAGGCAAAAAGGACGAACGAGAGAGCGGCTTCATAGTAATCTGGATTTGAGAACAGAAACAAACAAAAGGTAGCGGTGACGCGTGTAGTAAGAGACCTACGGGTTAAATAAGATTTGTTCTTCTTTCCTTACCAAGCGCTGTGTTCAAGCATTCGCTTCCGTCTTTTGGTGTTTCTCTTATCTTCCGAAGTGAAAGCTGCTCTCTTGTTTTTCCTTCTCGGATGAACTTTACAGAATATTGTGATTTGTGCTAAGTAATCTACCTCTGTTCTTTTTTCCCTTTCCCTTCGGGTTTCGTGTTTTTTTTTTTTTTACACACGGAGGAAGTGCTCCGACTTCAGAGGCGTCTGTCTTCCTTTTCCATTTACGTCGTCGTTTATTTCTCTCTCGTTTTTTTTTTTTGATTAATTGTCTGATTGATTCAGAACAGAGCAGAAAAAAGAATAAGGAAGGGAATAATGAGAAGCGAGGGACAGAGTCCTTTACGTGTGTTTCTCCACGCGACCCTCAGAAGTGCTCGCGGTACGGCAGAAACAGTGGGTGAATTGGTAGTCGGCGTGTGTAAGGTCTGTGACAGGAGGAACGGTAAAAAGGGGACACAACCGGGGGAACCGGAACAACAACAGCAACACCACCGAGGTACTTGAGTGTCGGGTGTTTTGTTTTGTAGGGTCACCACTGGCAACTCGTGCACGATGCGGTTTGTCTTGTCGCATCGCCGACTACACTGCTCGATTTGCACGTGCACTGGCTGTTGAATATGTTGAGTTTTATGTCACCTTTTCACACACCATCTGCTCTCTATTTGTCTGTCAACTTCCCCACTCTTTTTTTTTTTCCAAGTCCTTTACGCCGTGGGTCCTTGACAGCGCTTGATCTTTCCAAAGAAAACAAGTGGTTGAGGAGTTGCGTCTGTTCCCTTTACACCGGATTTTTATTTTTATTCTTCACAAAGACCTGCACTTACTTCTCTCGTTCGTTTTGGGAGTGGGACTCACCACGGTCCTCCACACAAGCTTTTCATTGCTTTTGCCTTTATCTGTTCCGTGAAGTGTGCTACAACACGTCTTTCCAGTACTGTTAACAGGTGCCTCCCCAGCGGCTTTCTTTTGCTACCATTATTATCGCTGTCCCCCTTTTCTCGACACCAAAAGTTATATTCAACTGATTTTATGCTCTCTTTTGATTCCTATTCTCTTTTCGCAGGCTTCTTTCGGAAGGATCTGGCGTCCTTTTTCACGTACTCCACACCTATAAACGGAAGTAGTTTCTACTTTCAGGAGACCTAAAAGCGTTTGCGGCTAGGTGTAAGAAGTGCCGTAAGTGGGCTTTAGAGTAACAAACCTATTGTCCATCTGTGAGCACGTTGTTTTAGAAACGCGGCAATCAACCGTACATTTTTTCCCACTTACTTGTACCTTTTTATAAAACAATGCAAAAAGCGGGTACTTACCGTAGAAGAGACAAAGACAACAACCAAAAATTTCGTTTTGATCTTTTTTCTCGACCTCCATCTGCAGTGTGGCAGCTCCTTTCTCAAGCAACGTTTCTTTAGACACAGGGAATGTCAACATCTGGAGGCATATCGCCCGCTGACATGCCTGTTAGCGGTGATTCGGGTTCTGCTGCTGCCACCGCGCCATCCGCTCTTCTGCGCAGCCCTGACCGCGGTTCCTTTTCTATTACCACGACAATCAATGGAGCTGCGGGTGGTGCCGCGTCTTCCCCGCTGCAGCGCCGCATTCGTCAGACGCGTCTCCTCACTCAAAGTTCGCCCTCCTCCTTATTGGCGCCGGGTTCACCAACTGGCACATCTGCCACGCACGCGGCAGCAGCAGCTACCGGCACCACCTCGTCCCGCCTCGGTTGCTCCATGGAGGCGATGGCGCCACGCACAGTGTTGAAGCCCACGACTACCACCGCCTCCACTAACACCTCACGGCAGACCACGACGTCGTGGCAGCCGACGCGACTGACGTCGTCGTACTGTGTTCTGAGCGCTGCAGGGGTGCAGGAGGACTTTTATACCACCGCGTTATCGTGGGGCACGCACCAGATGGCCCTTGCACTGGAGCAAAGCCTCGTCCTTTTCCACCCAAGCTGTCCACGGCAGTCGTCGTCAACGGTGCAAATCACTCAGAAACCGGCGGACACCAATAACACGTATGCATCCAGCGCATTTAGCTACCCTCGCCGTGCAACTGCCGTGGCGATGTCACGTTGTCGAGAAATCTCGAGTTTCTTGGGTCTGTCCAACGGCGCCGTGGAGCTCTACGAGGGCCGCGGGGACGGTGGTCTGTACTGTACCGTTGTCTTCGCAATGCCAGAGCCGCCGACGGACTACCTATCCTCTTTGATCGGGGGTGCCGACGGACGGGGCATAAGTTGCAGTAGTACCGCGACGCTGCGAGCCGCTCGTGCGCTCGCGCTCCTCAGCTCCTCGGTGTCTTCCGTTAGCTGCGTCGGGACGAGTGATCGTCATCCGTGGCTCGGGGCCGCAGCCACGGCGGCACGCGGGCTGGTCGCGCTGGACGGACGTCAGACGCAGCCGGTCCTCCGTTTTGGCGGTGAGGGGGAGCGCGGCAGCGAAGCACAGTCGATCACGTACGCCGGGTCTGTTTCTGCAGCTGCGGCGACAGCGGACGCCTCCACGTTGCCCTCCCCGTTGTCGATGGCGTCGACGGCTTCAACGTGCGGTGATGGCAACGGCCTTAGCCGGCTACAGCGCGTCTCTGCCTTTTTGCGGCGGCACGACCGGCTATGCAGCGTCTCGTGGAACGCCACCGGCTCCCTCGTTGCGACGGGCAGCAGCGCTGGCATCGTCAAGGTCTGGTCCCTGAGCGCCTCGCAACGACCCCTGCAAAGCTTCCTCGTGGATCACGAATGTACTGTGAAAGCGCTGTGCTTCCACCCGGAACGACCGTACGAGCTACTCGTCGGCGGCTCTGCCGGGCCGGCGGGGCTGCGCACCTACGACCTGTCCAGCGCGGAGCCGGTGCTCACGTGCTGCGGTGCCACGGCGGCGCCGGTGACGCAAGCGGTGTACGACCCCGCTGGCCACTACGCTGTTACCTGCGCCGGTGCACCGGCGGACCCCGCCGTGTCGTTTTCACTTCCGTTACCTCCATCATCATCATCGCAGCAACAGCAGCAACGTTTACCGCAGAGCGCGGCACGTAGTGATGCTAATTCGCCGATTGTGGGGAGCAGTGCGTGGGACGGCAGCCCCCGTTGGCGCCTCTCCTCCCCGTCGCACTCTGCCGCGACCGGGGTGAGTTTTGGACCAACACCTGCCGTGCCGCTCCTCCAAGACTCGTGGGAAGATGACATAGATGCGGCCGCGGTGGGGGACACCTTGCCGCTGATAGGAGCCACCGATGGATTGTCAAGTAGTATTAGTGGTCTGCTGACGTCGACAGCGCACCATGCACCAGCAAACGCCGTCGTGTTGTGGCGGTGTGGTAGTCGGTGCCGCGACAACTACCTGCGCGACGCGCTCTTCTGCGAGCATGCCGTGGGGGGAGGGAAGGGAAGATCGACGAGGATGATGAGGATAATGCCGATGGTGAGCACTTGGTTGACGACGATGATGTTGACGGTTGCGACGAGCGTACAGGTCGCGATCGGCATCCCTCTATTCAAGGTGAGTGGCGGGTGGGTGGGCGGGTCAGCGCTGCACCAGAGGGGGACAGTGGGTTGATTGGTGAAGAAGGCGGGCCCCGGTTGGAGTGGCTGCCCATGACTTCGCTGCCCGGGCACCGTGCCCGTCCGCTGCTGCTCTGTGCGCCGTTCCCCCAGTCCCCCTTCTCCGGTTGCTACGCTTCTCTTGCCGCGGGCGACGACTGCACCATTCGCTTCTGGCGCCTCTTCGAAACATCCTCGGATGCGACGCACTGGCAGCACCGCCGGCAGGCGCAGCAGCGGTCCGCCACGACGCAGGAAGACATGGACCTCTTCACCACGCCCGTTCTCCGTTGAGCACATCAGATCCTTTTTTTTTTGTTAGTGTACCTATTCATGTTTTTTCATTTTCTGTGTTCTGTTTTTCTTTGCTTTATCGCCCATTTCGACTCCTTTGCGGATGTAGAAACGCAATTGGAATTGAAGGATACGGGATTCTCTTGGTGCTTTGCGACTGCATCAAAGGTAGTTCCAGCTAGAACGAAGCAACGAAATGTAACTTGTACGGTTTCACTGATGCAAGTGCTGCAGAAAAATGATGTCATTTGGTACTGTGTGCCTTTGAACTTTCTTTCCCCTTCGCCTTTCTGATTCTCTCTGATTTCGTGTATCACCGCTTTTTTAGTGCTTTCTGGATCTCTGTTTTCTGCCTTTTATGTGGCACGTACTTGACTGCTTACTTATCCCGGGTGAATGCATTTGTCTAAATCAGGTACATTGAGCCACGTGTTTTTCTTTGCTGTTTAAACAACACCGTCGTTGGAATTAAAAGTACCAACGCTGCATCTAATAACAAGTACTAGCGCGAACACCTGTTGAGAACTTCTTTTACACGGTCACCTCCCCCTCTCCCCACTAACACACGCTGAAATGCGTTTCGCGTCTGCCGCGTTGGCGATTGAGGCGGTCTTCATCGCCGGTATCATCTTGTGTGTGCCGTACACAGAGATTGATTGGAAGGCGTACATGGAGGAGGCCACCGGCTTTTTGGATGGTGTGCTGGACTACAGGCAACTGAAGGGCTGCACCGGTCCGCTTGTGTACCCCGGCGGTTTTGTGTGGGTGTACAGCGCCCTCTACTACTTTACAATGAAGGGTGAAGACATTGATATAGCGCAGTGGATCTTTGCAGGCGTGTATCTCCTCACCCTCAGTTTAATGCTGCGCTTCTACACCCGTGCTGGCCTCACGTGGAAAGTGATGCTTCCGCTCTTTGTCTCGAAACGCATCCGGAGTTTGTACGTGCTGCGTCTCTTCAACGATTGCTGGGTGACGTTGTTTCTGGCCATCGCTCTCACTTTGATCGCCGGAGTCCCGCGGCACCGCGGCCGCCGCGCTCGCCATTGGGTGCTGGGCTGCTTCTTCTACAGCTTTGCGGTGTCCATAAAAATGAACGCGTTGCTCTTCGCCCCTGCTATGCTCTATGTCATGCTGCGAACCCTCCCTTTCTTTCAGGTGGTCGGCTGCCTGTGTGTCTGCGCGGCGTGGCAGGTGCTGGCAGGGCTGCCATTTCTTCTGCACGACGCGGAGGCGTACCTCACCAAAAGTTTCGAACTGGACCGCGTCTTCACGCAGCGCTGGTCAGTCAACTATCAGTTCATCGACAACGAACTCTTTGAGAACCCGCGGTTTGGCCTTGCGCTGCTGGCAGCTACTGTTTCGACTTGGGTACTCATCTGGCGCATTCGGTGGGCGAAGCGCTCATTTCTGACGTCAACAGAGGCGAAGACGCTACGGCCCGCCGTTCGCGAGGTTCCACATAACGGTGCGGTGGTCCCACTCAGCAAGGACGAGACAGCTGAAGAGGCGGAGGAGCGCGCAGCCTTCGTTGCGACGGTGTTAACTTTCTTCGAGTCCAACCTGATCGGCGTCGTGTTCGCCCGGTCGCTGCACTACCAGTTCTACGTGTGGTTCTTTTTTACGATTCCGTTCGTGCTGTCCTACACCGCCTACCCGCGGCTGCTGCGGCTCGTGACTTTTGCGTTGATTCGACAAGGCTTTGAGAACTACCCACCGACGCCGCTGACGTCGCTCACGCTGCAGTGCGGGTTTGCACTCGCCGTCGTTGCCATGCTCTTTTTCGGTCGGGACGTACCTACTGTGCAGAAGGTAAAGCATCAGCAGTCGCGTGCGAAGACGAGGACATAAACTTTTTGAACATTTGAGGCGATTGCTGTACAGCCCACCCCTGTTGACGTGACCGACACCAAAAATTTGAAGACGCCCTCACCTTTTCCCTCAGCACAGGCAACAACGAAAAAAAGTGCAAAAGGCCTCGCCGAAACCCGCTGCATAGCCGGCGGGGAAAATGAGGCGCAATCAGTCTAGCGGTATGACTTCGAAAAGATGCGTGTCCTTTTGTTTTGTGGCTCTGTGCACTCTGTCTAAGCGTCTTGCTTGCGGTGGGACAGCTGTCACAACTCTGGAAATGCGTTGGCGCACATTTCGCTTGCGTCTGTTCCAGTTGCAAGTGTGTGACATCAATTGTTTCCTTCTCAGTTAAATGCTATGCACATCCCGTTCGTCAAGCCACAACAGCAACAAAAAAAAATGAAAGATAGGTAGAACAGCTTTTACTTCTGAGTGGTTTAGGCTCAAATTCACAAAACAAGCATTGTTGAATGCGCGGCTTTATCGCTTTTTCATCTCTCAAGACTTAATGCTGCATACAGGCACGCTTAACTACTCTGCGTCAAACACCAGGGGCGTGCAAATTGTACAGTTCTAACCACTTCCGTGAAAGGTATACTGCGTGAACACTAAGCGCGTATCTTTCAGTGAGTTTGTTATTATGCACTTGTCACTTGTTTTCCTTCACCCGAACTTGTTTCTTCCTTCTCGCTGCAATACTGTGCGATCGAATCGTGCAGTTTTTGTGGTGGACACATCACTTCTATCAATCCAGAACTCTTTTACCCCTTTTCTTTCCCTTTTCCCACTTTCACGTGACTAACCCAAGGTAGCGCTGACTGCTTTATTATCATCACTGTTTCTCTCTATACATTTATCTGTTCCTTCAGGGTTTGCTGAGAGTCGGCTTTTCTCTTTTTGCTTCTTGCCACTTCTTGTTTTCAGTACCGCTCATTTTTTTTTTTCTATAGGCTTCTCTTTCGTGGTCGCCGCGAACGTATTGCGTTCCACCTCAAACTCATTTTAGTATTTCGTTGCATTTGCCATCACGCTTCTGATCCCATATACGTTTTAACGTTGTCAAAAACCAGTGTTCGAACTTCACAGTTGATCTAAATTACCGTTTAGAGCAAGTCATAGAAAGAGGAAACGGTTCGTTAGTCTGTCTTTTTATCGACGCGATTCCCAACCTTGAGCTACAAATTCTCCTCTCTCGTTTTTTTTTTTTTCGCTGATTCATTCTCGAAGAGAGACTCGAAAGAGGGGAGGAAAGGCGAGCGCCTGTATCTGCGAAGTTCGTTGCATCCTCTTACTCACTAGCCCGTACAACACTTGGCGAATTCGTCAGAGAAAAAAACCACCAGACTCCTGCTTTGGGGTTATCATTTTGTTGCGGTCTCTTTCTCCGCCCTCGTACCACCTCGTCAAGTGTTTCGTTTCTCCTTTCGCTACTCTGTTTTACTGCTATATGTTTCGTCGCAAGCACTGGCTTTCTTCTCTCTTTCTTCGTTACGCTTTTTCTGAAAGCGCCCCAACTAAGCTCTCTCAGGTGAATCTTGTTTTGCCTACTACGTGTAGCCTGACCAGTACTTCCTTGCCGTCGAGCTTTCCTTTTTTTCTTTGATAGTCCGACAGCTGTATATAGTTTTGTTTCTATTGACTATATATACATATATATATATATATATATATATATATATACTTGCCTCCCTTTTCTTCCGTTATTCCGTTACAACTTCAAAGTGCGAGAGCACCGAAATAGGACCTTTACGAGACGAAGCTCTCTCGATTACTTTCGTGGCTTGTTTCATAAAAGCCATTCGTAGCACAACTTGTCCCGTTTCTTCCTTTCCATTTTCCTATTGCCATTTGGTGGTAAACAACAAAAAAACAGAAAAAGAAGAGGAAAAACAGATAAATAGTGAAAAAATGAAGAATTTTTTTCTCACGAGCTTCGGCTTGAAAAAAGAGAAGAAGAAGGAGGCCGAGGTCAACGACGCAGCGGATGGTGCGGCGCCGCAGGAAGCCTCAAAGACGAAAGACAAGGTCTCCAAACACAAGAAGAGCACCGCCTCCGCTACAGCCAACAGGGCGGCGGTAGACGGCGGCTTCGCCTCTAAGTCCCTCAACACCGCCGTTGTCACTGCCGCGGAAGGCAAGAGCAAGGGTAACAGCAGCGAGAGCGGCGGCAGCTCCGCCACCACCTCGTCGAGCACGTCTTCAAAGAACACAAGTGCAAGCAACTGCGTGCGCCCGCTGCCATCGCCGCCGCCGCCGAACCGCTCACCCGTTGGGCAGAAGAATCCGACACGATTGGAACTTCACCACACGACCCTTGACGACTCCGACAACTCGGCACAGCACGCCGCGGATATCTTTCCGGCGGAGCAGACGGAGGTCAACCTCGCGCAAATCACTGAGGTTTTCCAGGTTTTCCGCCCATTTGTTGACAACTGCGCGAATGCCATCGTGAAGCAGTCTTCACTTGCGAAGCTGCGCAATATTCTACCGGCCATCGCGGCCGTCGACACGACGGTGACGGCTGAGACGATCGCAGAACAGGATTTCCACCTGTCCTTCCAAATTGCGCCGATGCTGAACCACCTGTTGGTGCAACCCGCCCCACTGCGGGCGCGACTCTGCGTCGCCATCTACCGCTTCTGCGGCGAGATGATAGAGGAGGTGGAGGATGAGATCCTGTCCTCTGAGACAGGGCTGTTCTCTGGTTTGCAGGCCTTCAACCCTAACCTGAACAACAACGCAGCAGACAGCACCAGCTTCGGCAGCAGCGCCAATACGGCCACCCTCGCTCGCTGCCCAAGCATCGACCTCGTCAAGATTTACTACAACCTCCTTTACAAGGAAGATTACCTTCCCACCGCGGGGGAGTTGAATGAGATCTGCCTGCGTGTGCAGGACCTGTTGCGGATCGAGCCGAACGTGCTCGTGATTGGCATGCCAGCTGTCCTCGTCGGGGATCTGCACGGACAAATCCGCGATCTGCTGGAGAACGTGCTGCCGCGCGGAGGGCCGCTTGTGCCACCGAGCGTGCTGGCCGCTGCCAGTGCTTCCGCGGAGTCGCCGAACAAGAAGGCGAAGTCTGCTGCTGCCACTGCGAACGCTGCTGGTGCTGTCAATGTTCCCACCGCAACGTCAGCCACGGAGGGCAAAGCGAGGACGAAATCGACCGCTACGTCCCCGTCGGCGTTTGTTAAGAGTGCGCCGACCCCCGCGAATTTCATTGCCACCACCAGTACTCCGAACGGCCGGGACACCGCAGTGAACTATCTTTTTCTCGGAGATTACGTCGACCGCGGCTCCAACAGCCTTCGCATCATAGCCGTCCTTTTCACCGCGAAAGTGCTATCCCCTAATACTGTATTCCTTCTGCGCGGCAACCACGAGTGCGCCAACACGAATCGTTTCTACGGCTTCCTCGACGAATGCCACCGCCGCTATCCAATCGTCAACGGCAAGGTCACGTCACTGCAGTTGTGCACCTTGTCCCCGTCAGAGGAGGACGCCGAGGACGGCGAGGCAAGCGGGGCCAGCAGCAGCAGTGGTGGCAACAGCAACGGCGCGGCTAATAATAATAATAGTAATAGCAATAATGACTCCAATAATAGCAATGACGAGCCTAATACAAGGGCCAGTACAAACGAGTCGACCGTCCAGGGGACGATGGATCAAATCAATACCTCCTGCTCCAGCGACAGCGGGACGGTTGACGACATGGGGTGGGACATGAAGGACCACCCGCTGTGGCTCGTGGCGAACGACGCCTTCAAGATGCTACCGCTCTGCGCCGCGCTTTATGAGGAGGTGGAGGAGGCGGTGTCTGCGGACGACGCAACGACAGTGGGAGGCGGTGCCACCGCAAAACCTGCGGAAGCAACAACTGTTCCATCAGCAGAGGAGAAGTCAGAGGCAAAGAAAGCGAAAAAGTCTGCGCCGGCAGACTTGAACGTCAGTTTGGGGGTGACACCCAAATTATCAAAGCTGGGTGTAAAAAGTGCCCCTGCCTCGTCGCCTTTGAGTACCCCGAAGAACAGCGGCCCTAGCTGCGCGGCCAGCTCCTTCGCCGGCTCGGCGTCGCCGCAGTCGCCGATGTCGAACGTATCCTTCGCGAAACTCAAGAAGACGCGCAAGGTGGTGCGCGTGTGCGCCATGCACGGCGGACTCTCGCCGTTCATCGACGACAGCTTCGACGGGATCATCGCGATTAACCGTTTCCGCGCCATTGAACGTGGTGCGCTGGCGGACCTTACGTGGTCTGACCCGGCCTCGGAGTCAATGCGACCCGGCAGCACTAGTGGCGCCGGTGGACACGCAGCGGTTCCCGGGCGGACCTACACGCCCAACGGCAGCCCGGTCCTGGATGACGAGATGGTGGACGCCAACGCTGCCTCGAGTGTGCCAAACTCAAAGCAGGTCCCGCTCAGCGCCTTCCAGACGCCGTGCGTGTTTCACGGAGCGGCCGCCGGCTTCACCGGCAACCCCCGTGGCACCGGTCACATCTTCGGAGAGGACATCACAGTGGACTTTATCAACACGAACCGTCTCTACTTCATCGTGCGGGCACACCAGTGCGTTCATGAAGGTTTCCAGTGGACGCACCACGACCGCCTCCTCACCGTCTTCTCTGCACCAAACTACTGCGGTATGCGCAACAAGGGTGCCGTGCTGCTCCTTGATGCGAAGGGTGCGCCGACGTTGGAGCAGTACGAGTACTCCGATGACAGTGATAACCCGCTGATAGGTACGGCTAGCGCGCCGCAGCCTCCCAAGATGTTCTCCTAACGATGGTTAACAATCGTTGTTTTCTTCAGCCAGTTCCTGATAAACTGCTGTTTGTGGTGCTTTGAGCGTAGGAATGCCGGTTTTTCTTTGTTCTATGCCTCGTCACCTGGGAGAGCCAAGTCAACTTGTAACGATGCCGGTGGGGCCGGCTCTGCTTGCACAGGATTCTTCCCCTTTCCCCTGGCTGTTGTTTGCACTGCTTTTGTTTTCTTCTTGCTCTCCCACCATTTTTTAAAATCCACTTTTCGTTGCTTTTGTCTTTTTATCCCCATCTCGATGCCACACGTTGTTTTACCTGCCTAAAAGGCACGAGTCAAACACCAAGCGTGCGTGCACTTGTTTTTCTCGCCCACTGCAGTGGTATCACCAATCACCTTCTCAGAATGAATCCCAGTCAGAGTTGCGATAGTAGTGGCTACTTCAGACCTAGTGCGAAGCGGCGCATGTATAGGTACAAGCTCTGTTAATGGGTAGGCGAAGAAGCAGCAACAGAGAAGGTGACATGACTGTTAGTTAAGGGAGGGGGTGAGAGAAGTGAGAAACTTTCGGTGGAGTTTGAAATCCCCCCCCTTTAACAGCAAGGGCGGTGAAGAGTTACACGTTACGTCACTACTTTCAAATCTGTTTACTCACCTAAGAACTTTAAACCGGCTCTATCTTTCCCGTTTGTTCTCATTTCTCTTATGTGCAAACAAGTGTTGTGCAGTCAAGCACTTGTGTTTTCCCTCGGACGCCAATTGTGCTTTTCTGTTGGTTCGCTTTCACGCTTTTTCTTTTTCTACGTTCGTTTGCTGCTGCTCACGGTGTCTTTCTGTACGGGCCTTTGTCTGGAAAACGGCATTGGTGTCTTTGTTGGCTTTTTGAAATGGAAAAAAGAAAATGAAGAGCGCGGGATTCGGCGCCTGCTATAGACGTACCGCAGCTTCCATGGCTTCTCTTTTTCCCCCCTCTTTATTTGTAGTGTTTCTAAGTATTAGCTGTTCCCCCTCCCCTCCCTCGACTTGGGTGATATTCCCTGCTTTGACTTTTCTGGTTTATCGCTTCGCTCGCTTACTTTTTCATAATTTTTCAACTCACTCTATATTTGACACGCACTACAACTTCATTGCGTGTGTTCAAACAAGAAAAAAAAAAATAGACGACCGCCACTGGTACTTTATCACACCAGTGCTCTCTTTTCCCACTTTTTCCTCATCGTCAAGAGGACAGGGCCACTTTCCCACCTTTGCTTTTTTTGTTTTTACATCTCTTCTGTATGTTTGTGCTTTCATGAGTGCTTTGTAGTTCTCTGTCTTCTATGGGCGCATTTGCATGTCGCGTGCGTCTTGCTTATACCTCGTTGGCCCGAGGATGGTTAA
This sequence comes from Crithidia expoeki, assembly GCA_900240875.1. Lineage (NCBI taxonomy): Eukaryota > Euglenozoa > Kinetoplastea > Trypanosomatida > Trypanosomatidae > Crithidia > Crithidia expoeki. The sequence goes on from OESE01000222.1 coordinate 318,999, forward strand.
ACACACAAACGCAATTCCGTTTTGAGCCGAGGTATTCTGCTAGTAGTTGTTCTCAAGGAGCGTTGGTGAGAAGGAAAGCACGCACACTTCCTCTTTTCTCGCTTTCTTTTACATTTGCCCCCTTTCAGCTCTTCTTAATTATGCGAACCGTTCAATGTAGAATTTACGCGTCTCCATTTGTTTTTCTTATTCGCTTGTATCTTTTGCCTTTGTCTATTAGTGCTTCAGTTGTAGCGTGTGTACCGCTCATGTTCCTCTTGTTTTCTGATCGCACTGTTGTGATTGCTGTGTCGGAGAGTGTTATTGGTTTCTTGTAATGCTTGGGCTTATGGTGTTATGGCTCGTTCTACGTAGGCCGTTTCGTTGATCTTTTTTTTTCTCTGTTAACCTTGTTTACTATACCTACACTGTTTTGCTGTAGAAAGAAAGAGATTTTAGTTTAATAACGAACTTTCACTTGATGCTTCTAACACAAAAGCACGTAGTGTTACTTATAGAACTGTGAGGTCGGCAGTTCTATTCGTTGGGCATTCCCACAAACGTGCTTGTCACGACGTTCTCTCTTCCCTGTTCTTTTGCCTTAACACGTCAACGTGACGGAAAGCAAGGTATTTGTCTCTAAAGCAACCCCTTGACCATGACAGTGTTACGCACGGAACTCGAGTTGACGTAGTCTATTGTGGGTCCCCTGCTTCTGTGAGTTCTCCTTTTTATTTGATCTTTATTATTCACTTTTTTTTTGGCGTCCTCACGCACCACTACGACTTAACTCTGTTTGCCTGGATTTCTGTTCGCGTGCAAGTGTGAAAAACGCGCAAATATGTACGCACCCAATTAAAGTAAAGCAGCATTCGTTAACTGATCAACAAATCTCTTTTTTTTTTCTTCGCTGGTTGATTTAACACAGATGTCAAGCAAATTACTCGAAACCTCTGGTGGAACACCAGAGCAAATATCAGCTTCCACCTCTTCTTCTCCTGCTCGAACACCGTCTTTAACGCTGCAGCGTCTACAGAAAAAAGGATCCAACGACATCCTTGTGTTGAACTCACCTTACGGGCCGGAGCGCAACACCATGTACGGGTGGGGCACTCTTTTTAGGCCACCGATGTCCGCTGTTATCCCGGGTCATCCACACATTCACATCGGCATTAGCTCGCTTAACGGTGTGCCGACTGTCGGCAAGTCAGATCGCAGCATGCGCAGCCTTCTCTCGCAGTACCGCAAGAAATTCAACTGCCTTGAGCACTGCTACCCGTACCACAGGGTGGGCGACACAGCGACGTGGCAGTCGTGGGCGGACATGGTGAAGGACAGCAACGTGGTCAAATCGGATATGGTCGAGACGGCTGCGGTTCCGTCTGTCTTTGCTTTTGCCCCCTCATCTACACTTTCTGGGCAATCACGTTCCGAGGCTGTAAACACCTCGATGAACACAACCGACACATCAGCGTCCTCGCGACGTGTGTCCACTGTTAATGCGAACCGTTTCCTTTACACCATTAAAGCGAACAACCTCCTCACTCATGTGAAGCAGCTGCTGATGCGGGATAGCGAGGTGCAGGAACACGTGCAGACATTCTTTCATGAGCGGTGCCCGGAGCTCGAGCCGTTTCTTGGACCAATTCTCGTGCAACTACCGCCCTCTTTTTGCTATTCCAAAATTAATGTCCAGCGCCTTACGGAGCTGCACGAGCAAATCACGACAGAAGAGGTTCTATTGCGAGAGTTCCTGGATGCGCCGGCGCCGTCCACCTCTCCTGCGGCACCAATCGTTTCAGCACTGCCGCACCGGCGGATTCGCATTGCCGTTGAGTTTCGCAACCATACTTGGTTCCGCCAGGAGACGTTCGACCTGCTCCGCTCCTTTCGCTGGGCGCTGGTGGTGGCGCACCACCACGACGACCCGACTTTCTCCACCGTCGTGGACACCGGCGCGGGTTTCCTGTACTTCCGTCTCCACGGCCCACTCGGCCGCAGCGTTGGCGACTACGGCTCCCTGGCAATGAAGCTGTGGGCAGAGGAAATTGTGCATTACCTGCAGTTGAACGGTCAAGATGCACAGGCATCACCGGCATTTGTTGCCCCGAAGGAGGTGTTCGTATTCTTGAACAATAGTGACTCCAATGTTGGCGGTACGACAAGTTCGACTGTCGATGCGACGTGCCTCGCTGAGCACCTCCGCCAACTTTTGCTGTCTTCTGCTGATCGACCGTCGTTTGCGCACACGACGCAGACGCAGAGGTCGGCAACCAGGGCAGCGGCAGCAACAGTAACATCGCAAACCACGCCCGCGGCTGAGCCCGCAACACGGGACACTGATGCTGTAGAGACGCAAACAGTCGGAACTACTTCTGTTGTGCCGGACTGCGTCGTGGATGAGGATGACACGGCAGGCGCTCCTCCTGCGAAGCGACTTCGCACGTCAACGCAGAGCGGTGCTAGTCGTGACGATGAGGTGGTCATCGATTAAGAAGGGCATGTGTTACCCAACAGAAAGTCCCTCGCAACGATATGAAGGGTGTGAAAGTGAGGTGACACCAATCGATGTTAACAAAAAAAGAAAAGGACTGAGTCTCTTGTCGATCTGTTTATTTATATTAGCATTATGATTATTGAGACTATTGCTAATAGCTGGTTAGCTTTTGAATTTCACGTTGCATAAAGAGGCTGAAGTTAGTGTATTTATAGCGCTTTCTTTGGGGGCAGGGTTGGCAATTGATTTGTCCCTTTTCAAGTTCCTGTGACGTCAGCAGCAACTCCGTACGCATTGTGAGAATTAAAAATTATTCCACGACTGCACCCATGTACATATAAAAGTATATTCTCTCTTATCTCTCCCTTTGCAGATTTCAAGGCATCGACGCGTTCTGTTTGGTGAAGGTGCTATTAACTTGGAGCCGAAAGGGGCTACCGACCACGATTTTCTACATTGGGTGCACGTAGATCAATTCAACGGATCTCGATTGCGTGGCTGTTGTGTTCACCAGTTGCGCTCCACAGTCTGCAATTACCTATCAGGGTGTCGCACACGTGTTGTTGAGCAGCCGAATTGGCCATATTCATTGTTTTTGTGCCTTTGATATCGCTTCAAAAGAGAACAAAGAGAAAAGACACTGAATGGCGTCGAGTGGTACCAAAGAACCTCCGCTGCCGCACGAACTGCAGACGCGGCTCGACGCACTGTCGCACCAGGCGTGGGATCCCGACCACCCAGATGCGGCCGTACGCCTCACTGACCTGCTCACTGAGTGGAAGGCACTCGGCAACGCCTGCTACAACCGCGGTTGCTTCCTCGCTGCCATTCGTTGTTATACGAAGGTCTTGGCTCTTCCCGGAGGCGACACGGCGGCAATTCGCAGCAATCGCAGCGCCGCCTATTTACAATCTCCGATGCGTGCCGGCCCTTCACTTGCGCTGAAGGATGCGGAGAAGGCGGTGGAATTGGAGCCAACGTGGTTTAAAGCTCACGTGCGGGTAGGGGACGCGCAGCGGTTGCGGGGAAACGTTGTGGAGGCCGAAGGGGCGTACCGGCAGGCCCTGTCCCTGCAGCCGAGTTGCGAAGGCGCACAGATGGGTCTCCGTGCAGTAGAGGAACTGATTCGCTCAAGCGATAGGACAACATTGCCAGCAGCGAATGCCACAACCTCGTTTACGCCCACTATGGTCTCCAGCTCTGACAACACAGAAATATATAGAGGGTCTTGCGCAGGGGGTACTCCGCCCGTCATTAACCTGGAGCAGCAACTCGAAGGCTGGAAGCGAGAGACCAGCGTACGGGAGGGCCGCACCGGCATGCGTCCCCGCTCCGTGTCCTTGGCCGAGGCGGACCGTCAGGAGGGCGCGGCCGTTAAACAGTCTCTGCTCGCCAAGTTTCGCTCAAAAGTGGAGACGGACGCGGAGCTTGGTCACACGCTACGTGAGCGGCACGAAAAAGAGGTGCTGCGCGGCGACGGCGTCGATTACCGTAAGGCCGACAAGTACCGCCGTGTGTACGCGCACGCCACAAACGGCATCGGGCTTGGCATCTCGGCAGATGCGTACAAGGAGTACACAGGGAAGGTGGACCACCGCACATGGTGACAAACACACGCATACACACACACACACACACACACACACACACGCATAAGCGAAGGAGACGCATTTCTCATCTGTTGTCTTTGTTATAGTCTTTAGGAGATTCTCCTTCTAGAGTGCCAGTCGAGAGTACCCTGCGTGATCCTTTCCCCCTTTTTGGGGGGCTTTCGTTTTTCTGCAGCTTATTATTTTGCTTTCTGATGTTCAACAAACCATTCGGGATTCAGACTTTTACCAACCACCACAACAGTTTAAAAAAACAACACCATAACCAGAATATCACTAAGTAACTTGCCGCGCTTATTGCTCATAGAGGCTTGTTGCACTGGAAAGCTGAAAGGTTTAAGTTGTTTGGCTCCTGTTGTCAACACAACGCACTGACTGCGACTATTTCTGTCCCCGATTGCAGTGACAGTTAAAAATGGTTTATCCGCCGAAGCCGGTTGTTAGGTAGACAGTTGGGATAGGGGTTGTGCGCGAGGACTCCTTCCACCGCATAAGCAACTTTTTTCTTCAAGTACGTTGTGTACGAAGTTGTTTTCTTCTCACCTCACTCTTCATCTTTTTACGCGTTGAGCGTGTCGGCCACTTGTTGCATTCAACTTCAATGATCGGTAGGAGCTACAAACAGCAGGGTTTTCAATTTCAGGAGAAAAACGCTCCAAGAATCCGATTCTTGTTGTTTATTTAGCGCAATCATTACATCAGAAAGAAAGAAAAAAAAAAGAAACGGTCTTCTTATACACCAACCCTTTCACAGCCCGTTATATTCTCTTTTTTTCTCTTCTGTTGACTTTCGCCCTCACTCGGCTCTCACATTTTGTTCTCTATTTTTCTTTCATCCTCTCCTTTCCCCCTCCTGTTCCGCTGCTAGCTTACCCCCTCTTCCTCCTTTCAATCTTGTGTTTTAGCAGGGTTCTGACCTACCTACCTAATCAACTACATCCATTGCGATAACACGCCACCACGAGAGGAAAGCGAAAAAAGAAATAAAACAGTTTTCTCCCCCTTCATTCTCATTTGCTGATCGATTGATCACACCCACTTGTAAATTTCCTTGTACATAGCGCGCATTGTTTCTACACAGCGTACCTGTTGTTTCAGACAGTGGGGGTTTCTTTCTTGCCGTTTCTCTTCTGTCTTGTCTCCCGTCACATATGTATGTACGTATATATATATATATGTGCATGTACATATATATATATATATATATACTGTTTTATTCTGTTTTCGTTGTTGAAATTGATAATCAAATAAAAAAGGAAACGCCTCAAGTAAGTAAAAGTAACTTTTCCAATAGAGCCCCTTTTCCTTTTCTTCCCGTGTCCGGAACGTTTATCCGGTTCCACATCTAGACACCGCAATTAGATCAATTTGACCTTTTTCCTTTTTTCTTTAGTTCGCGTGTACGTTGCTCGTTTTCAGGCCTTCTTTTTTTCTCTGTAAGTCTGTTGTGCGTAGGTTTTGTACCTAACCCGGTGCGAAAGCTGTTTGTCCTCTAAAACGCGTCCTCCAAAAGCTTTGTTTTCTCGGCTCTAGCGCTCTCCGAATAGGTTAACTGTAACGTCTTTTTTGTCTATCCCAGTGCTTGAGCACACTTACACTCTCAGTCTTTCCTTTTCCTGGCCTTTGCCAAGTAGTTGTACATTTGCTCTTTTCTTGAAGCTGTTCATACTCTTCTCTTCATCTATTGTTGTCCGTTGTTGGCTTTTTTTTTTTTTTCAGCCTTCCTCGGTTGGGCGTTTTGCAACGTTTCTTGATGTCTGAACAGACCGCTCTCGGGCGGAAAGCGTGCACATCCTCCTCTGTAAGCGCTTCACTCCGTAACATTTCTGCGTCCGCCACCGCCACCGCCATCGCAGCGCGGCAGCCACAGCGGCTTCGTACGACGCCGCAGCAGCGTCCATGCTTCGAGAGCCCGTGTGAATCGAACTCGGTGACACTCAACTCCGTCAGCGTCCTCCCGGAGCAGATGCTCAGCGGGGTAAATAACCCCAACACGAGTAGCAGCAGCAATCAAGAGGAGGAGCGACGTGGATTCGCACCCCCGCAGCAACAACGAGTTGTATTCAAAGTTCAGCCACCTATAGCACACGACGCTGCTGTTAGCAACCGAAGCAGCACCAGTGTTAATAGCAACCACAACGTCGGCGGTAGCACCAAAGCCTCACCGTCGCCGGTATGTCAAGCAAACAGGTGTGCGAGGGATCGTGATGATCGTTTGTCTCCACCACAAGTTGAAAAGGGCGATGCGACGCCGGAGAAGACATCAGGCACACAAGAACCTTTCCGTGACGGCACGCTGGCGGAACCGACGACGTGCCCCGGTGTAGTGGTAGGGACAGCCTTGGTGTCGCTCACGGAGGATAACCGCGGCTTTTTGAACCCAGAGGATGCAAAGGGCATGTCTTCCGATGATGTGGAGAACAACAACGACGAGACCGAGGACGACGCTGCTGTGCAGGAGAGGGACAATCCGTCGTACGAGGCGGATGCCAAAGCGCATGTGCAGTCTCCATCCGAGGCTTGTTTTCCTCTCACAGACGGCGAGCGTCAAGCTGTGAGCCGAGCCTTTGAGTCCTACACCGCGGCGGGAACTGCGAGTGCGTTTAGCAGAGAGCATTTCGTGACGCTGCTGCGTGAATTGGACGCGACGACACGAGAGAGCACCGGACTACCTGCCTCCGGCGCCATAAAGCCGTTTCTTTCTGCGGAGGAGCTGTTGGATAAAGCGGAAACGTCACTAGGCACAGTGCGCTTTCGTGAGGTGTTGCGAGCGACGGAAACACAGAGGTCGAGCGCTATTAACGCAGTGACTGTTGCTGCGTCGTCTGCTGCTTCTTTACCTTACCTTACTTTAGCAGACGCCTTTCGTTTTTTCGGCGTGCTCAAATTTGAGCTTTGGTCCCATTTATTTGGGGAGAAAAGCAAGGCTAATGTTCAGACAAAGAGCGACGACGTAGCAAGTTCAACGGCAACGACGACGACGAAAAGTGAGGTCACTGATAAAAGAACAACGGACACTGACTTGCACCAGAAGCGTCTTGATGGTGCTTCGCCAGCATTCAAGCCGTCAGTCTTAGAGGGGGGAGATGAACAACAGCAAAAGCAACGCGGAAACACCAGCACGGCATTCAGTACAGAGCCTACAGTAGCTGCACAGAAAACACCGCCGCAACCACCCATATCTCCACTGCGAGCAAAGACATCTTCGAGCGTTCTGACCGCGTCCCAACTGACTTTTTTCCCCTTCGCCGTGACGCACAGATCTAACACGAATCCACCACACGCCACTCCGGCGTTAAGTTCTACCGTCGCTGCTGGTTCTGGCGCAACACCGATGTCCGCAGAAACAGTAACAACAGCAGCGATGGCAGTGAACACATTCGGCCTAGAAGCCACCGCACCTGCACCTTCTCCAAATCTGAAGACAGACCAGTCTTTTCTGCCTTCTCTCTCGTCTAACCCTGATAAACATGGCGAGGCAAAGCGGAGGCCCCCGGTACGAAGAGGCGGACAAAATAGCACCAATAGCAGCAGAGCACTTCACGGCAAAGCGTCGCCTTCGGTTCTGAGCGCGGCGCGCAGAAGTCACATGGGCAGCTTCTTTTGCCGCGACCTCGCGGTGCGCAACTACGTGATGCGCAGAGCGTTTGCGGAACTCGCCGAGGGCCAATGCGGTTCACACCGGTACATCAGTTTTGAGCGACTGTCCGAAGCATTGCAGCTGCTCGAGCTGTCTCTCCGCCCGGATGCAGTGGCGCGCGTGTGCGATGGCATCCAGCTGGACGAGAACGGCAGCATAAAAGGCGATCGAATTGAGTTTGCTTCCTTTGAGCGAATAATGGAAGCTGGCTTGCAATATCCACTGGATGGAAGTTACAGCGAACCCGGGAACGCTGAGGGCACCGGTAACAGTAAGGCGAACCACGCTAGAGAGAAAGGCGGTGCAACACCTGACTTGTTTCACCTCCTCCTGCCCAATGAAATTGCAACTGTGTTCCCAAGCGGCGGCGGTATTAACAGCAACGTTGGAAACTCAGGTGATGCCACCGCATCGGCGGTGACAGCAGCTGACGACAACAGCGGCCCCTCTCTCCGTGACAATCACGCGCCATCGAGATTGGGACTCCCTGCAGTGGTGTCATTTTGTTCAGCCAGCCGCAGCCACAGCAATTCTTCTCTTGCGACGAGCTCTGCCAACCTCACCAAGTCCGGCTCTGAGGTGGACGATGCGTATCCGGTTATCGCAACCCAAGATTCTGCAATGGCTGCGCTCTGTCGCGAAATTCGATGGCGGCTGCGCACCGCCGCCGCCCGCCACCACAGCAGCATGCACGATTCTGCGGAAGGCAAGGCGAGCATGATCGGGGCAACGAGTGAGGACTCGCCACTGCCCCCTCCGCCGCCGCCGCCGTTCTCTTCGTCTCCTCTGCTCGGGGAGTCAGCCGCGGCTCCTGCTGGTGCTGATCCTCCCTCTAGTGTTGCAGGGTCGTCAAGCGGGTCACATGTATCCTCGTCAACTTCGTCGTCGCCGTCATTTGCTGCGCAGCCGGCTGACATTAATCTTAAAAAGCAACACCCATATGAAAAAGCAGGGCAGGAGCCGCCTCGCCAGGACGTCGCCATCGCAAAGCCGCCTTCACCCCCTCGCTGCCCCATCAGCGCCAACAACATTAGCGAACTCTCGCCCTCACAAAAGCACCGGTGGCAACACCCATACCATCACTCCCAGCACCGCTACCGCCATAACGAACATTCGCCTTATCTACACGCTCTGCAGATCTCGCGGCTCCAGGCGTTCTCGACGCACAACAACTTTCAGCAGTGGCAGCGTGAAATGGTGCCCCCGCCGGCAGCAGCACAATGGACGGCTCCGCACCCCTACTGCCATCCACCAACAGCAATAGCAACATCAAAGGCGGCAGTAGCAACAACCACACCAAATTTGCGTCGCTGCGATAACAACGCTAACAATAACAGCTACAACAACCACGTTGACCTCCGTCAACGCGAGCACAACACCGCAACTTATCCGCGTTATCAGCGCAGCCCGCAGCAGAAGCAACAACAGCCCCGTTGGCCCAAGCTGCCGTTCGGTATCGCTCCACAGAACGTCGTCGCACGCCGCCCCAGCCGCCTTCCCTCTTGCACAACAGCCGCATTCGCACTGGCCCGAGGAAGTGGCAGTTTTGTGCAACAGCGACATCAGCCCCATAATAACTCCCTTCGCTTCACACCCCACCGCATCCTGCAACCACGATCGTCGCGGTGGGAGTCGATCACAGCCCTATCACCGTACTACACCCCAGCATCTAAGACAGGGCTGCATCCGTCGCAGCAGCAGCAGCAGTCACATCAACAACACTGGTCGCGGCGATCGGACAGTGGGGTGTACGCTCACCTTGCCGGCAAAATTCAGGCTCCTGGGCAACATATATCTCGGTTAGTACACGACGATGCAAGCCCCTCCGTGCCACACACCCCTCTGCAGACGCCGCTGCTTTCCACCGGACTTGCTGAGGGTCCGACGATGCCGCCACGACTCCGGTCGTCGTCTGCGTTGTCTTCCGGATCGCTGCCAAGCAGCCGCCCCTCCACAGAACTGGGTACTCAAGTGGTGAGTGCTATTGCTAATGATGACAACAGTGATCGTCCAGCGAACCTTTCGTCCCCCTCTTCGCATCCATTCGCACCACACGCCACGCCGCATTTGCTTCTTCGATCCACAACTCTCCCACTAACAGCGTCGCGGCCACAGCAGCAGCAGCAACAACGAATCGGGGTTTCGCTGGGGCACAGCAAGGGTTGCGCGGAAGCACCACTGCTCCCACCAACACAGACGGCAGGTCAGCCGACACAGCTGCCACGCTCGTTATATGCTGGTGCTCATGAAACTGTTGCTTCATCTTCTGCTGTCCCTGTTGCTGCGACAATATCCACGGTCACCGCTAGTGCACCATCAGACGCGTATCATCTCAGCCTTGCCTCACAGCTGCAGCGCCGTGAGTGGGTGTTGGCAGAGTTGGCGGAGCTCTACGTAGCCCACAAAGCCCTTACACAGCGTCTGGCTTCCCTCTCAACTCTAGCGGCATCGTCAGAGACCTCGCGCTTGCCGGTGCCGCAGCAGTCACCGTCGGGGTCTAGCACACTGCCCAGCATCCTCAGTTGCCAAGAGCGACAGCAGGAGGCATTGGAGTGTGAGGCGGCGCTGAACGAGGTCTCACGGTTAATCCACCGCCACCTGACGGAGCTGGCAGTTGGTGACTTCACCGTGAACGACTTCTCGGACAGCAATATCACCAATATAGGCCCCCAGTGCGCGAATGAGCCGTCGTCCACGTCGTCATCGTGTAGCGGGGCGCAGCGCCGAATGAGGGAAGCGGAGGAAGAGGAGTACCTCGCCTACGCCATTGCAGAGGCGTGTCGAGCCGCTTTCACTGCAGCAGAGCGTGTTGACTGTTGCACCACCATCCCTTCGCCGATTATCGGTCACAACTCCTCACGGCCACCGCGGGTGCCGGTCCGTGAGGCGACAACAACTGTTGCTACTGCCGTGACAGAGAAAGAGCAGGGGAGCCCAGAGGAAGAGGAGCGAGGAGACAAGTCCGAAACATCGCCACAGCCTGGCTCGACGGGCTCGCCGCTGAGCAAGTCCGTCTCCACCGCCGCACCATCTTTCAACACGGACCCGTTCTCCGATCTGAAGTCAAATTGTGAGGCTTCTGACAAAGGGTTAGATCAACCGCAGCTGCAGCAGGTGCAACAGAGTAGCAACGGTAGTGCAAGGGTGCATGAAGGGTTGTGCCCTGCCGACCCACCTTCGACGTCGCTGCAAGACAGCGGCATCGTCTCGGGTCCGCCGCGCAGCGAGGACGGTAACTTGGATTTCAACAGCAGTTCCACGTCACTGACCCACGTTAGCTCACAGCCGTCTACAATGCGACCAGGTGCCGACTTGGTGCACAGACTACTGTCGCAGCGCCCGCAGCTGCCGGATGTGTTGGCGTTCAATGGCAGCATCACGCGCAGCAGCCCGTCTGAGCCGCTCTCAGCGCCCGATCAGTGCAAAACCGTGCAGAATGGCAGCAATAATGCCGTGGAGTCGCTCAAGCTGTTGACCACGAACGACAACAACGCTCCTGTGATGAAGCACTCCTCGAGCGGTGCGTCGGCGAATGATGATGCGCAAAGCCCGAAAACGTCCACCGCGCTGCCGGAGCCAACGACGCGCGCTGCGATGAATGCCGCGGAAGGAATGTACGACGACGACAGCCCCTCTCCCCGCGCGAATATTTACCTGGAATGGGCCGTGACGCAGCTGGAGAGCGGCAGCGACAGCGTATGCAGCAGCGTCGAGGTAACAGCGACACCACCAGCGATTTTCACGCGACCCATACTGTCACCGGCACTACTAGCGCTAGCGGCAGCTTCACTGCTCGATTGAGGAGTGCCGTGTTACCCCATTCGGGCAGCTGCAGCATCGTTCTCAACGGACACGCCCACCAAAATTCCACCAACCCGTCCACGTCTGCTGCTGCGGCGCCGGCAACGGCGACCACAACAACGAACAGCTCGTGGCCTGCGTCGCGGGTCTACTGTACCCCGGGCGTACACGCGCGGCCGCCGATGAGCGCGAACCGCAGCACGGCGAGCAGCGGCCGCGCGCTGCCGAGTCCGCTGAACGCGTCGAGGCCCTGCAGCGGAGGAAGCGAACCGGGTCTAGCGAGTATTCTCACGGAGCGGCAGAGCCACTCCTTGCTAGCACCGCTGACAGTTGAGAACGACGTGCTGCGCAGTGACGACCGCCCGCTGTCTCACTGCCCGGGCAGCATGACGACATTAACGGACGAGTCGCCGCTGCTCGGCTGCTCGACGGGCGACCGCAACGTGCTGCTGCACCGCAGCGTCGCCGCTGCTGGCAACTCGCGCAGCCATCCCAATATCACATCCGGACACCTAACGAGCCCTTCGCTCGGCAGCAACTCCATCTTGCAGGTATTGGGGGTGAATGCACCATTGGACTTCACGGGCAGCACAACGTGGAGCAACGCCGCGCAGAGTCGCGCAGGTACGCAGGCGCTGCGATCTAGCCACGGCTCCGCGCTGTATCGTATGACCCGATCGACGGCGCGTCAGTACGGCGGGTTGGACACCAGCGCTCCTACAGCACTTTTGAGCGAACGGTATCGTCCATCCTTCCCGCGGGTTTTTCAGGATCGATGTTCCTGCAGCGCGACGCGGACGGAAATGTAATTAATGACGGTGATTAGTGAGGGATATATAGTGCAAATACAAATAGATCGGGGAGAAATAAACCTTTGTTTATCTTTCTGCTTCGCCACCCGATCGTCTAGTGAGTTTTCTCTCCAAGAACCGATGGAAAGTGGCTCCTTTATTCTTGCAGTTTTGTGCCGCATTTATCGTTTCCTAGTTCTTGCTCTTTGATTGACTCCTCCCGCAGCTACTGCAGTGCACGCGTGTTTTTTTTTTTTTCTGTGCCTACAGAAGGCCTATCACTCTTTTTTTTTTTTGTGTGTACTCGTGTGTTTCCGTGCAAGCGTTTCTGTCTACTCTTCTTCCACGTGTAGTTCGCTTTAGGGTGGAAATGGGCGCAGAAGGTAGTGCTCTGCGTGATTTCTTCTTTATCGAGCTGGTTTCCTTTTTTTTTTTTTGGTACGTCATATTTTTGCCGAATTCGATTCTCGCAGGCGGATATCAGGTTTGCGATACCGCCAGTAGCTGTCGCTATTTGGGATTATGTGAAATGCTGGGAGTGTTTTCAACGGCTTCGAAGAAATTAAGCGACAAATAACGTCGTCACGGCACCAGATTGTCTATACAACTCATTGATTTCTAAAGGAAGGAAAACAAAAACTGGAATAGGCTGACAACGAATTCAAGTTAAAATAATGTATTCAGCTTCAAAAAACAGAGAGCTTTCAGGCGGTCCAACCCACACGTAAGAAAAGGGCCGGTCTCGACTTCTGTTTTGCTTAATGAACATGTTGACTGTTTTCGCCATCTCTTAATCGCGGAAATTATTTTTTTTTTTGTTCGCGGTTCGGATGATGCTCGCAGTTCTTCTAGTCGTCATGCGTAAAGGATGCAAACCCCATAAGGTGCTCAATCTGACGCTTCTTCATAGACTTTCTATTCCTCCACTCTTTCTCATCCGCTGTCTTTTTTTTTCCTTTGTTGTTTCTTTCACTTTGGTGCCTCTCACGCGCACAAGTCCATCAGCTAAAGGGATAAAACGCGTAGACGGACTTGTGGTTGACTGTTCGGGTGCCTTTTGCTTGTGTAAAGGCTCGCACTTTTCTCCTTTGTTTTTCCTAGGCACACTCTTCGATCACCTTTTTTACTTCCGCGTATCTTCAATCTTCCGGTGAGCGTCATTGATGTTGCTCACAAAGGAAAAAGCCAAATCAATCCGAATATCTCCCTGTCGTTAGTACCCCTAGGTTTGTTTCTTCTGTTTGTAGTCACTTGCCGCGTCAAAGATTCTCTGCTGCTACTTTCTTTTGAGTTTTAATCGTGTTTTGCGTCTGTGACGTAGACCGAGCAACCACCACTTTTATTTCTTTTCCCAATAGTAAACTCTCATTTGCTTTCCAATCCTCAAGGGGGGGGGAGGCGGAACGAAGTTACCACTGGGGGGTTGAGGAACTTTTCGAGGCTTCTTGGTCTCCTTTCCTTTTCAAAAACAAGAAGAAGAAATAGCTTTCTCATTCTCTAGATTTTAGCAAACGTCGCACGACGTGCAAAGTCAATTTAAAAGAAGAAAAAGAAATGCTATTCCGCTCGGCGCATCTCTTCTGTTTTACGCTAGCGTGCCTGCTGTTTTTGCTTTCTCACGCTCAAACCCCCTTTTTGGTTTACTTGCCTACTTTGATTGCAGACCTGGCAAACACTCAGGATTTTAAAGGGAAATTTTATTTCGGTGTGTTGCCACTCTTCATATTTGTGTAATCATGGCGCTCTCCTCATGGGTTGACTGTCTGGTGTCGATTCGCTTCGACCTCGATATCGGGCCCAAGATTGAGTTCATCGCCCCTCCCGACGCCGTCACCGACGAAGGCAAGGTGAAACTGCTTCACTGCGCCTTCCCGGACTGCAACCCGGACTGCGGCTACAACTTTATTTTCTACTTCACAATGCCGGATTGTACCACCGTCGCGGCGCAGAGCTTCTCACAGACGGTGGCACCGCCCACAACGGGCAACACCGTCCCCGAGTTGTACGGCGCGGCGTTTTACCGGCAAAAACACGACCCGAACGTGCCGCGGCGCTACGTGCAGCAGGTTGTCGTGCTGCTTTCCCATCTGCCCTACTACAATGTGCACGAGCTCATCTTACGTGTCGTGGCGCCGCGCTTCTGCCAATGCTGCCGGCTTTCCCCTGACACGGGCAAGGTGCCTGTCTCGAGTGTAATGAGTCCCGTTCCCGAAGCGTACTTTGAGGTAGACCAGTCCTACACACCGGAACACTACTCACAAGAGGACGTGCTGCGCGACGCGATGCAGGATTTGGCGCAGTGGCCTTCGCCCCACCCACAGGTGCGCTACTCGGTAAACCTCCTTCAGCAGGCCCTCGTGTTTTTAACGCCGGCGCACTCGTTGCGGCAGTCGATACGCGCCACACGCAGCAGCTGCGCGGCCATGCGCCAGGCGATGAGCGTTGATGAGCGAGTAGAGTTCATGGAGGTGGTGCGCGGCAACGCCCAATACCGCGGCAGCTCCTTCGGCAACGACGTCCTGCCCCTCTTCAGCCTTCTAGGGGAGCAGTTGCATCACCTCACCTACGTCTGGGAGTTGCTGCTGCGCCACGAGCCAATTTTCATTCTAAGTAACACGCCCTGTGCTGCCTCCGCCACGGCCTTCAGCATCGCCTCGCTCATTCTGCCCATCCAGTTCAACGGCACGCTGCGTTCGTACTTTACCGTGCAGAATGAAGACTTCCCTCGCTTGAGCCGGATGGGCAAGGCACTGCCTTTTCCCACAAACGAGGCGCTTATCGTGGCGGGTACCAACCCGTTTCTGCTGCGCAGCTTCAGCGGCTGGCCAAGCCTGCTGGTCGTGTTGGACCGCAACACGACCAACGTGGTCAACGGCTCCGTGGCGTCGCCATCCTCATCTGTCGCTTCTATGACACGCGACATCCGGGCGAATCGTGCGCGCAATCATAATGGTGCTGGTGGCGGTGGCCTAGGAGCAGGGCCCGGCTTGGGCAGCGGTGTTCCCTCTTCTCTTTCCGGCAAACCCCTAACCCCGGTACCACGTGTGGTGCTACTGGATGAGCTACGTGCCGAGACGCCACCGCTGCCGAACCGTAGTGGCACAGGCCCCCACGCGTTGGCCTCGCTGCTCGTTCACAACGGCAGCTTTCCTACTTCTCCGTTTTACAACACCGTGGGGTCGAATTTCAGTTCCGGTTCCTTTGTAGAGAGTGCGTCAGGCGAAAGTAACAGCGTTGCTGCCATGACGAACTCCGCAACAGCAACGACAACGGGGGTGCATCCGCCTCACGAATATGCAGAGAACAACAACCATGACAACCACACCCACTCTACGAACATGGCGGCGATGCCAGCCGTCGCGGGCGGCAGAGCTGGTAGCGTCTCGCTTACCGCCCTCTTCCGCACTCCGATCAGCGTTGTGGACAACACCAAGACGGCACAGGCGGCCACTGTGTATCAGGCCGACCCACAAGCTACATACGCGCTGGAGTCCTCCTCAGGGGACTCAGGGCCACCGTCGTCGCGTTCGTCCACGTCTTCCTCCCAACCAGTTTCCTGCCCCGCAACAGTTGCTGCTGTGGTCGTGAACCCGCACGATGTAAACGAGCACACAATTCCCGCTATGGCGATGTCTGGTGCGGCGGGTGCTGTGAGCATGGGTGTAAGCACAAGTACAGGGGTGCACACGCGTGTTGCGTCCATCAATTCCACTGCCACAACGTTTGGCAGTGTGCCTGCCGCTAATGCCACGGCGACGGGCCACGTACCGCTGAGCACGGTCGGCAGCCGACGACAAGACGCCGAGACGCAAGGCAGCAGCCTTACCTCCCTGCCGGTCAACTCTTTTGTGAGGGCTCCCTCCACAATGCCAGCGCCGTCTGCATCCTCCGTGACGCTCTTCACCGCGGACAACTACAAAACCACCGTCGAGTCGGTGCACGCAGCTGAGTACCGCAAGCGCGGCGGCGGCCACCAGATGTCGCGCACGAATTTGCAGCAACGTCTGCACAACTATTTCGACTCCTCAGTGCACTTTTTGTTAAACCACGCGGAGCAGTCAAAAATGTTACTGAAGCGGCTAGAGATGGTGTCGCTGCTCGACGCCGATGCGCAGCGCACGTCCGTTGCGCTGAGCCTCAACCAATGGCAGGGCAGTCCGACCACTGTGTCGTCGCCATGGCGCCGCAGCGGCAGCAGCAGCAACGGTGGGGGCAGCACACCCTATCCAATGGACCCTGTAGTCACCACATCGTCCCTCGATTCTGGCGGTGACGGCTTGAGCCCACCGCATTTGAGCCGCACCGGTTCTTTCCAGCACCACGCGGACCCGACGATAATGGAGCACGGCATTACGTCGTGCTCGCACTACTCCGTCGCGGACGACATTTTGCGCAAGTTCTTCACTTCCCTTACGACGGAGTTCCTCGCGCCGGTTACCTCGTGGTACCAAAAAGTTACCAGTCCCTACACCGCCTTTCACCTTTGCGACCGTGCCCTCTGCGACAGTCTGCTCTCGCCTGCCAGCTTTCTCAGCGACTTCGCTCAGCGGCACCGCGAGACGGCGCCGTCGATGTGGACCCAGCTGCACTCCTACAAGACTTACAAGGTGGTGTACGAGCGCTTCGCCAACGGGTGTCTCTTTAAGGCCTGCGTGTGCCAGTTAATTGAGGAGGACCTGCGGCGGCAACTGGAGGGGTTCCAAATCGAGGACTGGGTCATGCGAGTGCCGTCAGAGGCGGAGCGAATTGACTTGTTGATTAACCTTCTCAGCACGATCCAACGCGAGTTGAATGAGACACTTGATCCTGATGTGCTCTTCGTGACCTCGGCCACCTCGGTGATGGCGAGTATGGCAGTTGGCCTTCGTGAGCCACACAGAGAGCAGTTTATGCTGAAGATCGGTGAACTGAAGTTGTAAGGGGAAAGTAGCTGGTGAGGCGTGCTGAATGATATAGTTGCTGCTGGATTAGTGTATGCACTTTTCTAACTTCTGTGGGTTTCATCGCTTTCGTTGTTTTCTGTGTGTCTGCTCACATTCATGCTACCTTGCGACATGCCACAATAACACGAACCGAACAGCTGACTTCTGACAGCAACAACAAAAGACAGAATTGCGTCGTAGCAAGAAAATATGGTGCCTCTAGCTTCTTTAATCAAATCCAAGCAGATTTTGTTTAAGCATGATGTTACATATATATGTATATATGTGACATCATTTCGGTATAGCTAAGTACGAGTAACGAGCAAAGATGTTTTCACTCTACAAAGTGGGTTATCCTATTAGACGAGAAGTTGAAAGAGGAACGCTTGAGCAGTGTTTCTAGTGTCTCCGCCTTGCGGGGATGAAAACGCCGTATCTACCCATTTTTCTACCCTACCTCCTCTCCCCTCGGTCATTGCCGCGTGAACCGAAGAGAATCGAATGTGAAGAGCTCTGTCACGGCGAACTCTCTTTCAGAACCGCACAACAGCGGCGACAAAGATACAGTTGGAAAAAGGAGCGAACGAAGGCGAACTATCTTCCCTCCATAGAAATAAAAAAAAAATCGCGTACACACCCAACTCTTATGAATCCTTAGAATACGGATAACGTACAGATAGTCTTTGAAGGAAGACCTCAAACGATGCTAACAGATGAGGAGCGGGCAACCCTCCTTAAGTACTACTCGACAGTGAAGCTGAATGAGGTGCAGAAGGATCAATTAGCGCAGGCGTACTGGGCCGCGTCACGCGAGGAGCGCGACGAAATCGCAAAGGTATACGTGCACACCTTCGTCGACCCAACCTTTGTGCAGCGCCTCATCTTCTTTCACGACTACCAACATTCCCCAACTCTGGGCGACTCCTCCTCCCCAGCGGGCAGCAGCTCCGGTCCTGTTGGCTCGGCCTTTGTGAGTCGGACAGCACAGCTGCAAAACGGCGCGGATGGCACGTCCCCCGCAAACGGCAGCCCGACGTCTTCCATGACTGGTAGTCCCACAGGCAGCAATGGCTTCTCCAGCCCAACGAACGCTTCTTATTCCTTTTCCCACCACCTGCCACGTCGCACTCACGCCCAGCGGCTGCTGCGCTCGACAATTCAGGAGCACTTCCCAAAGCTGACCGGCGACGGTCCCTACGCGCTCCGGTTCGGCTGCGTGCAGTCGGAGAAGGTTCGCGAGGAGGTGATTGAGCTCTACGCCTCTCAGTTCCTGCACCCCGATCCGCCGGAGCTGCACCGCATTGTCACGCTGCCCAGCTCCTTCTCGACTCGCACACGGAAGCGCATCAGTGGGTCCTACTCATGGTACCTACGCTGCCTCGCCACGCAGGAGATCGTGTGCGCAGTGACGGTCACCGTGCATCAGCAAGAAACGATCCGCTTTGCAGAAATGCCACTGTTTGCCACTGGAGTGGGCTACAAGAAAAACGGCTTTGGTCGGCTACTGAATGCAGCACTCCTGGCCTGGTGCGATGAGGTCGGGCTGGAGTTTATTATGATCTCGGCGGATGTGCAGGCCATTCCGTTTTGGCGCCACGTCGGCTACCGCCTCATGAACCGCGGAGAGCGGAAGCGCATGGACTTCTTCTACCAACATGACTGTTGCAAGTTTAAGGATGCGGAGACGATGATTGGCTACTGCAGACCCACCGGAGGTGGTGGTAGTGTTAGTCGACGCCGTGTAAATGGTGGTGGTAGTGGTGACGTTGATTGCGATGGCGGTGCTGTGGATGTGTTGCATCAGTCAGTTACAGAGGTACTTGCGCAGCTGCCGCGCTTCGTGTTGGACGGCCCGCCTCACCTGCCCACGGATTAGTTCTCTGGTTGGGTTCGGGTGATTTGCAAGTGCGACATGCTAGATTTAACGGCAGAAGTGCTTTGCCTGGTTACGCCCGCTTAATTGCTATGTATTCTTCCCCGAAGAGATGCTTGTCATACGTTTCAACAGCATTTTTTTTTTTTTTACCAAATGTGAAAGCACGTTCTCCCCGTTACTGCCATTGTCAGTGCGCGAGGATGCGTTTTCCAACGAAACAACTTATTGCGAAGCTCACAGAACAGCTGAGTAAAAAAAGAAAAAAAAAGAGAGAAAAAAAAAGAACTCAACGTCAATAAGACAGCAACACCGACGAGTAACTGTTCCAGCAACCTGCTCTACGTGCTCCAACGCAGTTTCCTTTTTTTTTTTGAAATGTCTGGCAAAAATTGGAGAATTTCTCGTTTTCCATTTCACAACGTAGATCGTTAGGTTCATTGATCCTCTTCCTCGTTGTCATCGTCGGAGAAACAAACCCCGTTTCCCTTCAACTTCACCTTCATGGCGGAACACCTGTTTCTTGTTATTTACATGACCTTTCTCTCTGGTGTTTCTTCTTGTCTTCATCCGTCTTTTCGAATTGGCTGAACAAGCACCTTGTTGCTTCTCGTCACTTGTCACAGCTCCACTGGTCGACCAACTGACGCGTAAACATTTTACAAGTTGACGCTGCCCGTATACGTAACACAACAATTACAGAAGAAGCTCACATTCGATTGCTTTCGGGTGCGAAGGAATCTTAAGAAATCTCTGCGCTAGATTTCTCTCCTTTAAACGAACAGGCTACACTCAACTCTAGGAAGACTGGTCACGTATTTATCTGAAAAGGCGGTTGCACAAGGGTACAGTTGACACCCTGCGGATAAATCAGCGGATTCACGCGCCTTTGTACACCCCACAGGGTTTTTAATTTTATATTTAGGAAACGCCTCCACCGAGGCGTTTTTTGTGGTTTGCCTTTGCGCTCTTCATCACATTTCTTTTATTTGCTTTTCGTCGTGGGCTTCACTTATTTATCAACAGCAGCTTCATACTTTTATGTTGGAACTCACGCAGCTCCGATACCAAAGCACTTTGATTAACAACATTGCCTCGTTTCCTGTTCATTAGCCCTAATTGCTCCGGCTGGGCTCTAGCTTGTTGTCTCTTCCTACTTGTACCCTTTTTTTTTCCTTTTATCAGAGTGTTTCGGTCCACAGTGCAAACATACTGACTGAAGAAGAACCCCGTCTTTTGTACGTAGGCTCAGCTTTCTCACTACTGTTCAACAACAATCGTCATTACTCAAATTCCTTTAGTTTTGACACCTTTCTTGCTTTCTCTGCTACGCCGTTAATTACAATGAACTCCATGGACGACGGAGAGATTGTGCAGTATGTCATGCGCAACAGGAACAACTTCTACAAGATACTCATGGTTGAGCAGACCGCCACCAGCGATCAGATCAAGGTCGCCTACAAGAAGATGGCGCTCAGGTGCCATCCAGACAAGAACAAACATCCGCAGGCGGCAGAGGCGTTTAAGCTGGTCGGGTCCGCCAACACGACGCTGTCGGACGCGACGAAGCGCCGTATCTATGATCGCCACGGAGAGGCCGGCGTACAACGACATGAGAGCGGCGGCGTACGCACGCCGGCCAACGGCGCAGGCGCTGGACCGTACCGCCGCCACCCATCGGGTCAGCGTGTTTTCTTCGAGGAATTTTTCTTCGGCAACATGCACGCTAACGGCGGCCACCCGGGGCAAGGCGGAAACTACTACCAAGCGGACATCAACCTCAACCCAAATATGGTGCTTCTGATCCCACTTATCCTTTTCGTTATTTTGGCTGTGCTGCTCAGCAGCTCCTTCACTGATGTCGATGCGTCAAGCTCCATGTTTGCCGGTGGCGCGGGCGGCCGTGGTGGGTATGGTGTGTCGAGCAACGCCTTCAGCTTCACCCCGGCTCCTGCCGAAGGTTTTGTGGTCCCACATATGACCTCGTTGTACGGTTTGCGAGTGCAGTACTACACCACGCGGCGCATGTCGGAAATGATGGACCGACGAAGTGATGTTCATCTCTCGATGGAGAAGAAAGTGTTAGAGGGCCAGCGAGACTACTTAGGTCGGCGGTGCGAAGCTGAAGCGTTCAAATTCCGCTCACGCGGTCGCAAGGAGGACCCGCCTGTGTGCTCGGAGTTCCAGCAGTTTCAACGGGCGTTGGGATAAGCGTGACTTGGGTGCCGAAAGACGACGGATTGTTATGCCACAGCAAAGAACAAAAGGATCAGAAAGGTTCTGCTCGCACCAGCTATAGCGATGTGGAGTTTTGTTTAAGTGGTGTCTTGCGACGGCGAGACGTTTTTTTTTTTTGCTGTTGTTTCTTTGTTTGTAGTAATTGCTGAAGTTTCTGCGATGCTTCAACTCTCCGTTATGCTATCACTATATGGCGGACTCCGTTGGGTGGTCTGGCTTTCTACGCTTTTGTTAACTCTCCCCGTTTTTTCTTGTCTTACTCGCTGATGTGTACACGTGTAGGACGGCTATTCTTACTTTCAATCTATTTCCGGGTGCTTGTTGAAACAAACGACTTGAGTGTTAGAAATGCGCATGTTAAGGCAAGACGTTTGAGTTAATTCAGGAGAAAGGCACAGCAATAGGAATCATTTGCCAGTCTTCCTTATGTTGTAATGGCTAAAAAGAAAAATAAATAAATCGAAAGACCCGCGAAGAATGGGATTCTTCAAAACGAAGACCACTTTTTTCGAAAGTCACACTAGCCGATTGGTTTTGCAATTCTCAAAAGGCTCAACAGAAGCATGGGAACTAATTAACCTGTGTATCGAGTGCGACAGCACGTAAGGAGTTGAGTACAACAACTCACGCAACGTATAATCCTCTTATTGCCTTGGCGAAATAAATCTTCAATTACACCGCTTTTGTCCACCTCGGTTACTTTCAGAAGCGTAGTTTGTATTGCGTTCTTTGCTACTCTCGTTGAGACGCACACATACACACATAAAAATAGCTCAGCTCATGCCAGTCACATCACTTTCTACCTCCTCCGCACCAGGGAGCTCAACGTCCGTCGCACTGGCAGCGCCTCCAGCGCATCCGGTACTTACTACGTTGCGTGCTGCGCTCGAAACAATTGATCATCTCGAGGGATGCCTCTCTTCTTTTTCCTTAGCTGCCGCAACTTCATCAGAGACAACGGAAGCAACTAATGCAAAAACGCCTGCTGCTGCTGCTGTTTCTTCAGGCATCTCGGTATTAGCCGGTGAGTACGAGCGGTATTGGGAGGCGCTCACGAAGCAGCTATGCCTTATGGTGGATCAGACACACCCCGACGGCGAACGGTGGTCTGCGGAGGCAACACACGCTCTTGCGAAGAGCCGTCAGCTTGCACAGGACGGGCGTGCTGTGATGCTGGCGTGGAATGCGTCTCAGCTGGCGCTCCACTCGGCGGATACTACAGCATCTAACGCACAGCAGCAGTGTGAGCAGCACGGTCATGAGAACGGAGATGTAACGCGTTTGTTCTCTTTCCTGCAACGCCTTGCGAAACATGTACTGGACAGTGACGCAGCTTTTACATCCACAAACACGACGCCAGCAGCTGCAGCGCCGTCTTCTAAAGCTTCTACAGCAAGCAGCTGCACTTCAACTGCGAAGCTGTTTCCCAAAACAAAAGTGCAACTTCAAGCGGAAGACATTGTGGGGCCGGTTTTGATTTACGGGTGTGCGGTGGCATCAAACCTTGCTTCGTTTGTGGCCGAGGGGCAGCGAAACAAGAATCGCTCAAACAGTGGTACAAGCGGCAACGTTGTCCATGCGGGCGTAAAGTCAGCTTCCGCAAGGAGAGTAGCGGATGGGAAAGAACGCATCTCTTTGTTGGGCAATACAATCTGGTCTTTTGTCGTCGCCGTTACTTTGCTCTATCGAGGTGAAAAGCGCATACTGCACCTGCTTCTCTCGGTCCTGTCGAACCTGGGGAGCTGGCCAGCCGTGAAAATTGACGCTGACACCTGCGGCTTTCTTTACCAGTTAGTCACACCTTTTCACACCTCCTATTCGATAGTGGCTGCGTGGGTGACGATGCTGTGCAACCTGACAGCGGTGCACGCAGCTGCAACGGTGCCCACGCTGCTGCGGTTGGGCGTGGTGTCGGACGTTCAGCGACTTAGCCTGGTCGTGCCACCATCCGAGAGCTCCACGACGGAACGCCTGGTCGTGCATTCGGTGCAGCTGCTTTCGAATGTCGCGTTGTACGTGTTCAAAGATGAAGAGACAGCGAAGGTGTAAAATTTTTTGCGTTCGTCTTCCCAACTACATCTGCAGAGAAAAATGGCGGAGTTTTAAATGTTGTTTTCATCATGTGTAAAGCTGCTTAGCACCGCTGTTTGAACTGCGATTTTACTGTAATCGCAACTCTATTTTAAACACGTCATGCAAAGAAAAAGAAAAACCGTTGGTGAATTGCTGCTCATCGAGGTGTTACACGAGTGCTTATTGACATTTCTTGGTGCTTTATGCAAGCGCTGACGGGACTGGTAGTAGTGCACTTTAGATATCTAGGAGTGTCCGTTCCGACTTCCACTATCTTCGACGTTGACTGCAAGCCTGTTACCTTCCCTTCTTTTCTCTCTTTCTCTGTTCCATTACAGGAGGCGGCTTCGAGCACAGAGGCAGGTTGATCGTATCCCTAGAACGCAGACTTTTTAGAAGTCCATGTGGTTTTGAAGACGTCAATCGTTATAGAAATTAAGGGTTGTGCTTTATTGCAACAACAAAGTGTAGGGGTCAAACGCCTACCGAAGTCAGTTGCTCTCGGTTTCTTCGTTTTTAGCGTTGCGCTAGATTCCGCGAGCTTTATCACAAAAGCCAACGGAAGGGTTCACACACTCTTCCACACAACTTACCGAGCACCTTTTCAGTTTGACAACATAGACGATAGACAGCATGCCGATCTCTCCGCTCATCCGCCCGCTCTCGCCACTACAGACGCAGAGGGCGCCGCCACTGCCGGACCCTTACACCCTCGCTGACGTCCCGCTTGACACGAACTTTCTCGTGACGCAGGAGAACGGCAACGCTTTCTATCGAATGTCAGTCTCACCGCAGCGGAGCGACAGCGTTCGTCACCATAGCAACGAACAATGTACGTCAGCGTCCCCGTCGTCGTCGCCGGCTCCGCCGCGTGCCGCGGCCTCGACACTTTGTGAGCCCGTCATGCACAAAAACGTATCGGCTGAAGCAGGGCGAAATCGGCAGACCACAGTTCCAGTCTCGCCGGAACACACTTACCATACTAACGAAAGGGTTACACAGTTGGGCAGTGCAGTCCAGTTGATGAATGGAGATGGGGTGAGGTCACGTGCGCTAAAGGGTTTCATCTCTCAACCGCCGAAGTCCCTGGTTCCAACTACCTTGTTTTCATTGACCTCCTCACCAGTCACTACCGCCACTGTCCCTGACGCGGCCGCAAAATCCTCCACGTATTCGTTGGCACACCCGTACGCGAAAGCTGGCACGTCGTCGCCTCCTTTTTATATTGACCCTAGAAACTACAAATCAAGGCGACATGCAGTATCGCAAGCTCCGTCTACACATCACCCGTCGGTTTTTCCCTCACCAACGGCGGTTGATGCATCAGCGTCCAACACCACTGATCTTCTGCACGCATCCACCGCCAGCGTGGCGGTTGCCGCATCGCATCCGTCATACGGCACAAAGTTGCTGCGTAACACCTCTCCCCTTGCAAGGTACCGCAACTTTGAGCGTCAGTGTCGCTCTCCGCCACCCACGGCACCGTTGTACTCCGTGGGAATTGAATCTTTTATTACACCTTATGATGAACCAGCTGAGAAGCACTTTGACACAACACGAGAGGGAAGCAACATCGTGGCGTGTATTGGAAGGACAGCTGCAACGGATGCGGCAGAGTTGCCAACATCCAACTGCTACCGCGGCACTGCTGTGAGTAGCCGCACAGGTCGTCTGTACAACATCGCCATTGAGGCTTCTCTGCTTGACAAAGACACACAGCTGAACCGCGTAACGGCGTCTTCCTATGAAGATGGCGGCGAAGACGCGAGACGTGGAAAGAAGATCACATCAGCACTCTACGAGAAACGCAAAGAGCGAGGCTCTATTAGCGAGTCGGTCGAAGCAGACTCAGAGGAGGTTAAAACGAGTCCTAGGGCCGCGGAAACCGATCTTGCTGATGAAATAGATCGCGCCTGCTGTTCTTGTCACGGCAGTAATCTCGAAAATAGTAGGGTAGACAAGGTCGGTAAGCATAAAGAGCTGCAGCGTCACATACAGCGCAACAAAAGCCCTCCCTTGAGCGGCACGAGTAGCCCAGCGTCGCACTCCATGTCTCCGCAATCGGCTATTGAAAAAGCCGTCACTGCGCCTGAATCGCCATTGTTGGCATCGGCGGTTCTTTCGTACCCGCGCTACGTCTACCCAGCTTTGGATGAGTGCCAGCGCCTGCTGCAGGAAATTCAAAGGCACAACCCCCTCATGCGCAGGTGCCTCACTCCGCCACGTCCGCTGCTAGTGACGAACTGGTTTGCAGGAGAAAAGGAACATTCATCGCCTGACGCCGCTGCCGCTGCTGCCGCAACAGAGGTGTTGATCCCGGACAACTGTGCACCTGCTGCCACCAAAGGTAGTGTAAAGAAATCAGAGGAGAAAGAAAAGGTCGGCCGTCTTGGCCCCGGGCCTGATGTACGCCGCCTGTATCACTGGGACGCCGTTACCGCCGCCGCAGACCTCTCGTATATGCACGGGCCCTTTCAACAGTCGTCGGAGCGTTTTGCTACATCGACCGTGCGGCAGCTGCGGCGCCTGCGTGAGACAGGCACGCGTTTCTACGGAACAGAGGGAGGTATTGGGAAGTACTCTTCTCTCGGACCACTCATCAATCCGCGACGGTTCCTGGAGGAAGCACCGTTCCACTTTACGGACCCTGCGTCGCATCCTCGTGAGGTGCTCAACCAAACAGATCAGCCGTTGTCTGGACGTGACGATGTGGCGGGGTTTGAAGTTGAGTCACCGTCGGGGCGGCTCCGTCGCTTGTTGCGGGAAACGGAAGCTGCTTTTCCCGTCTTGTGGAGGTCAACGCACATGCACGCCACGGCTGCTTCCTCAAGTCACTCGGAGGAGAGCGAACAAAGCGTTTCTGGATCGGGCTTTAATGTCTTCAACACACCTTCCCCCTCCGCCATTCAGCTTTCGCAAGGGGAGAAGGACGGGGAGTGCCGCGAGTACGACGAGGCGTCGTTTGTGAAAGAGGCAAAGGGTGACTTCACACTGAGTCGCTTCAATTGCGCCGTTTCACTGTCTTCAGAGGAACTGGGGCTGAAATTAAGTGTTCCTAGCTTGACCCCCCCACGACCGTTGCCGCAGTCTTTGCACAGTGCAGGTACACCACTTCTGGTGCCGCAGCGTGCGGATTGAAGCGCTAAATGGGGATAGAAACTATGTGCTGACTACCTTCAACAACAGCAGCAACACTAAGCAGAAAGCTACAAATAGCAACATCCGTAACCGGTGTTAGATCTGTTGAATTTCCCATTTAACATCAGCGAGCTAAAACTAAAAAAGAAAGGAAGGCTGCCGGCGTGTTTTTGCAGCTTCCTCACTGCGTTGTTGTGCGGCAACTGCCCTCCTTTGCATGATGAAGTTATTTCCTCGTCTCACTATCCACGTCTCCATCTCCCCACCTTGCTTATAAGAAAAAAGAAGAAAAACTGCAGCGTTTTTCTCCCCCAATACGGTAGAAACGGAAAAGCGTGCCCGTGTTAACGTCTGCAAGACACCACCACATTCTTGCCTGAGCTGTACCATAGAGAAAACGGCAAACCACACGTTCAGAACAATCCGTAGACCCCGCCACACTAAACTACTAAAGGCCAGTAGTGGTTTTGTCCTTTTTTTGCACGCCGTTACATTGACTTGGTCTTTTTGGTTTTACGTTTGCCGATTAGAGTTGAACATACCAGTTAAAAGAGTTGCCCTTTACGCCTTTAGATTTGCGTTTTCCCTTTATACAGAGTATATACTTGCCGCTGATTGGCTTATCGTTTCCCTATCCCCCATTGCTTGCGACCACCACTTGTATCTGAACCGTTCTTTGTCCCAGTGATAGATCGAATCCCCTCATATATATATATATATGTATATGTGTGTGTGTGTGTGTGTGTGTCCCTCCTCGGTTTAGCCATCCCTTTTGCTTGAAAACAGTAAATTCCTGTGTGGTATGTCAAAAAAAAAAAAGCCTGTTTCCCATTAGGTGCTCATAACTCAGCTTCTTTTCTTTAAGTCCTTTTTCTTTTTTCAGTCACAATGAGTGGGCCACTTCTCCGTTGTGCCCCGTCCCACCAGCCACCCCCACCGTCGGTGTCCAAGTCGCGTAGCCGCGGCAGTTGCCACGACGACGGCGTGCCCGATCTCCAGCTGAACACCGCCCACTACACTAGCGGCGTAGTGGAAGTGGACGTGCGACGCCGCGACCCACCCCATCCCTTCGTTCAACCAAACTATTCCTTTTCCAACACTATCAGTGCCTCTGTTCACTGCCTGTCGACAGCGCAGCACCACGATCCGCTGTACGATGCACAACGCAGCCGTTTAGAGGCTGATGAGGATCCGCTACTGGACTCGTTGTCCTCCACCGAGGCGACGGTGTCTGTAGAAGTCCCGCACGCATCACAGGCAGGTTTGCTTGACAATGATTGCAATAGCGTGGGGTCGTCCATTGTCTTTGAAGGACACAGCGATGGCCACGGCGACGGCGACGGTGACGACGCGGCCCATACCGCAGACTTGGTCAGCACGTCGTTTGGCGCTCAGTGGCCTGGAGGTTTGCCGGCTGGTCATATGGGCAACGCAGTGAACATCGCTGAAGAGATTTCAATGTTTTACGAAGAAGAAGAGGCGCCAACCTTGGGCAGCGAGAACTATTTAAGGGGTCTGGGGGTAAACCCGTATGATCGCACCGTGACGCCACGCAATGTTGCAAACAACGGCAATCACGTTGCTGCGCGCCGGCCGTTAGAGGTTGGAGGGCAACCGGAACAGACGAGTCGCAAGCTGGTGTTCTCTGCTTCTACGGTGCTGACCTCTCCGCTGGATGACCCTGCTGTGGCGAGAAAGGAGGGAACTATTCTTTTCAGCAACACCAGCAAGAGTACTAAACCGGCAAAACATGCTCCTGTTGTGGGGTTTATTGCAGTCGGAGATGACGAGGTAAACGCGTCTTCGCCAGAGTTGCGCCACAACGACATATACATAGGAGGCGCTATGCGCACCGACAACAACGGCGTGCATGTATGTTGCGGTCACATGGCGCCACTCGTTCCTCCAGTCTTGGCAGATGAAGACGAGGAGGCAGCTGAGCTTTCAAAAAAGAACGCGCCACTAGCGGAAGAGGCAGCAACACAGGATGACTCACCCAACGGAGGCGAAAAAACTGCAATGGAAAGTAAACATGACGTGACAAAGAAGCTTTACGCAGACGCGGCCCTTCCCTCTCCGCATCCGCTGCCGCCTACACCACACTCCGACCTCGATCGCGCCGATGCGGAAATGGAGAGTGCGATGAAGGAAATGGCGGCACGGCTGCGCAGCCACGACCGCAGCAGACGTCGCCTTGACGGAGAGGGCATCCGTGATGGCAACGGCACTGTTGTAAGCAAAGGCAACTCGCCATCCGAGCCACTCGGCGCTGCTGCCTCCGCCGCCGTCGTCGCCTTCTCCCCTTCTCCTTCTGCCACTGCTTTGTCTCCACCTCGCTTCTACGCGTGGCACGGAGACCAAGTCGATCGCTCGTCGTTTTTGTCCGACACGCCGGATGAACCTCATCTGATGCCTCACGGGCGTGGTGGGCGTCTGGACGACGGTTTGGTGGAGGATCCTGAGGACGTTGAAACAGACCTCGTGGACAGCTGTCGCGACGAAGAGAACGACAGTAAGGTCGATGATGTTGTAATCTACACAGATGCGGCGGTGTTTCCGCGATGCATATTCATCAAGAGCCCTACCGATAAGGAGAAGGCAGAGACCGGGACGGTGAGCGCGTCTGGCTACAAGCTCTTTTCAACGCAGCTTCCCCCTCTGGTGAACCGGCGTGCCCACATCCAAGAGCTTGCGAAGATTCTGCGCGAAGGCGAGGCACTTCTGACCTCGCCACCGCCAAACAGAGACACACAGCTTGATGCAATCGCTGCAGACAGCGACGAGCACTTTCACGCAAATGTAATTGATGTTGCTGATATTACTCCCTCGGCTGTGGTCAATGGCACGGGAGGTGGAACTCATGCTGTCGGTGAGTCTCCGTTGCGTTCCCCACCGCCGCCACCACCACCACCGCTGCGCCGCAAGGCATTCATCACCTCGCCCCGCAGTGCCCCATCAGCGTCCCGAGAGGCATCTCTCTCACTGGGTGAAGCGGCATTGTTGCACCCGCCACCGTCAATGGCCACGTTTGCAACTCATTGTGAGGATGTGTCAGCATCACAGTTGCAAAAAGCAGAGCTGCGCACAAATTACTCTGGTGGTCTGCCGACGGTCTCTGTCGACGCTATTGCTGCTGCTGCTACTGCATCGGATACTACTCTATCATCAACTGTAGCAGTAGACTTGTTCGTGTATCACAGCACGAACACCTGCGTGGGGGCGGGGGCGAGGGAAACGAGTCGTCTGCGCTGTGGGCAGGTGACACCAGTGGATGGGCACACCGCGTTCACCGAAGAGACGGCTGCCGCAACAGGGGATCTAAATGTCTCCAATTCGTCGCTCAGCGCATCCACCTCACGCCGTCACCGGCCGCCGCCGCGCATGCTGTGTCCGCCAACGCCATCTCCATCCAAATCACGCACAAATGAAGGCTTAGAGCTCCTGCTGCAGTCGCAGGAGTGCAGCGATGAAGCTGTGGCAAAAGAGAATAATCACGATACAGTTCTGACATCGCTATTAGAGGATCTTCCATTAGACACTTTCCCTGTTGTAGTGCCACATTCCGCGATCGCCACGGTCGCACTTGACGACTTGGTTGCACCGTTCACAAACACGACTATACAGAATTCTGCTCCTGTGGTGATGGACCGCATTTTTTCTTCTTCGGAGTGCTCGGTGCTTCAACACTTTGATGAAGCTGACACATCCAACAACGCCAACGCCGAAGAAGACGAAGGGAAGGAGGATGCCGGGGACTCCACGGCGAGTGACTTGACGGCGTCCAGCGAGGCGGATCGCAACAACGTCGCTTACCACCGCTCCGTACTGCTGGGGCCCACCGACAGCTCCGTCTGCACCGCGGAGGAAGAGGTGCCGATCCCGCTGTCGCCGGAGTGCGACCGCGCGCCGTCGTTGCCCTCACAACAACAGCGGCAATCGTCAGCGGTTGCTGAAGTTAGGAAAGAAAGGGGAGGGAACGGCGCAAAGAAGTCAACAGTTGCCCCGTCGGTGTTGTGTTACAGATCGGATAGGGAAGTGCGGTGTAGTAGCGTGATTAACAGCGGCAACGACAACCACAGCAACCGGAGTGTTACATCGCCTTTGTCCAGCGGAAACACCGCCTCTGGCGCCGCTGCTGTGGCTTCTGGGATGGCCTTCATGCAGAAAACCTCCGTGGTGCGCCGCTCGTTGGAACGGCTTCTGAGTCAAGAGAAGGTTCGCGACGCGGGTGCGCAACTGTTTTCCCACGCTTCTCCGTCGTCGTCGTCTCAGCGAACGTCCTCGCATCCGCCGGTGAGAAGAAGTACATCGGACGACAGTGGTGCTGTTGCTGAGGCTGCTGTGACTCCCGGGGTGTGGAGCACCGTGGATGAGCTGAAAGAAGCACACGGTCAAAAAGAGGAGGATGCTGAGAGCTTCCATGAGCATCTGCCACGGCTGTCCTTTCCCGCCATCGACAGCTTGCGCGGCCGACACTCCAAGGCGTCCGTCTCGGACACGTCGTCGCCGTTGCCGGTGAGGCCAGTAGTGCAGCACCATCCGGGCGCATCGAATGGCACGAACAGCGGCAAAGAGGAGGACAGCGACGACGAAGCTCACTTGGAGTACGACGTGAAGAGTGGCGATCTACCGGAAGACGCGAGGGCTGGCCGTCCTACCTGGCAGAGCGAGATTTTCAGCGGTGGTTTGTTTGACGATGAGGATGACGACGCGCAGACGTCGATGGAGGAGATGCTGCAGCGGGCTGAAGGAAAGAACGCGGTGCTGCGGCTGGAACTGTC
Organism: Crithidia expoeki; assembly: GCA_900240875.1. Lineage (NCBI taxonomy): Eukaryota > Euglenozoa > Kinetoplastea > Trypanosomatida > Trypanosomatidae > Crithidia > Crithidia expoeki. Next base: position 350,342 of record OESE01000222.1, read on the forward strand.
GGCCGCCACGAACCGCGCCTCTGCCGCTGAAGACGCGCTCATTACGAGAAATGAGGAATGCGCTGAATTGCACACATTGGTGGACCGCCTGCAGGCGGAGCTCGCGGCGGCGCGCGAGGCTGCTGCTGCCGCTGCTGCGCCTCAACAATTTCTTCCACTGTCTCCCACTCACGTCGACGTCGCTGTTCAGACGGCGGAAGAGCCGCCGACGGGACATTCACTTCCAGTTCTGCTCAGACCTTCTAATGATCAACAAGTCAATTTAAACGCTGCAACTTCTACTAAAACAATGCCGCAAGACCAAAAGAAAGACGAGCTTTCGAGTGAGGAGTGGCACCGTCGGCACGACAGCGTCGCACTGCAGTTGGCGGCGGTGAAGTCGTCCATGGTGGAGCAGCTGGCCGTACTGGACCGCCTCGGCTTGCACCCGCCCTTCACCGAGGAGGTGGTCTCTGCTGCGCAGCGACGCCTGCGCCACGTGCGAGTTGTCAACGCACCCGTCAGAAGCACTGCCGGTGAAGGAGCGACGGCAGTGTCTTCGTCTTTTCCGGCAAAAGTGCGATTGGGGGACAACAACTCTGTTCTTTCACTACTCGCGCAACGGAAGCAACGTGAGCAGCAACGAAAGCAACAACTGGAGGGCGTTGCGCAGAATGGCGGTAAAGCTGCGCCAGGTCCGGCGAAATCGCGTTCAGGCAGCACACGCAGGATCGCGAATGCCAAAGAAAATGTGTTTTCTTCCTAGTGCTTTGTCGATTGCTGCAGTTTCCTGTTGACTCCTGCTTTTCATTTTCGTTTTCACTGTACCGATGTTTGTTTTCACCTAGACTCTTCTCCTCTAACAGCTTGGCGTCAAGGCACCTTTAAACTACCCCCCACCCTTTCCGATTAGAGTCCTTGCCTTTTTGCGTGTTCCCGCATTACAACCGTTTAACGGAGCATGTCTTCTCCCCTTTATCATTTTATCGAATTTTCTTTTTTTTCCAAAATGTAACACGGATGCCCCGGCCCACCACGCTTGTTGATCCCCCTTTTTCAGCTTTTGCTGTTGGATCTAGTGACGGCTCTACAAGCTAGGAATTGCTTCCCTTCTGAATTCCATTATTTACTGCGTTGCTAAGAGTGGAGTTGCAATCGCAATTTGCCGTCTAGGAAACGGTAAGACGGAACGTTGGCTTTTAGTGAATGTGAGCTGTGGCGCCTCGATGTTTTCTTTCTTAGAATGTTCATTCCAGCCGTGTACCGACGCAACAGCGTTGAAACGTCGAAAGATAGAGTTTTCCTCTTTTGCTTCGTCCGAAGTATTAATGCTTCAATTCCTTTGTGAACCACTCCCCACTCTCTGTGTAATCCATTGCTTCTTGCCTCCCCAGCACAAACGCATCGACAGAAAGAGAAAAAAGCAAGAAGAACAGTAGCACACCGTAGAAAAGCCAGCATAACAGATATCTGTCATCTTTCGATTTTACAACTCTGCTGCTCATTTCTTTTTTCTTAACTTGATCCTCTCCTCTTTTCATTCTTTCATTCCAAGAATCAACGTTAATATTTATTTCATCAATACACGACGACGTAAGTAACGCACTTGGCAAACATGGCGGAACGCAACTACAGTCCCTTCAGCGGCTTCTCGAGCTCCCGTGCAAACTCCAGGGAGAAGGTTAGTACGATGGGCAGTAAACTCGCCCCGGTGAACTGGTCGTCCAAGACGCTCGTCCCAGGCAAGTGGAAGGTCGTGGATGCTAATGCCATTCGCAAAGCCGCCAGTGCCAAGGATGACCATGGCGCCAGCAAGGTCAAGCACCTCTCAACCGAAGAGGCGAATGATTGGCGTCAGACGCACTCCATCACCGTTTCTGACGCTGACGACTGCCCGGCGCCTTTCACCCAGTTTGACATGCTCACCTCGGTGCCTGCGTACCTCAAGTCGAAGCTGCTTGACCAGGGCTTTCAGGCCCCCACGCCGATTCAGGCCCAGTCGTGGCCAATTGTGCTGTCGGGCCGCGACTTGGTCGGTGTGGCCAAAACGGGCTCCGGCAAAACGCTTGCCTTTATCGTGCCTGCGCTGGCGCACATCGCTCTGCAAGAACCGTTGAAGATGGGCGACGGCCCGATGGTGATCGTCCTAGCCCCGACGCGCGAGCTGGCGCAGCAGATTGAGCAGGAGACGGTGAAGGTTCTCCCGCAGAGCATTCGCTGCGGCTGCATCTATGGTGGTGCTCCGAAGGGCCCCCAGCTCGGGATGCTGCGTCAGGGCGTACACATCCTCGTCGCCACCCCGGGCCGCCTCATCGACTTTATGGAGATAAAACGGGTGAATTTGTTGCGTGTCACCTACCTGGTGCTGGACGAGGCGGACCGCATGCTAGACATGGGCTTTGAGCCGCAGGTACGCGCCATCTGCGGTCAGATTCGTCCAGACCGCCAGACCCTCATGTTCTCCGCAACCTGGCCGCGCGAGATCCAGAATCTAGCGGCGAGCTTCCAGAAGAAGTGGATTCGCATCAACGTTGGCAGCATGGAGCTGCTGGCAAACAAAGATGTTACGCAGCATTTCATCCTGACGACCGAGGCCGGCAAGCTGGATGCACTCCACAAACTGATGGAGCGCCACCGGAACCAGCGTGTCCTCGTCTTTTGCAAGACGAAGAAAACGGCTGACTACCTCGAGTACCAGCTGAAGCGCAGTGGTGTCGATACGATGGCAATCCACGGTGACAAGGAGCAGCGCCAGCGTGAGTTCATCCTCGAGCGCTTTCGAAAAGACCCTCGGCTGTGCGTTGTGGCCACCGACGTGGCGGCCCGCGGCCTTGACATTAAAGAGCTGGAGACGGTCATCAACTACGACTTCCCGATGCAGATCGACGACTACGTCCACCGCATCGGCCGCACGGGGCGCGCCGGGGCGAAGGGGGCGTCTTTCACGATGATCACGAAGCAGGAGAGTCAGCTGAACCCGCCGACGGTGCGGCAGCTGCTTGAGCTGGTGGAGCGCGCCGGACAGGAGGTGCCGTCGTGGATGCGAGAGTGGGCCGACCAGGGCGGCGGCTTTGCCACCATGCGCCGTAACCGCAACATGATGGGCAACTTCGATCGCAATGGGCCACGCATGCGGTTACCCGGTGACCGCCCTGCTGTACCTCCCGGCGGTGGCGGCTCTCATTTCGGGTTGAAGCCGCACGGCAGCGGCGCGCAGGCCTTTGGCATGAACAGTGGGGTTGGCATCCAGAACAAGAAGTTTGACTATAGCAGCGACGAGGAGGAGCGGCCGCCAAAGCGCGCTCGTGAATAAAGGGAGAGGCGGCAGAGGGAGAGGACTGATGGACTTGAAGATCGCTGAAAGGTAGGCCACACCAATACAAGTTTGTTATGTCTTTCTCTCCTCTTTACCTCATGTCTCCTTCAGTTTTTTTTCCTTTCTCTTCTCTCTTTGGCTTCCCTTGTTATGCCAACCCTGTATTCTGCGGCGGCTTCCCTTTCTGCGGTGCTTCTTGGTGTCTCTCTTGCGGGTTTTGTAAATGCACATTCGCAAAGAAGAAGAGAGAGAGCATATCAACGTCAATACACGCCAAGTCTCTTGCAATGTACTAAGTGGCCGGTAAAGGCCGCTCCCTTATCTAATTTCTCGCGTTTAATAGCACCTTTCGTGTAATGCTAACTTCTCCACTTTTTTCTTCTTTCTCGAGGGGTTTCTAACGTGAAAGCTACTTTGTTTTAGTGTTCTTTTGTTTAGCTTTAAGTAGAGATGTACGACAGCGGATTTTTTGTTTTTGTTCCCTTCACCGCTCACATGACCTCAGTTTGCTTCAACTTCCTACTTTACTACCTTGTCAGACTTGTATGATTGACGAAACAAACAAGAGTGGTGTGTTTGGTGCGGTTCCTGCGGGCAGGTTGTAAATCATCATACGCGTGCTCAAAGAGGCAGAGGTCTGCATGAAGCTGAACCGGCGAATGATAATGTGTGGACTGGTGAAAAGGGGTCAACAGAGAAATTACCAATCAGGATGGTGCCCTCAATTCCGTTGTCGTGACTCCTTCGATTCAGCGGTGCCAAAGTAATTCAAAGCGGTTCAAATTTTCGTTTTTTTTTTTTTTAAGCTCTCCTCCTGCCCTTCTTCGGTTTGAAAACGAATTGCAATGCCTGCGCCCCATACCTTGTTCGCTCATACTTTCGCCAAGTTTTTTTTTCATTATTACATCAGGCCAACGTTTTTCTAGCCAACGCATCCCTTTGACACTCTCAGCCTCTCCTCCGGAAGAAACGGTTGGCTTGGAAGGAAAAGAGCGCCGCGAACAAAATGCAGCCGCTTTTCCTTCTTATCGACATTGACAACACGCTGTACGAGTACAGCGAGACAGGCTTCCACAACGAGATGCACGACCGCATCTTCAAATTCGCCGAAAAGCACTTGGGCATCGCCCCTAAAGACGCTGAGCAGCTGTCCCGCAAGTTTTACATGAACTACGGCCTCTCCCTGTATGGGTACGTGAAGGAGTATCACGTTAACGCAAAGGAATACAGCGACTACGTTCATCAATGCTCATATGAAAAGCTAAAGTACAACCAACCGCTGGTGGAGATGTTGCAGAGCATGCGGTATGCCCCGGAGGGTGAACAGGGCCACGGCTACCCACGGGCTGGTGGGGTGGACCATCTATACTACTTTACGAACGCCAATCGCGCCCACGCACGCCGCGTGCTGGACTCGCAGGGGCTGCGGCCGATTTTCACCCGCCCCCGCCCCGCCTTCTCACCCGTCATGGAGTGCCATCGCCAGGATGACGGGGAGGGGTTTGAGGACCAGGTCGAGTGGCTCGGCTTCTCCTATGAAGATCAGTGGCGGCTGACACAGCCCAACTTTGCAAACAAGCCGATGCGGCGCGCCTATGAAGCAATTTATAATGCCATAGACGAGCAGATTGCTCACGATGCAGCGCTGCTGCAGGCTCTCGAGGATGCGAGTGCCAATGACAATCATAGTGAAGAGACTGCGGATGCGTCTCCGTCGGACTCCACGTCGTTGCCAAACGCGCAGGAGGTGCATAGCAAACGTACGCACTTGCACTCGAAGAACTGCGTCATGGTGGACGACTCTCTCATGAACCTCGATGTGCCGTTGGAGCTGGGGTGGAGCGCCGTGTGGTACGCGCACGACAACCAGCAGCTGCCCACGGACGCGGCGAAAGACACTCGTGCGCCGCTTTACGCCGCGGCGGTTGCCTCTGGACGTCTGCAAATTATCCGGCACATTTTGGAACTGAAGGCGGCGGTGGAGAAGATTCGTGAGGTGAATACGAAAAGTTCGGAGTAGATTGCAGACATTACGTAAATAATTTGACAAACAAAGCGATGCGTCTCGCTCGCTTTTTCGGTTACGTCCAGCGGTAGATCTATAGAACAAAAAAAAAGTTTTGTAAAAGCTCCAAGAATCTTCCTATTTGTTACGCTATTCACTGAAATGAGTTGAAGCCCCAGGAGCAAAACTCGTTCTTTTGCAAAATAAATCTGCCATCAGTCGCTTTTAAAGCTGTTGGAATATGCAGCTCATTGGAGGAGGGGTATGTATGAAAAGCTATTTGAAAAGAAAAAAAAACATGCTACTACTTCTTCGTGAAAGCGTACAGCACCATTTACTTCTCCTTTGCAGCATCAATTCTTCTTTTTTTTTCTTGTGCCGTGGATTTTCCACTTGATGAGCTTTCCTTTCACATGTGTTGTTATCGCAATACGGCCTTGTAACAGTTTTTGTGGTATAAACGCATACGTACTGCACCCGTCTTCATACCCGTAAATAATAAGTAGAATACGTTGGACCTCAACGAGGAGTAAAAGATAACAGGCGGGCTCTCTTCTCGCTAGCTACATTACAAAGCGCAAGCGACTTAGTTTTGGTCAATAGCGGTGTTTGGGAAACGTGTGCATATAAGAGAAGAACCATGAAGTTGGAGTCTCGTCTCGGTGCGGTGTGCGTGCTCGCTCTTTTCTTCTCCGTCTCTTGCCACGTCACCTTAGCCAACGCTCTCACGTACCATTTCGTCGATGCCACACCGCTCTGCTTCTCCGAGGTGATTGAAAACATCCGCGAAACGCAGATCACTGGGACGTACGAGTGGGTCCCTAACAAAGCCTATCCCTTCGAAAGCGTGCACCTCGAGCTCCGCGTGACCGACCCGTCGTCGCGCGTGCACTACGGGAAGAAGCTAATGGAAGGTGAACACCCATTAGCAATTACACTCGGTGAAAACGTGGTGCCAGGTGAGCAGCTCATCTGCTTCGCTCCCTGGTCGAAATTCGTAGCGACGGGGGACAACCCGCTAAAGCTGCGCGTGGAGCTCGATCAGATACAGAAAAGCAAGATGGACAAAGAGAGGGCGGTAGTTGAGAGCATCAGGCAGCGGCGGCAGGTCGACGGCCTCGACGTCATTTCGTTTCGCGAGACAGGCGGCCAGGTGAAGGAAATCCTTCAGCCTCGGGTGTATTTGGAGAAAATCGAGAATGCACTGGAGACAATGGAGTTTGCACTGGACAAGTTAATAGTGGGTCTCAACACTAGCGTTAGGCGCGAGTCACGCATGCGGCAGACGTCGGAGAGCACCTTCACGCGCGTGTGGGTGTGTGCGCTGTTGCTGATCGCCGTCATCTCTGGCGTTCTGTGGATGGAATTCCGCTATCTCAAGTCCACCTTGCGCAAGAAGAAGCTGGTGTAATTCTACGAGATGAAACAAGGAAAAACTGATGGAATCAACACGTAAAAGAATTTCTATTCAGCTTGAAAGGTAACGTCGCATACTAAATGAATGCGGTCTTTTTTTCTCTCATATCGGTGCAAAGTCGCTACAACCCGGGGTTGCTCTTCGTTATGTTCGCTTGTTTCGTTTTTCAAACCGCATTTAGCTTCCACTACATTCGAGTTGATACTAAAACTCCGTCAATTACCGCAGTAACGTTCCGCAAATTCTTCTTTTTCATTGAGCAGCACGTATTGCATTCGCTTGTGTTTGCTTCCACACGACACGATTGACTTCCTTTGTCACGTATACCTCGTAAACTCTTTGATTCGTCGGTAACTGTCACCGCCGACAACACCATCAGACATGAGAATCAATCCTGGTCACCACTCCACTACAATTAACAGCTTAACCACAACAAAACTACCCCATACCATAATCCTCTAAACTGGCTGCGTTAAAAGTTACAAGAGATACCCATAACTCGGCATAAACCCGTAAGACAACACACCGCATCGTACCGGACACAACAAGCAACTCCAGCTACCACTACACAACACTACGAAATCAAGCAGAGGGCGCCTACAAACAAACGTTCAGCTCCAACCCAAAACCGGAAAAAAAATGAAAATCCCCTGCAACTTGATACCCAAAATTCAACACTGCGAAAACGACGCAATAAACCTCCAACCCCTGTCAATTTCACCTGCAAAACCACAACTCTCTTACTTACCACAAAACAGAGACAACAAGATATCGCTGTTGTAATCCCGCTCCGCGCGTGTTCTCGTGTGCGGGGCGATTCATGCACAGCGAAGAGGCCACGGCTGCCGCTGCGTCTGCGCGCGCTTCTGCGCGGTTGCACGACGCGTGGCTGGCCGTTTCCCGCCTTCCCCTTTCCCTCCCGTCACCAACGGACATCGGGATGATTCCAACAATGCAATGTATCTCCGTTACCGGACAGGTCGCTGACGACAACCATTGATTCAAGTAACCAAGATCTGCTATGACCCTAACCCCCGTGTGATCTGTGTGCTGCGCTTTTGTGTGCCGCGTGCGCGAGCTGCTGCCCGCTTCCGGACACTGCTGCGCGACGTTGCTCTTGCTCTTGATTCCTCCCCCCTCCTCGACTTCGGGGGAAGGGGGAGGGGCGTGCCTTTGCCGGTGGCCTCCCTCCGCTTCTGTCGCGCCGCCACGCTGGCACCGCCGCCGCCGCGCGTCTGACCGCGACCCACAGGATGACACAAATTGTTTTCATTGTAGTGTGCGCTGAGCAGGAGGCGTGCTGAGAAATCGAACATATCGCAAATCACTCCACTCTGAGGGCTGCGTCGTGTGCGTGCTGGCGGGGATGCGCCTGGCTAGCAAAGAGTGAGAGCGGCTGGACGCTCCGCGCGGAGGCTGGGCATGTCTATGTGGGTGCTGTGCGGTGCTACGCTGTTGTAATCCCGCTCCGCGCGTGTTCTCGTGTGCGGGGCGATTCATGCACAGCGAAGAGGCCACGGCTGCCGCTGCGTCTGCGCGCGCTTCTGCGCGGTTGCACGACGCGTGGCTGGCCGTTTCCCGCCTTCCCCTTTCCCTCCCGTCACCAACGGACATCGGGATGATTCCAACAATGCAATGTATCTCCGTTACCGGACAGGTCGCTGACGACAACCATTGATTCAAGTAACCAAGATCTGCTATGACCCTAACCCCCGTGTGATCTGTGTGCTGCGCTTTTGTGTGCCGCGTGCGCGAGCTGCTGCCCGCTTCCGGACACTGCTGCGCGACGTTGCTCTTGCTCTTGATTCCTCCCCCCTCCTCGACTTCGGGGGAAGGGGGAGGGGCGTGCCTTTGCCGGTGGCCTCCCTCCGCTTCTGTCGCGCCGCCACGCTGGCACCGCCGCCGCCGCGCGTCTGACCGCGACCCACAGGATGACACAAATTGTTTTCATTGTAGTGTGCGCTGAGCAGGAGGCGTGCTGAGAAATCGAACATATCGCAAATCACTCCACTCTGAGGGCTGCGTCGTGTGCGTGCTGGCGGGGATGCGCCTGGCTAGCAAAGAGTGAGAGCGGCTGGACGCTCCGCGCGGAGGCTGGGCATGTCTATGTGGGTGCTGTGCGGTGCTACGCTGTTGTAATCCCGCTCCGCGCGTGTTCTCGTGTGCGGGGCGATTCATGCACAGCGAAGAGGCCACGGCTGCCGCTGCGTCTGCGCGCGCTTCTGCGCGGTTGCACGACGCGTGGCTGGCCGTTTCCCGCCTTCCCCTTTCCCTCCCGTCACCAACGGACATCGGGATGATTCCAACAATGCAATGTATCTCCGTTACCGGACAGGTCGCTGACGACAACCATTGATTCAAGTAACCAAGATCTGCTATGACCCTAACCCCCGTGTGATCTGTGTGCTGCGCTTTTGTGTGCCGCGTGCGCGAGCTGCTGCCCGCTTCCGGACACTGCTGCGCGACGTTGCTCTTGCTCTTGATTCCTCCCCCCTCCTCGACTTCGGGGGAAGGGGGAGGGGCGTGCCTTTGCCGGTGGCCTCCCTCCGCTTCTGTCGCGCCGCCACGCTGGCACCGCCGCCGCCGCGCGTCTGACCGCGACCCACAGGATGACACAAATTGTTTTCATTGTAGTGTGCGCTGAGCAGGAGGCGTGCTGAGAAATCGAACATATCGCAAATCACTCCACTCTGAGGGCTGCGTCGTGTGCGTGCTGGCGGGGATGCGCCTGGCTAGCAAAGAGTGAGAGCGGCTGGACGCTCCGCGCGGAGGCTGGGCATGTCTATGTGGGTGCTGTGCGGTGCTACGCTGTTGTAATCCCGCTCCGCGCGTGTTCTCGTGTGCGGGGCGATTCATGCACAGCGAAGAGGCCACGGCTGCCGCTGCGTCTGCGCGCGCTTCTGCGCGGTTGCACGACGCGTGGCTGGCCGTTTCCCGCCTTCCCCTTTCCCTCCCGTCACCAACGGACATCGGGATGATTCCAACAATGCAATGTATCTCCGTTACCGGACAGGTCGCTGACGACAACCATTGATTCAAGTAACCAAGATCTGCTATGACCCTAACCCCCGTGTGATCTGTGTGCTGCGCTTTTGTGTGCCGCGTGCGCGAGCTGCTGCCCGCTTCCGGACACTGCTGCGCGACGTTGCTCTTGCTCTTGATTCCTCCCCCCTCCTCGACTTCGGGGGAAGGGGGAGGGGCGTGCCTTTGCCGGTGGCCTCCCTCCGCTTCTGTCGCGCCGCCACGCTGGCACCGCCGCCGCCGCGCGTCTGACCGCGACCCACAGGATGACACAAATTGTTTTCATTGTAGTGTGCGCTGAGCAGGAGGCGTGCTGAGAAATCGAACATATCGCAAATCACTCCACTCTGAGGGCTGCGTCGTGTGCGTGCTGGCGGGGATGCGCCTGGCTAGCAAAGAGTGAGAGCGGCTGGACGCTCCGCGCGGAGGCTGGGCATGTCTATGTGGGTGCTGTGCGGTGCTACGCTGTTGTAATCCCGCTCCGCGCGTGTTCTCGTGTGCGGGGCGATTCATGCACAGCGAAGAGGCCACGGCTGCCGCTGCGTCTGCGCGCGCTTCTGCGCGGTTGCACGACGCGTGGCTGGCCGTTTCCCGCCTTCCCCTTTCCCTCCCGTCACCAACGGACATCGGGATGATTCCAACAATGCAATGTATCTCCGTTACCGGACAGGTCGCTGACGACAACCATTGATTCAAGTAACCAAGATCTGCTATGACCCTAACCCCCGTGTGATCTGTGTGCTGCGCTTTTGTGTGCCGCGTGCGCGAGCTGCTGCCCGCTTCCGGACACTGCTGCGCGACGTTGCTCTTGCTCTTGATTCCTCCCCCCTCCTCGACTTCGGGGGAAGGGGGAGGGGCGTGCCTTTGCCGGTGGCCTCCCTCCGCTTCTGTCGCGCCGCCACGCTGGCACCGCCGCCGCCGCGCGTCTGACCGCGACCCACAGGATGACACAAATTGTTTTCATTGTAGTGTGCGCTGAGCAGGAGGCGTGCTGAGAAATCGAACATATCGCAAATCACTCCACTCTGAGGGCTGCGTCGTGTGCGTGCTGGCGGGGATGCGCCTGGCTAGCAAAGAGTGAGAGCGGCTGGACGCTCCGCGCGGAGGCTGGGCATGTCTATGTGGGTGCTGTGCGGTGCTACGCTGTTGTAATCCCGCTCCGCGCGTGTTCTCGTGTGCGGGGCGATTCATGCACAGCGAAGAGGCCACGGCTGCCGCTGCGTCTGCGCGCGCTTCTGCGCGGTTGCACGACGCGTGGCTGGCCGTTTCCCGCCTTCCCCTTTCCCTCCCGTCACCAACGGACATCGGGATGATTCCAACAATGCAATGTATCTCCGTTACCGGACAGGTCGCTGACGACAACCATTGATTCAAGTAACCAAGATCTGCTATGACCCTAACCCCCGTGTGATCTGTGTGCTGCGCTTTTGTGTGCCGCGTGCGCGAGCTGCTGCCCGCTTCCGGACACTGCTGCGCGACGTTGCTCTTGCTCTTGATTCCTCCCCCCTCCTCGACTTCGGGGGAAGGGGGAGGGGCGTGCCTTTGCCGGTGGCCTCCCTCCGCTTCTGTCGCGCCGCCACGCTGGCACCGCCGCCGCCGCGCGTCTGACCGCGACCCACAGGATGACACAAATTGTTTTCATTGTAGTGTGCGCTGAGCAGGAGGCGTGCTGAGAAATCGAACATATCGCAAATCACTCCACTCTGAGGGCTGCGTCGTGTGCGTGCTGGCGGGGATGCGCCTGGCTAGCAAAGAGTGAGAGCGGCTGGACGCTCCGCGCGGAGGCTGGGCATGTCTATGTGGGTGCTGTGCGGTGCTACGCTGTTGTAATCCCGCTCCGCGCGTGTTCTCGTGTGCGGGGCGATTCATGCACAGCGAAGAGGCCACGGCTGCCGCTGCGTCTGCGCGCGCTTCTGCGCGGTTGCACGACGCGTGGCTGGCCGTTTCCCGCCTTCCCCTTTCCCTCCCGTCACCAACGGACATCGGGATGATTCCAACAATGCAATGTATCTCCGTTACCGGACAGGTCGCTGACGACAACCATTGATTCAAGTAACCAAGATCTGCTATGACCCTAACCCCCGTGTGATCTGTGTGCTGCGCTTTTGTGTGCCGCGTGCGCGAGCTGCTGCCCGCTTCCGGACACTGCTGCGCGACGTTGCTCTTGCTCTTGATTCCTCCCCCCTCCTCGACTTCGGGGGAAGGGGGAGGGGCGTGCCTTTGCCGGTGGCCTCCCTCCGCTTCTGTCGCGCCGCCACGCTGGCACCGCCGCCGCCGCGCGTCTGACCGCGACCCACAGGATGACACAAATTGTTTTCATTGTAGTGTGCGCTGAGCAGGAGGCGTGCTGAGAAATCGAACATATCGCAAATCACTCCACTCTGAGGGCTGCGTCGTGTGCGTGCTGGCGGGGATGCGCCTGGCTAGCAAAGAGTGAGAGCGGCTGGACGCTCCGCGCGGAGGCTGGGCATGTCTATGTGGGTGCTGTGCGGTGCTACGCTGTTGTAATCCCGCTCCGCGCGTGTTCTCGTGTGCGGGGCGATTCATGCACAGCGAAGAGGCCACGGCTGCCGCTGCGTCTGCGCGCGCTTCTGCGCGGTTGCACGACGCGTGGCTGGCCGTTTCCCGCCTTCCCCTTTCCCTCCCGTCACCAACGGACATCGGGATGATTCCAACAATGCAATGTATCTCCGTTACCGGACAGGTCGCTGACGACAACCATTGATTCAAGTAACCAAGATCTGCTATGACCCTAACCCCCGTGTGATCTGTGTGCTGCGCTTTTGTGTGCCGCGTGCGCGAGCTGCTGCCCGCTTCCGGACACTGCTGCGCGACGTTGCTCTTGCTCTTGATTCCTCCCCCCTCCTCGACTTCGGGGGAAGGGGGAGGGGCGTGCCTTTGCCGGTGGCCTCCCTCCGCTTCTGTCGCGCCGCCACGCTGGCACCGCCGCCGCCGCGCGTCTGACCGCGACCCACAGGATGACACAAATTGTTTTCATTGTAGTGTGCGCTGAGCAGGAGGCGTGCTGAGAAATCGAACATATCGCAAATCACTCCACTCTGAGGGCTGCGTCGTGTGCGTGCTGGCGGGGATGCGCCTGGCTAGCAAAGAGTGAGAGCGGCTGGACGCTCCGCGCGGAGGCTGGGCATGTCTATGTGGGTGCTGTGCGGTGCTACGCTGTTGTAATCCCGCTCCGCGCGTGTTCTCGTGTGCGGGGCGATTCATGCACAGCGAAGAGGCCACGGCTGCCGCTGCGTCTGCGCGCGCTTCTGCGCGGTTGCACGACGCGTGGCTGGCCGTTTCCCGCCTTCCCCTTTCCCTCCCGTCACCAACGGACATCGGGATGATTCCAACAATGCAATGTATCTCCGTTACCGGACAGGTCGCTGACGACAACCATTGATTCAAGTAACCAAGATCTGCTATGACCCTAACCCCCGTGTGATCTGTGTGCTGCGCTTTTGTGTGCCGCGTGCGCGAGCTGCTGCCCGCTTCCGGACACTGCTGCGCGACGTTGCTCTTGCTCTTGATTCCTCCCCCCTCCTCGACTTCGGGGAAGGGGGAGGGGCGTGCCTTTGCCGGTGGCCTCCCTCCGCTTCTGTCGCGCCGCCACGCTGGCACCGCCGCCGCCGCGCGTCTGACCGCGACCCACAGGATGACACAAATTGTTTTCATTGTAGTGTGCGCTGAGCAGGAGGCGTGCTGAGAAATCGAACATATCGCAAATCACTCCACTCTGAGGGCTGCGTCGTGTGCGTGCTGGCGGGGATGCGCCTGGCTAGCAAAGAGTGAGAGCGGCTGGACGCTCCGCGCGGAGGCTGGGCATGTCTATGTGGGTGCTGTGCGGTGCTACGCTGTTGTAATCCCGCTCCGCGCGTGTTCTCGTGTGCGGGGCGATTCATGCACAGCGAAGAGGCCACGGCTGCCGCTGCGTCTGCGCGCGCTTCTGCGCGGTTGCACGACGCGTGGCTGGCCGTTTCCCGCCTTCCCCTTTCCTCCCGTCACCAACGGACATCGGGATGATTCCAACAATGCAATGTATCTCCGTTACCGGACAGGTCGCTGACGACAACCATTGATTCAAGTAACCAAGATCTGCTATGACCCTAACCCCGTGTGATCTGTGTGCTGCGCTTTTGTGTGCCGCGTGCGCGAGCTGCTGCCCGCTTCCGGACACTGCTGCGCGACGTTGCTCTTGCTCTTGATTCCTCCCCCTCCTCGACTTCGGGGAAGGGGAGGGGCGTGCCTTTGCCGGTGGCCTCCCTCCGCTTCTGTCGCGCCGCCACGCTGGCACCGCCGCCGCCGCGCGTCTGACCGCGACCCACAGGATGACACAAATTGTTTTCATTGTAGTGTGCGCTGAGCAGGAGGCGTGCTGAGAAATCGAACATATCGCAAATCACTCCACTCTGAGGGCTGCGTCGTGTGCGTGCTGGCGGGGATGCGCCTGGCTAGCAAAGAGTGAGAGCGGCTGGACGCTCCGCGCGGAGGCTGGGCATGTCTATGTGGGTGCTGTGCGGTGCTACGCTGTTGTAATCCCGCTCCGCGCGTGTTCTCGTGTGCGGGGCGATTCATGCACAGCGAAGAGGCCACGGCTGCCGCTGCGTCTGCGCGCGCTTCTGCGCGGTTGCACGACGCGTGGCTGGCCGTTTCCCGCCTTCCCCTTTCCCTCCCGTCACCAACGGACATCGGGATGATTCCAACAATGCAATGTATCTCCGTTACCGGACAGGTCGCTGACGACAACCATTGATTCAAGTAACCAAGATCTGCTATGACCCTAACCCCCGTGTGATCTGTGTGCTGCGCTTTTGTGTGCCGCGTGCGCGAGCTGCTGCCCGCTTCCGGACACTGCTGCGCGACGTTGCTCTTGCTCTTGATTCCTCCCCCCTCCTCGACTTCGGGGGAAGGGGAGGGGCGTGCCTTTGCCGGTGGCCTCCCTCCGCTTCTGTCGCGCCGCCACGCTGGCACCGCCGCCGCCGCGCGTCTGACCGCGACCCACAGGATGACACAAATTGTTTTCATTGTAGTGTGCGCTGAGCAGGAGGCGTGCTGAGAAATCGAACATATCGCAAATCACTCCACTCTGAGGGCTGCGTCGTGTGCGTGCTGGCGGGGATGCGCCTGGCTAGCAAAGAGTGAGAGCGGCTGGACGCTCCGCGCGGAGGCTGGGCATGTCTATGTGGGTGCTGTGCGGTGCTACGCTGTTGTAATCCCGCTCCGCGCGTGTTCTCGTGTGCGGGGCGATTCATGCACAGCGAAGAGGCCACGGCTGCCGCTGCGTCTGCGCGCGCTTCTGCGCGGTTGCACGACGCGTGGCTGGCCGTTTCCCGCCTTCCCCTTTCCCTCCCGTCACCAACGGACATCGGGATGATTCCAACAATGCAATGTATCTCCGTTACCGGACAGGTCGCTGACGACAACCATTGATTCAAGTAACCAAGATCTGCTATGACCCTAACCCCCGTGTGATCTGTGTGCTGCGCTTTTGTGTGCCGCGTGCGCGAGCTGCTGCCCGCTTCCGGACACTGCTGCGCGACGTTGCTCTTGCTCTTGATTCCTCCCCCCTCCTCGACTTCGGGGGAAGGGGGAGGGCGTGCCTTTGCCGGTGGCCTCCCTCCGCTTCTGTCGCGCCGCCACGCTGGCACCGCCGCCGCCGCGCGTCTGACCGCGACCCACAGGATGACACAAATTGTTTTCATTGTAGTGTGCGCTGAGCAGGAGGCGTGCTGAGAAATCGAACATATCGCAAATCACTCCACTCTGAGGGCTGCGTCGTGTGCGTGCTGGCGGGGATGCGCCTGGCTAGCAAAGAGTGAGAGCGGCTGGACGCTCCGCGCGGAGGCTGGGCATGTCTATGTGGGTGCTGTGCGGTGCTACGCTGTTGTAATCCCGCTCCGCGCGTGTTCTCGTGTGCGGGGCGATTCATGCACAGCGAAGAGGCCACGGCTGCCGCTGCGTCTGCGCGCGCTTCTGCGCGGTTGCACGACGCGTGGCTGGCCGTTTCCCGCCTTCCCCTTTCCCTCCCGTCACCAACGGACATCGGGATGATTCCAACAATGCAATGTATCTCCGTTACCGGACAGGTCGCTGACGACAACCATTGATTCAAGTAACCAAAGATCTGCTATGACCCTAACCCCCGTGTGATCTGTGTGCTGCGCTTTTGTGTGCCGCGTGCGCGAGCTGTGCCCGCTTCCGGACACTGCTGCGCGACGTTGCTCTTGCTCTGATTCCTCCCCCTCCTCGACTTCGGGGAAGGGGGAGGGGCGTGCCTTTGCCGGTGGCCTCCCTCCGCTTCTGGTCGCGCCGCCACGCTGGCACCGCCGCCGCGCGCGTCTGACCGCGACCCACAGGATGACACAAATTGTTTTCATTGTAGTGTGCGCTGAGCAGGAGGCGTGCTGAGAAATCGAACATATCGCAAATCACTCCACTCTGAGGGCTGCGTCGTGTGCGTGCTGGCGGGGATGCGCCTGGCTAGCAAAGAGTGAGAGCGGCTGGACGCTCCGCGCGGAGCTGGGCATGTCTATGTGGGTGCTGTGCGGTGCTACGCTGTTGTAATCCCGCTCCGCGCGTGTTCTCGTGTGCGGGCGATTCATGCACAGCGAAGAGGCCACGGCTGCCGCTGCGTCTGCGCGCGCTTCTGCGCGGTTGCACGACGCGTGGCTGGCCGTTTCCCGCCTTCCCCTTTCCTCCCGTCACCAACGGACATCGGGATGATTCCAACAATGCAATGTATCTCCGTTACCGGACAGGTCGCTGACGACAACCATTGATTCAAGTAACCAAGATCTGCTATGACCCTAACCCCCGTGTGATCTGTGTGCTGCGCTTTTGTGTGCCGCGTGCGCGAGCTGCTGCCCGCTTCCGGACACTGCTGCGCGACGTTGCTCTTGCTCTTGATTCCTCCCCCCTCCTCGACTTCGGGGGAAGGGGGAGGGGCGTGCCTTTGCCGGTGGCCTCCCTCCGCTTCTGTCGCGCCGCCACGCTGGCACCGCCGCCGCCGCGCGTCTGACCGCGACCCACAGGATGACACAAATTGTTTTCATTGTAGTGTGCGCTGAGCAGGAGGCGTGCTGAGAAATCGAACATATCGCAAATCACTCCACTCTGAGGGCTGCGTCGTGTGCGTGCTGGCGGGGGATGCGCCTGGCTAGCAAAGAGTGAGAGCGGCTGGACGCTCCGCGCGGAGGCTGGGCATGTCTATGTGGGTGCTGTGCGGTGCTACGCTGTTGTAATCCCGCTCCGCGCGTGTTCTCGTGTGCGGGGCGATTCATGCACAGCGAAGAGGCCACGGCTGCCGCTGCGTCTGCGCGCGCTTTCTGCGCGGTTGCACGACGCGTGGCTGGCCGTTTCCCGCCTTCCCCTTTCCCTCCCGTCACCAACGGACATCGGGATGATTCCAACAATGCAATGTATCTCCGTTACCGGACAGGTCGCTGACGACAACCATTGATTCAAGTAACCAAGATCTGCTATGACCCTAACCCCCGTGTGATCTGTGTGCTGCGCTTTTGTGTGCCGCGTGCGCGAGCTGCTGCCCGCTTCCGGACACTGCTGCGCGACGTTGCTCTTGCTCTTGATTCCTCCCCCCTCCTCGACTTCGGGGGAAGGGGGAGGGGCGTGCCTTTGCCGGTGGCCTCCCTCCGCTTCTGTCGCGCCGCCACGCTGGCACCGCCGCCGCCGCGCGTCTGACCGCGACCCACAGGATGACACAAATTGTTTTCATTGTAGTGTGCGCTGAGCAGGAGGCGTGCTGAGAAATCGAACATATCGCAAATCACTCCACTCTGAGGGCTGCGTCGTGTGCGTGCTGGCGGGGATGCGCCTGGCTAGCAAAGAGTGAGAGCGGCTGGACGCTCCGCGCGGAGGCTGGGCATGTCTATGTGGGTGCTGTGCGGTGCTACGCTGTTGTAATCCCGCTCCGCGCGTGTTCTCGTGTGCGGGGCGATTCATGCACAGCGAAGAGGCCACGGCTGCCGCTGCGTCTGCGCGCGCTTCTGCGCGGTTGCACGACGCGTGGCTGGCCGTTTCCCGCCTTCCCCTTTTCCCTCCCGTCACCAACGGACATCGGGATGATTCCAACAATGCAATGTATCTCCGTTACCGGACAGGTCGCTGACGACAACCATTGATTCAAGTAACCAAGATCTGCTATGACCCTAACCCCCGTGTGATCTGTGTGCTGCGCTTTTGTGTGCCGCGTGCGCGAGCTGCTGCCCGCTTCCGGACACTGCTGCGCGACGTTGCTCTTGCTCTTGATTCCTCCCCCTCCTCGACTTCGGGGGAAGGGGGAGGGGCGTGCCTTTGCCGGTGGCCTCCCTCCGCTTCTGTCGCGCCGCCACGCTGGCACCGCCGCCGCCGCGCGTCTGACCGCGACCCACAGGATGACACAAATTGTTTTCATTGTAGTGTGCGCTGAGCAGGAGGCGTGCTGAGAAATCGAACATATCGCAAATCACTCCACTCTGAGGGCTGCGTCGTGTGCGTGCTGGCGGGGATGCGCCTGGCTAGCAAAGAGTGAGAGCGGCTGGACGCTCCGCGCGGAGGCTGGGCATGTCTATGTGGGTGCTGTGCGGTGCTACGCTGTTGTAATCCCGCTCCGCGCGTGTTCTCGTGTGCGGGGCGATTCATGCACAGCGAAGAGGCCACGGCTGCCGCTGCGTCTGCGCGCGCTTCTGCGCGGTTGCACGACGCGTGGCTGGCCGTTTCCCGCCTTCCCTTTCCCTCCCGTCACCAACGGACATCGGGATGATTCCAACAATGCAATGTATCTCCGTTACCGGACAGGTCGCTGACGACAACCATTGATTCAAGTAACCAAGATCTGCTATGACCCTAACCCCCGTGTGATCTGTGTGCTGCGCTTTTGTGTGCCGCGTGCGCGAGCTGCTGCCCGCTTCCGGACACTGCTGCGCGACGTTGCTCTTGCTCTTGATTCCTCCCCCCTCCTCGACTTCGGGGGAAGGGGAGGGGCGTGCCTTTGCCGGTGGCCTCCCTCCGCTTCTGTCGCGCCGCCACGCTGGCACCGCCGCCGCCGCGCGTCTGACCGCGACCCACAGGATGACACAAATTGTTTTCATTGTAGTGTGCGCTGAGCAGGAGGCGTGCTGAGAAATCGAACATATCGCAAATCACTCCACTCTGAGGGCTGCGTCGTGTGCGTGCTGGCGGGGATGCGCCTGGCTAGCAAAGAGTGAGAGCGGCTGGACGCTCCGCGCGGAGGCTGGGCATGTCTATGTGGGTGCTGTGCGGTGCTACGCTGTTGTAATCCCGCTCCGCGCGTGTTCTCGTGTGCGGGGCGATTCATGCACAGCGAAGAGGCCACGGCTGCCGCTGCGTCTGCGCGCGCTTCTGCGCGGTTGCACGACGCGTGGCTGGCCGTTTCCCGCCTTCCCCTTTCCCTCCCGTCACCAACGGACATCGGGATGATTCCAACAATGCAATGTATCTCCGTTACCGGACAGGTCGCTGACGACAACCATTGATTCAAGTAACCAGATCTGCTATGACCCTAACCCCCGTGTGATCTGTGTGCTGCGCTTTTGTGTGCCGCGTGCGCGAGCTGCTGCCCGCTTCCGGACACTGCTGCGCGACGTTGCTCTTGCTCTTGATTCCTCCCCCCTCCTCGACTTCGGGGGAAGGGGGAGGGGCGTGCCTTTGCCGGTGGCCTCCCTCCGCTTCTGTCGCGCCGCCACGCTGGCACCGCCGCCGCCGCGCGTCTGACCGCGACCCACAGGATGACACAAATTGTTTTCATTGTAGTGTGCGCTGAGCAGGAGGCGTGCTGAGAAATCGAACATATCGCAAATCACTCCACTCTGAGGGCTGCGTCGTGTGCGTGCTGGCGGGGATGCGCCTGGCTAGCAAAGAGTGAGAGCGGCTGGACGCTCCGCGCGGAGGCTGGGCATGTCTATGTGGGTGCTGTGCGGTGCTACGCTGTTGTAATCCCGCTCCGCGCGTGTTCTCGTGTGCGGGGCGATTCATGCACAGCGAAGAGGCCACGGCTGCCGCTGCGTCTGCGCGCGCTTCTGCGCGGTTGCACGACGCGTGGCTGGCCGTTTCCCGCCTTCCCCTTTCCCTCCCGTCACCAACGGACATCGGGATGATTCCAACAATGCAATGTATCTCCGTTACCGGACAGGTCGCTGACGACAACCATTGATTCAAGTAACCAAGATCTGCTATGACCCTAACCCCCGTGTGATCTGTGTGCTGCGCTTTTGTGTGCCGCGTGCGCGAGCTGCTGCCCGCTTCCGGACACTGCTGCGCGACGTTGCTCTTGCTCTTGATTCCTCCCCCCTCCTCGACTTCGGGGGAAGGGGGAGGGGCGTGCCTTTGCCGGTGGCCTCCCTCCGCTTCTGTCGCGCCGCCACGCTGGCACCGCCGCCGCCGCGCGTCTGACCGCGACCCACAGGATGACACAAATTGTTTTCATTGTAGTGTGCGCTGAGCAGGAGGCGTGCTGAGAAATCGAACATATCGCAAATCACTCCACTCTGAGGGCTGCGTCGTGTGCGTGCTGGCGGGGATGCGCCTGGCTAGCAAAGAGTGAGAGCGGCTGGACGCTCCGCGCGGAGGCTGGGCATGTCTATGTGGGTGCTGTGCGGTGCTACGCTGTTGTAATCCCGCTCCGCGCGTGTTCTCGTGTGCGGGGCGATTCATGCACAGCGAAGAGGCCACGGCTGCCGCTGCGTCTGCGCGCGCTTCTGCGCGGTTGCACGACGCGTGGCTGGCCGTTTCCCGCCTTCCCCTTTCCCTCCCGTCACCAACGGACATCGGGATGATTCCAACAATGCAATGTATCTCCGTTACCGGACAGGTCGCTGACGACAACCATTGATTCAAGTAACCAAGATCTGCTATGACCCTAACCCCCGTGTGATCTGTGTGCTGCGCTTTTGTGTGCCGCGTGCGCGAGCTGCTGCCCGCTTCCGGACACTGCTGCGCGACGTTGCTCTTGCTCTTGATTCCTCCCCCTCCTCGACTTCGGGGGAAGGGGGAGGGGCGTGCCTTTGCCGGTGGCCTCCCTCCGCTTCTGTCGCGCCGCCACGCTGGCACCGCCGCCGCCGCGCGTCTGACCGCGACCCACAGGATGACACAAATTGTTTTCATTGTAGTGTGCGCTGAGCAGGAGGCGTGCTGAGAAATCGAACATATCGCAAATCACTCCACTCTGAGGGCTGCGTCGTGTGCGTGCTGGCGGGGATGCGCCTGGCTAGCAAAGAGTGAGAGCGGCTGGACGCTCCGCGCGGAGGCTGGGCATGTCTATGTGGGTGCTGTGCGGTGCTACGCTGTTGTAATCCCGCTCCGCGCGTGTTCTTGTGTGCGGGGCGATTCATGCACAGCGAAGAGGCCACGGCTGCCGCTGCGTCTGCGCGCGCTTCTGCGCGGTTGCACGACGCGTGGCTGGCCGTTTCCCGCCTTCCCCTTTCCCTCCCGTCACCAACGGACATCGGGATGATTCCAACAATGCAATGTATCTCCGTTACCGGACAGGTCGCTGACGACAACCATTGATTCAAGTAACCAAGATCTGCTATGACCCTAACCCCCGTGTGATCTGTGTGCTGCGCTTTTGTGTGCCGCGTGCGCGAGCTGCTGCCCGCTTCCGGACACTGCTGCGCGACGTTGCTCTTGCTCTTGATTCCTCCCCCCTCCTCGACTTCGGGGGAAGGGGGAGGGGCGTGCCTTTGCCGGTGGCCTCCCTCCGCTTCTGTCGCGCCGCCACGCTGGCACCGCCGCCGCCGCGCGTCTGACCGCGACCCACAGGATGACACAAATTGTTTTCATTGTAGTGTGCGCTGAGCAGGAGGCGTGCTGAGAAATCGAACATATCGCAAATCACTCCACTCTGAGGGCTGCGTCGTGTGCGTGCTGGCGGGGATGCGCCTGGCTAGCAAAGAGTGAGAGCGGCTGGACGCTCCGCGCGGAGGCTGGGCATGTCTATGTGGGTGCTGTGCGGTGCTACGCTGTTGTAATCCCGCTCCGCGCGTGTTCTCGTGTGCGGGGCGATTCATGCACAGCGAAGAGGCCACGGCTGCCGCTGCGTCTGCGCGCGCTTCTGCGCGGTTGCACGACGCGTGGCTGGCCGTTTCCCGCCTTCCCCTTTCCCTCCCGTCACCAACGGACATCGGGATGATTCCAACAATGCAATGTATCTCCGTTACCGGACAGGTCGCTGACGACAACCATTGATTCAAGTAACCAAGATCTGCTATGACCCTAACCCCCGTGTGATCTGTGTGCTGCGCTTTTGTGTGCCGCGTGCGCGAGCTGCTGCCCGCTTCCGGACACTGCTGCGCGACGTTGCTCTTGCTCTTGATTCCTCCCCCCTCCTCGACTTCGGGGGAAGGGGGAGGGGCGTGCCTTTGCCGGTGGCCTCCCTCCGCTTCTGTCGCGCCGCCACGCTGGCACCGCCGCCGCCGCGCGTCTGACCGCGACCCACAGGATGACACAAATTGTTTTCATTGTAGTGTGCGCTGAGCAGGAGGCGTGCTGAGAAATCGAACATATCGCAAATCACTCCACTCTGAGGGCTGCGTCGTGTGCGTGCTGGCGGGGATGCGCCTGGCTAGCAAAGAGTGAGAGCGGCTGGACGCTCCGCGCGGAGGCTGGGCATGTCTATGTGGGTGCTGTGCGGTGCTACGCTGTTGTAATCCCGCTCCGCGCGTGTTCTCGTGTGCGGGGCGATTCATGCACAGCGAAGAGGCCACGGCTGCCGCTGCGTCTGCGCGCGCTTCTGCGCGGTTGCACGACGCGTGGCTGGCCGTTTCCCGCCTTCCCCTTTCCCTCCCGTCACCAACGGACATCGGGATGATTCCAACAATGCAATGTATCTCCGTTACCGGACAGGTCGCTGACGACAACCATTGATTCAAGTAACCAAGATCTGCTATGACCCTAACCCCCGTGTGATCTGTGTGCTGCGCTTTTGTGTGCCGCGTGCGCGAGCTGCTGCCCGCTTCCGGACACTGCTGCGCGACGTTGCTCTTGCTCTTGATTCCTCCCCCCTCCTCGACTTCGGGGGAAGGGGGAGGGGCGTGCCTTTGCCGGTGGCCTCCCTCCGCTTCTGTCGCGCCGCCACGCTGGCACCGCCGCCGCCGCGCGTCTGACCGCGACCCACAGGATGACACAAATTGTTTTCATTGTAGTGTGCGCTGAGCAGGAGGCGTGCTGAGAAATCGAACATATCGCAAATCACTCCACTCTGAGGGCTGCGTCGTGTGCGTGCTGGCGGGGATGCGCCTGGCTAGCAAAGAGTGAGAGCGGCTGGACGCTCCGCGCGGAGGCTGGGCATGTCTATGTGGGTGCTGTGCGGTGCTACGCTGTTGTAATCCCGCTCCGCGCGTGTTCTCGTGTGCGGGGCGATTCATGCACAGCGAAGAGGCCACGGCTGCCGCTGCGTCTGCGCGCGCTTCTGCGCGGTTGCACGACGCGTGGCTGGCCGTTTCCCGCCTTCCCCTTTCCCTCCCGTCACCAACGGACATCGGGATGATTCCAACAATGCAATGTATCTCCGTTACCGGACAGGTCGCTGACGACAACCATTGATTCAAGTAACCAAGATCTGCTATGACCCTAACCCCCGTGTGATCTGTGTGCTGCGCTTTTGTGTGCCGCGTGCGCGAGCTGCTGCCCGCTTCCGGACACTGCTGCGCGACGTTGCTCTTGCTCTTGATTCCTCCCCCCTCCTCGACTTCGGGGGAAGGGGGAGGGGCGTGCCTTTGCCGGTGGCCTCCCTCCGCTTCTGTCGCGCCGCCACGCTGGCACCGCCGCCGCCGCGCGTCTGACCGCGACCCACAGGATGACACAAATTGTTTTCATTGTAGTGTGCGCTGAGCAGGAGGCGTGCTGAGAAATCGAACATATCGCAAATCACTCCACTCTGAGGGCTGCGTCGTGTGCGTGCTGGCGGGGATGCGCCTGGCTAGCAAAGAGTGAGAGCGGCTGGACGCTCCGCGCGGAGGCTGGGCATGTCTATGTGGGTGCTGTGCGGTGCTACGCTGTTGTAATCCCGCTCCGCGCGTGTTCTCGTGTGCGGGGCGATTCATGCACAGCGAAGAGGCCACGGCTGCCGCTGCGTCTGCGCGCGCTTCTGCGCGGTTGCACGACGCGTGGCTGGCCGTTTCCCGCCTTCCCCTTTCCCTCCCGTCACCAACGGACATCGGGATGATTCCAACAATGCAATGTATCTCCGTTACCGGACAGGTCGCTGACGACAACCATTGATTCAAGTAACCAAGATCTGCTATGACCCTAACCCCCGTGTGATCTGTGTGCTGCGCTTTTGTGTGCCGCGTGCGCGAGCTGCTGCCCGCTTCCGGACACTGCTGCGCGACGTTGCTCTTGCTCTTGATTCCTCCCCCCTCCTCGACTTCGGGGGAAGGGGGAGGGGCGTGCCTTTGCCGGTGGCCTCCCTCCGCTTCTGTCGCGCCGCCACGCTGGCACCGCCGCCGCCGCGCGTCTGACCGCGACCCACAGGATGACACAAATTGTTTTCATTGTAGTGTGCGCTGAGCAGGAGGCGTGCTGAGAAATCGAACATATCGCAAATCACTCCACTCTGAGGGCTGCGTCGTGTGCGTGCTGGCGGGGATGCGCCTGGCTAGCAAAGAGTGAGAGCGGCTGGACGCTCCGCGCGGAGGCTGGGCATGTCTATGTGGGTGCTGTGCGGTGCTACGCTGTTGTAATCCCGCTCCGCGCGTGTTCTCGTGTGCGGGGCGATTCATGCACAGCGAAGAGGCCACGGCTGCCGCTGCGTCTGCGCGCGCTTCTGCGCGGTTGCACGACGCGTGGCTGGCCGTTTCCCGCCTTCCCCTTTCCCTCCCGTCACCAACGGACATCGGGATGATTCCAACAATGCAATGTATCTCCGTTACCGGACAGGTCGCTGACGACAACCATTGATTCAAGTAACCAAGATCTGCTATGACCCTAACCCCCGTGTGATCTGTGTGCTGCGCTTTTGTGTGCCGCGTGCGCGAGCTGCTGCCCGCTTCCGGACACTGCTGCGCGACGTTGCTCTTGCTCTTGATTCCTCCCCCCTCCTCGACTTCGGGGAAGGGGGAGGGGCGTGCCTTTGCCGGTGGCCTCCCTCCGCTTCTGTCGCGCCGCCACGCTGGCACCGCCGCCGCCGCGCGTCTGACCGCGACCCACAGGATGACACAAATTGTTTTCATTGTAGTGTGCGCTGAGCAGGAGGCGTGCTGAGAAATCGAACATATCGCAAATCACTCCACTCTGAGGGCTGCGTCGTGTGCAGTTCTACTGCGTTCTCCTTTTCGTTACTGTTCTGTCCGTTTTCGTTCTGTCGCTTTGTTTTGGTGTTTGTAATGGTCGGTGTTTGATTTCTCTTTTTTGTTGTGTTTTTGTACTCTCTGTTTGTGGATGTTTAATCGGTGGTGTGCGCTTGACTGTTGTAGGTGGCGAAGTTAAAATTGTGGAATTCTTTTGTTTCTTGTGCTGCACTCGCTCTGTTGGTCATGTTTGTGTTTCTGTGGAAGTGTTGTTGTTGTTGCTGTTGATGTGTTTTAAGATGCGGGCACAATGGGTGCGGTGCTAGCTCGAGTTTCCCTTCTGAAACCGTTGTCTCCTTGTTGTTCCCGACTGCTGACGTAACGTTGCGTATCTTCATTTCACATCCGTCTCTTGTTTTCTCTTCTCTTGTCTCTTGTGTTGTCATTTGTTTTAGGTCGCGTGCTCGATCTTGACGGCGTGTTTTTGTTTTTCTTGCAGGTTGTTAGACCCTTTTGGAAGCGGGTTTTAAGGTAATATTCTTTTGTACTGGAGTCGATTGCACGCGTCGTCGCACTTACAAGCGAAGTTTCGCCCCTCAGGGAATGATGGCGGATGAAGAGGATTATGATGTGGAGGTGCAGAAGGCCGAAAGCAAGAAGGTCGACCGGCCGGCGCGAATCATCGAAGTGCTGCAGCACGACACAAACCGAACACGAACCGAAGAGATGGTCGAGCACGCTCAATGTGTCCTCGACTCAATGCCGGCTCAACACGCGTACAACGACGTCGCGGCGAAGCTGAAGCGTCGTCTGGACACGGCGTACGGAGGGACATGGCACGTGATCGTTGGCAAGCACTTCGGCGCCAACGTTACGAATGACGATGACACGCTTGTCAACATTAAGATTGATGGCGTGTACTTCTTAGCGATGCGGTCTGGTCCTCCAGAGCGTCCGATGGTGCAGCAGGACGAGCAGGTCACACCGGATGAGTAGCGCAGTTGCCGTGCTTGTAGTTTTTGAATGCGCTGTTGTGCTGCATTTTTGTCCAACGTGCTTTATAAGGCAGTATGGTGTGTTAGAGGAGTAATTTGCGGACGCTACGCCTTTTTCGGTGATGTAAACTTTCCTTTTTGTGAATGGCCTTTGATTCCTCTCGGTGACAGTTCCTAGCCTCTATGTAACAAGACTGAACGTGTGCTTTACTCGCCTGAAACTCGCTTGTTTTGTGATTTGGACTTTAATTATCGCGAAAATAGTTAGCTAGGAGTACCCGTAACAAGTTAAGAAGCGGTTTCTGAATGAAAGCATGCACTTGAAATAAAACCAAAGCGAAGAGAGAAGAAAACATGTAATTGAATTAAATATGTTGCGCGAGTTACTGGGAGCGGTAGATTCACCTGTTAGAGCTCTGTGAACCTATAGAAGGTGGGTTCACTTTAGACACGACTTTATTCTAATGCGGTCAAGCAGTTTTTATCCAAGGGCTTCTCTGTTATAGTAGAACGCACTTATTACCTTTTCGGTTCCAAGCAAAAAGTTCTACTTGCATTGTTTCGATGCGATCGAAAAGCCAGAACTTGATTTTCGTGTGAGGGTGCCCGCACTCCTCAAAGTCTGTTCTTTCACTATGTCCACTTTCTTGACTCGCTTCAGCTAGACGAAGTGCTCAATAAAAAAAAAGAAAAAATAAAAATTCTGTTTTGAACACTACTGCAACGGCAAGCTGTTCTCAATGCCCGCTCCCAAAAACAAGCTCAAGTCCTTCGGCAAGAACCGTCGAGAGGCGAAGCAGACCACAACGACTTACGATGCCGACGGCAACTGGGTAGGCAATGCAGTGCATCAGGACAAAATGCGACAGATGCAGAATAAGCTCTTTGACACGTACTACAACTCCTTACAGCAACTCGGCCGCGTTGCCGCGCGTACGATGGACCCGGCGGTGGTACTCCATATCCCAGGCGTGCTCTCATCGTCCACAGCAGTGGATGTCAGTCAGGAAGTCGCGGCCGCGCTCTGGGAGAATGAGATGAAGTTGTTCCGTACACCCCTGCTGACGACCTTCTGGATCAACGACACGGACCCGCTAGCTAACAAGGTACGTGCATACATGGAGTCACTTGACGCCTCGCTCGTCGAGCCGATTCCGTGGTACCCGATTACGGGGATGGGCTGGCGCATTTTGGCGGACAAGACGGAGTTTCGCAAGCGTCCGGAGATGCAGCCACTGCGGCAGTATTTAATTCAGCAGACGGCGCTCGGGACGATCAGTCGCCAGGAAGAGGTTTCCATGATCCCACCCTTCCTGCTGGACATCCAGCCGAACGACGTGTGTCTCGACATGTGTGCGTCGCCTGGCTCGAAAACGGCGCAGATGCTGGTGGCGCTGGGCCGGCATAAAGTGGTGCAGTTTAATTCGAACGCCTCACCTTTCCCTTTTCAGTACAACAGCGATGGGCTGGTGATCGCAAATGAGCTGGACACAAAGCGCGCCAACATGCTCGTCCACCAAGTTAAGCGGCTGCGTCTGCTCTTCCCCTTTGCCCTCTTCACCAATCACGATGCCCGCTATTTTCCAGAGATGAAAGTGGGGTCGTTCTCTGCGCAGCTCGTGACAAGCGAGACGGAAGCGCAGTCGAGCGACACGCTGCGCTTTGACAAAATCCTCTGCGACGTTGTCTGCTCCGGCGACGGCACGCTGCGCAAGGCACCACATATCTTCAAGTTGTGGTCGCCAAAGGAAGCGATCAACCTGCAGAAGCTGCAGATCCAAATCACCCTGCGCGCCTGCCACTTGCTGCGCGTGGGTGGTCGTCTCGTTTATAGCACGTGCTCTCTGAACCCAGTCGAAAACGAAGCGGTGGTAGCTCAGATTGTCCACCGCACCCGTGGGGCAATGCGGCTTGTCGATGCCCGTGCCCTCCTGCCCCACCTCGTGTGTGCACCTGGTATGACAACATGGACCGTAACAGACGCGAAGGGCCGCGTCTACGCCGCGCCCGAGGGAAACATGCACGAGGCCCTTTTCCCACCCCGCACCCCGGGCGGCTACAGCTCGCCTGCCGTCGACGCACTGGACCTGACACTGTGCATGCGCCTACTGCCGAGCCACTGCAAGGGAGGCGGCTTCTTCGTTGCCGTGTTTGACAAGGTGGGCGAGTTCCGTCTGAAGAAGCTGGAGGAGCTTAAAGCAGAGGAAAAGAACGAAGCGAGTGCTACCAAACATACCACCACCACCACAACCACAGCACCCGGTCAGGTGCATTCGCCGGTGAAGAAGGAAAAAAAGGAGATGGAGACTGTTGCAGCTGCTACTACTGCCGTTACCACAGCTGCGGCGGCAACAGACGGTTCAGACGCCATCGAGGCGGAATTGGCGACATCACTAGAGCTCACCAAGCCTCGCTCCCTGCCTCCACAATTTGTCGCCGCACCACTCGAGATCCAAAAGACGATCACCGACTTCTACGAGATTCCGCAGTTTCCCATGGATCTCCTCTTTGTGCGCACGGCGCAGGGGGAGCGGGATCTGCGGCTGTCCCCAGGCTCTGTTTGCAGTATCGTCTCTCGACAGGCGGCGGCGGTGCTACGGCACAAGTCAGACTCTGTCGTCATTGTTTCGGCGGGACTGCGCATCATCGCGTTTGAGTGCTTGGACAAAGGCTGGCGCATCACCAGTGAGTCCGCGGTGTTGTTCGCGAAGCTGATGCGTGGTTCTTCGCGGCGAGTGCGGGTGCCGGTCTCGCTGATTCATGATATGATTGTGTGTGGCGGGAAGCTGAAGGAAAAGCTGCTCGAGGCAATCGACGATGTGCAGCTCCGGGACCATCTGGAGAGACTCTCCCTCGGAACGCTGTTGCTGGAGATTGAGGCACCGAAGGCGGAGGGTGGGGTTTACTACTCCGTTGCCCTGCGTGCGCGGTCACGAATCCAGCTGCTCGTCGATCACGAGGACCTGGAAGGCATGCAGCTCCGTCTGGGAGAGGAGCCCGTGACACCGGCGGCTGAGGAAGGAGCGACATCGAAGCCGGCGGAGGCGGACGCCGGTGTAGTTGCGAAGGGAGCAGACGGGATGCAGTAGCATTAAAAACCGTTGTTTTTTTTTATTTGATGTCTCACTCGTAACTCTCGGTTAGATCTGTAAAGAACTACAACGTCTGCTTTCAAAGGGGTACGCAGCGTGTGTCTCGAAATCCTACGTCTAATGAGTGTGGTGCGTGAAGGACGGCTATCGGAATCTCTAAAGCCTTTCTGTCGTATTTCTCCTCTGTTGAAGTGAAGGGTGTGCCATTGGTTGCGGAGGTGCACCCCCTGAAGTCATTTCAGCAAAGAAAATACTAAAAGAAGAAGTGTTTTGAAAGTTGAACTTCTGACGGCTTGTAGAATGCAAGGGTGCATAAGCCGACAATAGAAATCAAGTATATGGGGAAAAATAGTGTTTTTGTTCTCTTAAATGAAATGCCTCTGCACACTTCGTAATGCTGCATCGTTGCTTTTTGTAGCGTAATATTGCCTGGATTGCAATTTTGAAAATGAAGTCGATTTTCAAGTGCCACAGCAGTGCCGGCTCGGTTTATCCAGTATGTGGATTGCTTCGCGATCAACCCTTTTGGTAGAGTCAACGGCGGCCTCACGTCGGGGACTCTTTCTTTTCTGGAGGGCTTCTGTTTTAATAAGTATCCACGTTGCAACGGGGACTCTTCAGCGAACTGCTTCCCTTCTCCTTCCCCCTTCCAACTATCCATGCACTTCCGTGTTTCTTCTTTTGAAGTCAAACTGTGTGCAGGTGCGGTGCTTTACGAAGACTCGTGCGTTAGTTGTGTTTCTGTTCACATACTTTTCATATGCCTCGCCTTCTCGCCTACTTTTCACATTGAATTGCTGAGGGGACTTTCCGGTTACAACACTTACAGCTGTGCTTTTTGTAGTTCTTTTGGCAGAGCGTTTATCACGAATCAATTGCAGCAGACACCTCGTCGAGAGTGATTATTGGTTTTATTTGTTTGATTAAATAATTTTTAGTTTTCTTTCCAACACCGGCTGAGTGTGTTGTACCTCCTGATTGCTTGTTCATTGTTGTGATCGCTGTTTTCTTTTCCTTTGTGTGTGTGTGCGTGTGCGTGTCTTTTTTTTTTGGTATCGTCTTGATTGCTCGACAGAGCTCTCCTAATCGAGTTGACGCTCTTTTTCCATTGCTTTACATTATCATCCTCGGAAGCCTCCTGTATTGTCTCGATTTCGAAGTGGGCGTATCAAAGTATTGCTTAGTCCCTTCAGTGTGTGTGTTTTCTGCCTGCAGTGTCGGCGCCAAAGCAGTCGAGATTTAATACCTTTTCTTTTTTAATCAATACGTTCTTGAGCGGAGGGGTCCAAGGAACATAAAACCACAGCACAATTATACTTACGGTTATCGCCCACCACTTGCATCGGGACATACCAAAACTAAAGCTCAAATGAACGGGAACAACTCAATGTGCAGCGAGTCCATCTCGCACTTGGTCAGCTCCGTGAGCGACGAAGAGAGCAGCTCGTCCCCCCAAAACTCCGGTGCGAACACCACAGTCAACGTTCGGGAGAACATCAACGACGCTTTCGACTTCTGTGGGGGCTACGAAAATTATGGGGAGATGCCGGATCGACGCGCTACAACCACGGCAGAAGCAGCTGACACCACCGCCGCCAGAACGGGAACATCATCAACAGCAGCTACGACAGACCCGTTGCCTTCCTACGCCGAAATGAACCCAAAATTCGACATCGGGCAATACCCGGTGGAAAAGCAGTTTGACTGGATCGAGAAGGAGTTCGCCGCGATTGAGACACGCACCATGAACCCACGTCAGTACAACTTCACTACTTCATACGCGTTTCCAACAAAGAATCGCTACATCAACGTCATGGCGAATGAGGAGACGCTCTTCCCACTGCTCAATTCGCCGCGAGCGGTGCGCTCCTCTGCGCAAGGGACACCGGCGGCGACCCGGTCAACCGGCCAACGCATCTTAGACACCCTTCGCGGTAGCCCAACCACCACCACTGCGGACTCGACGAGCATGTGCGACGACGTTAGCAGGTTCAAGTCAAACAGCGTCACAGCTAGTGGCAAGAACGTTCCCCTCTATTTTAACGGTAACATCTTGAATACGGGCGTGGATCCGATTTTCGTTGCTTCGCAAGCGCCGGTGCTCGACTGCATGGAGGACTTTCTGAACACTATTTACAACTACCAGATTCCACTGATCTTGGTGTTGACAGATGTGGAGGAGGGTGGTTTTGTGAAGGCCGATCGGTACTGGCCGGCGGACAAGGCAAGCGGTCTGGCGGGTGAGGTGTTTGGCAACATGGCGGTGTATAAGGACCTCAGCGATCCTTACCGGGTCGACGCGAAGCATGAATTGTTCTTTCGACCGTTCTTTATTCGTCCGTGCAACGTGCCGAAGGAGAAGGCGCACAAGGTCACCACGGTGCAGTACGTTGGTTGGCCGGACCGCGGCGTGCCGGACAGCACCGAGTCGTTTGAAGAGCTGCTGCGCATTATTTCGGACCAAACTGCAAAACAGAGACCCTCATCCACACCTGAGGGGAACGGCAGCGGTTGCTCCCACGCAAACGGCAGCAACAGAAACAGCAACAACAGCCATGCCGGCAGCAGTGCTTCGGAGAATTCAACCACGACGGCAAAGAAAACGCCTTCCGTGTTGGTGCACTGCAGCGCTGGCATTGGTCGCACAGGTACTCTCATTGGAGCTTATACGGCCATCAAATTGATGGAAGCTGGAAGGTTGGACCGCGACAGCCTGAGCGGGATTCTGACTGATATGCGCAAGGCTCGATTTGGTATGGTGCAGCGGGTGGAGCAGTATATGTTTCTCTACTTGATCGTTCTGCAGCATCTCGGCGTAGACACGAAGCAGTTTGCTGCCCGGATGCAGCCACGCGCTGACTTGTACAATTATCGCTGGATTGAGGCACGGCAGGCCGCAATGGCGACGTCGCGCGCAAGGCAGCAGCAGCAGCAGCAGTAATAAGGACGAGAGCAACGCGCCGGTCATGAGTTCTTCCCTTTTCTTTCAGAGCAAATCGCCGGTGATGGGCGAAAACCTGAGCTGTTTGATGAAGCTGCAGTAAGCTCCTAATATACTGACGTAAATAAAAACGTTCTACTTTTTTTTTTCGTCAGCAGTCGATGAGTTCCTCTGATTGCAGTCTGAACACAGGCGTACAGCGGAGCCGATAAAGGTGTACAGCTGCACAAGCGAGAATTTTTAACTGCTGTTAAATGCGGTGCACGCAACAAAGAAATGGAGACTGACGTCTAGCACTATAAAAAAGGGTGAGGCAGTGCAACACGTCCAGTAGTAGTCAAACACGCACAGAGGTCAGTCACGCATTCGCCGCCTACACTCCAATTTACGTGGCCACAATGTGGTATCTGCACTACTTTATGTTTCCCTTTTTGTTTTGTTTGTTTGTTCGCATTGAAAAGACGAAGAAGAAAAAAGCATTGTTGTTTGTGTGTCTGCTCGCCGATGCCAACTTTGCGGCTACGTTTGCAATACGGACGATTCGAAGTAACCGCGGTATCCTATTTTAACAACAACAGGAATGAGAAAACCAGAAAAAACTGTTGAACACTTAAGAAAGAGAAAAAAAACGAAAATGGCCACGTGCACACATTCGCTTCATTGAATCTGCGTGGCAATAATGAAAAACATATCGTGCTATGTTTTTGGACTAATTGACAACGTAGAGTTATAAAAAAACGTGTTCAAATTGCGTTGCGAACTTTTGATGGCCACGATAGCGTCCAACGCATTTTCTCCTCCGTACGTACTGCAGCCTTTTTTGATTTTCTCTGCTCAACTTTGCTGCACATCCTTTTCACTAAGTTAAGCTTCGATTTTTGCCTTACTCTACCTCGCTTTGCAGTTTTTAGAAGAATCGTTCAAGGATCACCTCAACACACTGAGGCAGCTCGTCGTACTTTTTCGTTTTGCTAATTCTCAATATATTTCATGGACGGCAAGCGCAGGCAATACGTGCCTCCGTCAATCAGAGGTGTCCCGGCGTCTAGGGCAGCAGCAGCAGCTGCTGCGGAAGCCGCCGCCACACGCCTTGTCAACCTCCGTCGATTGGCTGTTGAACA
The DNA here is from genome assembly GCA_900240875.1 of Crithidia expoeki. Lineage (NCBI taxonomy): Eukaryota > Euglenozoa > Kinetoplastea > Trypanosomatida > Trypanosomatidae > Crithidia > Crithidia expoeki. The sequence goes on from OESE01000222.1 coordinate 383,471, forward strand.
ACAGCAAATACAACCCCACAGTTTTTCTTCTGGAGACACGCGTCTCAGCGCGTCCCCCCAAGCCAGAGTTACTCTACCGTATCAAAATAGCCTGTCGAATGATGCTGAGACTTCCCATGCACCGTTGGTGTCACCAGAAAACTTCCAATTGTTTTTAGCAGACGCACCTTCCTCGACCCTTCCGGAGTCGTTTCCTGCTTCCACTTCCGTGTCTTTTACGCATACGCAGCAGCAGCAGCAGCAATTCTCCCCCAACTCGGCTTTCTACTTACAAGGAGGGTTCCCTGACGCACAGGCTGCCTCGCCTCTCCCTGCTTCTTCCTCCTCTCCAAGTTCATGCACTTTCCCGCAGATGCCTTTAGATCCCGCTGCAGCAGCGCTTTCCACTTCCAATTTTAGTGCAACTAGAACTAATAGCATCAATTCTCCTCCTCCTGGTAGCTTCAAACACATCCGAATCGGCAGGGAAAGTGAAGATGAGCGGGTATTTACTCTTCCCCGTCCGGAGTCGTTTCGCATAGCGGGCCCGTGCTATGCCACACTGCCTACTTCCTCTTCCTTTACTACTTCCACCGCAGCGGCAGCGTCAGTGGCAGCCAAGAAGTACGTGCTGACTCACGGAGGTTGCTTACCCACCGCTGCGGATGTTTCACGCTACAGGACTTGTTTTCCTGTGCCTGATCTCCCTCCTCCGACTGTGCACCAATCTTCATCGTCTCCTTTGACAGCTTCGCAAGCAGCGGCGGCCGTAGTGCTTAAGGGACCACCTGCAAACTCCTCTGGGCCGAGTTCGGTATCCCTTTCCACAGCCATCGGAGCAGAAGTTCAGACTACCGCACAACAACAGGAGCAGCAGCACAATATGCTTTCGTTGTGGCGACCGAATAAGGAAGAACAACAGTCTGACGACACCGTTAATGAAGACAACAAACCAAAGGGTAGAAACTGGATTACGCAGCGGGCCTCTCAAGCACCGAGGACAGAGAGTGGCGTTTTTGAACAAGACAAGAAAGACGATGACGATGAGGCTCGTGTCCCAGACTGCAGTGATGGGTCGTCTTCCTCTTCCTCGCTCATGCCTGCATCTTCATCGGCGAGCGAATTCACTGCAGCGTCGAAGCCAGCGACTCGTACGGCAGGGAGTGCCGATAGTAACAAGAAGAATAATATGGCTGTGGCTTTTGTTGCGAACGGCACCGTGACTTCCACGTCAATTATGATCTCACCTGACGCCGATCACCCAGCGGAGAGCAAACTAAGTGAACGAAAGAGCAACGCTCTTGTATGCGAACGGCAGCCGGCGGATCGCCTTTGCGTTGTAGAAACTGGTAAAGCACTGAGGATATTGTTGCAGTGTGTACGAAAAGGAGCAGCTGATATCTCACCAACAACCGCGGCAGAGGACGAGGAGAAGAACCTTGAGAAGAACACAGCGGTGGAGGAGGCACTAGCAGCTGAGCATGACAACAGAGCTTCACAGCCGTATGATGTCTTGGCAAGGGAAGAGTCCACAATGATCACGGAACTACGCAATGCATTGCAGAAACGAGACAGTGCATCCGTACAGAAGCGAATTGCAAAAGCAGCTGCGCTACCGCCTCCTCCGGCTGCACTTGCTTTAGACCTTTTGCGACAACTCCCCGCTGCTCCGCGTCGTGCCGTGTACAGCCGCGACGACTGCCCCTGCATGCCGCAGGACGGGTTCGATGAAAAATTTCACGAATGCGTTCAGCAGTTCATGACACGCGCTGTACTGCAGCGCGATGGGCGAGCATGTGACCCTCTTTCGGCGTCGGTGGAGGAAAAGAAAGCTTCTCACACGCCATCGAGCGAGGTGACCACTGACTCAACAACGACATATACTGAGCAGCAACGGTACCAGCACCGTGTGGCGGAATTGCAGAGGGGTGTGCCGTCAGACGTGCGAGATGTGGTCGCGTTTGCTCGCTTCGTTGTCCAGCAGCTGCAGGACCAACAAGCGGTGCAGTTGCACCCCGCACACTTAAAGATTCATGATTGTACTTCTACGTCCTCAGTTTCCTCTTCAAAGCCGCCAGTTGGACCTTGTGAGGAGGGCGCGGTAGCTGATGTTACAAATCCGCTTCTGACTTCGCTGAAGGCGTTTGTAGAGGCGAAGTTGTATATGATGCTGTCTTTGGACGGGAGGAACACCAGCAACAAGAGCAACAGCGACAACAGCAGCGGCTTCGTGGTGACAGAATCAGAGCAGCGTGCAGCAAAGGTGAATGATAGTCCGATCCCAGATGAGGATTTGAAAGTAAGTGTTGCGTCCTCGCCAGTGGTGGGGGCCGGTAGCAGCAGTGGCCCTGTCGCCACCTCGTTCGCCACGGCCCATCAGCGCTTTGCGGCCATCGCACGCAGTGCCTCGGCAGCTCGCCAGGAAAAGGCGAGGGCGGCACAGCAGGCAGAACAGCGTCTCGCCGCCGCTGCGGCCGCGTGGCGTGAAAATTTCCAGGTGATTCTACTGCACAGTGAGAGCTACTTGAGCAGCTGCCGGCAGCGGCTACAACAGCAGGATTACCAGAATAGCGTTACTTCGTCGTCCTCGCTGAACGCACGGGAAGCGGCGGGGCAAGGGTTGTTGCAGCAGTTGCAGAACTTTTTCATGCCCGGCGAGGTGGACTCGCAAATGCCTTGGGACTCGGAGAAGATGACAAGGAAGCAGCGGAAGCGTGCACGTGTTCTGATGGAGGAGTTTTGTAATAATGTGAAAAGAAGCGGCCACGCGCTGCCAAAGCATCTTTTTTAGGTTGCTTACTTGCACTTTGCGTTTCGCTACGATTCGAGCAGCTTACAGAACTTTCAACAGACGAATTCAACTGTTGTATTCACTCCCTCTTTTACGCTCTGCTGTCGAAGTCCAGTTTTTCTTTTCCTCTTTTCCCGGGTTTAAACTCAATGAAAGCAGGCGTACCGGCCCTTTTCAACACCAGGAGAAAAAGGCAAGCTGCAGGAAAGAAAATACACTCGATCTTTTTTCAGTGAATCAGTATTTAGTCGCGTTGACTTTTCGAGTTCTTGATATTTTAACGATCTCATGCTCGCCTATCATGTTCTCGTTAACAACCTTCGCTTTTTCTTGTTCCTTGCCTTTCCCATTCTGCCCTTTGCGTTACTCTGCCCAACGAAGTGCTTTCGTACATCCGTACTGAAGCGACGAAAGAAGAGGACAGCGTGAAAGGTCAGGCAGCTTGTTTGTCCTCTCTTTTCAATCATTGCAATGGAGGCTGTCTTTTACAATCATGCTAGCGAGGATGCTGCCTTGAGGCGTGCGGATTTGCGTCGTGCCCTGCAGTCTTTTCTTGCGGACGCAGCCTCCTGCGCTGCCGTGCGCTTAATTGGCCTCTTCGTTCGCATTCCAACGCCTTCCACCATGACCGCCGTCACTTCAACAGCCTCTTCCAACTTGAAAAGTACTACAGGTCCATCGACCACCCCTCCATCCAAGGCAGTTCCTCTGCGCCGGCGCGGCGCGCAGAAACTAACTTGGTGCGCGCTGGAGGCAGACCGGCGTCTGCGACAGGCCAGCGAGGACGCTGCGGAGCTGAATCGATGGCTGGTACACGGGACACTGGCAGCAGAGCAGCATTACCCAAGGAGCATGTCTATCCGACGGCATCATGGAAGTGCGGCTCCTTCTAGTTTTTCTCCTTCGTTGTCTCCAGTTTCCGTGGCGTCTGCTCAAGTACAAATAGTAGTCGTTGCATATTTAGACCCACAAGCACGAGAGGACCTTATCGTGTACGAGAGCTGGCAACGATGCGCCGAGGCTACGCCAACAGGGAGCAACAACAGTAACGGTGCGAGTGTTTCTCGAACCACACGCCGGCTGTCGCCGCTGCGTAATGCCGTCTTTGTTGCCCTCTCCCTCGGCGCACCGCCGCTGCTGCTGTCGTGGACTGAGCGCTCATCTCGCTGCTTCTTGAGCAGCCTCCTTCTTCCGCATCAAAGTCTGCTCTTCGATATGTCGTGGTGCATCACTGCGTCTCTCGCGGGGAATGTGGAGGTGACGGGCAGCGGACTGGCGAGCAAAGGTGGTGGTGGGCGGGTGACAGGCCAGGTCCTCTTCGATCTCTTCACGCAAGACGTTCTACCATCACTTAGATTTCCCAAAGGTGACAGTCGCTCCGCGTTTTGGCTTTCTTACTCAAGCTTGATGGCGGCTCTGCATCCAAGTGTGTTTTTCGGCGGCAACAATGCAGATTTGAACCTCGCAGCGCACGCCTCACACGAGGAATGGCAGCGCAGCAAAAGCCACACCAGCGGTAACGCGGAGGTCTTTGCGAAAACGCACCGGCTTATTCGTCAAGTCTTCACGGCCCTTTTTCAGAGTAGTAGCGGTGGCAGCAACGCAACTGCGCCAGGCCGTACGCAGTCCTTGCGTGTAGTGCTGGGCTACGGCGGACTTGTCTCGACACTGCAGCGGCAACTGATCCACGTTACTGGTGCTGCACGTCACGGAAGTGCGTTGAATTTTGCAGCCACCGCAGCGGATGCCGCCCTGCTGCGTACCCGAAACCTTGTTGACGTCTACGCGTTGTTTGGTGTTCTTGCCGGACACGACCGGACGGACTTCTATGCGGCGGCGGCGGCATTTGTCCGCACCGCCACGCGGCGATGGGCGACAGCTACGGGTAATATAAGGAAAAGAAATGACTGTAATGGGGTGCATGCACTGGAAAGTACACTGGTGCAAGTAATGGATGCAGGTGATAATACCACCGGTACCGCAGCTACAGCAAGGATGTCGAATACGTTTGTGGAGGCCGGAGCTCGCGCGCTAGCACGCCGACGGGCGCAGCTGGAACGGCGTCGGTTAGGTAAAGGCAAAGCGCACTTCCGTGAACGCGACCGCGCTGCCCGTGTACACAAGCGCTTGCTGAAACGGAAAGCACGGCAGGTTGTACCGCCAGAAACTGTTGGAACAACAAACGAGTTGACCAAGGCTGGAAAGAAGCGGCGTGCTGACGAGGCAAATGGGGTTCCATTCAAGCTTAATGCCGGCATTGATTCACGAACCGCTGCTTCTTCTGACGCTGCTCCAACAAAGAAGGTGAAAGGAGAGGCATCCACCGTGCCTGCCGCGGTGAAGAACGCTGCAGGCGAAACGCTTAGCTGGTGTGTAGATCTGGGACAGGAGGCGTGAACAAATAAGAAAAATAAAAAAAAATCGAAATCATCAGTACAAAACCTCACCAGTGTTTTCTGTAACCGGGGTTTAAAACTTGCAGTTATTTTCCAAAGAGTTATTCAAAACAATTGACTTGATTTCAGGATTTTTCGGGCAGTTTTGAAGCCGCCATTCCCTCACACGTAGAAACTGGCACGTAGTTGCAGTCAATAGTTCGTCCTCCTCCTTTATGTGTTCTCTCTGCCGCTTCTGTACCTTTTCGTTTGTTGGCATTTTTTTTTTTTGTGCTCCTCGCCACTTCTTCACTCTGGCGCACGAGGTCAAGCAAATACACACCCCCTCCCGAAAAGACAAAATACTGTGACAGGCGTTATATCATTCGCGTGTGAACCACTTGTCAGAATTCCATTGCTATCTAACCGCTCTCATCGATATTTTATCTATTCGTTTACTTCGTCTTGTCCACTCCTTCTCTTTGTAGTGTTTACCTTTCTTCTCCCTTCGCTGCTCGGGGTACTCTCACGTCCGTTGGCTTCAGAGGTGATTTCGTCTCAGGTACTGTTTTCGCTGTTTCTTTTTTCCCTTTCTTTCCAAGAAAAGCGGTTCCGAAAACAAACTGCAACTGAAACTTCACCAACATGAGCCAGTTTGACGATGGCTTGGGCAAAGGGAAACTTGGGAAGCCGCTGGCGCCGACGGATGCCGGTATCCCGGTGAACCCAAAGGGCCCCGATATGTACGGAAACAACGCCCCCAGTTACCAGTACCCGCAGGCGGAGATCAACTACTACCAGCTGGACGGCGCGCCGGTCGATGGCACTCCACTCTACCCCGATGCCGCGATGCAAAACCCGAAGCTATCCCGCTTCCGAGTTCGCGGCTGCAAGGACCTCTGGGCCGCCGTTCTCTTCGGCGTGCTCGTCCTCTTCTCCATCATCTGGAGCATTGTGATGCTCGCTTCGTATAAGTATGACGACGACAGCACCTCGATCGAGTTGGGCGACTCAAACTCAGGCTCGGTTATTGTGGGGTGCACCTGCGCCGTCATTGCGTCCCTCGTGACCGCCTTCGCTATGCTCATCGTGGCTCAGCGCATCCCTGTGCAGATGATCTATATTGCGAATGTCATCACAATTCTTGTGTTTGCCATCTCGGCGATTATGGCATTTACTCGTATCGACGTTGTGTTCGGTATCCTCATGCTTATCTGCACCGTCTTTCAGGCTGTGTGGTTGTTCCTCGTACGTGACCGCATTCCCTTTGCCGCTGCGCTGCTACGCACCTCGGCGAAGCTCATGGCGCAGTACAAGACTAACTTTATCCTCAACATCGGCCTTTGCGTAGTAGCGTTTGGCTATATCGTGTTGTGGGGCTATGGCGTGGCGGCGCCGATGGACCGTTTCTATCAGCACAAGGGCAACGGTGGCTACGGCTTCGTGATTGGGCTGATGGTGTTCATTCTACTGTGGGTGTTGCAGGTGGTGCCAAATGTGATGCATGTGACGGCCTCGGGCCTCATCGCGACGTGGTACTACGCGGGCTCAAACAACATGCCTCCGCACCCAGCCATCGCGTCGTTTAAGCGAGCGACCACAACCAGTTTCGGCTCCATCTGTTTTGGTTCTCTCGTTGTGGCCGTCGTCCAGTTTTTACGCTGGATATTGGAGTCATCGCGCGATAATGAGAATGACTTCATTCACTGCATTGTGGACTGCATGCTACGCTGCGTCGAGGACATCGTCACGTACTTCAACCGCTACGCTTTCGTGCATGTGGCCGTCTACGGCTGCGGCTACATCGAGGGGGCAAAGCGGACCTTCGAGCTGTGTCAACAGTGCTTCTTTGCGGCCTACTTCAATGACTGCCTCGTGGTGCCGACGCTGGGGATGTTTACCTTTGCCATCTCGATCCTCTTCGGTTTAATTGCCCTCGTATCGCTGTCGTCGTGGCCGGTCGGCGTGCTCGTGTTTTTCACGGCTGCCCTCGTGCACCAGCTCGTCTTCGTCGGCGTGGACAGCGCTGTCACGACCATCTTCGTGTGTTTCGCCGAGAATCCGGAGGCGCTGCGGGAGTCGGACCCAATTCTGTATGCCGCGATTCAGGCAGCGGATGCGAACGGCACGAACAACAGTGCGATGCCACCGGTATAAAGTCGAAAATCACAAGAAAAACTGAGGCTCTCTCTGACACGAGCCCAGGATACAATATATATATATATATATGTCTGTGTGTATGTGCATGTCATTTGACGTTGATCAGAAGCTCAGCGACACACAAGTACACAGCTGAAAAACGTTAAGAACAGAAAATGCTTTCTACCAAATTCACTATATACTTCAGATTATTGCATGCCTTATTGATTAAATTTCCGTTTTAATTGCACTTTACTGCAGCCTCTTTGTTTCACTGTGCTTGAAGTATGAAAAGAGAATATAAACTGAATGCTGTGTCTCTCGTAGCAGAGTGGTGAAATCTGTCAAAGCACAAACCAAGCATCTAAGTTATATGCCATCCTTTTTTTTTTCTCTGCTTGCTTGTTTGCTTCAACGAAGCCTGCTAAGTTGTCAACTCTAATTGTCAACGGGCTGATCTTCTCTGGCTGACGCGCGAGCAGCTCGCTGCGTTGACAAGGACTTTGTTGTGTAAATAAGTATAGTATTTCGGAGTTAAAAAAAAATACCTTTTAGCAAACTCTGTACACCCAACAACTTTTCCTTTCTCCCCTCTTTTGAGATTATCTCCTCCTCCCCTTCCCGCCCTCAAGTATCACAGTTTTCTTCTATGTGCTTGGGAATCTCGCATTCAAACCCATCAGAACTACTGCTGGCGCCGCAGCTACTGCAGTTAGCTGCCTTTCCCAACTGTTTTCCTCCATCTTAACTCCAGTTCATCTCCATAGAACGCACTGAAACAGGGCTTTTCCCGAAGAATTAGCTTTTCTTTTTACTTTCTGGAAAGCCTCTTGTCAAAAATTGTCTCTACGCACCACTGTCTTTTTTCAATTTGAACTCTCGTTACATTTGGACAGTCAGGCGTCGCTGTGCAGCGGTGCTGACTACTCAGAACGAAGAATATCAAACATGTTTGCCGGTCATACATTCTGTGTGTCGTTGTCAGCTTCCCCTCTCACCGTGGCGGCGTTAATGCAGCACGGCGGATCTATTGTGTACGAACTTAATGACACCACACCAATCACCTGCGTTGTCATTGCGAATGCAAACAACTTCAACGGCAACAATAGCAGCAGTACAGTGTCCGGCTCTTCCCAAGCAGTGCGTAGTGGACGTGGCTGGGCCGAGGCGAACCACTTCCCGCTTGCTGTGGAAAATCGCGTCCGCGCGGCACGAGTGCCGGTAGTATATGAGTTGTGGGTGTACCAGTCACTTTGTGCGAAACGCCTTCCCCTCTCCTTCAAGGGTGGTCGTGATGTGATTGCCTACGACCCTTTACTATTCACCGGCTTGCGTTTCACTACCACGCAGCTGCCGCTGCAGCTGAAGGCGAACATCATTGCCATACTGCAGTTCTACGGTGCCGAGTACCACCGCCACATGCTGGACACGACGAACACAGTGGTGTACAGTCATATGCCGCTGGGTAAAGTTCGCCGTGGCAGTACTATCGACTGCAGCGTTAGCGCGGCGACGAGAATGACGCCTGCTTTTTCATCCATCTCTCTTGAAGGTATTTCAACAGGAACGAGAAGTAAAAAGAATGCGGCTGAGGTCTTGAAGATACCGCAACGCAGTAGCTTTAGTTCAGCTGTCACCTTTGATTCAGATGCATTGTTGCCCGGCGCAGCACTGCAGAAGTCTCCACCGTTGACAGCAGCAGCACCAGCGATAGCGACGCAATCAGCCTCCACCCCACAGACAAAACTCTCTGTTGCGCAAGAGAGACAATTGTTGTGTGTGACACCGCAGTGGGTGCAGCTCTGCGTGAATGCGGGCGAGCTGCTCCCGCAGGTATCTCAGCTAGAGGTAAAGCCGACCTTTGCGGCTCCAGGACACAACAACAGCAATGCTATCGACAGTAGTAACGCCTCTGAAGGGTCCTCTTCATTCTTAACAGAAGACGCGGTTGTGGTTCAAATAGGGAATGAAAAAAAACGTGAACAGCAGATACACACTGAAGTGGAGCAGTGGTTAGTAGACGCGCTCAGTGACATTTGTCAAGAATCAGGTTCATCTGTTACAGCGTCGAGAGAGGAACACGCTGTTGCTCCACTCACCTTTTCTTCCGTCACCGTGACGCGAGCATCCATGGGAGAGACAGAAGAACAAGTTGTAGAGCCGTTCCCTGGAAGAGCATCGGAAACAGCACGCAGAGCGGATACGGCACGGGAAGTCGATCCGGAAACGCGTGTAACGTTACAACTGGCTAATCGGCTTGCCGTCCAAGAAGCTGCACGTGCACACAAGCGGAGCCGCCATTACTAGCACAAGTGTTTTTAGAGCTGTGTAATTCAAGCTCGTAGATAGAGACATTTTATTCACTGGCCATCGACACACTTTTTCCCATTCTAACGAGCCAGCCAAGCAGCATAGAAGCGTACGGAAACAACATCTTCCGATTATTTTCTGATTAAATACTTCTTTTGCTGTCTGCTTTAAAAGGCGACACTGGTTTCCTTTTCCGATGCGGGGTCATAGATGGTAATTACTTGTTATTGTTTTAGTTGGTTTTCTTTTGTTGCTTCACAACTCACGTTTGGGTCTCGGCAACCATATGATAAACCCAGGGACAACAAGTGATTTAACCCCCCTCCCCCCAAAAAAAAAGATATTTGTTGCTTGGCTGGTCGCACAATCGCGCCCTGAGACATTCCGTTGTGTCCTGCTCGTTGCGTTGCAATGTTATTTACACCGTCATTCTGTTGAGCAGATCAACTGGAAATGAGTTTGGTACACAACCTCTGCTGCGCCATTTCATATAACCTGCTCAAAACTTGGCACTGCTTTCTCTTTACTTCTGTCTCTTCTTCATTTCTGAGTGTGTGCAAATAGCTTGCTGTCGCGTTGCTCTCATTGCCACACGTACATACATAAAATCACACGGTCACTATACTTGAAGCCACTCAGTTTACACGTGCTGCGCTATTACCGTTTGTCACTCGCGCTTATACTCCTTTCTCGCTTTCTTCGTGTTATATATATATATATATATATATATTATCTGATTCGTACTGTTAGCCTAGTTTCTATACGGAACGTGACTCTAACGATTTAGTGTTCTCTTTTCCCCTCGAGTGTCTAGTGGTTGTTTATTTTGTATCCTATTGTTGCTCTTCCCGTTGCTGTTGTCGTTGGCTGCTCCCAAAGACAGTGCGAGGCAGCAAAACACACCACCTTGCCCCAAGCAAGAAAACACACTTGAAATGAGTGCGCAAGCGACGCTCAACAATTTCTCGAACACACTGCTGGGGACCACCAGCAAAGACGGCAAACCCCACGGCCCCTCCATTGGCGCCGCCGCCGTCGCCTCCTCATCTGCTGCCGCTTCCTCCACGCACAACTTCTTCGACATCATCGACAGCTATCTCAGCCGCATGCTGCCATGCGACAAGACAATGAAGGTTCTCCTGGTGGACGACGATGTGCTTCCGATGATCGCGACGGCTTTCTCACAGACCGAATTGCTCACACATGGTGTCTATCTCGTTGAGCCCCTCAACAGCGCGGCACGCCAGCGCAACTTGATGAAGATGCTGCGCTGCTACATTCTGCTGCGACCCACCCTCTCAAGCGTGGAGGCGGCGTGTGTGGAACTGCGGCTGGCCAAGTACCGCAACTACCACATTCTTTTCTGCGGCGCTGCCTCGGCCGAGATGCTGGACCGCCTCGCCCAGGCAGACAACGACTCGCTGGTGGAGCAGGTGCAGGAGATCTTCTGTGACTTCAACGCTGTCAACCGCGACGCCTTTGTGCTCGAGACGCCGCCGCCGCAGTCGCTTGTGTCATCGGCGATTTCAGCAACTCAGGTGCGACGGCTTGCGGAAGGGCTTGCCTCGCTCATGGTGGCGCAGCGCCGCAGGCCGTACATTCGCTATCAGCGCAGCAGCCCCTTTGTGCAGCGTGTGGCGGCAGAACTGGTGGGTATCTTGAAAAGCGACCCGGGTCTTTACGATTACCCGGCGCGGGAGTCCGTGCTGCTGCTCGTAGACCGCAACGACGACCCGCTAACACCGCTGCTGACTCCTTGGACCTATCAAGCGATGCTGCATGAACACATTGGGCTGCGCTCGAACACGCTGAAGCTGCCGCCCGACGTGCAAGGGGCGGAGAAGGAGGGCTACGTCTTTTCCGAGCACGACGATGCCTTCTTCGCGGACAACATGTTTCGCAACTGGGGAGACCTGTGCAACAACGTGAAGAAATACGTGGAACAGTGCAAGGCCGCGCTGAACCTCGATCGTTCGACGGCGACACTGGAAGAGCTGAAGGCGTTTATGCAAAACATCCCACAGACAAAGAGCCTCACCGGGTCCGTGACGAAGCACACGACCGTCACGACGCACCTCTCGAGCGAGATTAAAAAGCGTGACCTGCTCGAGATATCACTGCTCGAACAGGACATGATTGCCTCGTCCAATCAGAGTGCCCACCTGTCACGACTCAAAACCTTTGCGGCCCGGCCGAGCACTGCACAGGAGGACTTGACCCGACTCTGCTTGATCTACCACCTTCGCTATGAGCAGCCTGGCGAGACATCGCAGGTGGCCGGCTACCTCGACCGCGTTGACTCAAACTACTCCCTCTTACTGCGGAAGCTGCGCCATTTTTACGGGGTCAGTCGACCCACCGACCGCCTCTTTGCGGCCACTGGTGTGATGGCGACGATCATGAAGACGCTCGTGGATGTAGGAAACATCTACACCCAGCACGAGCCGGTGCTGCGGCGTACGTTGCAACAGCTTTACAGCGGACAGCTGGACGCCACCACATACCCCTACCTCGCCCAGCCCACGTCGTCCTCCGGCGGCGGCGGCGGCATGTCCAACCCGGAGTACAAGCCGAAGGAGGTAATCGTGTACATGTGCGGTGGGTACACTTTTGAGGAGGCGGCGCTGATTCACAGCGTGAACATGCAGACGGCGTTTAAGCCGAATGAGGCGTCGAATTTTGCAGCGGGCGGCGTCGGTGTTAGAGCCTCGATTGGCGGAGAAGCGACTCTGAACTCGAAAAGTTTCATTACGCTGCTGAATCAAATATCACCGTCGTAGTTTGAGTGCTCTCTATTATGATTGCCGTACCTATTGTCGCTGTGCAGTTTTCGACTTCTGTGTCTCAACCGCTACTGTTTTCTTTTCTTCTTTTTCTCAACCTGGGTTTTGTTTTCGAAGCGTGCCAAGGCTCTGCAGGGCATTGATTCGAACTCGATTGCCGTTGACGCAGTTGCGTTCGATGTACAGCTGCATTTTTTTTTCTTCTTGAAGTGCGAGTGGACTGCACATCGATACAACTTGGTGTTTCTATGTGATGTTAACGCATCCTTCTTACTTACGCGCTAAATCTGCTTAAAATTGGACTTTGCAGTGCGTTCCTGCGTGTGAGAGTCTTCGCGCGTTCGCGGGTGGTTGTTTGGGAGTTACACTCCAATGGCTACGGTTTTATTTCTCGATTTTCTTTTTATTTGTTTTGTATATTTTTTAAATGAAGCGTTGCGTTTCTGTTTTGCTGTCTCCCTGATATTACAAAGTCCTACCGTACCCAACAATTTTAGAATGTTGATGGATAACGTGGAGATGAAATGACACGCGACTAGCGGGAAAAAGTTCACTAATTTCTGTGGAGTGACGCCCGATTGCGGTTGATTTCCTTGCTCTTACGTTGCGCTCAGGTGGAATACAAAGGTCTTTTTGATCTCTTCCTCGCAGTGGCGGCAAACGTGTACGTGTGTCGGGTGTTGACGCCGCTTCTGCATTTGCTCTCACGTGCTCTCTCTCTTCTGTTCTTTGGTCTCTTTCTTCCCTCTTTGCAAATTATGCAGATCGTACACTATTGGAAAAAAAGAAAAAAGCACCGCTGCTCGGTGTGCGAATTAGCCGAACAGTGAAGCAGACACGATTAAGAATTGCTCTATCTCTTCTGGCCACATATAGAAAAAAGAAAAGAGTGACCAGATAGTAGAAAAAACGATTAGACTGCAGTAGTTTACGCTTCCTTCCGACGTCGGGTACACACCGTATACGTGACCTCGACATAGAAAAACCGACTCGTTCTTTTAAGTTGATGAGGAATAGAGGCTTTCAGCTCTCCTTAGAAATTGTATTGTGGTTAGCTCCTCAGGAATGCTGCCTGCTCGTGAAAATGCCGAAAACAATTTCTTTGCCCCTGCCTTTACTGGCCGACGAGGCCCTATTCTCGGATCTTTCGGCAGCTCGGCACATCGCATCCACACGGACCCCCCTTTATTCCGTCAACCCAGCATCGTGGATTTGCTGACGGCGCTGCCGCTCCTCCTCTCTCTCGATCGCAGCGACTACGCGGCGACGCTGAACGGTTTGCATCCGGTCCAAGCCATCACGGTTGATGCACCTACTCAGCACACCAATTCTAGCTCTAAAGTTAGAGCAGCAACGTCATCAGCAGCTTCTGGGAAGGTCACCTACAAACAGACGAATGCTGATGGCTGCGACACCTACGGCGACGCCGCCACCACAGCTGTGGTAGCGGCGTTGCGCACCGTCGGCACCTCCGCTTGGCAGACGAAGCGACGGCGGCTGCGCCGGGCAGCGCTCGACGCGTTCTTCTGCCCCAGCCTCCCTGCCCAGATATCGGCACGGAATGATGCTGTTACTGCTACTTCTTATCCCGATGGTGCTGCGGCGTCTGGCGGGTGCGACAGCGGCGTGCATCACGCTACACTGCGTCTACTGGCCCACACGCGTGCGGTGATGGCAACTGTGTCCGTGACCCAGGCCCACCTCGTGGACCTCTTTGCGGAGCAGATTTTGCAGCACAGCCTCGGAACTATCGAGGGAGCTGTCACAGTGTATGGTGCGTCTACAAATCAAAACGGTGAGCAGAAAAAGGATGAACACAGTAATGTGCAGAGCGATGGGCAGTCGATGAGTTCCTCGCAGCCAGGGGCAGCGTCAGCTCATGCTTCTCCTCACAGCATTATGAAAACGCTAACATGGCCAATGAAATCGACAATACCGGTAACAGCGACGAAAAGAGCAGTAACTGCTGCTGCTGCATCTGCGGTGGCTAAGTCATCCAGCAAATCTGCACCTTGCCCGTCCCCTACCGTATCCATTGCGGAGCAGTTGCTGTATGTCATATTGCGCACCAGCGTCGCGGCAAACACACCTTTGAGACAGGATCCGAAAGACGAAGACAGGTCTTTTACAGTCAACGAGTGCTTTCTAAAAGAAGGGCTCAGCTGCTTGCATACGTCACTATCGCAGCCTGCGGAAAGCGCAGCTGCGCTGCTCACGCCCTCTTCGACCAACACTGCCTCTAGCACGGGTAGTCTCATTCGCAAGAAGCCACGCACGGACACTTTTGACGGATTCGGGGAAGAGGAAGGAGGTAGTGACGGAGTAACACCCGCGTACAGCAGGTACGACTTAATCTTGGGCAGTGAAGCGGACTCCATCCGGCATCACTCAAGCAATGTGAGAGCAGGCCAGGGCTCAACAGCTGGCACTGGTGGGGGTGGGGACTCAGTGTTGCCCTACGAACCGCTGTGCTGGCTCGGACCGTCTACGATTGCCCTGGTGGAACGCTCCGAGATGCTTCGGCGGCAACAACGATGGACCTTCGACCTCGACCCGGTCATTGAGGCAACGATCGCGGGCGAGGGAGCGGACCAGTACTGCGCTTCTTGTGGCGACGCGGTAGCAGCTGTCAACATTAGCGGGTCTTTTAATGGGCGTCGTAATCACTGGGCACCAACAGCTGATGTACCGGTTGTTGTGGACGATGCAGACGTGCTTGCGTCATTTATGCGTGACAGTGCGTTCCCTTTCACCGCTGCCGGTACTTCGAGTGAGGCCCTGTTATGGCACAAGAAAACGCGGGTCCCTGTTCACGACTTGTCCCGCACAGGCGTACTTCACTGGAGCCTTGAGGGGGGTTGCGCAGATGATATCGAGGCCGACCCGGCCGTGCAGTCTCTCTTTGCGGAGCAAACAACGAACGAGGGGGAGGGGGCAATGCCCACTGCTGCTACTTCAGAGTCGGCAGTGAAGAACTCAACATGTGCGGGAGAGGCACGTGAGTCATCAAAAAATGATTTTTCAAGCGCACAGCAGCAACTGCGTTTACCAGCGTGCCGCACGCCTTTCGTTTCGTGCAGCCCTTTGTACGATCCCGTCGTATACGCACGCGTGTACGTGGCGCTGCACCGGTGTACTGTTGGTGTGATAGATCCTTACGAGTTGACCTACTACGACACCCAAGGTGGGCCAAACTTTATTGAAATTTGCGTGCGCCCTGAGTTCTATGCATCCACAACACAAATCAGCAAAGCTAAAGCACATCAGCCCTCTTCGTCAGCATCGCTGTCGTCTCTGCGTGCGCACAGCGGGCTTGCGTCAATGCTACGGTGGGGCTGTCGGTGTGGGACGTTGCTGCTGCGATTGCATCGCCTGTGCGAAGTCGCTGACGACGACAATCGTGACGGCAGCACCGCGCTGCGCGCCAGCTTCGGCAATTACGGCCGCTGCGCCGTCGACACGCTGCGTGTGCTGCTTTGCTTGTTGCGGCGGCAAATTTGGGAGCTGGGAGACCGGATGGGTGGGTGGCACCGGCTGAGCTTTGCGGAGCTGGTGACGGCGCAGCAACGACTGCGGAAAGCCGTAGAACAGGTGGAAGCCCTCGCAGCGTTTTTCATGGTGCCTTCTACAACCGCGGCGGAGGCGGCGGCGGCAGCGGCGGTGAGGAGGACGACAGCGTTCCCTTCCATGCGTGGAAAGGTGAAAACAAAGACGTCTACCATGTGGGATCCGGTGGCCGTTTTGCGGGACAGCTGCTCTTCGGCCCTCCTCGTGTCTCGGCTGCACCAGCTCTTCACCACGCGTCACGCCAACGCCCTCGGCCAGGACGGCAGCGCCGCTGCGATTTACAGCGAGTTGCAACACGAGAGTGTGGAGGAGTGGCCAACAATACTTATGACCTCACAAGCCAGCGATGGTAGTGGTGGCGGCAATAAGGGTTTTAGCTGGAAGTCAGCTGCTGCCACAAGCACAATCGACACGGCTGCAGTTGGTGGCATGATAAGCGGCAGCGGCGGCGAGCGGGAGCGTCTACGAAAAGACTTGCTGAGTGGAACCATTGACGCAATCGGTCTGCTCCTGTGTGCGACGCTGCGGCCCTTTAACGCGATGCTGCACCGCTGGCTCACCGCGGGCGAAATCGTCGACCCGTACGACGAGTTCTTCGTGGTCCCTTCGCACGGCCAGACGCACAGCGGCTTCATGCTTGACCTCTCACCTCAGCGACTGCCCGTATTTGTCTCGAACGCCGCAGCGAGGGATTTGCTACACGCTGGCGTGAGCCTTCGGGTGCTGCGGACAGCTGCCACGCACTTGGTATGTAGTGCTCAAAAGGATGCACGTCGCCTGCAAGGGCTTGCGGAGGTGACGGAGGCGGCGGCCGAGGACTTCGCGGAGAAGCTGCACGATACGCAGACGTTGCAGTGCGCCATTGAGAGGTTTGTAGAGCGACTGGTGCGTGGTGCGCCGACGGCGGACGGCGTCAACACACTTTGTTGCTTCCAAAGGGGCACGGACCGTATAAAACAAACTGAAAAGAACTACAGGGGGGACGGCGAATTGAAGCAGGAGGAAGGGCTACCCCTGCCACCGCGCGTCGACGTACTGTCAGCCTACGGAACGATCAGTTGGTGGCGGCAGCACTACCAGGCTTGTACGCAGGTGCTGCTTGAGGCGGTGGAGGAGGCGGAAGGAGCAAAGGACGTGATGTCGGAGACTCGGCAGGACGAGATTGAAGGTGTAAAAGTGGCTCAACCGCGGGGTGCTACCAAGGCGAGTGATGGCGCTCACCCTATTCCTCATTTAGACGGTCACAACGGGGAGGCGCCGTCGCTGTCCTCTGCGCCTGCTTCCCCATCGTCTGGTTCTTCCAGTCGAAGCCAAACAACAAGTGTGCCTTCGACTGCTGTTGCACAGTCTTTCTTAAAGGCAGATGAAGCTGCAGGCGAAGAACCCGAAAGCGATTGCGTTAACGAAAACAAACGACCGGAGGCTCAGAATTCAAAAACATCTTCGCCCATAGATGCTACCGCGGTGTTACATCACCACGTGTGTCCAGGGCCCCTTACCTATTCACCCGGGCTTGCACCTGCCACCGCTTCTGCTCAGCACGTCGGTGACACCTGTGCCCGCGTCAACGCAGCGAAAAGCGAAGAAGATGAGGAGCAGTCATATATCACAGTGTTCATCAACTCATCTGATGAAGATGACAACGACACGCGTGGCGACAACCGTTGGCGTCACAGCGTGCCTGGGGTTGGCAGTGGATTACAAGACCTGGCATCAACAGCTGTAGCAGTAGACCACGACGGTTCCACCTCCCTCTTCGCCACCTCCATTTATTCCAGTGCGTCATCTATTGCTATGTCTTCTTCAGTCGCCACGACGAGCGTGCTGGGGCTGCGTGACATCGCCGGCTCTAAATTCTCAACTGGCACTACCGTTTCCTCCAACGCCTCCTCGCGGGGCACTATCGCCCTCTACGGCGCCATCACCGAGGAATTGCGGCAAGTGGCGCTGCTAGAGCAACGGACAGAGGCCCTCGCTGGGCAGTCGCGTCAGGCTTTGTGCGCTGAGTTTCAAACGCAATTGTGGCGGCGACGGCGGGAAATGCGGCTGGTCGACTGGAAGGCCCAACGTCTGTCGTTGCGACTGCGTCGTGTGCGAGCGATGGAAGGTGCAGTGGATGAGCTGCGTGAGCTGTACGGCATTCGCAGTGTTGGGTGCGCTGACGCTCAACCGCAACAGCCTAACATTTTTTCGCCGAAACCACCTAAGGTCAATGTGGAGAACGGTGATGAGGGGGGAGAAACTGAAAGGGGCACTGGGTCTCTTTTGCCTCCGTCACCAGCGCAGCGATTTGTCATTCCGCTACGACAGCTGCCACCGGCGCTCCTACCACCACCGGTGGTGCTTTACGCTGAAGACACGGCGACGGTAGCAGGTGAGAAAGGGAAGCGTCGTGGTGGTGGTGATGATAGTAGTCATCGTGTTGGATTGCAGCTGCGAGGAAAAGAGCGGCCGCGACGCACCAGCTTCGCTGCAAGAGCAACGATTATTGATTTGCCGGGAATTAGTACTGCACCGCCGCTGCTACCATCGTCCCATTGTCGGTCTTGTTTTGACGTCCCGTCACCGCGCCTGTCTACCATTTTGCTGCCGCCCCGAACAGCGTGTAACCGTTCCGTCAATGGTCTGACTTTTTTCCACACGACAGGTGCACAAGGAGAAATGGAGAATGGGGAATCGGCACAGAAAGACTCGGCGACCGGACGCAGCCCACAACCGGTGGACGTGCATGCGTCTCCTTCTTCACCACGTGGGCGTTTGAGAACAGTCGCAGCGATAGCCCCGCGGTGTTTCCCTTCTCCCGTGGCAACGCACACGCTTGCGGATTCACTGAACGCAAGCGTGTCAGCGCAAAAGACCAACGCGGAGGCAGCGAATACGGCGTCTCTCTCAAACCCTGTCTTCTCAAATAACTCCAGCGTTGTACGCCAACTACGCGACGTCTCTTCTTACCTCGGTGCCCGCAACTGCAGTGATTCTGGGAGAGTAGACCAGGCCACGGCAGCAATAGAGGTAACAGCGACAGAGCGCAAAAGTGCCAATAGCAGCGGCTTGCGCGTACGCGGCACGTTGGGTGCACTTGTATCCTCCCGCGCGGAAGAAGGTGAAGCAAAGGCACTAGATGAGCAGTGGTACCGCACGACAGCTGTTCCCGTTGTCTGCACTGGTGACAGCGCGGAGGGGGAAAATGTCAACACTACTATCAGTAATGGCTGTGGCGGTCATGAGAACAGCGGGCGTGTGCGCCGAGATGAACTGGGTTACGCCCACCCGGATTCCCACTACGTTGTGGCCGACATCAACGACGATGATTTCTTACTGCTGCGCACCGGGCCAAGAAGCTACGCGCGACATGAGGCGGAAGCCGCCGCGTTGGCACGGCTGGCCGCTGGACGGGCCGCACTAGACCGTTGCACTGTTGATGCCCCCGATTATCTTCATGAGCTGACATATGCAGCCCACACGCTACTGGAAACTCCAGCTGAAGTGAATGGTGCAGAAGGCGGAAATGAGGAAAGTGTAGTAAATAAAGATCTACAGGATGCAGATATCAGCATCACCTTACACGCTACGTCTGCAGCTCAGTGCCATGTTCAGCTTGATAGAGTGTCGGCAGAGAAGGATGGGCACGTAGGTGTGCTACCAACCGACCTTGCCGATGCGTGGCGCGACGACGACCCACAGGGGCTACTGCGACGACACGATCGTATTGATAACACTGCGAACAACTGCGGTATGAGTGGTCTTAGCGGTGATGACTGCACCAGCCGCCTGTGGTCGTGGACACCGGCAGAGGCGCACCGCTGGTACTTCGACCATCGCGTTCCGCTTCACCGCGTCCTCACGAACAACGACGTCGACGCCGCGTTGCTGGCTCGCCTCCCATTAAGCTCCGACGAGACAGAGGCTTTGCAGTGCTGTGGGGGCTACTACCGTGCCTTGGGCCAGTACACCTCGAGTTACCTCACCCACAAAGCCCTGCAGCTGACCCTGCTGCCCCCTTACGGCTCTCTCTACCGGCTCACGACGCAGTTCCTCGATGTCTGCCTGCTGCAGAAGTCGGCGGTGGCGGTGCGTATCGTGGACACCTGGGTCGCCGCGGTGGACGTTGCGTTAGAGATGATGGCGGAGCGCGAGGAGGCCGCTATGGTGGCTGCGGTCGTCGCGGGAGACACACACATGCCAGCTCCACTGGCGAGTCTGACAGACGCCCAGCAAGGGCTAGATCTGACGGCGGCACTGGCCTCGTTGAACACAGTATTTCAACGTGAGTGGGCTGGTTGCGTGGAGAACGGCGACTCAACCGTGAAGCTGGAGTGGAGACTGTCGGGCAAAACGAATGAGGGCAGTATGGGGAGGGGAGGAGGGGAGGCCTATGGTGGAGGCGGTAAGCAGAGGGTAGCGGCGTCACCACTCCTTGGCTCTACGCAGAACTTGACAAATCACACGGGAGGAGAGGCAGAAGGGGAAGATGCAGCTGAAGAAGATAGTATCGAAGATGCCCAATTCGAGGTAATTACGAACGATGGCGATGATTCCTTTGACGGTGCGGCGCCGCCTGCTGGCTGGCACCACCACGACCCTGCAGCGGACGTCAAACACGAAAGTGAACTGGGGCAACGGGCAGAGGAGGATACCACAAAGCGGAAGACGAGTGCCATGGAGAGTGCTGCTACTGCCACTGGCAGCAACGCAACGAGGCGTGCATCGCCTATTCAGCGCTTCCTCGCCGAGTTACACCTCGTACCAGTCTCGCCGTGGTGCAGCGGGGCGTGGCTGCTGCCCGACCGCACGACGCATTGCCTTGGAGGCGTCTGCCGGACTCTTCTATTCTGGAAGAGCGTCGAGCGCGTGGTGCTGCACACCTGGCGAGCCGGCATGAAGACCGGCCTCTCCTCTGTCTTTTTTTTCTGCACGACGGTGCGACAGGTGCTGCTGTCCACCTTGCAGGAGCAGCTCTGGCACCGGCTGACGGAGCTGACGGCGACCTACCGCGAGCGACTGCGATTTGAGGCCGGGGTGCTGTATACGTACCGCGCGTTAGAGAGCTTCACTGTCGACCACGAGAGATTTCTGCAGGACTGTGAGTTTTACACGCTGTGCGGACCGGTGTTTCAGCGCTCCGTGCAGCCGCTGCTGCGGGCGATGATGCGCGAGGTTGAAGTGGCAGAGCGGGCACTGCGCTTTGCACACGTGTCGATCCGCGTGGCGCAGCGACAATACATGACAACGTTTCACTCCATGGTCAGCGGTGGCAGCAGTAGCGACGATAACAGCGATGAAGACAATGCTAGGGGAGGCGGTAGTAAAAGTGTATGTGGCGGTCCCACAGAACGAACTGATGAGTCAACTCAAAAACAAAAGTGCGTCGTTGCAACCAAGGCGGCGAGCACTGCGCTTCAAAAACCGCGCCACGTCTTTACGCCTTCCTGTTTATCTCGTCGCGGTCTCCGCAGCTCTACAGGCCCAGCTCTGCAATCCACACCATGGTATATGCATGCCTTGGAAGACGCGCTTGCGCAGCACCAGCAGGGTCAGCAACAGGTATCTCGAGAACAAGACCAAGACCAACCACAACCGGATGACAAGAGTGCTGGTGCCGAGGAGGGCGCGGAAGATGCTCCCATTTCGTTGAAGTGCAGCACCACAAGCACGAAGAAGCCGGCAACGAAGAAGTCAAAGTTGTTTAGTTCCTCCGTCGTCACTGAGTCAACCCTCCGCGGCGACGATGACGGGAATAGTCTTAACGTAAAAGCCAGGTCACGCGAGGTGCACTCAGCTTCCGCATACAGTAGCACCACGACCATTTCCACCAGCAACACAACGCTCTCCGCAATGGCCACTCTTACCATCGGAGAAGGAGATGAGGAAAACGGAGAAAACGAGGAAGAAAACATCGACATCGATGACTCGCGGCAAGACTCGCATAGTAGCAGTCGAGAGGATACCGAGGAGGACAAAGTGGATCTTTCATTATCCACTCCTCGAGCCACATCACCAGCCGCCATGAAGAAAAAGAAGCGGAAACGCCGTACTGCGCAGGCCGCTGCTGCCGCACAAACCACTGGACTGCGGCGCCGCAGCATCATCGAATCCGCTACAATGAACACAACCCCGATCTACGCCGCCGTGTTGTCCGTCCAACAGCAACAGAAGCATGCACGCACCGAAGCAGACGCCGGCGCCTCTGCTCAGAAGCGCAATCGAAGCGCGGGTGTGAATGTGCTTCAGAGCTCTTTACCATCCCAAGCTGCGGTAAACCCAGTAGTAGGTCAGACATTTTCGTCACCCACCATGAAGCGCCACCGAGACCAGCAACAGCAGCAACACAGCCCGCTAAGGCGTCGCCGTCGCAGAGGTCCACGCCGGCCGCGACTATCGTCGACGGAGCGCCAGGAGCGACGCGAGAAGCTTCGCAACATCGCCCAACGCAAAATTGCAGAAGAGACCGAGCACCAACGACGCCTGATGCGTGACGTTATCACACGACGTTTACGCCGCTTTGCCGCGCTGACGCAATCGCTGCGTGACGCGCTGAACGACATTATTGCGAGGGAAGACTTAGCGGCGCAGGCGACGATGCCAGACGTGACAGAGAACAACAATCGCAACGACAATATCGATAACAACAATATTGCCTTGACAGCGGAAGCGGCGAAGGAGCTGCATGGCGCACAGCGCAAGCAGATGACCCGCTTCACTTATTTGTCCGCGATGGTTCGTCGTCTCGACGCGTTGGTTGAAGCGATGGCGAGTCAGGTTTAACAAGTAAACACAGAACAAAAAAGAAGCCACGAAAGGAACGCTTTAACAAAATCGCAGGTTTTCATTGTGATATAAGAATTGCCCGCAGACGAAAAAAAAAGGTGATCATTATCTGAGGCGAAAAGGAAAATGCGTCCTTCCGTATAAACTCAGTTGTTGTAAACTAGTTTATACCTTGGAGAGTATTGAGTTTTCCGTTGTCGCGCACCAGGGAACTTGAAAGGTTACTTTCGAATAATTTACCTTCGCGTGACTCACTCCAATGTTTTTTCCTGCATGCCTGACATCCAAACTGTTCCTGCTGATTTCCAATTTTCTTTTTTTTTTGTAGACCAAGTAACAAGGATCCGCCCCTGATTGAAGCGTGCGTGCACGTGTGAGTGTCTATATATATATATATATATATATGTGTGTGTGTGTGTGTTTCCCACGAAAGCTCTCAAACATCCTGCACCGCGCTAAACGAGCATTCAGGAACGCGCTTGTTTACTCCTGCCACTACTTAGACTCCTACACTTGAACTACTCTCTTTTGCAACTCAGTTTCTACCGTGTAGATCTTCTTAGCTGTTCTCACATAAATAAAAAAAGAAGACACTGCCGTTCTCAAGGCACGTAACTACGCTATAACTAACTCGTCGTCTGCATTAACACTACTTCTCTCTTCTCTTTCATTTTGATTTTGTGTGTGATAGATCCTACCAACAATCTCCAGCCATGACGTCTCTGCAAAAGATCAACGACATTGAGGCGGAGCTCGCCCGCACGCAGAAGAACAAGGCCACCATGGCGCACATCTGCGCCCTGAAGGCACGTCTTGCTCAACTGAAGCGTGAGCTGATCGCATCCGAGTCGAAGAAAAGCGGCGGCAAAGGGGAGGGTTTTGATGTACAGAAGACCGGTGACGCCCGCATCGGCTTCATCGGGTTCCCTTCTGTCGGCAAGTCCACCCTGCTGTCGAAGATGACTTCGACGCATTCTGAAGTCGCCGCGTACGAGTTCACGACGCTGACCTGTGTACCTGGTGTGGTGAACTACCGCGGTGCAAAGCTGCAGATGCTTGACCTGCCCGGTATTATCGAGGGTGCCAAGGACGGCAAGGGTCGTGGTCGTCAGGTCATCGCGGTGGCGCGGACGTGCTCGCTAATTCTCATCGTACTCGACGTGGCAAAGCCGCTGCAGCATAAGCTCATCATCGAGCGTGAGTTGGACGGCTTCGGCATCCGGCTGAACAAGTCGCCCCCGGATATTGTAATTCGCAAGAAGGACCGCGGCGGTATCAGCATCTCCTCCACCTGCACGTTGACACAGCTGGACAACGAGACCATCAAAACGATTTTAGGTGAGTATCGCATGTCCAACGCGGACGTCACGTTCCGCGGCGACTACTCGGCGGACGAATTCATCGACGCGATTGAGGGCAACCGCGCCTACATCCCAGCCATCTACGTGCTGAACAAGATAGATCAGATCTCGATTGAGGAGCTCGACATCATCTCCCGCATCCCGCACAACTGCCCTATCTCGGCTCACCACGAGTGGAACTTGGACGGCCTACTCGAGTGCATCTGGGACCACTTGAACTTCATCCGCGTCTACACGAAGCCGAAGGGGCAGGTGCCAGACTACGACGAGCCCGTTATTCTCAAGAAAGTGCCGCAACCGTCAGTGGAGATGTTCTGTAACCGTATTCATCGTCAGCTAATGCTGAACTACAAGTACGCGTGGGTCTGGGGTTCATCGGTAAAACACCAGCCACAGCGTGTCGGCAAGGACCACCTGCTGGAAGACGAGGACGTCGTGCAAGTGGTGAAGAAAGTATAGGAACTATGAAATATGTGTTCTCCTCCTTTTTTTCCCTTTTAACCCCTTTAAAGGCAGTGATTAAGCTGCTGTCGTTTTACAACCATCTGCAACAGTTTGTGTTTTGCCTTCATTTCTTCTCTGTTTTTTTTTTTATCTCTGGTGTGGATGTTGGGATGCCTGGAATGAGGGCTGGCGAGTTCACCGCAGCGAAGTGCTTACTCCGCTTCAAGTTTAGGTAGGGTTGTTTACGCGTGTTGAACAGAACAGTGCTCCTTTGTGTCTTCCTGTGCGTGTGAGTATTGGTGGGATTGTGTAACTGTGCGTGCGCGTGTGTTACTTGCTGTGAAGCGTTCTAAACCGTTTCAAAAGGAGCAATTTGGGTTACAACAAACAAAAGTTATGATCTGCATGAGAAGAAGACAGGAGTGGTTAGGAGAATAATCATTTCAGAGAACATTATGGGGAACGCTGTGGCTGCAGAGGTGCAGTTACTGAATCTGCAGCGTGTTCATTTCGCTGCTTCGTCGCAGAAAAAAAAAGGAAAACGCCTCACTCGTCCGTATGTTACACCGATAGTTTTTTTTTTTTCTCTTTTTTGAGTGACGGCACTTTTTCTGTGGTACTTTGAAGGGACTCGAAAGCAAATACTATGTAGTTTGAAAAAGAGCCTCTTCTCTCGGTACGCTGCTTTGAAAGCACAGGAGCACTTCCTTCCCTTTCCCACCCGCTGCGAGACGCGTTCTTCGTCGACTTCTATTCTTTAGAAAACGAAAACATAAACCACTCACAAAACTACCCAAATAACTATCTTCCTCACCATCAAGAAAACAACATAATAAGCTCCCCTTGCACGTCGTATCTACGTAATCTTGAAAGGTAATCTATTAACGAAGCGTACCGAATAGCTCAACCGGTCCATCTCAGCACTTGTGTACTTACAGTTCCACAAAACCAATAAGCCTAAGTGTTCTTTTGATAATTAGCACCCTTTTGATGATAATTTCCTTTTTTTTGTTTCACATTTACTTGCTCGTAGCCAGCCGTCATTACTTTGTCTTCTCGTACATCTTACATACTTACAATTTCTCTCTCACCGCCTTTTTTTGTTAGTCCCCGTACGTGCTTTCAAGCGTCTTTTTATCTAGTTAACTGGCCATTCTATAATACTATAAGTCTTCCCCTCCCCCTCCAGCTTTACTCTAACGATCTCTTTTCTCTTATTCTCGGTGCTCTGCACCTACATATATAGGGACAAACTCTTTTCCTCTTTTCAAGGTATAAAACTGCAATTTGGACACGACAATTGCTAGATCATTGAACTTCTCTTTCGTTTTCTTTTATTGGCAGGTGCTTCGGCTCGAGAGAGTACTTGTGCAATTTCACTGCAAACAGCTCCCCCGCTCTTTCTGCTGAAACAGTGCAGTTGCACCCTTTTTTTTTCTGTAACTTGTTCCCCAACTTCTCTTTTTTCAAAGCAAGGTAATAAACTGGGGCAACAGTAGATCATAGAGTAAAACAGGAAGTTGTTTCAGGCCGAATAACAGCCGAGCAACCTTCCGAAACCTTTAAACGGATTCCCGGACGTTAATTAATTAACTTACATTAAATTTGTATTCAGCACAACAAGCGATGAACCACCCCTCCACCACCAAGGCGATGGCAGCCGTGCCGTCCGGCGACATCATCACGCTGAAGCGTCTCGTCGACGTGCTCCTCTTTGTCGGCCCCAGCGGGTGCGGTAAATCTACCATTATCGCGCAGCTGCAGCAGCGGTGGCCGGACTTGTTCGAATTTTGCGTCAGCCACACCACTCGTGCCCCACGCCACGGTGAGGTGAATGGGAAGCACTACCACTTTGTGTCGTTCGACGAGTTCCAGGCGCTCATTAATTCTGGGGCCATGATTGAGTACTCGCGGCTGTCCTCCTTTTCTTCCCCGTCGACCTGCTCAGGGGCGGGCTCGAGCAGTCCTGTAGGTAATATGTACGGCACCAGCAAGGAATCGCTGCACAAGGTGCTAAATAATAACCGTGTGGTGTTGATGGACACAGATCTTTTAGGGGCGATAAACATTAGGCGGTACTGCGCGCACGTCGTAGTCGACTCGAAGTCAGTCACGGTAATCCGCAAGGACAAGCAGAGTAGTAGCACCACAGCTCCTACGAGAGCTGTTTATGCCGCAGCTGAGACTGGAAAGCCAGTAAATAGACGATTTGTAAAGGTATTGCCAGAGTCGGCGGCTGCCGCTCAGCCGCCGATGGCATGGAAGGTGGCCCGTCTTGACATCCCGGCGGTACAATTGAAGTGTCACTCGCAGCTGCCAGCCGTGCCGCCAAGTTCAGCTATGCCAAATGCAAGTCGTCTCGTGCGGTGCATGGTGATCTTCATCGCCCCTCCCAGCATGAAGGTCCTCGAGGAGCGGCTGCGGGAGCGCAAGAGCGAGACAGAGGAGTCTTTTCGCATGCGCATGGAGTTGAACACGAAGTGGATGCGGTGGGCCCAGGAGAATCAGAATTTCTTTGACTACTACATTGTGAACGACGACCTCCAGAAATGCTACCAGCGAGTGGAGAAGATTGTGAGGACGGAGGTGCTTGCTGTGTCCAGCGCGTTGTAGCGCTGAAGGAGCGGTCTGTTGTTTATTGGTAGGCTCCTGGGCTTCAAATGTGAAAGTCCTTTTTCTGCCTTTCATGGCCACAACAAAAAAAAAAAACAATAGAATACAGGAAAACCCCAGCAAAAATCACTCAACGCAGTAACTAGTGCGAATTCTTCTTTCCTTTTCAGTTTTCTTCCCGGTTACTCAGTGCTTGCCTTGCTTGGAGAGAAACAAACAAAAAAGAAAAGAAGGCTTGAACACGGTAGAGCCTCGATTTCTTTTGTTCTCTTTATACGTAGCTACCGTGGCTTTCCTGTTGTCTTGGTATCCAAGCGCTTGCGTGTCGATTTCGGGTGTAGCTGCTGTTTTTTTTTTTTTTATTCAGGACTTCGCACTTCAGTCGTCTTTGAAAGACTTTGTCGTCAGGAAAGCGCTTTTTTTTTTGCGGAGGTTCTCTTCACGATTGCTAATGTGTTCTTGTACTCCTTTGTTTGGTTTAGTTAATAAGTGCTTCTAATTAATAGCGAGGAGAACGTCATAAGTAGCTCTTTAAAATTATTACATTACTGCTAAAAGAAGGCGGATGTCAACAACCGTGCTGTGAGCACAGGTTTGCGACCTTTTTCACGTACAACTGTTGTACTGCCTACTCATTCAGACACAGGTTTTTGTAGTGAACATATGCTTCTCTGCCATGCCAGTGCAAGCGTGCTGAGGTGATAAAACTGACGTGCGGCCTAGTGGAAAGTGCATCTTGGCAGCTACGAACTTGCCCTACAAGTGCTACTCCAGCACATCGATTTCGCTTTTCTAGTCTTGAACTCTCCCTTCTCTTGTACTTTTTGCTTCCGCGATAGTACAATACCGCAGAGTGCGTACACCGCTTTGTTTTCTTTTCTTTAAGCGCATTTTTCATTCGTCCAGTGTTGAGCATTACTGCAGGGAAAGACCTTCTTTCACCCTATTCCCCCCTTTTTTTCGCACACTGTAGCATGCAGACCATCACTCCCTCTCCCAGAGTGCGGGTCTCTCCAACCAGTCGCAGTGGCGATGGACACGCTACCATCGGCAGCAACACCAACCGCAACAGCAACAGCATCGTTAATGGGTCGCCCTCTCCCAACCCTCAGCAGGAGCTGGCTCAGCAGCTGCAGGCTATTCGCGAACGCCGAAACTGGCTCATCCACATCTTGTACGTACGACAGGAGTACCACAACTGCCTGCAGGTGATTGAAGCACAGCTGCGGGAGACGGAGGGTACGTGTGAGTACGCCCTCTACGTAAAAGGGTTGCTGAAACGGATGGAAGGCGCGCTGACGGAGTCGCTGGAGCTGCTGCAGACCGCTGTGCTCATCAGCCCGGAAAACGCGGCAAGCCGCACACAGCTCGGCCGTGCTCTGCACCTGTTAGGCCGACATGAGGAAGCAATTCAGTCCTTTCAAGAAGCCGCGAGCATTCGCTCAGCGAAAGGGCTAGGCAAGGACTGGGAAATTGACTACCACATCGGTCTCTGCCACCTCTATCGTAGGCGGTACGACAAAGCCATCGATTCGTTTTTGCAGTCCATCGCCACCCAGCGGCACGACTGCACCTACATGCAACTCGGCAAGGCTGCTCTGCTCGCCAAAAACTACGCCACCGCATTAGAGGTGTATATCGAGGCTGTGACGGTTTCCCCATCAAACCCTGACCTGCTCGCCATGCTCGGCACGTTGTACTTGCAGCAGGGCGACCCAGCTGCTGCCTTCAACTACTTGGGCCGGTGCCTGACGCTGAACCCGACCCACGTTGACGCCCTCGTGACGGCCTCGAGCATCATCCAAGATAGCGGTGACTACGACGTGGCCCTCACGAAGTACCGCATTGTGGTGAGCCAGCAGCCAGATTCGTCGCATGTGTGGAACAACATTGGAGCTTGCTTCATCGGGAAGCGCAACCTCTACGCCGCCGTCGCCTGCCTGCGCAAGTCGATTTTTCTCTATCCATTTGACTGGATTACCCATTACAACCTCGGCGTGGTCTTCCTCACAATGGGTCGTTACTGCTCTGCGCTGCAGTGCTTGAATGCCGCTATCAGCCTGCACGACGCGTACGCCCCGGCCTACATGCTGCTTGGTGTCTGTTTGGGTGAGATGAAAGACCTTCCAAACGCCTGCCGCGCCTACAGTCACGCCTTATCGATGCAGGACGACTTTCTGGTGTACCTCAATTATGCGGTCACACTACTGAAGGCCGGCGCGGCGGCGGAGGCGGAAGCAAAATTTCGTGTTTTCCGCTCTGTCTGGGACTCGCTATCAAAAGCGCAGCGTCACGAGCAGGCGTCTTCGATTCCGGGTGTGGTGCGAATGGTCGAGAGCGCGCTGCTACGTGCCGCCACGACCTCTACTCCCTCCGCCGCAGCAGCACAATCTGTCTCAGAGATAGGCTCAGTGGCCCCGGTTGGAGCACCACCAACAGGAGAGGAAGCGAGTGAATCCCCTTTCGGGTCGACGACGGCCGAGTACGCAAAGGCGAAAGAAAACAACACCGATACCGCTCAGCCTAACTTCCCCCCTTACACCGTACCTTTGACGTAGCGGGACAAAATCGGTGTAGCCACTGGAGGGGAAATAGGGAACAGTAAAGGGTGGCGCTACAGCACCTCAGTTAACTGTTTATGTATGTATGGCCATGCGTGCGTGCGTATTTGTATGAGCCCGACTCGTTTCTCGAATTGGCTCCTCGCATTTGACGGCTACTTCATTGCTTGCATTCTTTGTTTACCCACTTACCGTTTCCTATACCGGATGTGCAGAACACCCTTTTTTTGACATAGGCGTCATTTCTCATTGTTTCTTTCTTCCAACGTGCTGTCGCAACGCCGCTTCTCTTATTTCCTCTTGCTGATGGCAAACCTTTTGTTTATAAGAATAAGCGAGGCTTAGTGCACGAAGAAACTGTCCCAACAACCAGGAATGTATTACAGCTCTTCATGTTTGTTCGATGTGTTTGAACGCCGCTTTTCGAAATTGTGACATCACCAGTGGAGAAACAGTCGGCCAGTTAACAGAAAAAGGGACACCCTCTGTTTCCTCAGCTTACTTGAACTTGGAATAATAGTAATAATACGTTGGCCATCGCTTCTTGCGCCACCCGATCTTGTCCCCTCTTCCTTCGCCGCTCTCTGTCTTTTAATTGCATTTCTATCGTTTTCATTGTATTGCACATGTACACGCCTCTTACCGCGACGCACGACACATGCGCACCTCGGCGCATTCGCTTGTACGTATGTCGACATTCTTTTCCTTCTTTTTGTTTGTATATATTGACCCGCCTCCGCGCACTCTTGCCTTTCTTCGGTTTCGAAAGTCAACAACACCAGAGTTTAAAGGGGTACGTTCTCAGTCATCATCTTGAACAACCCCCAGCAATTCCTTCAGCGTTCCTTTGAATCCACCACCTTTTTCATCTGCCGCTAGAACGGGGGAAAAAAGGCTATACGTTTGCGCTTTGGTATACGAAAAGAAAACAGAAGGTTGCCTTCTTCGGGCTCTCTTTGTCTTTCTTTGCTTCTCTTGGCTCATTGTACCTTCGCGAAACACAAAAGAATAATAATTGGGTTGAATCAAAACGAGCAGCGGACCACCTCCTTTTTTTTTGTATATTCTCCCTGTAAACCCATATCTATCTATATATATCTATATCTATCTATATTTGTCTATCTATCTCTCTATACGATTTATTGTTCTCTATCTCTTTTTTTCCCTTTTTCAGCGTTTCGGTCAGGCTCTGTGCTTGTGAGAATCAGCGTTGAAATCTACTCCCCGCTTCATTTTCTTTGAGTTTGCTTGCTGCATCGGTTTCCCCCCTCTACTTCCGTTTCTTGCGCTTCCTTTGCTCTCTTGCGGCTTTCCCTGCTCTGTTGACTAGTAAGCGTACGCCACACTGAAACGCATCAAAGAGAGAGCGAGAGAAGAGACGCTTAGGGTTCAGCAAACGTGTTGCTTCTGTTGTTCACCTTTAGCCGCACACAGTAGGCAACAACCTCTTTTGCTTCCAAAGAGGCTTTTTTTTTCAATGGGAAAAGCGCACGGCAAGCAAAAAAGGTAAGCTCTAGTTTTTCTCCCTCTTTTACGATAGAGTGCCAACGAGACAGCAATTGACTATTAACGCTTGGTATCTTTTCTTGTACTTCTTCCGCCTCCGTTGTCCTTCCTACGACGCACTTAGTTTCTCCCCCTTTCCGCCTTGCTATCGATTCCCTTCGCTACTGTTAGCCTTTTCCGTTTAATAGCTTTTTTTTTTGTTTTCACCATCTGCTTTTTAACGAAGTCACGCTATATCAAAAGCATCGGTCCTTTGATCTTACCAGGAGAAAGGGAGAATAGTGTTTTGGCTGATACGCTGTCGTCCCAGACTTCATTGCCTACTGGTAATAAAGAGGTAAAACAAAAGAAACCTCCTTTGTGCGTGTGCGCGTGTATGTCTTAAGGGTAACGCGTCATATGAATAGACTCTTTCCCTGTTTTTTCCCCTCTTTTCGCTGACGTAGGATTAAGTACTGACACCTTTTTTTTTCCTGCTTGTTTCTTTCGTGGTTGTTGACCGCTTTACCGGGACAAAAAAACAAAAACACAGAAAAGGTAACGCCAGCTGTGCAGCTTTCCACTGCTCTTTGTTTTCCCGTTTGCTTTTGTGCAATTGTTGTTGACGACTTCCGCATAGGAGGTACATCGCAACGACAAGCGCGTATTTAACAGCAACAACGAAAACAAACGAACAAACAAAAAGCACTTCGTGAACATCTGCGAAAAGAACAAGACGGAAGAGTACTTCTTTTCTTTTAGGTTTGTTTCCTGTGCCGGACAAACGGCGAGTAAGTGTCCGCATTAGCTTTCTCTTCCTCTTTCTTTTCCTTCTCTTCCCAGCAAACGAAAGAAAACGCAGTTCAAGTGCATCGAGAAAAACAAGAATAAAAGCAACAAAGAAGTCACTGTAGGTGCCGATTGATTCCGTTGTCACTAGTCCATTCACGCTATAGGTTTACAGCAGACTTTTTCCCCTCGTTTATTGTTTTACTATTACTCTCTCTCTATATATATATACGTCTTTAAGCAGAACGACACTTTTTTCTTTTTATTTGAAAAAAAAAAAAAATCGTTGGTGCTGATTTCTATATCTTCCTTTTCTCTATCTCTGTTTATTGCCGATATAGTCATTTTGTCTTTACGCTTGTTTATTTCATTTGTTACTTTGTGGAAACTCAACACATAAGTCAGATTTTTGTTTTGTTTTTTATTCTATACGTCTTTTTCCTTCCGCCTGATTGATACTGTTATTTCGTGTTCCCCCCTTTCTTTTCTCGTTGTACAACTATTCCAAGTAAAGCCCCTGCGTGTTATTTCTCAGCCTAATCGGTAGGAAAATCAGACTGTGATCAACACCTGGGAGCGACTCTTTTTCCCGATTCCCCGAAGTTCTTTCTTTCAAACCGTACATTTCTTCTCCTCTTTATTATTATTCTTATTACTGTATATATATATATATATATATTTTTTTTTTTTAGTCTCGTTTGTGGTGTGCGTTCGAGTTTTTTTTTGTTGTTGTTTGGCAGTGCCCTTTGCAATTTTCTGTGCACAACAGCAACAAAACAAGTGAATCTTATTTTTCCTTCTTCTATTCGTGAGAGTATTACTATCATTACTTCTTTTTTTTTTTTTGAGTATTGAACTTCGTTTTGCCAAAATCTGCTCGTGCTGATTTGTCAATAAGTATATCCCGTGTTTGTCTTTCGAGTTGTTTCTCTGTTTTTTGTTTTTGTGTGTTTTCTTTTTCCCGTTATTCTTTCTTTTCTCATCTCGGAAGCTCTTCTCCTGTTTTTGGTGTTTTGCTCCCTTGTTTGTTTCCCCCCTTGTGTGCTACTCTTGCCTTCGTTGTCTTACTCTTTTTTCCCCTTATACCCCCCCTCCCCTGGTGGTTTTCTGTCCAACACGTCCTTTCTACTGTTCGCTTTTTATTGTTATTAGTGATCGTCGCGAGTGCTAAAAGAGCCAGCAGCTAATTCAACGTGTGCATCCGTTCTCTTGCTCGTGGAATCCGATTCAATACACATCGGATTCCAGTTTCACCTGAAAGCGTGAGTCGCCTCTGTAACACCAGTTACCAAACGACTCAGCAGTAGAACAGGAGAGCGTTCTGTGTTATAGCTTACTTGTTTTTCCCCCTTCCTTCTCTTCTGACGCCAAAAACCTCTTTTTCCTCTTTCTTCTTGCTGGAAAGTTCACAATTAAAAGAAAAAAGAAGAAAGGAAAAAAAGAGGGTTTTCCTGTTTAGATCTGAGTGGGAAACCACTGGACTGCCCTTCAATCTTGCGCGCATTTCTTTATCGCTGGTACTCGTTCATCGGTTGGAATTGCACACAGTCACACAACTATTTAAATTACTCTGTAAATTATTTTTGTGTGTGCTCTCTCCCTCTCCCTCTCTGCGTGTGTGGTTGTGTGGGTGTATCTGTCTGTGTGCACGTTTGCTTGTGTGTCTGTTGTTTTCTACACCTGTACGGTTATCCCCCTTCCATTTATTTCCTCTTTTAAAAACCATTTTGTGTTCGTTTCTCTTTCTTCTTGCACCGACTTTTCTCCTTCTGTTTTTAATTTTGCCTTTCCTCCTTCCCGATACGGTATCTTTATGTGTGTGTGCGCGCGCCTCTTTCTGTTTACGACAGTAATTTCCTCCCTGACGTTTTTCTTTTTGATGATTTTTTCCCTTTGCACCATCAAGCTTCCTTCACTGAGCATATTCTGACCCCAATTGTTTCTCTGTGAGTCCGCTGCTTCTCTGCACCAGCTTATCCTGACAGGTAAAAAAAAAGAAAGGTTGTGGTTCAGTCCCTCATCGACGTGTGCGTGTCTCTGTGTGTGTTACCCTTTTCCACGGCGTTGTGCGTAACATCACGTATCAACGTACACACTCTACCTTTTTGTTAATTCGACACAAGCAAGAGACAAAAGAACAATGCTGCCCACCTTCCACGCCCCTCCGCCGGAGTACTACACGAACTTCGACGCCGCCCCAGCAGCAGCAGCAGCGACAACAGAGACGCCGCATGCCACGCCGCACCTCAACTGCGAAGCAGCCGATCGAAGCCCGTCACAGGCACAGCAGCAACCCACAAAAGGCCAGAATCCATGCGTCCTTCTTCCCCCAACGATAGCCGCTGCTGCTGCTGCTGCTAATCCCGCAAATGCCGCGGCGCGCGCTCAGACCACTTCGAGTGATAGCCACACGCCTGAGGACGTAGAGACGGTTCTCAACGATACGATGGAACTCTTCATCAGCAACGCCTCCATTGAGCGGACTTACGAGCTTCGTGGTGAACTGGGTCGCGGCAAATACGGCCGCGTCTACCTCGTCGAGGACTGCGTGCAGCACCGCCTTCTGGCGGTGAAAACAACCTATGACCCGAACTGGATCGCGTCGGTGCGCCACATGCATGGACGGTCACAACAGCAGCAACAGCAGTTTTCGACACCAGTGATGAATGTAAATTCCCACGCTACCACAGCCACTGCTGCGGCTGTAAAACTGCTTCCTCGAACGCAGTTGGGGGCGAATGTCTCTCCGTTAAAGCCACCGTCCACGCACATCAGCAATGAAGTTGCCTGTATGCGCGAGTGCAACTCGCCTTTTATTGTCCGCCTCGAGGCGGCCGAGAAGGGTGAGCACGGCGAGGATCTGCTGCTGATGGAGTACGTAGACTGCGGCGACTTGCGACAGGAGATCCGTCGCCGCCGCGCCATCAACCACTATTTCACGGAGACCGAAGTCGCCTTCATTTTCCTGCAGCTTTGCATGGCAGTGGACCACCTCCATCAGCGCAACATCCTCCACCACGACCTCAAACCGGAGAACATCGTACTGAGTAGCACGGGTGTCGTCAAGCTCGGGGACTTTGGGTTTGCCCGCAAGTATGCGGAGCCGGTGTGCAACCGCGTCGCTTCCACCGGGTGTGGCACACCCTACTATTTGAGCCCCGAGGCTCTGCGAGGAGAGCGCTATTCTCTCAAGAGTGAAATGTGGGCCCTTGGCGTGATTTTATACGAGTTGATGGCGCTCACAGGCCCCTTTGTCGCAGCAAACCGTACGGACCTCCGCCACAAGGTTTACGAGGGTCGATATGCCCCGCTGCCGACGATGTATTCGCATGCTCTGCAGGACGTGTGTGTGCAGCTGTTGTGTCAGGATCCGGAGCGGCGCCCCTCCGCGCACGAGCTCTTCACCGAGAACGAGTACCTGCGTGGATTGCTCAACGAGCTGCGCCACACCTCGGAGTGCTCGACGAAGATGACAGCGGAAGAGAAGAAGTTGGTGTTTTACAGCATCAGCGCGGCCCTGCGCCGCCGGTCCCCTGCCGCGCCCCGCGGCATCGCAGTCGGCGGCGGCTCCACATGCAACAGTTGGGCCAGCAGCCTCGACAACAGCAGCGGCGTTTCCGGTGGTGCGGCGACGGCTGCGACTGCCCAACGGGCCCGCGTTGAGTGCTAATCATTAAAAGCGCTACCCCCTCCCCCCCCCCGCCCCCTGTCACCTTTCCTTTCCCGCCACTTCTTTTGTGTTTTTTTTTTTGCGAAAGAAGCGTTACGAAGTAAAGAAACCATCACGGTTGGTGCAGTCCAGAAACAAACAAACAAACAAACAAAAAGAAAACCTCAAGTTAAAGCAATGAAACCGTTGCATTTAATCACTACTCTATTCCTGTTCTCCCTCTCTTCTTCTGCTGCACGTTTTTTTTTTTCCTTGTTTCAGTTCCTTTTTGGTGTGACCTCTTTCACTTTAGTTCTCTTTCTTTTCTTTCAACTGTTTCAAACCTACTCCGCTAGCTGACATGGACGACAGTCGGAAAAGTCTGTGCGATGCGATGCGGTTTGGGATTTTTTGTGCCTGCTTTTTTTTTTTCCCTTTCACCTTTTTTTTTTTTTTTCTCTCTTCGCTCGACCAACCTTGGTTCAGCACGAGCTTGTTACTCTCCTATTCTAGCATTTGCTTCATCTTTCCTTGATAAGTGAACACCACCTTGGTCCTTTTCTTTTGTTGTTGTTGTGATTTCCGCTCCTAATTTCCCTTTGCCTTTGCTCATCGCCTTTCTACTTTGTTCTTCGTTGAACGCATGTTCTCGTTACTGCTGCCCCCCCCCCCCCACTTCCCACTTTGCGTCCCTTTCACTTTCACACCGGGCACAGCGGGAACATGCGCTCAGCCCATGTGCAAACTTCCTCTCGCTCTCTACTGCGTTCCGTAATCGTTGCAGGCAAGAGAATGTACACACGAGCTGTTCTTCAAGGAGGGACAAAACTGTGACTGAGTGAACTTTTTCCTCGTTTTGTCGCTGCTTATGCTGTTTCTCCCTCCTCTTCTGTTATTCCTTTGCTTCTACAAAGTCTGCGCTGCTGCTACAAGTTGCCAACTGAACATACTCCATTTTTTTTTATGTTGGAAGTCTGTTTTCTCGCACCATTGTTTTGGGCGTTATGTTGGGGAATAAGAAAACCAGTCCTGAAAAGGTTTAAGAGGAGTCAGGGGCTGCCGTTGAAGTGGATTAGTGGAACAAGAAAAGACCCATGTCCGTGTGTGTGTGTGTGTGTGTGTGCTGCCGGCAGAAACTGGAAAAAAACTACAGCCACTTTTATTTTTTTTCATGTACCCCGAAGTAGAGTTTTTGATTAAAAAAAAAGAAAAAGAAAAACAGTGTGATGTAGGTAATGGGGTTACCAACGCTGTTAAGCTGCCACTGTCGCCACCATGCTCTCCGTTAATCAAAGTCTGATGCGTGCATACGGTCAAAGCTGTTGTGTGACTTTTGCCTTGCAACAGTTCTTGATCCCTCTCCCCCTCCTTCCCTTGAATTTAATTAAGTAGTTTTTGTGGGCACCTCTTCACGGATTGTATTTTTTTTCCCCCAGCTTCTTTTGATGTTTCTTTTCCTCTTTTTGCTTTCTCTTCCTGTTTTCTGTTTACTCTGTGTTTCCCCAGTCGGTTTTCTTTCTTTTTGTTGTATTTTCTGTTGTTTCTTTTATCCCCCTTTGTTTGCATTCGACGTCATTCGCGCAATGAAACGTGCCTCTGCTTGCTGAGTGCTCTCCTTTTTCCTTTTTAGTTTTCTTTTGTCACTTTCCCTCACGTGCGTCTGCTCTTATTATTCACAGTGTACCCCTCGCTTTTCTTTCTTCTTTTTGCATCTGGACCTTTTTTTTTCCTTTTGCTTCTCTCGTTCCGTGTGCGCGTATGCGTGTTTGTGTGCAATATCGTGTCTGTTGCGACAGGCGGTGTTTTCATTCACCAGCTCCGCGCAGACAAGCGTAACCCCTTTCCCCCTTATACTTCTTCCGCGCCTGTGTTCTCCGATGTGTGTGTCCGCCTTTTTTTCTGTCAAACCATCGTATTGAGGAATTGTAGGGGGCCTCAACGGGCAACACTTTTTTTTTTTATTCTCTCAAAGGAATTCGGCTTGAGCCTTTTTCTTGATTTTTCTCCTTCTTTTTATTTTTTTTATTTTGAGAACGATCATCCTCATTTCTATGCCGTGTTTGCTCGCGCGACAACCATTTACCCTTCTTATCCAGTTTGTTTCTTCTTTCTCTTCCTTGCCTTTCACACAACAACAACAACAAAATATTTCCCTTTTTTTTCTGTTTTGCCAGCAACCATAGCTTCCACACTGAGGGACAGATGAGCACGTCGCGCGGTGATGCGCAAATTCTTAGTATCGGAAAAGTAGAAAAGGAGCAGGAATTTGACTGAATGCAGCGGACATTTGCGAAGCAAAGGGACACCTCACAAAATAACCCTCCTCATTTATTTTATTGAAAGCAGGACCCATCGGGTTTTGGCTTTTCGTTTTTGTCTTCCAATGCAGTGTTTCTATTTCTTTCTTTTACTCTTTGAGTGCAGAAAAGAACAGATGTGAGTATGCAAGAAGTACCAGGATTAGCACGCCACACAACAACTGCAGTAAAAGAGAGAACTAAAAAGGTCTTTTTTCAAAGCTGATGGAAGAGAGAACGGTGAAAACATGGGAATGCAAATTTAGATTTTACTTTTTCTCCTTTCGTCGTGTTCTCACTTTCCTTCCGATTCAAATCCTCAAGTTGTTTTTTCCTCTTTTCCTCTCTGCATGCTGGGTCCTCAACTCCCCGTTTTCCGTCTTTTTTTTTTTCGTACGCTTCCTCTTTCCCCAGTTTTCAGGGACTGTTGTCTGTTTTGAGTTCCACGTTCATCGTGTCGAGCTGAACTCTGTCTTGATTACACTCGAAAAAAGTGCTTCCGCACACCTTTTTTTTTAGTATTCCTGCCTGGAATTAAACTCACGTGAGCTTTAACGTGGGTCTTCTGTTGGCTACACCTTCGCCCACCTTTTCCCCTCGCAAGCGTTTCTTTCTGATGGCTAGGGAAACCGCGTCTGAAAAGGGAGGTGGACTTTTTTGAATTTGCTTTTTCTGACAGGCTTTGGCGTCACTTTTCGCTCTCATTTCTGCTGTTTATTGTTGAGTTTAGCGCCGGTACGTGAGGCAGGTAGAACTTCTATCGATTATGGCTTCACCACTTTTCACAATCCAGCTTTCGACCGTTCCACTCATCACCTTTTTCCCCTTTTGCTTTCTTTAATCCCCCCGGATACTTGTAGTACTGTTTGTTTCTCTATTAACTGGGAGGTCAAATTGGAGACGTCACTTTCCGCTCCTTTTTCCCCTGCTTCTCTGATTTAAGAAGAACCGTGTTATTCTTGATTTCGGTCTAGCTAACTTACTTTCACTTGCTCTACTTCCTATGCTGCGCTCGCTTTTACTATTGCTATTATTTTGACTCAATGTGGTTCCCTCTCTACTACCAAGTGCTTTCGTTTTTTTTTCTGTCCCCTTAAAATCTGTTTGTTCACTTAACGTACTTCAAGCTGTACTGATAGCATTGATGGTTCTTGTTTTTTTTTTTTTAGTGGAGAACCTTCAAGGCTTTACCTATAGTGGTATATATGGTTTCCATGCTCCCCAACAAAACAAGCGAAGTGCTTTTTTCTCCAAATTCATTTGCTTGGTATAAACACGCTTGATTCTGTTTCGTTTTCTTCCTCTTTCCTGACAACCCCCCTCTTTTTTTTCTTCTTCCTTTTCCGATATTGAAGGAATTATTTGCTTTGTTTTTGTCTGTTCTTCCGATTCGCAAGGCCGGATAAATACAGCAAGCCTGTACTTGTCGACAGAAGCGAAAAAACAAAAAAGGAAAGCAATAACCTTTTCGAATTGTTCTGGGCTCCCACATATAGTACATATACACATATATATATATATATCCGCAGATACGCTGAGAACCTCCTTATCAGTTGTGCCCACACAGCTGATTTTTGTGTAATCAAGTGCTGCGCTCTGCTGGGGGCAGAAATTGAAAGTAATGGTAATGATAGAACTATACCTATACAATGCTTTGCGTAAATCAAGCTTCCCTCGCGCTTTTGTTTCGCCACATATGTTAGCAAGGCGATTTGACTATGATAACCCGCCCCTTATCCCTGAATACCGTTTTACAGTTTTCAAACACATAGAAGACGAATGAGAGCGGGATAGGGGCAATCACAACGACTTCTATGTTATTCACGTTTATCTCTTCCCTGTATTTTTCAGCTTTACAGGGCTTCCTCGTTTCTCTTTTCTTTGTGTTTTTTGTTCTCTTTCTTTTTTTTTCATTTAATCATGCATCGAAAGCCGCTTATCCTGTTTCTCCTTGCCCCTTTTTTTTGTTTTCTAGCTTTGCAGCCCCTCTCTACGCACTTGGAATCCATCAATAAACCTGCACTCCATCTATGCCATCTTTTTATTATCGTCTTCTGACAAACAGGAAACACGCTTCTTATTCTCTGGTTTGGGTTTTTTTTACTCTTGTTTTCCTTCTTGTCAATTCCGCCTTTCTATAATAACAAGAAATAACACTAATGGTAAAAGAAATCTAGCTGCTGCTTATACATTCGACTCTTGCCCACATAATTATTGGGCGCAGCGTGCCTGGTTTGCGTCTCTGAATTGAAAGGAAGGAAGAAAGGAAGCGGCACTTCTACGGCGTTGGACCAGTAGTATCTCTACGTCAGCCTCAGAGTACAAAGTTAACGACACTGTTAAGTTTAAGTTTGAAAGTGAAAAGGCTTAAACGCCCTTCTTTTTCGTTTCATCCGCTTAACTTTTTTTTTTTCCCGCTTCTGTATTTTAAGTGTTTAGGCGAGATCAGGCGGTTCCGCAGAAGAAATGCGAACTTGGGTGTGCCATCGCGGGCACCTTTGCGTGCTTAAAGCATCACGGATTTGCCAGCAAAATGCTCTTGCTTCGTTTTGTTTCTTTGCCGATTGTTCACCAGCTAATGCACGTAAAGAAAGTCAAGGTTTCTATGCAGGTGCGCAAGTACTCTCTTGCATGGCAAAGATGGAAAAGAATGCCTCTTCTTTCCACCACTTTATACGCTTTTTGTTGTTGTCACGAGCATATCACTAATGCTTTATGATCAACACAAACTTAAATGCATCAGCGCATTCAGCACACAACCCCACTTTACCTCGGAAAACAGTGAATGACGCGTTGCCCGTTTTCTATATCGCTGACCGGCGTGGTCACCTTTTCCGTTTTCTAATTTGTCGTGGCTTCCATTTTCCTATTTTTCCCCCTTCACGTTAATAAGCTATGCTTGTTTATTGTTTTTTTTTTGTGTGTGTGCGCGTGTGTGCACATGCACCTCTTTTATATATATATATATATATATATATGATGCGCATTGTCTCAACTCATTCACTTCTATAACTCCTGTCATTTCACGCTTGAATGCAAAAGCCGTGGAGGAATTAAGATAAGCGGGACACAGAAGTCGGAAATAAAAAAAAGTGTCTGTGGTGCAAAAAGTCTTCTCCATCTTCTGTACGTTGTCCTTTTCATGTGTACACATCCATATCGAGCCGACGTGCCAAGGGCAGTTTCTTGGACTTACTTTTTCGGGTGCCCATCTTTTTACTCTTCTTGATTTTCACCTATAATGCATTTGCTTTCACGGTTATGGCACCTTTATAACTTTACGTTGTACACCTCTATACCACCTCCTCTTCCTTTTCACGTGTGTTTTGTTCCACTCTCTCTTCCGCGTACTAGACTAGCCTTTGCTTTAGCTTGCTTTTGTTATTGTTGTCGTCTCAATACATTTGGAAACTTTATTCTTTGTGTATTCACCGCCAGCAAGGCTGGCCATATCTGAGACCAGCTTTTCCTTGTTTTACTTATTCTGTTCACTTACGTGTCCTGCTCTTTGCTTGACCGTTGGCACGCGCACGTACATGTCAGTGTTATATGTACGCAACCTTGCATACGTACAGATATACAAAGTTGCCGTTTTCTTTTTTTCTATTGATGCATAAAGCAAGAGGCGAATACTAGCAGGAAGTAAAGCAAGAGATGTGGACATAGAGAACGCCAACCTTTTCCTCCGCCGTATTGGCTTTCCTTCTCAGTGTTCCACTGGAGAAGACTAAAAGAGAAAGACGAGCGGAAGGTAAGACGTCCGGAATGAGTGAGAAGACAACATCCAAGGCAAAAATGGGAAGCCACCAACAAGTGAGTGGTGAAGAGTGTTTTACGTTCTTTTCTTTCAATACACTAACGTCGAGAACAGTCCTATTCAGTTGTCCTTTGTACCTTGTACTTCTCCTTTTTTCGTTGTTGTTTACCTTGCCGTGATGTTTTCCTGTGCTGATTTTACAGCCGACTTCCTTTTCACGGAGAACAGCGCCTCCTCTTCAGTTTCCAACGTAGCGCATCCATTTCGTTAGCCGTAGTGGGCTGTATCGGATGAGTTCAAGGATACTGTTCTCTGCTTCAAAAGAAAAAAAAAATCCAGACTGTGTCACACTCAGCTTCACAAATCGTTTTCTCCCCCTTTATCATTTATGCTACCAACCCGTTGTGTTGTTCTTATACTCCAAAAAAAAAAAATTACAGTGACGGCAATAGCGATTTCATTTTGTTGATAACCCCCTTCTTCTCTACTGTTGCGGTCAAAAAGAAGAAAAAAAAGGCGATTATTTTGTTGCCGACAATCTGAGTGCCTTTGCTTATTACCAGATTAAATCGTCATCCTTTTTTTTTTCTTTGTTTTCTCTCCATCTTCTGCGGACGCAATCGAATGATTGTTCTAAGAAGAACTTTTTTTACGGTTTCGTGGCAGTGGCTCGAATGTTCAATTCAGCAACCTTCAGATCATCAACCGGAGAAGTTCTCCGTGTGCGCAGTTGCGGGTCGCACGCACAGTGCCAGCGACTGTCGGACAAGCTCTTACTATTGTCACAGTAGTCAGAAGTAAAATGATACTGTAAAAGGTCTCGCTCATATATATGTATATGCAGCAGGTATATGGAGGGTCTCGTCTTTTCTTCTCTCCCTATTTCCCTTGCCACATAGCCTCAAGGCAAACGGGAATAATGCGTCTTCTTTGCTAGTCTTAGAAGCTGCATTAGTCAGTGTGCATCTACTCCAGCCGAAGGGCTTCTGCCAACTGACCTCTAACTTGGTTTTGCGTGTTGCGAAGCACCAAAAAGAAGAAGAGGAAGGAGAAAGAAAAACCAAAGCAAACGCAACGCGTCTCATTTGTTTACCCGTTTTTATCTTCCACTGGGAGCGTGACAGCGAAGGCGAGTGACAAAATAGGAAGAGAAGGAACTATATTTCAACTGTTTCCTTCAAAGTAAAATAATAATCATATTAATGGAATAGTAGTTTTGAAAAGCTCACCTATCGGGAAGAAAGGTGTAGGACTGAGGACTGCCGTGACGAGTGTCTTTGTTTTTTCCCCTTTTGAGAACGCACACTCTGTCACTGTAGACTATGATGAGGGTTGAAGCGAACTGGCTTCCAAACGCGGGCTTCACACCTTTAGGGAACATCGCGACTGAACCACACAGGATTATTTCTTTTTTTTTTTCTTCAAAAGAAGAGGCTTGTCGGACAGCACCTAGAGGGAAAAAATTAATATGGGAACTGCAGCTGTTTCTAGCATTTGATGGAGCTTAAGGGTGAACTTGACTTTCCTCGCTCTCTTCTTCCTTCTTCGAAATGAAGATCCTTTCTTTTTTTTTTCTGACGTTTTGCGGCACCGTTTTCTACCGTTTTTTTTTCCCGTTTTGTTTTTGCCTGGTGGACCAAAGAGGCTGCTTCGAAAGTGATTAATTGGCCACAACAAACGTGGCTGCGCATACACAGCTCAATGCTTTAGATCAGTTTGAAAGAACAAAATCACTTAAAAGCACTTATTTTATACTCCATGCAACATTATGGTGTTCCATACACCGTTGCCTCGCGCTTCTTTACGCGGAGATATAACGCTCTCGACGGCAGCGTTGACTTCCGCTGCCGCAGCAGCACCGCCTCCGCTTTTCGAAGATGTTGAGGGTTTCCTTGTTGCCCTCTCGCAGTGGCTCCAGAGAGCCGGCGCACGCCTCAGCTGCCGCGCACAGCTCACAAAGCTGAATTACACTTTGGAAGCGCTGAGCGCCTACAACTCACATGCACACGCTGCGTCAACCAGTCTATGGATAGAGATGAGCGCTGCTGCTTCATTCCTTTCTACACCAGACGAGTACAACACAAATGCTGCATCTACCGCACTCCTTTCAATGAGTCTTTCAGTGCTAGGGGCGCTCATTATTTTAGTAGTTCTGTGGTACGGCATCTTCAGGTTATTATCGTGTACTGTGCCAGGACTGCGAGCACGCCGCCACGCGTCACTCATTCAAGAGCAGCTGCGTTGTTCCCAGGCCGTGATCGCGCGGGATGTGCGCCTCGGCACCACGGCAGGTTTGTTGCGACGGCGTACGAACCAACACCAGTT
Source organism: Crithidia expoeki (assembly GCA_900240875.1). Taxonomy (NCBI): domain Eukaryota; phylum Euglenozoa; class Kinetoplastea; order Trypanosomatida; family Trypanosomatidae; genus Crithidia; species Crithidia expoeki. The sequence continues at coordinate 427,464 of OESE01000222.1, forward strand.
GATCAGCGCGTGCGTCTGCACTGCAGCGGCGGCTATCCTTATTGGGATGCTTCTGACATTGCACGTGTGGACGCGTGCGGTGTTGTGGGAGGTGTGGTCGTCGCTGACGGGGCCGATTCTAAAAGCCTGGAGTTGGGCGTTGATGTCAGACGCACAAAAAGTGCCGGATTGGCTGACCGGAGCGACAACGTCGCTGTCCTTGTATGCTACCGGTTTTCTCCGCGTGACCCATGTGCCGCAATTTATCTGCTACGTCCCTCACTTAATTTGGGAAGCGACGCAGCAGTTGCAGGTACTTTATTTGTGGCATCTGGTGGGCAGCGTAATTCTCGGGGTCTCGCTGTGGTTACTGCAGTTCGCGCACCATCGCATGGTCACGTACAACAGTGGCACACCATACGTGACAAGTCGATCAACGGAGCCGCAGTTGTTGCATAAGCTGCGTGAGGCGGAGGCGCGCCGCCGTCGCAGAGTGACCCATCGGCTACAGCTCGAAGCGGTGCGACTAAATCAACTGCTATTAGAACGTGTAGAGGAGGTACGACGCGATGCAGCTTTTCCACTGCTGGCGGGCACAACGCAGCAAGACGCAGGATCACCTCTGCGGCTGGAGGATGCAGGCGAGGTTCCGCCTGCCGCTCTCGTAAATGCTGCTACTGCGGATAATGATGATGGCAATGATGCGGGAGCTGCCTTCATACCGACTGCACTTGTCCCAAGTGCTGAACTGAGGAAGATAACAGTCAACCTTACACTATTAGACGCTGAAGGCGATGAGGTGAAGGCATCTCTTCAAAGCACGCCCTGCTCGACAGATCGGAGGAAGGCAGTCTCGTCAACGCCTCTCTCACAAACTGGTCCTGAAAAAGTGGCTCGTTTTGGGGAAGAAAATGGTGGCGCAGCAGAGCAGCGACGAGAGGTGACGACGGACGAAGCAGCATCCGTGTAAAGTATGCATTTTTGTGTGTGTGAGCGTGTTTGCACCCTCTAAGAGGTTATACCCCCTTTTTTTTTTTGAAATCCGAGAGAAACGCGTAGCTACCGAGCTTTCGACCTTGTCTGCTGCTTCTCGACAAGTGATCGACTACGACGCACACACACAAAAAAGACAAATTTGGTATGCATCCTCCTAGCGTACTGATCATGCTCAGTTGCTTAAACAGAAAAAGAGAATATCTATGATGAGTTAACTAGGTGGCTTTAGACATGACCATCAGAATGTCCGCTTTTTCCTTTTCTGGCTCCAACACATGCTTTGCTCTGAGCTAATTAATGCGAAGACATAATAATAATCATTATTATTATTCAATCGGTGCACACAACCAGGAGCCACGCTCCTCCCCCCCTTTGACAATTTCTGTCGTGCCGTCTTTTTACTTCCGCATTTTATTTTTACTACACTTTTCTTCCATTTCAGTCTGTTGGCCCTCTTCGCTTTGGTCATGAATCGCATCCCCAGTGCGGTCCGCAACGCCCCGGTGTACGCGACGGCCCTCTCGCAGTTCGCCGTCTGCCGCCGGCCGTGGAATGAGTACCTCAGTTTACTCACCAAGGAGGATACCCAGCCTTTCCACACCACATCACAGGAGAAGCCGGCCTACCGCGGCCGCAAACGTGGACGTGAGGGGTGGCTCTTCTCCCAGCAAGTCCAGCTACACTACCACCGCTTCCCCGACGAGCAGCTCTTCGCAAACCTCACACGGTGGCGCATGGGCGATACTGTCGGCGATATTGCCCTGCAACAATTCCGCAACGCGCAGCCGTTTGACATGGAGGACAAGGACCCGCAAGGGTTTCAACGCCCCGCGCCCGACGTGTACATGAAGTTGAACTACAAGAACCCGGCAACGATATCTCGTTTCCTCACCCGTACCGGTCACATGTACCCGCAGGACATCATGCCGTTGAACCCGGAGGCTGTCGTGAAGCTCCGCGTCGCCAAGGCGCAGGCCATCCGTATCGGACTCTACCCCCGCTTCGGCAACCCTTTCTGGTTCCGCTCCCAGCGCTTCCGCCCCAAGGCGTACCAGGAGAACTACGACCCGACCACCTATTCGACGAAGCAGACGATGGAGCACTTTGCCTACAACTGGGTGCAGATGGACCGTATTCGACAGTACTTCAAAGATTTAGAGGAGCTGCAGCAGAGCCGCCGCACCACCACAAGCTTCGGCGGCGGCGGTGTGACGAGCGAGCACAAGCAGCAGGATCAGTTCTATGCGGTGGACAACCAGCCGATGGAGACGCACCGCAACGCGCAGTCCTACATGGCGGATGTGGAGCGCTCGATTAAGAACCCGACAGTACCCGGCTTGATGTCAACAAAAGGTATGAAGAAAAAATTCCACAACCTGTACTCATCAACGTCGACTAAGCGGATGGGCTTCACGAACCCGACGCTGGGTATCAAGAAGGTGTAATTGGAGGGCATGATTAAGTGTGTGCGACTCTTCACATGCAGATTTCACGACACATAGGAACAATTTGCGGTGCTCTTTGCCGCTTCCTTTTTCTGGATCTGGCTTTATTTCCTTGCGTGTTGTGGCGTGACGGGGCAACCGTCAAACTGCTTTCACATTTGCACTAAAACGCACAACTGTTGCTGAGGGTTGTTGGGTTATCTTCTGTTTTTGCTGTCCCTTTAGTCACACCTGGAGTTCGAGGTACTTCGTTTTGCCCAAACAGGAGAAAACGATGCTCGCTTGTGTTTTACCAAGTATGTGCCTCTTCAGTCAACGCATCTTTTGAAACCTCTGATGGCCTGCCGGGGGTTGCTTGGATTCTGAAACAGTTGTGTTTGATTTGTAAAGCACTTCAGGTTGGGTCTTTGGAATTACAAAACCAAAAACGACTTTTAGTCCGCTCGTGTCGCTAGCTTTGTAGGAAATGCAACACAATCGCGATGCACTGTAGGTTGTTTTAAATGGTGTCTTTTTCTGCGCTCGTCATCTTCCCACAACGTCTTCCTGCTTTTCTTTATTAATATTATTATTATTATTATTATTATTTTTTTTTTTTTAATAATTCGTTCTCAAACCCGGTTTTCTTCTCCCTTCTCAAAACCACTGAAACCGCTTTGAATGCGACGCATTTCTAGAAAAACCCACTCTATTTTGACTGCACCTCGTCCTCATTTTATTTTGTTCTCACCACTCAAAAGGAGGCAACAAAAAGCCAGCAATTTAGGACGTCCTTTCTGGCGTGCTTCACCTTTCGTTTGAACGTTCAATTGGTAAACTACTGTTTCATTCTTTTTTTTTCTCTGTTAATTATGGCGCAGACAGACGAGGTTCAATTCAGTAAGCTCGCCACCACCCTCAGCGACCCATCGTGGTCCACGGGCCCAATCTACGTGGTGTGCGACATCGGTGGCACCAACGCCCGCATCGGCTTCGCGCGGTCGACCAAGCACGGCCACGGCCTGCAAGTCACTTACGTCCGCTTTAAGGTGACGAAGAAAGATGTGCGACAGCTGACAGAGTTTTTGAACCAAGTACTGGAGGAGCTGAAGGCGAAGCTCCCAAACCAGGCGGCCTCTTTTCTCTCCCGCATTACATCCGGTGCTGTCAGTGTGCCGGGTCCTGTGATCAACAACAAGGTGGCCGGTCCATTCAATAACCTGAAGGGCATTGCCAACGTGGCGGACTACCCGACGGAATTCTTCCCGAAGGGTCGAAGTGCCCTCTTGAACGACCTCGAAGCCGGCGGCTACGGTGTTCTGGCCCTCAGTAACGTCGGCCTGCTTGATAAGTACTTCAAGGTAATGTGGAAGGGCAGTCAATGGGATGCGATGTCGGGTGGCAAGGCCCCGGGCACCACGATCGGAAAGGGTCGTTGCATGATCGCGGCCCCTGGGACGGGCCTCGGCTCCTCGCTTATTCACTACATCGGCGTCTCGGACAGCTACGTGGTGCTGCCGCTTGAGGCTGGCTCTACTTCGATGGCGTGGTGCACGAACAAGGACGGCGAGTACGCCCGGACACTGGCGAGATTTCAGGCGTCAAAACGGCCGGAGATCACTCCCGAGGTGGCACCGCACTGGGAGTCCGCTACGAACGGCAACGGCTTGCAGTTCAACTACGCCTATGAATACGATGGTGCCAATACATCCTCGATGTCGCCGCACTTTGGTAAGACGGCGCCGCAGGTAGCGCAGCTGGCGAAGAGCGGTGCCGACCCCGCCGCTCTCGCCGCGATGGACCGACTGTACAAGAACCTCATGGGATTCTGCGCCGAGGCCACGATGGAATTTATGCCGCTAACCTTTGTGCTCATGGGCGACACGATCGTGCCGAACTCATTCTACTTTGATGACCCTGCGCGGCTGAAGGCGCTGCAAGACCGCCTGTATGAGCACACCATGGAGCGGCCGTTCAAGTTCATCAGCCGCACCACGTTCCTGCGTCAGGTGCGCAGCGTTAACCTGAACCTAATCGGGTGCCTGGGCTTTGGTACGCAGCTGTCGAAGCCGACAAAGGCGGAGTCACACCTGTAACAGTGTGAGAGGAAAAGTCTATGAACAAGATTCTCTCAATCACTTTATTACTATTCAAGAATCGCATACCTGAATCTTGAGTTTTCTCTGGTTCATGTGTGTATATGCAGCTGCTACCAGTGAAATAGCTTCTCAATTTTGTTCCGCTGCTGTAGTGTTTAAAACTTGAGCAGCGCGATAAAATCAAAACTGCAGCGGCAAGTTGGGGGTGGGGGAGGAGGGAACGAGTAAAGCAACTCAAAAATTATCCAAATAGAATAAATAATAATAATAAAAAAAAACGCCTAATCCAAGTGCACTGCGTGGCGGTCAGTAGGTAGGGAAACACAAAGTCTGCACGCTCTTTTGCCAACACTACCAGTTTTCCCTTTTCTGGCTGATGTCAATTACTGTCTTTCGGTTTGAACTGACCGTGTCAGAAGAAAAAAATGATGCTGTCTATATACATATATATATATATATAGATCACTCACCTGCTTCACATCCGCTCTTCTGGTCATGCAGAAGCTGTTGCGTGATCGATGCTTGTGCTCTTTAAATACACTTCGGTTCTGCGTGTCTTGAGGCCAGCTACCGACAACAGAAATAAAACGCTACATAAAACGGCATTTTCTTACGCCTGGTGCTTCACCGTGTTTACTGTGCGTTCTCCTTCGACTGTCTGCCTTTATCGGGGTTGTTGTGTAGAAGAGCCATGTGTTACGGCAGGTGGGCGTACAAGAACTCTTTTCAAATTACTTCTTTGTTCATTCCTTCAGAGCTGAGATTATGGTTCAGAAGCAAAGGAAATCAAAAGCAATTAACCAGCTAAAAAAGCGGCTGTGACAAAACCCAAGTTGCTGAGCTGTTCTATTTTTCCTTTTTTTTGTAGGTCTGAATCTGTATGTTGCCAATGGCACGTGTCCTATCTTCCCTTAGAAGAACTTAACTACACCCTATTTCGCGCGCTTCACGTTTTTATTCATCTAGTTTACAGCTCTTCATGTAAGGTTTGCTAACAGTCTTTTTTTCTTATCGTGAATCAGCGTATTGGCTGTGCCTGTATCTTTATCTTTGCTAAGCGATCACCTACACGCTATTTTGTTAAAAAATAGTAAAAGGCAGTAATGAGAAAAAAAAAAAACTGACAACCCCGACTAACAACGGCTCAAGGATTTGAACATTGGCACCCCGGAAACAGAAGCGCTTCTTCGCAAATTCCATCACGCGGCACCGCGCTGCTTTCGAAGTCAACGAGAACCAGTATTTTTACATATGTATATAAGAAAACACATGCCAGAAACTATCGAAGTGGTGAAGTGCTGCCTAAAGCAGAAGCTTCTTCCAAGTAATAGCCTCTCACCTGTGATGCTTTGAGTTATCATCTCACTGCTTCTTCTCCTTTGCCACCCTCTCTCGTGTTTTTTGCGTCTTGTAAGCGGACGTATAACTCCCTTCCCTCATTTCGTTTTATCTGGCTTTTGTATGTTCACTCATTATTACTGTGATTGGGTTTATTTTCTTGCCTTTTCTTCCATATTTTTTTATTCCCGTCATAGCCACACACCTTTTCATTTTATCACCCATTCTCACTCCTGTTACCGACAAATGCGACAACATGCAGCTTCTGAATTTGCTGTTGCCCCTTCCACCCACATAAATGCACACGACGTCAGCCGACTTCAGGCAAAGAAAGCAGCGTGGATGGAGGAACAACACCGACTTGCGCAACGTGCCGAAGTGCCACGCAACGAGGTCTACGGATCCGCAGCCGCACCGCACGGCGAAGCCGGCGAGCCCGACCCATCGTTTGTGCACAAGCGCTTCTCATTAAAGGGCCTAAAGGAGGCGCTGGCGTGCCTGCAAGACGCTGACAAGAGCGGCGCAGCACTGCCTTTGCGTTGGACTGTTTTAACTCGTCAGCTGCAAAGGGACGTAGCGAAGCAGGCAGAATACTGTGAAGAGGAAAAGAAAAACACAGAAAAGCCACCTTCTTTGGCGTCTTCAGCCACCTCTTTGCCGGAACTCACGTACATTGGTGGTGTGGACATCTCGTTCATTCCCAACACCAACGACGGCATCGCCTGCCTTACCATCCTCCGCTACCCGTCTCTCGAGCTCGTGAAGATGTACATGCATCACTGCATTCTGCGGGAACCTTACATATCTACCTTCCTGGCATTTCGCGAAATTCAGCCTGTTTGTGAACTTTTTGACAACGTGCGAAATGAACTTATGGCAACCCAGACGATGCCTCAGCTGCTCGTTGTTGACGGCAACGGTGTTCACCATCCACGACGGTGTGGACTAGCGACGCACCTTGGTGTAACGCTTGACATACCTACTATCGGCTGCTCAAAGAAGACTTTACAGGTGGACGGCATCACGCGCGAAAGCGTCGAAGCAGCCTTTCTGCACGACGCCTGCTCCAGCTCGACTAACGTTTCAGCTCCCTCAGCTGCTTTCACAGGACTCCCATATGTGCTTCCGTTGGTTGGTGCCAGTAGCCCTTCGTCGTTGTACGGCTATGCGGTGCACCGACACTTTAACAGCGTTAAGAAATGCATTTTTGTCTCACCGGGGCACTGTGTGGGCTTTGCAGTGGCGACAGCGCTCATCGTGACGATGCTGCGTCATCGCATACCGGAGCCGGTACGCATCGCTGACCTCGGCTCCCGTGCGTTTATACGCGACGCTCTGGTTTCCGTCTCCACGCCTGCTGCTGCTGCTGGCTGCTGCTGCTGGCAAGTGGTACCGTGACTGCTGACTTATGAGGCATTCAAACGAACTAAATACTGTTGTGCATTTTCGTTGTGTGGATCGCTTTCATTTTTGTTTTTCACGTACGTAGACCTCTAAAGAAACCATACGAGACTCACTCATTTCTTTTTTCAGCTAATTGTGCTGTTCTGAATTGGAACTGCGGTTTTTTCTCGACATCTATCCATCTTTTACACGGTTCCCCGAACATCTCTCTTTTTCTATTATTTTCCTACGCTAGTTCGTGCATTGCGTTGAGAACAAAACAGCGGAGCTTCGAAAGCCCTCCTCTGTTCAGCACAACCTGTCTTTCATTCCTTCATAGCTACCTCAACGTGTACATCGTTTCGATTCTTTCATCGCCCCTATAAGTTCCGCATTATTATTATTTGTATAGTATTTAAGTGGCTTTTGACGGCATCCCATTGTCAACTCCTCCAAATTGTGTTTTTCATTTAAGCCCCTTTAGAAAAATATATATATAGTCGCTGAGAGCGTAGGAGCATCGAACAAAGATGATTCTTCTCGCATTCATCTGTGGGACGTTGTGGTTAATTTGGTGGGTCTATGCCGCTTTCGTCCATCGCTCTCGTCGCCTCGCTGGAGCCACCGTTGTCGTCACGGGTGCCTGCAGCGAGGTGGGCCGCCGACTCTGTCTTCAACTGTGCGCCCATGGTGCTCGTGTCATTGCGTGGGATTACAGTCGCATCAGGCTGCAGGAACTCCAGGCTGAGGTGCTGCGTGCCACCATCAGCGCTGACGCCAACAGTCGTGGTAGCACCAGTGGCAGCGCTGTTGCTGTCAACAACGAGAATTTCACGATTGCTGCCGTGGATTCGTCTTCACGTGTGCAGGTGCAGCGTGCAGCAAAGGAGCTGGATGGGCCGATCGACCTTGTGATCAACGCCGCTCATACCTACCCCGTGAAGCCGCTGCACGAACGCGCTGATGACTCCATTGATCGTGTTTTCCAGACGAACCTTGTCTCACCGCTTCTCGTCGTGCGTCAGTTGCTGCCGTTGCTGCTTGCCACGCCGGACAGCAGCACAGAAGGAAGAGGAGGAGCAGCTGCGGGCAGACACGGCCGGGGCCGCCGTGACGACTACGCACAAGTTGTGAACATCGTGTGCGGTGCTGGCAACTATGCGGTAGCGGCTCACGCCCCGGATTACGCAGCGTCGCAGTGGGGTATGGTGGGGCTGCACTATTCGATGCGCGCGTGGATTGCGCAGGAGCGGGCAGCGTTTTCAAAGCAGTCGTTTGGCAGAAGCAGCAGGGGCGACGCCGTAGGTGGAAGATCAATAACTGCAACAACTGGCGGTAGCATTAATTATGGCCATCCTGGTGGATGGGGTTCTCGACAGGCGCGAGACGTACGCACGACGCTGCTGTTCCTCAACGACATCCAAAACGGCATCCCGTCGGCGTCGAACTTCATGCCGGCCCCCACCTCTCTCATGCAAAGCGGACCGGTAGTGGCAACTTCAACCCTCTCACCAAATGCCATCACCGGTCCCAACACGCCCAATCGCAATGAGGCAGCTGGAGGTGGTGGTGGCAGTGCTACAAGCGTCACCCATGCTGCTAGCCCGTCCGGCGAGAGCTACGCGTCGACACTGCAGAGGCACAACGCGCAGCTGGATCGTGCGGTTTCGTGCTGCGTGGCGGCGATACGCCGCGGCGAGGAGCGCTATTGCTACGCCACATCGTGGATGACGACGCTGATTTTCCCGGCCGTGATGATTTGCCCGTTGCCGTGGGCAGAGCGGTTGCTCTGTTGGCTGCAGCGCTCATCGGACTAGACCGTTGCGACGGAATCGTAACAAAGCACGTTTTAGGGGTCTGTCGGTGGACCCTTTTACATTCCATGTATGGGTTGCTCTCATCGTAAAGACAGCTGAACTGCACATGGGCGTTTTCCCTCTTTGTTCTCCCCAACTCTCTCCACAGGGAAAACAACGGACGAAGGGTACTGAGGGGGCCTACGGTTCACTGTTCTTTTATGGCTTCTTTTTTTTTTTTTTAATCCTCTCACCACAGGTTGGACCAAGAGTACACCTTCATCTGGACGAGTTTTTTTTTTTTACAAACGCGGTAATCTCGATAGAAGAAACACGGAACACTTGACCGTTATTATATATATATATATGAGCTATATATATATACATATATATAGCTCATTTTGTTCACCTGAAGGAAGCAAGCGCAGATACCTTTTCAGTGTCTGCACCATGTTATCGCCTTTTGTTACACATCACCCGCCTCTCCCATCTGTTCTCTGATTCTCTGCCGCTTTCTACTCGCTTTTCCCCTCTCTCTCTCTGGTTCAGTGAACAAACCCTGCAGCTGGGACTGCTTACGTACAGTCAGGCTTTCATCTTCACCCCTTAAAAGTTGTGCTGCGGTAGTCGATCGACTTTAAGCAGGCGCTTTATCGACCGCGCTGTCAAAATCAACAACTTTTTCCTTCTCTTTGTCTTAATTAGTTTCTCAAATAAATTCTGATCTAAAGCAGCAGTATGATGGACGTGCACGCGGCAAAAAAGTTCCCTGTGTCGCCCGCCTCCGTAGCCGGCAAAAGTGAGATGAACAACGTTTTCATGCGTCAGTCCGCTTGCAAGGACAAGACGCAGCTAAAGCTCTCCATTGGTGACCCGACGTTCGACGGCAACCTCAAGACGACAGAAGTGGCAGTAAAGGCCTTCGACAAGAACGTGGACGCCCCCACAAAGTACTCGTACCAGCGTGCGTGGGGGTCTCCGGCAGCCTGCAATGCGGTAGCGGAATGGTGGGCTAAGAATTTTGCTACGGAGAACCAGGAGGCGGTGAGGGGAGAAAACGTTGTGCTTACAACGGGTGGTGCAGAAGCCATCCTTAACAGCATCACGGCCCTTTGCAACGAGGGTGAAAACATCCTCATTCCGTCCCCGGGATTCCCAGCCTACGCATATTGCTGCGACACGTTCAATATTGAGAAGCGCTTTTACCATCTCTTACCGGACAAGAACTGGGAGCTGGACTTAGACGAGATCCGCCGTCTTGTCGACGACCGCACGCGCGCCATCATGCTCAACAACCCGTCCAACCCATGCGGCAGCAACTGGAGCCGCCAGCACGTGGAGGACATCGTTCGGCTGTGCGAGGAGTTGAAGTTGCCGATCATCTCGGACGAAATCTACGCTGGCATGGTCTTCACCGGCCAGATCTTCACCTCCGTCGCGCAATTCAAGTCGCCGGTGCCGCGCTTCGTTATCTGCGGGCTGGCTAAGAACTTCATGATCCCCGGGTGGCGTGTTGGGTGGGTGCTGTTGATCGACGAGGCGGGTTACGGGGCGGATGTGCTGAAGGGGATGCAGAACCTCGCCATGCAAACGCTGGGACCCAACGCAATCGCACAGCACGCGATGCCGGAGATTCTGCGCGACACGCCAAAAGACTACTACGCTCGCAACATGGCGGAACTGGAGGCGAACGCGAAGCTGTTCGTAGAAGGGCTGGGCAAGTGCCGCGGCTTGTCCTGCGCGGAAACGCAGGGTGCGCTTTACATCATGGTGCAGATTCACTTCGACCAGTTCAAGGACTTCGCGAACGATGTGGAGTTCTACAAAGCGTTGGAGGACGAAGAGAATGTGCAGGTGGTGCCGGGTACGTACATGTTTATGCCCGGTTTCTTCCGTATCTGCTTCGTGCGTGAGCGTAAAGTGATCGAGGAGGTGATGGAGCGCCTCCCCGCGTTCTGCGAGCGCCACCGCAAGTGATGCAGGGGAGGGGAGCTAAGTAGACGCGCGTCTCTGATTCGAGTTTGAGTGTTGTGGTGAGTTGGGCACGTATCAAGCTCTTGAGCGGAGTTACGTTGTGCAATTTAATTCTTCATTGTCTGAAATGTAGTATTTTCAATTCGCTTTTGTTTTAATGGAGCTGTATGTAAGCAAGGTTTGCATAGGTCCACCGAGAAGCGTACAAGCACAATGACAGCCATCGTGCTCTTGTTCTCTTTTTTTTTTTCGCCCTCACATGTTGGCGTTTGACAGCTTCAGCTTCGGTTGACAGGCTAGGACTATATTTCCCTTCACAGTTTTTTTTCTCTAACCCAGTATCGATCTTCAGTGCGTTTTCACCTTCGGCCTACACTCCCGTACTCTATTTGTTGTGTATATCAGCTGATAAATAACTCGAAGCCAATCACACAAGTACGACGTACCGCGCCAACTTTTAAATCAGTTGTTAGCATCTGTCAAACATCTTTGACCCGTAGTTAGCGGGTAAGGCAGGTTTCACGAAAACCGAACCAGTGACGAGGCACGACCAAAAGGGAAGGAAAGGTAAAGTGCCCTCAAACACTGTTTCATCATTAGTGCTACTCGAAGGCGAAGCAATGACTTCTCTCCGCAGATGGTCCTCAGCACTTTTAATAAAAGTAGTCTGTGTGTAGAAAAAAAAGATTGGTTTGCGCACACACTTCACCTTGTTTTCTTTTTGTTTATTATTCTCCCTCCCCCTCCTTTGCGTCGATTATTCAGTCGGAGGTTTTCCTCTCAACCACAATTCTCTCACGACGTACAACACAGGCACTCCTTTCTTTTATTTTTCTTCTTCCTTTATATCTACTCCGGTTTACAATCACGCGTTCCTGAATTAACGACATCTAACGTAGTCGAAGTTTGGCGTCAATGAGTTTGCCCTTATCGACCGTGTCGTCTTCCGCGCCGCACAGTCGAGACCCGATATTGATATTGTCGCCATCAACGGTCTGCGCCACGCAGACTACGTGGCGTACATGCTGAAGGACGACTCTACGCACAGTCGCTTTGATGGCATGGGGGAGCTGAAGGGCGGTGTGCTTGTGGTGAATGGCAAAGCCATCCGCATCGCCAGGGAACCTGAAGTGTGGTGACACCAGTGCGGTGGTAATGGTGGTGTCTGCCGCTCTCTTCCCTACCGACCAGACGGCGCAGATGCACATCCAGGCCGATGCGAAGTGTGTGATTATGGCGGGACCACCGAAGAACGACACACCGATGTTTGCCATGGGTGTCAACCACGCTGAGTACGCCGATGAGCCTGTAGTTTACAACGCATCGTGCACGACGAACTGCCTCGCCCCGCTGGCGAAGGTGGTGAACGAGACGTTTGGGGTTGTGGAGGGCCACATGACGACGATGCACGCGACGAAGGCTGATCAGAAGACGGTGGGCGGTCCGTCCATCAAAGATGAATGCGGTAGTCGCTACGCAACGCAGAACATCACCCAAATCCCCACCCATGCAGCGAAAACGGTGGATAAGGTCTACTTTCCGCTGAATGGAAGCTGACAGGGATCTCCTTTTGTTACCCGACGGCGTGTCCGTGGTGAACCTCACGGTGCGTCTGGAAAAGCCGACCACACACGCAGAGATTTGCGCCATCGTTAAAAGGGCAGCAGAGGGTGAGATGAAGGGATTTCTTGGTTACACTAAGGACGAGGTTGTTTCTGCAAACTTCGACGGCGTGCCGCTGACATCTGTTTTTGACACAGGGGCTAGCATCTCGCTTAACAAGCAGTTTGCGAAACTGGTTTCCTAGTACGACAATATGGCTGGCGATTCGAACAAGGCGTTTGGCCTAATTCCGTACACCCCAAAGCACTGGTGTTGCCTGCGTACCAAAGCACCTGTGAGATAAAGGATGGTCCAAACGACAGCTTCCATATAGAAAGTTTCTAATGATCTCTTTTTTTCCAGAATGCCTCACCACCCATAAAACAACGAGGTCGAAGCTACCAAACTTAAACTATCTTCACGGTTTGAACGAGCGATTATGGGCTGCGAAACTACTGCAAAACTCAGCCTCTTCACACAGCACTCACAAAGTTCGGCTTCATCGGTCTGTGGGAGAAGCCCTCACTACATAAATAAACATAACTATTGTCCTATCTACACGAATCGCATCGTTCCAACTATTATCTGTAATGCGAAGCTCTGCAACAATATGCTGCTCAAATATGGTTGTTTTGAACTTGTTATAATGACAGCGTGTCCTCCCACTGTTATTGCTCACCTTTCCCAGCGGGAAAAAAAGCACCTTTCACGTTGAACCGCAGAGATGAAACTGTAGTTTCTTTCTGGTGAGAAAACGAAACACACCATCCCTGGCATAAAGTTCGTAACGTCCACGAGCTTACTCCAACACCACCACTTCAGACCGCCCGACAACACCGTACTCAGCAACACGGCCTCATAACTTCAGGAAGATACCCTCTCCGTGGTGGCAACTGTCAGTAACAACAAAGCAAGAAGTGTAGAACACACACAAGCTGCAGAAACGCAACTCGCCGACCCCAAAAAAGAGTCACTGGATACATAAACGAAGCACCACCACTGAAACGTTATCGCACAAACAAAAAAAAACACGCACAAGGGAAGACCGCACCACAAGAGGCCCCTTAACGACGCCAACACATCAGCAACATACGGAAAAAACAACACAGAAAACACAACAAAAAAAGACCAAAACTACAAAGAAAAAGCACGCCCGAACCAACACACCAACTGAAACCATTCAACGGAAAAACAAAAAACAAAACAATATCGCCTAAAAACAGAAGCCATGCACAAAAACAACAACTAACCACACACAGAACATCCAGAACATTCAACAAAAATAAAGAACACAACAATTCAATCCAAAAAGGTGGTATAAACAGAACAAAAAAATATTGTGTGTTTCTATTTGCGTGTATGTGTGTGTGCCCAAGCAGTGTCGCTATGCGTCTCCGCCTCACCCCGGTGTGGAGCTACGGTACGAAACACGTGCGAGAGCCCCTGTGCTGAGGAGGCTGGTGATGGTGACGAAGATGTGTGTGTGTGTGTGTGTGTGGGTGGGTGTGCAGGCGAGAGGGAGAGGGCTGGTACGTGCGCGTATGATGACGTACGCTTTGGAATTGATTACCTACCTGTGCGGCGTGCCTCGTGTGCGCCGCGTGTCCTGCGGACAAAGTGCATTGGTGTGCATATCCTCTATCGTTACTCAAACTACTTTCTGAGGCGCACGCGCGCCGCCACTCTCCACGCCCCGCGCACACACCACCGTGACCACCACGACCATCGTTACCGTTACCGTTACCGCTGTTCTCACCACTGCTGCCCGTGGGCTGTGAGGCCTCCCGCCGAGGCCCTTTCACATTCCACTCCCCGCTACCCGGCGAAGCGCCATTCGGATGACTTTTCTATTCGCATCGCGACACGCTGACACAATGCCTGAGTGACACGCGAAAAGAACTACACAATCGAGAAAGAACAGCTGAGCGCGCTGCTGGGCTGCGGTGGAGGGGAGGGGGTGGGGAGAGCGAACGGGAAAGAGAGAGGGAAGAAGAAGAGGGACGCGGCGGTCGGCGTGATGAATCTGCTAAGATGTAAACAACATTATAATTGGAAGACGAGTCTGAACTCTGATGCACCTACTATTCAACGGCACTGACGCGACCCGTGCGTGCCCCGCGTGCTTCTGTCTGCTTGCCCGCTTGCTGGTGTGCTTGTTTGCATGTTTGCTGGCACCACCAGTGCCTGCGCGAGACTGGAACGTGGCAGGCTGCGGAGGGCACCACCCATCCCCCACGCGGTTCAACACATGATCCTAGAGCTGTTGCTGACGACTGTGACGACGACGACGACACTGCTGTGCACCGCCGCTGATGACAAACCTCACCTCAATTGTAACTCGGGAAAACTGAACCACCACGCGTGGCGGATGAGCAACTGTACGGAATAATCGTTAGATAGTAAGTCTGAGCTGGTGCGCGTCGTTGTGGTCGTGGTCGTGCTTCCGCCTTTGTGTGCCATCCCTTGTAATAGCGAGCATGCCCGTCGCATCTCCGCAAGCTGCTCGTCTACACCGGGGGAGAGAGGGAGAGCACCGTGGCGGTGCAAGCGCTCATTTTCAAGCCGCACGCGGGCTGCTACTGGTGCCCCTGCGGTCGGGTGATGCGCGAGAGAGAGGGTGTGTGTGTGTGTGTGTGTGTGTGTGTGTGTGTGTGTGTGCCCAAGCAGTGTCGCTATGCGTCTCCGCCTCACCCCGGTGTGGAGCTACGGTACGAAACACGTGCGAGAGCCCCTGTGCTGAGGAGGCTGGTGATGGTGACGAAGATGTGTGTGTGTGTGTGTGTGTGGGTGGGTGTGCAGGCGAGAGGGAGAGGGCTGGTACGTGCGCGTATGATGACGTACGCTTTGGAATTGATTACCTACCTGTGCGGCGTGCCTCGTGTGCGCCGCGTGTCCTGCGGACAAAGTGCATTGGTGTGCATATCCTCTATCGTTACTCAAACTACTTTCTGAGGCGCACGCGCGCCGCCACTCTCCACGCCCCGCGCACACACCACCGTGACCACCACGACCATCGTTACCGTTACCGTTACCGCTGTTCTCACCACTGCTGCCCGTGGGCTGTGAGGCCTCCCGCCGAGGCCCTTTCACATTCCACTCCCCGCTACCCGGCGAAGCGCCATTCGGATGACTTTTCTATTCGCATCGCGACACGCTGACACAATGCCTGAGTGACACGCGAAAAGAACTACACAATCGAGAAAGAACAGCTGAGCGCGCTGCTGGGCTGCGGTGGAGGGGAGGGGGTGGGGAGAGCGAACGGGAAAGAGAGAGGGAAGAAGAAGAGGGACGCGGCGGTCGGCGTGATGAATCTGCTAAGATGTAAACAACATTATAATTGGAAGACGAGTCTGAACTCTGATGCACCTACTATTCAACGGCACTGACGCGACCCGTGCGTGCCCCGCGTGCTTCTGTCTGCTTGCCCGCTTGCTGGTGTGCTTGTTTGCATGTTTGCTGGCACCACCAGTGCCTGCGCGAGACTGGAACGTGGCAGGCTGCGGAGGGCACCACCCATCCCCCACGCGGTTCAACACATGATCCTAGAGCTGTTGCTGACGACTGTGACGACGACGACGACACTGCTGTGCACCGCCGCTGATGACAAACCTCACCTCAATTGTAACTCGGGAAAACTGAACCACCACGCGTGGCGGATGAGCAACTGTACGGAATAATCGTTAGATAGTAAGTCTGAGCTGGTGCGCGTCGTTGTGGTCGTGGTCGTGCTTCCGCCTTTGTGTGCCATCCCTTGTAATAGCGAGCATGCCCGTCGCATCTCCGCAAGCTGCTCGTCTACACCGGGGGAGAGAGGGAGAGCACCGTGGCGGTGCAAGCGCTCATTTTCAAGCCGCACGCGGGCTGCTACTGGTGCCCCTGCGGTCGGGTGATGCGCGAGAGAGAGGGTGTGTGTGGTGTGTGTGTGTGTGTGTGTGTGTGTGTGTGTGTGTGCCCAAGCAGTGTCGCTATGCGTCTCCGCCTCACCCCGGTGTGGAGCTACGGTACGAAACACGTGCGAGAGCCCCTGTGCTGAGGAGGCTGGTGATGGTGACGAAGATGTGTGTGTGTGTGTGTGTGTGGGTGGGTGTGCAGGCGAGAGGGAGAGGGCTGGTACGTGCGCGTATGATGACGTACGCTTTGGAATTGATTACCTACCTGTGCGGCGTGCCTCGTGTGCGCCGCGTGTCCTGCGGACAAAGTGCATTGGTGTGCATATCCTCTATCGTTACTCAAACTACTTTCTGAGGCGCACGCGCGCCGCCACTCTCCACGCCCCGCGCACACACCACCGTGACCACCACGACCATCGTTACCGTTACCGTTACCGCTGTTCTCACCACTGCTGCCCGTGGGCTGTGAGGCCTCCCGCCGAGGCCCTTTCACATTCCACTCCCCGCTACCCGGCGAAGCGCCATTCGGATGACTTTTCTATTCGCATCGCGACACGCTGACACAATGCCTGAGTGACACGCGAAAAGAACTACACAATCGAGAAAGAACAGCTGAGCGCGCTGCTGGGCTGCGGTGGAGGGGAGGGGGTGGGGAGAGCGAACGGGAAAGAGAGAGGGAAGAAGAAGAGGGACGCGGCGGTCGGCGTGATGAATCTGCTAAGATGTAAACAACATTATAATTGGAAGACGAGTCTGAACTCTGATGCACCTACTATTCAACGGCACTGACGCGACCCGTGCGTGCCCCGCGTGCTTCTGTCTGCTTGCCCGCTTGCTGGTGTGCTTGTTTGCATGTTTGCTGGCACCACCAGTGCCTGCGCGAGACTGGAACGTGGCAGGCTGCGGAGGGCACCACCCATCCCCACGCGGTTCAACACATGATCCTAGAGCTGTTGCTGACGACTGTGACGACGACGACGACACTGCTGTGCACCGCCGCTGATGACAAACCTCACCTCAATTGTAACTCGGGAAAACTGAACCACCACGCGTGGCGGATGAGCAACTGTACGGAATAATCGTTAGATAGTAAGTCTGAGCTGGTGCGCGTCGTTGTGGTCGTGGTCGTGCTTCCGCCTTTGTGTGCCATCCCTTGTAATAGCGAGCATGCCCGTCGCATCTCCGCAAGCTGCTCGTCTACACCGGGGGAGAGAGGGAGAGCACCGTGGCGGTGCAAGCGCTCATTTTCAAGCCGCACGCGGGCTGCTACTGGTGCCCCTGCGGTCGGGTGATGCGCGAGAGAGAGGGGTGTGTGTGTGGTGTGTGTGTGTGTGTGTGCCCAAGCAGTGTCGCTATGCGTCTCCGCCTCACCCCGGTGTGGAGCTACGGTACGAAACACGTGCGAGAGCCCCTGTGCTGAGGAGGCTGGTGATGGTGACGAAGATGTGTGTGTGTGTGTGTGTGTGTGTGGGTGGGTGTGCAGGCGAGAGGGAGAGGGCTGGTACGTGCGCGTATGATGACGTACGCTTTGGAATTGATTACCTACCTGTGCGGCGTGCCTCGTGTGCGCCGCGTGTCCTGCGGACAAAGTGCATTGGTGTGCATATCCTCTATCGTTACTCAAACTACTTTCTGAGGCGCACGCGCGCCGCCACTCTCCACGCCCCGCGCACACACCACCGTGACCACCACGACCATCGTTACCGTTACCGTTACCGCTGTTCTCACCACTGCTGCCCGTGGGCTGTGAGGCCTCCCGCCGAGGCCCTTTCACATTCCACTCCCCGCTACCCGGCGAAGCGCCATTCGGATGACTTTTCTATTCGCATCGCGACACGCTGACACAATGCCTGAGTGACACGCGAAAAGAACTACACAATCGAGAAAGAACAGCTGAGCGCGCTGCTGGGCTGCGGTGGAGGGGAGGGGGTGGGGAGAGCGAACGGGAAAGAGAGAGGGAAGAAGAAGAGGGACGCGGCGGTCGGCGTGATGAATCTGCTAAGATGTAAACAACATTATAATTGGAAGACGAGTCTGAACTCTGATGCACCTACTATTCAACGGCACTGACGCGACCCGTGCGTGCCCCGCGTGCTTCTGTCTGCTTGCCCGCTTGCTGGTGTGCTTGTTTGCATGTTTGCTGGCACCACCAGTGCCTGCGCGGACTGGAACGTGGCAGGCTGCGGAGGGCACCACCCATCCCCCACGCGGTTCAACACATGATCCTAGAGCTGTTGCTGACGACTGTGACGACGACGACGACACTGCTGTGCACCGCCGCTGATGACAAACCTCACCTCAATTGTAACTCGGGAAAACTGAACCACCACGCGTGGCGGATGAGCAACTGTACGGAATAATCGTTAGATAGTAAGTCTGAGCTGGTGCGCGTCGTTGTGGTCGTGGTCGTGCTTCCGCCTTTGTGTGCCATCCCTTGTAATAGCGAGCATGCCCGTCGCATCTCCGCAAGCTGCTCGTCTACACCGGGGGAGAGAGGGAGAGCACCGTGGCGGTGCAAGCGCTCATTTTCAAGCCGCACGCGGGCTGCTACTGGTGCCCCTGCGGTCGGGTGATGCGCGAGAGAGAGGGTGTGTGTGTGTGTGTGTGTGTGTGTGTGTGTGTGTGTGTGTGTGTGTGCCCAAGCAGTGTCGCTATGCGTCTCCGCCTCACCCCGGTGTGGAGCTACGGTACGAAACACGTGCGAGAGCCCCTGTGCTGAGGAGGCTGGTGATGGTGACGAAGATGTGTGTGTGTGTGTGTGTGTGTGTGGGTGGGTGTGCAGGCGAGAGGGAGAGGGCTGGTACGTGCGCGTATGATGACGTACGCTTTGGAATTGATTACCTACCTGTGCGGCGTGCCTCGTGTGCGCCGCGTGTCCTGCGGACAAAGTGCATTGGTGTGCATATCCTCTATCGTTACTCAAACTACTTTCTGAGGCGCACGCGCGCCGCCACTCTCCACGCCCCGCGCACACACCACCGTGACCACCACGACCATCGTTACCGTTACCGTTACCGCTGTTCTCACCACTGCTGCCCGTGGGCTGTGAGGCCTCCCGCCGAGGCCCTTTCACATTCCACTCCCCGCTACCCGGCGAAGCGCCATTCGGATGACTTTTCTATTCGCATCGCGACACGCTGACACAATGCCTGAGTGACACGCGAAAAGAACTACACAATCGAGAAAGAACAGCTGAGCGCGCTGCTGGGCTGCGGTGGAGGGGAGGGGGTGGGGAGAGCGAACGGGAAAGAGAGAGGGAAGAAGAAGAGGGACGCGGCGGTCGGCGTGATGAATCTGCTAAGATGTAAACAACATTATAATTGGAAGACGAGTCTGAACTCTGATGCACCTACTATTCAACGGCACTGACGCGACCCGTGCGTGCCCCGCGTGCTTCTGTCTGCTTGCCCGCTTGCTGGTGTGCTTGTTTGCATGTTTGCTGGCACCACCAGTGCCTGCGCGGGACTGGAACGTGGCAGGCTGCGGAGGGCACCACCCATCCCCCACGCGGTTCAACACATGATCCTAGAGCTGTTGCTGACGACTGTGACGACGACGACGACACTGCTGTGCACCGCCGCTGATGACAAACCTCACCTCAATTGTAACTCGGGAAAACTGAACCACCACGCGTGGCGGATGAGCAACTGTACGGAATAATCGTTAGATAGTAAGTCTGAGCTGGTGCGCGTCGTTGTGGTCGTGGTCGTGCTTCCGCCTTTGTGTGCCATCCCTTGTAATAGCGAGCATGCCCGTCGCATCTCCGCAAGCTGCTCGTCTACACCGGGGGAGAGAGGGAGAGCACCGTGGCGGTGCAAGCGCTCATTTTCAAGCCGCACGCGGGCTGCTACTGGTGCCCCTGCGGTCGGGTGATGCGCGAGAGAGAGGGTGTGTGGTGTGTGTGTGTGTG
This sequence comes from Crithidia expoeki, assembly GCA_900240875.1. Taxonomy (NCBI): domain Eukaryota; phylum Euglenozoa; class Kinetoplastea; order Trypanosomatida; family Trypanosomatidae; genus Crithidia; species Crithidia expoeki. The sequence goes on from OESE01000222.1 coordinate 447,855, forward strand.
TGTGTGTGGTGTGTGCCCAAGCAGTGTCGCTATGCGTCTCCGCCTCACCCCGGTGTGGAGCTACGGTACGAAACACGTGCGAGAGCCCCTGTGCTGAGGAGGCTGGTGATGGTGACGAAGATGTGTGTGTGTGTGTGTGTGTGTGTGGGTGGGTGTGCAGGCGAGAGGGAGAGGGCTGGTACGTGCGCGTATGATGACGTACGCTTTGGAATTGATTACCTACCTGTGCGGCGTGCCTCGTGTGCGCCGCGTGTCCTGCGGACAAAGTGCATTGGTGTGCATATCCTCTATCGTTACTCAAACTACTTTCTGAGGCGCACGCGCGCCGCCACTCTCCACGCCCCGCGCACACACCACCGTGACCACCACGACCATCGTTACCGTTACCGTTACCGCTGTTCTCACCACTGCTGCCCGTGGGCTGTGAGGCCTCCCGCCGAGGCCCTTTCACATTCCACTCCCCGCTACCCGGCGAAGCGCCATTCGGATGACTTTTCTATTCGCATCGCGACACGCTGACACAATGCCTGAGTGACACGCGAAAAGAACTACACAATCGAGAAAGAACAGCTGAGCGCGCTGCTGGGCTGCGGTGGAGGGGAGGGGGTGGGGAGAGCGAACGGGAAAGAGAGAGGGAAGAAGAAGAGGGACGCGGCGGTCGGCGTGATGAATCTGCTAAGATGTAAACAACATTATAATTGGAAGACGAGTCTGAACTCTGATGCACCTACTATTCAACGGCACTGACGCGACCCGTGCGTGCCCCGCGTGCTTCTGTCTGCTTGCCCGCTTGCTGGTGTGCTTGTTTGCATGTTTGCTGGCACCACCAGTGCCTGCGCGGGACTGGAACGTGGCAGGCTGCGGAGGGCACCACCCATCCCCCACGCGGTTCAACACATGATCCTAGAGCTGTTGCTGACGACTGTGACGACGACGACGACACTGCTGTGCACCGCCGCTGATGACAAACCTCACCTCAATTGTAACTCGGGAAAACTGAACCACCACGCGTGGCGGATGAGCAACTGTACGGAATAATCGTTAGATAGTAAGTCTGAGCTGGTGCGCGTCGTTGTGGTCGTGGTCGTGCTTCCGCCTTTGTGTGCCATCCCTTGTAATAGCGAGCATGCCCGTCGCATCTCCGCAAGCTGCTCGTCTACACCGGGGGAGAGAGGGAGAGCACCGTGGCGGTGCAAGCGCTCATTTTCAAGCCGCACGCGGGCTGCTACTGGTGCCCCTGCGGTCGGGTGATGCGCGAGAGAGAGGGTGTGTGTGTGTGTGTGTGTGTGTGTGTGGTGTGCCCAAGCAGTGTCGCTATGCGTCTCCGCCTCACCCCGGTGTGGAGCTACGGTACGAAACACGTGCGAGAGCCCCTGTGCTGAGGAGGCTGGTGATGGTGACGAAGATGTGTGTGTGTGTGTGTGTGTGTGGGTGGGTGTGCAGGCGAGAGGGAGAGGGCTGGTACGTGCGCGTATGATGACGTACGCTTTGGAATTGATTACCTACCTGTGCGGCGTGCCTCGTGTGCGCCGCGTGTCCTGCGGACAAAGTGCATTGGTGTGCATATCCTCTATCGTTACTCAAACTACTTTCTGAGGCGCACGCGCGCCGCCACTCTCCACGCCCCGCGCACACACCACCGTGACCACCACGACCATCGTTACCGTTACCGTTACCGCTGTTCTCACCACTGCTGCCCGTGGGCTGTGAGGCCTCCCGCCGAGGCCCTTTCACATTCCACTCCCCGCTACCCGGCGAAGCGCCATTCGGATGACTTTTCTATTCGCATCGCGACACGCTGACACAATGCCTGAGTGACACGCGAAAAGAACTACACAATCGAGAAAGAACAGCTGAGCGCGCTGCTGGGCTGCGGTGGAGGGGAGGGGGTGGGGAGAGCGAACGGGAAAGAGAGAGGGAAGAAGAAGAGGGACGCGGCGGTCGGCGTGATGAATCTGCTAAGATGTAAACAACATTATAATTGGAAGACGAGTCTGAACTCTGATGCACCTACTATTCAACGGCACTGACGCGACCCGTGCGTGCCCCGCGTGCTTCTGTCTGCTTGCCCGCTTGCTGGTGTGCTTGTTTGCATGTTTGCTGGCACCACCAGTGCCTGCGCGGGACTGGAACGTGGCAGGCTGCGGAGGGCACCACCCATCCCCCACGCGGTTCAACACATGATCCTAGAGCTGTTGCTGACGACTGTGACGACGACGACGACACTGCTGTGCACCGCCGCTGATGACAAACCTCACCTCAATTGTAACTCGGGAAAACTGAACCACCACGCGTGGCGGATGAGCAACTGTACGGAATAATCGTTAGATAGTAAGTCTGAGCTGGTGCGCGTCGTTGTGGTCGTGGTCGTGCTTCCGCCTTTGTGTGCCATCCCTTGTAATAGCGAGCATGCCCGTCGCATCTCCGCAAGCTGCTCGTCTACACCGGGGGAGAGAGGGAGAGCACCGTGGCGGTGCAAGCGCTCATTTTCAAGCCGCACGCGGGCTGCTACTGGTGCCCCTGCGGTCGGGTGATGCGCGAGAGAGAGGGTGTGTGTGTGTGTGTGTGTGTGTGTGTGTGTGCCCAAGCAGTGTCGCTATGCGTCTCCGCCTCACCCCGGTGTGGAGCTACGGTACGAAACACGTGCGAGAGCCCCTGTGCTGAGGAGGCTGGTGATGGTGACGAAGATGTGTGTGTGTGTGTGTGTGTGTGTGGGTGGGTGTGCAGGCGAGAGGGAGAGGGCTGGTACGTGCGCGTATGATGACGTACGCTTTGGAATTGATTACCTACCTGTGCGGCGTGCCTCGTGTGCGCCGCGTGTCCTGCGGACAAAGTGCATTGGTGTGCATATCCTCTATCGTTACTCAAACTACTTTCTGAGGCGCACGCGCGCCGCCACTCTCCACGCCCCGCGCACACACCACCGTGACCACCACGACCATCGTTACCGTTACCGTTACCGCTGTTCTCACCACTGCTGCCCGTGGGCTGTGAGGCCTCCCGCCGAGGCCCTTTCACATTCCACTCCCCGCTACCCGGCGAAGCGCCATTCGGATGACTTTTCTATTCGCATCGCGACACGCTGACACAATGCCTGAGTGACACGCGAAAAGAACTACACAATCGAGAAAGAACAGCTGAGCGCGCTGCTGGGCTGCGGTGGAGGGGAGGGGGTGGGGAGAGCGAACGGGAAAGAGAGAGGGAAGAAGAAGAGGGACGCGGCGGTCGGCGTGATGAATCTGCTAAGATGTAAACAACATTATAATTGGAAGACGAGTCTGAACTCTGATGCACCTACTATTCAACGGCACTGACGCGACCCGTGCGTGCCCCGCGTGCTTCTGTCTGCTTGCCCGCTTGCTGATGTCCCTTTTTTTGTTTGGGGTTTGTGTGTTGGTGTGTTGTACTTCGTTGGTGTGTTTTCTTTTTTGTTGGTTTTTGTGCGCAGTGGTTGTGGTGGTGTGTGTGTGTGAAGTGATGTGGTGTCTCTTGTTGCTGTTGCGGTGGTTGTTGGGAGCTCGTATTGCTGTTGTGTGCTTGAAGTGGGTAGCTGATTATTTTGTGGTCGTGGGGTTTTGTGTAGGTTTTGTATCGTGGTTGTTCTATGGGTTTGTCTTCTTTAACGTGTTGCTGTGGTACTTTTTAGAGTATATATTTTTTTTGGTTTATTTTTGGTGATGCAAATTTCGTGGCAAATGTTGATGGGGGGGGGGAGGTTTCGTTTCTGTGGTAATCACGTGTGAAATTGTGCACTTCTCTGCGCTGTTGCAGTCTGTTGGTTTTCGTATTTCCCGGTTGCACCGAGGAGTTATGTGGTTTTAGCGCGTAGTGGCCGTACGATAGTGCTGTAAAGGACTCCGAAGGGGACTTTTGTACATGTTTCTCTCTCTCTGTCGCGTTCTCTGTCTCTCTCTATATTAGTGGTTGTCTTGATATATATGTGCTTGCGTTTTTTTTTTCGCGTTAAACGGCAAGTATTTTTGTCCTTTCTCTCCTTTTTTTTTGGTTGCGTTCTTGCAGTCACTCTTCGCGACTTTTGTGAGCCGAGACACACTACGGTCCCAACGTTCTTTCGTCTAAAACGACTTCCCACGTCGAACAACAGAAACTATGACGATTGATGCACAACCTACCTCTCCGCGATCGCTGAAGGGAACAGCTTCGTCTGACCTCCCCAGCGAAGAGGACCACCACGAGCAGCAGCAACAGCGTGTGGCTGAGAACGGCGCCTTCAAGCATATAGGTGCTTCGCAGCACGCGCAGCGAACCCTGCAGCCGGTGAATGACCTTGCCGACAACATGAAGCCGTCCCGCTCGGCCAAGTCGTGCCTGCGCCTTTCGATCGGTGATCCGACGGTGGATGGCAACCTCAAGACTCCTGAGATTGTAACCGAGGCTGTCGTCGATGTCGTGCGTTCCGGCGACTTCAACGGCTACCCTCCGTGCGTCGGCACCGACAACGTCCGTCAGGTTGTGGCTGCTTACTGGCGCCGCTTCTGCCAAACGAAGAACCGCCAGGATGCGGTGCAGTGGGAGAACGTGATCATGACTTCTGGCGTATCGCAGGCCATCGTGCTCGCCCTCACGGCCCTGTGTGACGACGGCGACAATGTGCTGATGTGCGCGCCGTCCTTTCCTCATTACAAAAGTGTGTGCGACAGCTACAACATCGAGTGCCGCTTCTACAACCTCGACTCGTCGAAACACTGGGAATGCGACCTGAACCAGGCGTCTGGTCTCGTGGACGAGCGCACGAAGGCGTTCATCATTATCAACCCGTCCAACCCATGTGGCAGTAACTTCTCGCGTGCCCACCTGAACGAGATCGTCGAGTTCTGCGAGTTTCGTCAGTTGCCGCTGATTAGCGATGAGATCTACGCAGAGATGGTGCTGCACAACGGTATCTTCACCTCCGTCGCGGACTTCGACACGAACGTTCCGCGCCTCGTGCTGGGCGGGACAGCGAAGTACCAGGTCTGCCCGGGATGGCGTGTGGGTTGGTCCATTCTCATTGACCGCCTCGGGGTGGCCAACGACTGGATGGACGGCATGGCGCGCCTATCGCAGCTCATCTCAGGTGTCAATTCGATCTGTCAGGAGGCGATCGCGAGGACCCTGCTAGACTGCCCGTCGGCGAACACGGAACACCTGGTCGCGCAGCTGGAGGCCGGAGCGAAGGTGTACAACCGCCTGCTGGACCACGACATCGGCCTCTCCTTCGACCCCCCGCGTGCGTCCATGTTCATCATGCTTAAAGTGGACTTCCGCTACTTCAAGGATATCAAGTCGGACATGGAGTTCTACGAGAAGCTGCTGGATGAGGAGAACGTGCAGGTGCTGCCCGGCGAGATCTTTGGCATGTCCGGCTTCGTCCGTGCGACGGTGTCGCGTCCGCCGGAGGTGCTGAACGAGGCGGTCGATCGCATCATCGAGTTCTGCGAGCGCCACAAGAAGTAAGACTCGAGGTCGTAGCCTCAAAAAAAAAGCTGGGACTGTACATTCATAGGTAAAGCTGCCTAGCGGTGTGAGAAAAGGGGGAAAAAGTTGCGAGTTGTGGCGACGGCGAAATCGTCATAAACGCTGCCACGTAGCGTGTTTCTTTCCTTTTTTTTGTCCCTGTCTCATTCGTGCAGAACACCTACACACAGGGGGGTGCACGTCTCAAGAACACTGCTCTCGGTTCTAACAGTTTTCTTACCTCCATGCACCTTCAATGCTTCTTTTACGCGTTGCGTAGCTACACTTCCATCCTTGCAGCAAACGTGAGGGCGGGGGAGAAAACGAAATGTCACCGATGTGTAAGAGAAAACAAAACGATTTAAATGGGAAAAAAAAAGGGCAGTCAGTTGCTGAACGGTTTTATTTTAACGTTTCAGTTTATTGCACTGTCCGCTTCACCCGCATATCTCTGGCCTTTCCTTTCTTCTCTCCTGTTTGCAGTGCGAGCGCAGCCGTGTCTTTCTCCGGTATCTTAATCCTCGACGACTTCGCTCACGTAGCCGTACCTCTCCCAGATAAGTGCTTTCTTTTCCTCACGAAAGCTCTTGCTATCCGTTCTCCTCCCACCACGCTTCTGTTATCGGCTATTGGTTTTTTTTTTTTTTTGCTTCCGATACGTTTCGTGATTGAGGCCACGGGATGAGACAATCGAAAGAGACGCAGCTCGACAAAAAAGCTCGACCTTTTCTGTGCGGGTGGCCCTTTGTTGTATACCGCCTAACGCAGAGAATAGCGTTTCATTCCATGAAAACGAATTCGAGGTGGCGATGCTCGTGTCTGCGTTCCTTTTCTTTGTTGTACGAAGCGCGAATGGGACGCGCAAGAAAGCTTCAGTGCTTCAAACGAACGAAATCGCTTCAGTGGAAGAAGACAACTCCCTTTTTTCTTTTTAGATACTGTGTTTTCCTTTGATACCAAAGTCACGCGCTTTGTTCTGTTTGTGGTGTCCATACTCCACCAAACCAGAGAACTAAGATACCAGGCTGTCTACTGAAAGCACTCGAGACTTGCTTTACAAAAGTCCAAAAACTAAATGGTGTGGACTTGCTTGATTCTCCACTTCTCCTTTTTTAAATTGGTTTCGCCGTAAGACTTCACGTTTCACTACAAAAATAAGTGTGAAGACAAACTGGATCGGTAATGACAATGTAAAAAAAAAAAAGCAGACCGTGCTAATCAATTCGACTGTCCGCTTCCAGGCACTCGTTTGTTCTCTCTTTTTGTTTTCCCTTTCATTTTTTTTTTCCATTTGATGCTTTGAGGTTCGTATTTGACAGTTGTCTTTTTTTTTTTCTTCAAAGGGTAAAACACCTTTTTTTTTCTTTTATTCTCCTTTGATTTTTGTTTTTCCTGTTTTCGAGTTTATTGATTAGTGGGTCGCGTGTATACCATCCAAGATAATAATAAGAAGAGCAATAGTCAATGCGACATTTATTTGAACCTCGCCTACACTCTCGTTCTACTGTCTACCGTCTCCAGAAGCTCTGAAAGAAAACAAAGTCCGTAATCAGATATGCGGGAATGCTCACACTTGCAACCAGCACAACTAGTTTACAAGGACACATGGAGACCTTTTAATTAGATCATGGCTGATAAACTGAGGAAACCGAGAGAGAGCGAGAAACAAACAAACAGACAAACAAAAAAAAGGACTCAAACCGTCGGTAGTACTCTCAGTCTCAATCACGAAGTTATTGCTATCCTTATGTTCACTTTTTTCTTGCTAAACTGTGGAGGAGCAGAGACGATGAAGTGTGCACAGGTGGGGAAAACGGACTTTCTCTCTCTCTCTCTCTGGTTCATCTTTCTCCTCAATCAGCGCGCAGTATCGTCAGCCCTTTACCACTCTCAGGAGGGCACATATGACCCACTTTGAGAGCCTCCTTTGTTAATAATTGTGTTTTTGTTTCCCTTTTCTGTTATCAATACCACGTAAAATGAATTGCCAATACCTGACTGTTCCTCTGTGCCACGCATATATGTATGTATATATATATATATATATATATATATATATATATATATACATTTGCTTTGCTAAATGAATTCTGTGTTTATTCGGCGGTCGTTGTCCTGCTCTTGAGATCGAACCGATGTGAATAGCCTCGAAAAAAAAAAACAGAAAGATGAGGACAGGGGAAGAAGAGTATCAGATTGGGGGAAAAAACCAAGGAATGGACGCATTTTTTTTTTCCTTCTTACGTTGTTGCTTTCATTCTTTTTTTTTATTTGTGGTTTTTGTTTAAAGAAATCGCTTCTTGAATGGAATCATTGAGAAGTCTCGGAGGAACAGGTTTAAAGAAAAGAAAAAAAATCTGCCTAGCTACTGTTACCCTTACGATTACTTTTATACGTGGCTTAACTAAATTACCTGCATGAATAAAAAGCTAATCGTGAATTCGCGTAACCAGCGTACTCGAGTTTCTTAAATCGACGTGTTGTGGGAATTCCACTACAGACATCAAACAGTTTACATTACATACAATTGGGAAGGATTGCCACAGTTTGTTTAAAACAATTGTCTTTAGTCGGTCGCTTCAGATATCATACTGCTGCTTTCAAAACAAAGAAAGGCAATGCGCATTAGATCGACTCATACTCTTCCTCGTGCACATGTTTTGTTGTACCCTTTCCTTTCTAAATCACACCTTTCTTCGTCCTCTTCCTATCCCATCGCAACCATTTATTATAATGACGAGAGAACTTTCCACAAGCAACCAAGCTTACTTTTCTTTTCCGCTTGCATTAATCTAACTCACTCCACCGAACAAGCCTTGCCCCTGTGCACTTTGTTTCGCTCAGACGTCTAATCCACTCGCTAAAATGAGCAGCGGTTCCAACTTCCCCGAGGTGCACGCTTCGAAGCACGCGCAGCGTACCCTGCAGCCGCTGACGGAGCTGACGGACAAGATGAAGCCGTCGCACAGCACCAAGTCCCTCATCAAGCTTTCGATGGGCGATCCCACCGCTGACGGCAACCTCGTCGCGCCGCAGATCCTGGTGGACGAAATGATAGATATCGTTAAATCGAAAGACTTCAACGGCTACCCGCCGGTCGCCGGCTACGACGAAGCTCGTCAGGTCGTCGCCGAGTACTGGAAGAAGTTCTGCAGCACACAGGAACGCAAGGATCAGATCAACTGGAAGAACGCTCTTCTCACATCGGGTGGCTCGCATGCCATTATGCTTGCCATCAGCGCGCTGTGCAACGAAGGGGACAACCTGCTCGTATGCGCTCCCGCCTTTCCGCACTACAAAACCGTCTGCGACAGCTACGGTGTGGAGTGCCGCTATTTCCCCCTCAATACGGCCAAGAACTGGGAGGCCGACCTCGACGCGGCGGCGAAGCTAGTGGACAGCAAGACCCGCGGTATGCTCTTCGTGAACCCGTCGAACCCGTGCGGCAGCAACTATAGCCGCAAGCACGTCGGTGAGATTGTGGACTTCTGCGAACAGCATCACCTACCGCTTATCAGCGATGAGATTTATGCCGAGCTCGTTTTCAAGGGTGAGGTGTTCACCTCCATTGCAGATTTCGACACTGACGTTCCGCGCTTGGTTATGGGCGGGTCGGCGAAGCACGCTGTGACGCCCGGCTGGCGGATCGGTTGGCTCATACTGGTAGACCGCAAGGCCGTGGCAAACGACTGGATGAAGGGCATGGACCGCCTGGCCCAGCTCCTGACCGGTTCTAACTCGATCGGACAGATGTCGCTTGTACGAGCCCTCACAAAGATCCCGCAGGAATACGTGGACAGCGTGATTGCGCAGCTGGAGGCCGGAGCGAAGGTGTACAACCGCCTGCTGGACCACGACATCGGCCTCTCTTTCGACCCCCCGCGTGCGTCCATGTTCATCATGCTTAAAGTGGACTTCCGCTACTTCAAGGATATCAAGTCGGACATGGAGTTCTACGAGAAGCTGCTGGATGAGGAGAACGTGCAGGTGCTGCCCGGCGAGATCTTTGGCGTGCATGGCTTCGTGCGTGCCACAACGTCGCGCCCGGCCTACATCGTGAACGAGGCGGTCGATCGCATCATCGAGTTCTGCGAGCGCCACAAGAAGTAAGACACGAGGTCGTAGCCTCAAAAAAAAAAAACACGTTGTTTTTTGACGCGGTGTGCTTCAACTTCAGCGAGAGGATTGTGCTGTGGAGAAATTCACACATGCAGTCCTAACTCTTTTTTTTTTTGATTAGTGTACTTCCCATCGTTTTCCACTTCGGTGCTTGCTTTTTCTCTCCATTTCACGTTTGCCTTACCCCCTCTCTCATTATTCCTACAACACTTTCTGTTGCTTCTTGTCCTGCTAGATCAGCTCACTGAGGGATTGACTGAGCGGACCACGGTGCACCGAAAGTCTACTCCGTTGAAGCTTGAGGGCTAATCTGCAACAGAAATACAGAAAACGGAAAACTAAAAGGCAAACGGGAGGGAAGAGGCAAAAAGCCTTCAAAACCATTGTGATACTGAAGGCCTTTAAGCTGTCGTTGCTGTTTTTGGTTGTTCGTTGCCCAACGAAAAAAGGGGTGTGAGTTGGAATGCAGTCATCTTTTGTGAACTGCTTTTGTTTTTCGCATCAGGATATTAATTATAGCGCTTGCCGGGAGGTAACAAAAAAAAAATGTGTGAAGGTAAAACCAGCTGTTAAAGTACCTCACTTGTTTCCCACACTCGAGAACTTGTTTTGGCGCAGTTGGTCTCTCCGATTGCTGTTGAAAACGGTGTGATTGACGAAAGTGCAAAGCGAAAGGAAACTAAAACGACGGAAAGTGTAGCAGTGTTGCAATTAATTGTTTTTCTCCCGATTATTTACTTTTTGAAGTCTCCACTAATGTTGTGCTTTGGACGAAGCGACTACGCTTCTTTCCGCCACTCTCTGTTAACACCTCAATGGTTTCCCCCCTTTTCCCGTCTCCAATTCGTTTTTCTCGTTCATTTCGGGCAGCAGTATTGTGAAGGCTCCAACCCTGACCTTCTGACAGTGCCTCCGTGGCACATTCTCGCGACCTTTGTTTCTCTCCTCTTGTTTTCGTCCCTTTCACTAACTAACTGAGGACATGTGGTAGATCCGTAAAACGAAAAGGGAATAAGGAGCGCGTTTCGCCTCCTTCTCGTATTGTGTTTCCGTATACGGCTTGTACGTGCATGGAAAACGGCTGTTACGTAGAAAAGATAGAGCTGCTGGTCAAGAAGACAGACAGAGTTGTCCTTCTTTTGCAACTGGTATGACTCAGCCATTTTTTTTTTCTTACGCTGTTATTCAGCCGCGAAACGTATGTTGTTACTTGGTTTTCTTTTGTTTTTCTTTCTTGTTTCTCTTCTGCAACACCTCACCGCCTTACCACCGGCGAGCACTAACACGTCTGAAAAATGCAGCCAGGTGTGTACGAACCAGATGTTTCCTTTCCTCTTCTTTTCTGTCTCTGTTATCATGTACGGCGGACCGTTCGTAGGAACAAGACATGTAGTCTCGTTGGCTGCGAATGATACATAAGCAGGAAGCCGCGGTACCCCTTTCCGCCCCACTCGGTTTGCTTGTCTGTTTGTTTTACTTCACCCCCTTTTCTTGGTTTGCGTTGTTATACGTAGTGCACCTTCTCTCTCAAGTTACGGGAGAGGAAAGAAGGAGAAACAAGGGCGAAACCGTTGAGCGATTTGGTGAATGCTTGGGAAGAGTGTTAAGATACGATAAAGAGACCCTTCGGTGCTTGCCGCAGAGAAGAGCTTTTCCTGTGAGATCTCACAGTATTGCCTCTATATCGAAGAATGTCAAATGCGACCCTAATGTGGTTGCTTTCGTACGCGGCGCTCCTCTCTCCGTCTCGCTGTCGAGCGTTACTTAATTTGAATATCCTAAGCTCCACCAACCTTTTCTTCTACTCTCGCTTCACTCCATTTCGCGGTCAGTACCTTTCACATTAAACCGCTGTCACTCTCTGTTGTCCTCTTACGCTCAAATCGGGCCAAGTGTTTTCGCAAAGAGCTCATTTGAGTATATGGCTCTGCGGCCCGTCTTTTTCCCGTTTTCAGCGTGAACGGAATCGATTCCGTTGCCACCATACCACCCACACAGTACAGAAACCCTTTTTTTTCTTCTCTTTGCCCAATTACCTTTATTATCATGTCCGCCACAGGTGAATGGTCTGTGGCGTGTTCAGCGCAGGCCAACCGTATCTTCAACCCTATCCGTATGATATCCGACGGCACGAAGCCTTCCGAGTCTACCAAACCGCTCATCAAACTTTCCGTCGGAGATCCGACCCTTGACGAAGGCTACTTGCCCACCTCGCGCGTGCAGCAGGCGGCGCTGCAGGAGGCCGTCAGCTCCTGCCAGCTCGGCGGCTACCGCCCCGCCGTGGGCACGGATGAGGCGCGCGCCGCTGTGGCGGAATATTGGAAGCGCCACTTTGTGACAACGGCGGAGCGTAAGATCCACGTGGTGGCCGAAAACGTCGTCATGACGTCCGGCGGCTCGCACGCGATTCAGTTGGCTATAACGGCGATTGCGAACCCAGGCGACAACATCCTCCTCCCCGCCCCGGGGTTTCCGCACTACAAGACGGTGGCTGACACGTACGAAATCGAGTGTCGCTTTTACACCCTCGACTTGGAAAACAACTGGGAGGCGAACGTGGAGGAGATTCGGTCGCTATGCGATGAGCGCACGAAACTACTTGTCATCACGAACCCGTCCAACCCATGCGGCAGCAACTGGAGCCACCAGCACGTCTCAGACATCGTTCAGCTGTGCGAGGAGTTGAAGTTGCCCCTCTTTTCGGACGAAATCTACGCTGGCATGGTTTTCACCGGCCAGACCTTCATCTCCGTCGCGGACATCGATACGGACGTGCCACGTATGATTCTTGGTGGCACCGCGAAGTCGCACCTTGTCCCCGGCTGGCGCGTCGGGTGGCTACTCTTCGTCGACCCGGCCGGCCATGGCGCAGAGTATGTGCGTGGTGTAAAGAACGAAGCGACGCTCATTGTGGGCCCCAGCACCCTCGCCCAGTCCTCAATCCCTGCGGCGCTGCTCAAGACGCCGTCAAACTACCTACCCCGTGTCACAGCCATCATTGAAGAGAGCGCCATGACCTTCTACAAGGCTATCAACGAGAGCAGCATCTGTGCGGATCCGGCGAAGCGCATGTTAATCGCCACGCGACCACAGGCCTCAATGTACGTCATGGTGAAGATCGTTCTCGAGCACTTCGACCCAGCGGTGGTGTCCGACGACGTCACCTTCTTCCGGAATTTATTTGAGGAGGAGAATGTGCAGGTGATCCCGGGCACTGTCTTCCACGCCCCTGGCTGCTTCCGCGTCGTCATTACGCGGCCAGACGCTATACTGAAAGAGGCTGCGCAACGCATGATTGAGTTCTGTGAGCGCCACCGTAGCGAGGGGAAGCCGCAGTCGCCAACGGTGGGTGAAGCGCTGGAGGGAGAAGAGAAGGAGGACGGCGACGCGGCTGCTGCTGCCGCTGAAGACAACACTAAGAATGATAAGGAGGACAAGGCAGCTGCGGAAGCGGAGAATAAGAGGTATGACCAGGAAGAGCTGTAGAGCTACTTTTCCTGCACAGAGTTGAATACCTGAATCGCCGCTGCTGTTGTCTTTATCTTTGTTGTTGTTGGTGTAAGTAATACTCTTTTGGTGAGCCTTCCTATTCGTTTCCCTGTTCCCGACAGTCGTTGTACCTCACTTCACTTTGGTAGTTTACGGAGCTTACCGAAACTTCTCTGTCAAATTCCGTTGATTGCTGCTTTCTTTGTGCATGTACGATGATTTTTATTTTTCAACACTGTCTCTGTTAATCCGCACGAGAGTAGCTCTCCTTTTAACGCTCATCTTTTCGTTCATAATGAGGGTAAATGAATTGTTTTCGTCTGTTTGTCCGCGCGTGTGTGTGTTTGTGTACGTATTTGGCTGACCCTCGCCGCATAACATGTGTGTGAGTTTTTTTTTTTTGTTCGTCATTTCCAAGTTTTCTCGCATACCCCTGTGTTGCTAAGGTGCATATGTACCTATTGTTTGGCCTGCTTGTCCACCGCTTTGTATTCGATTCTCTCTATCTCTCGTCCCTTTTCCTTTGCTTTCAAGCGGAATCGGTATCCACGAAAAGTATTACAGTCTGCACGGTGATATGCACTAAGTAATATCTTCAACACCTATGGAATGTGTGATGCAGCGTAGCGAATGAAACGTTGAAACTACGAAACTGAAGCTTCTCCACGAACTCGTTATACTCCAAAATCTGTCGTATTACTCCGCTTTGTAAAAAAAAAACTCTCTGTCAACTCATTGATTCAGCTCAGTGGTCTTTTTTTGTTCACTTTGTGCATCGCACTCAGTGCACTTGGAAATGGCACTAATTTTTATCTCTGCGGAAGGCTACTCGTGTTTTTGGTTTTGCATTGCGCGCTGCCGAGGATGTACATAAAGTGGAGTTCAACAAAGTTCTTCTATGATTTATTTTCTCTCATTTCTCATCCCTTTTTTTTCTTTACCTTCTCGTGCTCTGCTCTGCCGATAACTCCGGATCGCAGTGCTAACTGTCATAACTGTTTTTCCCCTCTTTGTCACCGTCAATTCCACCAGACCTCTTTTTTGCTTAAAACACACGCACACCCACGCCACCCTCAGCCATGACTCGCACCTGGGGCAGCGTGAAGCCATCGGAGCGCAGCAAGTTTCCGCACCCCCTCCTCGCCTTCGCCGCCAAGCTGGGTGAGATTTCCGAGGTGAATAAGGAGAAGCACGCGGCGGAGAGTAAGCCCCTCATCTCCCTCGCCGTCGGCGACCCAGCGCTGGACGGCAACATCCCGCCACCGCAGGAGCTGACGGAAAAGCTAAACGCCGCGGTGCACAGCGGGCGCGCGAATGGGTACAGCCTCAGTCACGGCTCGCTGAACGTGCGCCAGGCCATCGCCGAGTACTGGGCTCGCTGGTTTGCCCCGTCGTTGACGGCCGACACCCTCTCCGCAAAGGATGTCGTCATCTCTTGCGGCTGCTCCGATGGGCTGTCGATGGTGTTTGGTGCCATCGCGGCCGCCGGCGACCGCATCCTCCTTCCGGAGCCGTTCTTCTCGCAGTATGAGATGACATCGAACTACTACAAGATCGAGCCCGTCTACTACCCCTGCGTGATGGAGAAGGACTGCGAGGTCGATCTCGACGCGGTGCGTCGTGTAGTCCAGAACGACCACGAGCACAAAATTCGCGGTATTTTGATTAACAACCCGTCCAATCCGTGCGGCAGCAACTTCTCGCGCGCGCACACAGAAGCGATTGTGCGGCTATGCGAGGAGCTCCACCTCCCCATCATCGCCGATGAGATTTACGCCGGCATCACGTACAATATCGACAATCCCGGGGATGAGGTGCCCTTCACTTCCGTGTCCGACATCGCCTCCAGCGCAACTCGATTTGTAGTCTCAGGCGCCTCAAAGCGCTTCGGCATCCCGGGCGAGCGCATGGGGTGGATTATCCGCGTGGACCCAACCGACGCCGGCTCGGAAATTATGAAAGGCATTGTAAACCTCACTTCGCGCTATTACATCCCCATGACACCGCTGCAGGCGGCGCTCGAGCAGTGTCTGCGTAGCACCGATGAGACGTACTTCCGCCACGCAAAGGAAGTGCTGTGCAAGAATGCGCTGTACCTGTACAACGCCCTGTCGAGGATCCCTGGTCTGAACCCGATGAAGCCGGCGGGAGGCATGTTCATGTCCGTGGTACTAAAGAAGGACGAGTTGGAGGACGCGGTGTGCGACGGCGTCGCCTTTGCCAACGCGCTGGTGAAAGAAGAGAACGTGCACGTCTTTCCGGGAGAGGCGTTTCACATGCCGTGTGCGATTCGCCTCACGCTGTCCCGCCCGCTGCCCATCGCCGAGGCAGCCGTGGGCCGTATCCGCACCTTCTGCGAGCGCCACGCGCGCAAATAATCACACACACACAAAAAAAAAGAAACGCGCAGTTATCGTACATCTTTTTTTTTTTTGAGGGAGTTACTCACGCAGCGTAATCTGGCAACTGGGCCAGTCTTGAAGAGAAGAGCTGTATTCGAGTTGTGCTTTCTTCCTTCCCTCCCCCAAAGTGTTGTACGTGTGTTCATTTGTTTTCATTGTCTTTGCCACGGTTTCTTAGTCTCGAGTGATTCTACTACGCCGTTGAACAGTGACTAACCTTCTTTGTGTTATTAATGACTCGGCGTTTATCTTTTCGACGGTTTCCAGGCTGACTTCTCCATGTCTCTACTCCCTCTACTGTGCTATATGGTTGTGCCGTCCTTCCGTTCTGTTGTCGCAGTGAACAACAGAAAAGGACACTTCTACCTTTTTGGCCCTTGTGTAAACAGCGAGAGCAAGAACACAAAAACCAAGTTTTGCTGCAAAGATCAAGAGCGGACGTCACGTAGGCAACTTCTCTGAGTGCCAGGTGTGCTATCGTAATTCGATATGATCAACGTAAAGCAAAAAAAAATAGCTAGAAATCTCAATTATTTTAAACTCGATTAAATAATTCACTCGGCTTATAATAGAGTTGTGATGGTGTCAAATAACCTACATCTGGCCTTACCTAGCGAAGAGGGAGACCTATGTAGAGTGTAAGAGCGTCGACTCACTTAAAAAGCGAGCGCTCTAGCTGCGCGGCACAGTTTTCTCCACCTTGACGAAGACACGACACCTTTTAGTTTGCCCCCTCTTTTTTTCTTTCTCTTTTATTTACTTCAACCCTCATGTTCCCTGTCCTTCTTTCACTTTTTCTCTGTTTTCGACCTAGTTGCCGAAGTTTCCAAAGCGACATTTATTCCTACAAGTGTTTTGAAAACAGCTTTTGTTGCTGCTCTCAGTGTTGTCCGCAACCGTGCTTTGGTCATCAGAGCTTTTTAGTTAATTACGAAGAGCAGCTGTTGTTTTCAGCGTCTGCACAATGCCGTCCCGCTCCGCACATTCGTCGGCGTCGCCGAACACCACCCGCATGCATCCGGTGAAGTTGAGTGTGGTACCACTCACGAAAAAGATGTATCATTGCTTTTCCCGCTCACAGGCGCTGGCTGCACTTCAAGCAGCGGAGATAGCTGCCGCGTCCGAACGCGATCACAGCCACCAAGGCGTGCACGACGCTGCGGGGGTGGAAAACGCTGGATTGCGTCCTCCCTCAACGACCACCTCCTCCTTGCTTTCTCCAGATGCACAACAGCAACGAGATGAAGAGAGCAACGCTGCGACTGCCGTATCTCTCTTTGCACCTGAAACCGCCGAGTCATCACTTGTCAATGGTACCTTTTCTTCGACCACCAAAGCGGTTGCTGGAGTCAAAGAGAAGAAGCGGCGCACTACTGCAGCATCGGAAAACCGTCGATGCGTTTAGAGTGCCGCTCACACATAGTTGAGTACACGAATGATTATCAGAATCTTCGACTGACAGACAGTTGTGTGAAAACACGGTACTGTTGTTGTTTGTGTTTTGTGTGTTATCAGATTCGTTTTGGGGTCGGGTTTTTCTGTGAGGAGTTTTGACACAACTCGATAAAATGCTCGATGAACTAACCAGAGTCTACGTCATCAATGCGACGCATTTTTTGTCAAGACCTGCTATTGCTTTGTGCTAGGTTATCGTGACAAGTGTGCTTTGCAGCTGCAGCAGTTCATCCGATTGCAGATTTCCTTACATAAATAAGTATATAAATATAGATGCCTTCATCCCCCTTCTCCCTAATTTGTACGCCCCGTACGCGTGCACTAGAACACAGAACTTAGGCGTTTAGCTTTGCTTCTCAAAGAGCACCGTTGAAATTCGTCATCACTTTACAACCAACAAAACTTGAACCTGCTTCGCAAATAAGCAATGGACCTTCTAAACAACAGCGGTGTATTCGAGCCGGTCTCGCACCCCCTCGCTTTCACACCAAAGAAACATAAGGACGATTGCAATGGTAATAACAACAACGTCTACGCTGAGGCAGGGACCAGCCCCAGTACCTTCCACGAACACCACGACTCGCAGGATGCAAGTCGCTCGTTTGAGATGGCCGAAGCAGTGATGGGCAACGAGGCAGAGGACACAAATCTTCAGCCGACCATCACGGTTCACACCACCGTCTCCTGTGCTCGCTCTAATGCTACTGCTGCACCTGCTTCCTCGTCGAGGACAGAGCAGCACAGTGTGGCGGTGCACGTTGACCCACACCGCAGTCACACCGTTGCCGCCGCCGCCGCCGCAAAGAAGAGGTCGGAGGCGGAAGCCGACGTCGAGCCGCTGACAGCAGAAAATGAGACGTGGGGCCACTGGAGCTTCCGGCACACATGGAACGGCGTTGTGATGTTGCTGCTTGGGTTGTATCAGGTAACGCAGGCGAGTGTGCGGAAGCAGCCGGCGGATATCAATACGATAACGTACACAAACAGCGTCTACATGTCTGCACCGCCGCGTGCGGAGGAGCTGAAGATGAATGGAGGGTCAATCGGTAGCGCCGAAGCTGCCCCGTGATGGACCTGTCGAGTAGAAAACTAGCAGCATCGAACACATTCGAAAGGAAAGTGCTTTGCAGCCTCTACATGCAAGTTCTCCCCTCCAACCGTATTTTTACTCTTCCCCCTTTTAGTTTCCCTCTCCTCCCTCAACAAAGAAAAGCTCAGCTATATGTGTCTTTAAAGCAGTACTTTTCATCCTTTCTCCTCCTTAGTATCAATTAAGCAGTCTACTGTTTGCGCTTCATTAAGCGACCAGATTAACTGTGGGATGCAGAGACACCCAATGACAGTTGTTTAATAACTCCCTTCATCTTTCGTTTGTTCGCGTTTTCAATTTGTTGCGTTGGTTATTAGTCCTTCCGTTTCTCTGTTTCATGCCAATGTATCATTTATCTGCTGTAGAGTACATAACGCTAAAGCGTCGAGCGGGTCACTATGGGTAGCATCGGCAGAGACACTCCTCTTTTCTCTCTCTCGCTCTCTAACAAAGCTGATATGCTATCGCCACGTTTGTTTTTCATTCTGTTATTGTATTGTAATTGCTTATCTTGTCTCGCTTGAGAGGTCAGCGTTGGATCGGTAGGTTTGACTTAGTCCCTCGCTTTGTTGAGAGTACATAATCGCCCTTTTACAAGTAAAGGCAGAAGGAGAGAGACGGTTGAACCGAAAAAAAAAACCCACCATGTGCGGGGAAAAATCACGCGCAATTCGCTCGCACGTAAAAGGGACGTACAAACCTCCCACAACTCGCTCAATCTAGGCAGCGTAATAGATACATAAGTAAATAAACAAGTATATATACTTATAGAGAGAGAGTGTGTGTGTTACCTATTGATACTTCTGTTTTTGTCTTTCTACATGACTTGAAGCACTCCCAAACGAATGCAATCTTTTACTTTCAACTTTCTCTCTGATTCGCTCTTTGTTGGGTTCGTTGATATCCTATTTTCATTGGATTTGCCAAGCAGTTTGATCAAGCAGGACAGAGTAACCTAAAAAGCAATCAATAATAACGCATCCATAGACACGTAATAAATTAATAGAAGAGTGAACCAACATGTTCCACCTCAATCTGCGAACAGCAGCTTCAACATCGCCGGCATCCGGCGCACCCGCCGTCTCTTCCGCTACCCTGGCATTAAACGAGGCGCCGTGGACCGTCATCGATGTAGACGAAAATGATTCCTGCGATCGCACCCCGTCCACGCACAGCAGCGAGGGTGGGGACGGTTCACCAAGCGCCACCTCGCACCTGCATTCCCCCCAGCTCGCAGAGCCACAGGTGTTGTTCGACCAGGATCCCTATCCACACTGCCCCATTTTCATCCTATCAAAAGGACGCTCGGATTTGGACCGCAGCACGATGGCGACGTTTATTCGCGATCTCGTGCCGTTTGTGCTGGTGGTGGAAGAGAACGAAGCGGAAGCCTACAGTGCGCTGTTGGACCGACTAGTAGGGCAGAGCTTTGGCTTTGCGGGCATGGTCTATTCCTCGCCCGTTGTGAGCTCAGCGCCAGCTTTTCCGCAGCCAGAAGCACAGAATGAGAACGGCGACGCGTCTGTAAGTAGCGGAAAGGACACAAAGGCAGGTGCCGCTGGTGGCTGCACTAGCGACACCACAGCAATGGATGACCTGTGGGATTTTCCGTGTTCGTGCTGCTGTCAAGACAGTAACTTCAGTGGTGACACACATAACAGCAGTAAAAGCTCTCTTTCGAAAAACAGCACACCACCGACTAGCTCACCCTCAAACGGTGCCTCCGCCACCGCCATCGAGGTGTTGGCGCAGCGCTTATCAACAGCCTTTCATCACGGATATGTCTTTCAACCACCGACGCAGAACCCACCGCAACTCTCTACAGAGCAGGATACCGCACAGAGTGAAGAGAATGGTGCCTGCAAAGACGCTGGTGCGCACAAGATGGGCAGCGACGTTAGTACTGCTGCTAGTGGTGCTGCTGAGCAGGAAACGCAGACAACGGGAGAGCGCGATGTACACTCTGCCGGCCGTCGTCGCCCAACCCCCGCCTTTATCCTGCGCAACGTGAACGAGATCCGCAGCCTCTTCCGCATAGAGGTACTGCCTGAGTCGAACCGTGGCGTCTCGTACGTGCGTAACTATATTCTGCAGGTTCTCGTCCCCCGTGTGATGGTCGGATGTGGAGTGGACCGGTCGGGTAATGTCGAAGAGCTCTGCCTTTCCGGCCCTGGGGAGCACAGCACCCTCACCCCAGCCGCGCTGCGCTCTGTGGGGTTAGCGCCAGAGGCGTACAGCGCCCTTCAGAACAAAATGGAGATGGAGCGGTATTTAGATCGACGACGGAGCCGCGCCACCATAAACACTACAACAGCAGCACCGAAAGCACTCCCTGTTGGAACGTCTGGTGGCGGTGGTGCCGCTGCTGCCGAGTCGTCAGCAATGACCACTGCAAACACCGCCCATCGCCCCGCCTCGCCGTCGCTGCCCAGCAGTTCCGCACAGTCAACCCGCGACACCCCGCGCCTGCTCCACGGTCTCTTCGGTTTCTACTGGGTACTCGATGATGATATCTACGGCTTTTACGCGTTGCAGGGCACTGGGCAGAAGCAGCAGCGCATCACAAGTCGAGCGATGATGCGTGAAATGGAGAGTCGACTACGACAGCTGCGGCGCAACGCCGACGTCGCCTCGCCGCCACCGCCTGCAGTCCCGCCGGCAGGGTTCCAGCTTTTTGCCAACACAAACAATAACAGCAACAGTAGCCTGACTTCATCTAGTGGTTACACCACCCCACAGCAATCGCTGTTGATGCAACAGCAGTATGTTTTTACATCAAAAGAGGATTGCCTTGTTAACAACTTCATCACTGGTGGTAAAGGCAAGTCGCCAACACTGCAAAACTACCCCTTCTACTACACCACGGCGTGTTTCTCGCTTGAGTACAATCGCTTTGCACTCGGCTCTGCGCCAGATGCGTTGGCAGTGAACTCGTACAACAACATTGCATGCCTCTTCAACTACCCACTACTGCACAATCCGCCGCAGATGCGTTACTTTCCTCCCGGTGTACCAAACGTGCGGCGCCCCGAGGACGCGTTGGTCGGCTACCTCGGTCATAGCATGTTGTGGTACCGCTTCGCCATCCGAGAGGATTACGACTTCACCCTACAGCTCATCGCGCGTGGTCTGTACACGCTGCGCTTTCGCAGCCTGTCCTTCGACGTCCCGCAAATGATGAAGGTACGGGGTGGGATGACGGACTACTACCGCAACTGCCACGAGGAGATCCGGCAACAGAACGATCGTTTTGTTCTCCAGTGGCCCTCCATCGCGCAGCACTGGGTGAAGGGAAAAGACGACATGAAGCGCGACGACATTCGTGTCAGGTGGGACTTGCTGAGCCCCGCACGAACCAAATATCCTGGTGCTTTTCTCTATTTGAACTCCCCGCTGCCACAGTTGCAGCCGCAGAGGGCAACTGACGACGGCGAGGTCAACGTTGATGTTGTTGAGGAAGAAAAATCGATGAATGGCGCGAGAACCGACATGCACAAACGCGCACGTTCGGTGTCGCCGGTGAGAAACCTAACGGAGAGTACAGCCCCGCACATCGAAGCCGCACCGTCTCCCTCAGCCCCCGACACACTAACAGCGGCAGCTCCGTCTGCCCCACGCGATCGCAGAGGTGGGTATGTAGTCGAACGATGGCGTGATATTAATCCCGACGAAGCGAGGCAGCACGTGGGCCTCATTGCCATCCCAAACGAGGTTATTCACATTGGCCAGACCGTCGCAGCCATTCCGCCCTTCTTTGAGCAGCAGCCCTCCGTAG
Source organism: Crithidia expoeki (assembly GCA_900240875.1). Lineage (NCBI taxonomy): Eukaryota > Euglenozoa > Kinetoplastea > Trypanosomatida > Trypanosomatidae > Crithidia > Crithidia expoeki. The sequence goes on from OESE01000222.1 coordinate 469,642, forward strand.
TGCTCGCTACCATTATTGAGCGGTCGGCGAAGGAGGAGGGTGGAGCGGAGGGGACACAGGTGGTCTGGACCGCCGTCGCGCAAGATGTGCGTGGTATGCCGTTTTTGCACATACAAACATGCTACAGGCCCCCGGAGGAGGGTATTGTCAAAGCTGCCGAAAGGTTAGACCACTTCTTCGCTGGAATCAGCGATTGAACGGCGCAGTGGCTGTAACTTGAATCGGCTTGAAACGGTTTGAACAGTATCCCTAGCTGCTTTTCTCCTTTGAGGGGCAAGTAACGAGTGCCGATGACCGCTTAGTTGTTATAAGCACGTGCCTCTGGTGCAGCAGGAAATATTTCCAGTCTGCGGAAGTACAGGTTTTCTTCATTGTCTCCAAAGGACAGTAATGAAAACTACCACATCCAGTACGAGCCTGTTTCCTATGTGTCATCGGCAAGAAGCAGAAAACACCAACTTGCTTTACTGCACAAAACAACAGTTGTGATTATAAAAGCAACACACATTTTCATACTATACGCAGAGCAGCACATTACTTGAGATGTACAAACCCATCCAAGCTCTCGACTACTGCCACCTTTAACGCAACTACGAGCAATCTATGGTCTGAACGAGCTCGACATCAGACTGTTAGTTTAACCAAATACGTCATTATGCCCGAGCCACCGATAATCTCTTCCAATACTCTTTCTTAAATAGCTTCTCCTTTTCTTTACAACGCAACCAGAACCCCATCTTCGCCGCACTTCTAGGTTCGTTAACCAGTTTCTGACCCTGTACACCGCAATCCACAATTTCACTCGTTCGCATGAACCCGCCCCCTCCACCTCACCTTCAACTGAAAACGCCCACATATTCACGGAGTTTCCTTTTCACAACTTGCCCGCCTTTTCTTTTTTGGCCTCAAGGTCCCTAACGCTTGCGTCACTATCTTCCCTACCGACCCAGCCGTTTTGACTCATTACCCCCATTTTACCCCCGCACACCCTCACTACCACAAGTCCATCATGTCCGCTGGCTCTGGTGAGGCGGCCCCGATCAACCTCATCCGCCGCCGCGCGAAGGGCGAGGCGAACGAGGACGTCAACGCCGCCGCCGACCGCTTTCGCGACCGCTTCGAGAAGGCCACCCTCGAGGAGCTCAAGGAGGCCACCACCACGATGGTGAACGAGTACTACGACCTGGTGACGGACTTCTACGAATACGGCTGGGGCCAGAACTTCCACTTCGCCCCCCGCTACGCCGGTGAGACGTTCTTTGAGTCCATCGCACGCCACGAGCACTTCCTCGCGGCGCGCGGCGGTTTCTCGGAGGGCGACCACATTGTCGACCTTGGCTGCGGCGTCGGCGGACCGGCGCGCAACATGGTCCGCCTGACGCGCTGCAACGTCACCGGTGTGAACAACAACGAGTACCAGATCAGCCGCGCTCGCCGCCACGACGCCCGCGCCGGTATGAGTGAGAAGATTGACTACACCAAGACCGACTTCTGCAACATGGGGTTCGCCGACAACACCTTTGACGGCGCGTACGCGATTGAGGCGACGTGCCACGCGAAGGACAAGGTGAAGTGCTACAGCGAGATCTGCCGCGTGATCAAGCCCGGCACGTACTTCGTCGTGTACGAGTGGTGCATGACGGACAAGTACAACCCAGACGACGCCTACCACCGCCAGATCAAGCACCGCATCGAGCTCGGCGACGGTCTGCCGGAGATGGAGACGTGCAAGCAGGTGGTGGAGTACATGAAGAAGGCCGGCTTCGAGGTGGAGGAGGCCTTCGACGTGATCGAGCAGTTCGAGACGAGCCCGATCAAGAACATCCCGTGGTACCAGCCGCTGCTGGGCAACTACACGAGCCTCAGCGGTCTCCGCACCACCCCGATTGGTCGTCTTTTCACCAACATAATGTGCCGCGTGCTCGAGCTCTTCCACCTGGCGCCGAAGGGCACGTACAAGGCGACGGAGATTCTGGAGGAGGCCGCGGACGGCCTTGCGATTGGCGGTAAGATGGGTATCTTCACACCAGCCTTCTTCGTCCGTGCCCGCAAGCCGATGAAGACGGACTAATCTGAGCTGTTTCGCTCTTAGGAGATATATACTTAAGACTTGTGTGGGAAAACAATCGATGTTGAGAATTGTTGCGTACTCTACGGAGGCTCTTTTGAATCCTTATAATTGCTCTTCTTAGTTGTGAAGTGCGTGGCGGTATAAGGCTGTAGTCTATGTGAGGGCAGCAAAGCAATTTTAAGACGAAAAACAACGAAGTGGATAGCACCTTGCGTAGGTACAAGTGTAATTGTCAAAATGAGTCACCGGCACCTGTGCAGGATCGTACGTTGTCTTTCTTTTTTCTCTTAGGGATTATTGTTGCGATAGCTCTGGTCCTGGTCAGCTGAAAAGCGTATCAAATCCCTTTGCTCTGCGGTTTCGTGTGTGCCCTCAGTTCATTAAAAGCGTTCTGTTGGCATTGCGGTTCTTTCCGTGCTTGTCACCCTCACCTTTTCCCTTGCTTTTCGCAGTTCTCTGCTGTGACTCCTTCACTACCCCCCCCCCCCAAAAAAAAAAAAAATAAAAAAATATATATTATTGTTATTACTGTCGTTGTTATTACTATCAGTTATTTCTCCCAGGTATGTTTGGTTGTCTTCGTTGCTTTTGCTGCGTATTAGCTCTCGCATTCACTCTGCACGCATCTTTGACCTTATGTTAGTGTTGCCCTGCTTCTAAAACGGCAAGCGTGCCCACTGCTGGACGATGATGTCAGGAATGCAAAACAGCGTGCTGTTTCGCTCTTTTGCCAAGTGCCCTGCACTGCTTTTTTTTTTTTCGTGATCAAATGAGTAGTTCTCGCGGTGTTGTTGCGGATGTCGTGCTTACCTTACGAAAGAACAGAAGTTATTTTTTCAGCGTTCTTCCTTTGTTTTGTTTGCTTCAGTGTACGTATACATATTAAGATTCTACTTTCGTTCCACTTTATCACACGCTTAAAGAGCGAGTTTGTAAATGGTAATAATTGCTTTGCGAAGCAGAACACCAGCGTTTCCTCACGAGATCGCTTACACATTGCGCTCTGATTACTCTTCTGTTATTTACATCTAAACTGCAAAGTGAGCCTCGACTTTCTTTTGGCTTTGCTTCCGTTTTCCTCTCTTAAATAAAACTCGACCTTATTCATGGAGTTAAGTGTCCTTGTTGTTCGGCTATGTGTGAGTCATCCAACCCTTTGCTTACGCGTCCTTCAAGAAAAACTATACATGATAATGCCTGTTTGGTCCGGTTCGAATAAACTATGTAAATCTCACAGGCTTTTTTTTTTGTTTTCACGAAAGATCACTTTGAGTTCATTAGTTTTCGTGGGTCAAGTAGATGTGAAAAGAATACACGGACACGTAACCGCTACGAGCACCTTAGTCAAACCTTTTTTTTTTGTTTGTTTTCTTTCTCTTCCCCTTTCCATTTTGGTTGTTGACGTCAAAGGATGAAAAAGTTGAATATGCGCAGATGCTCAAGCTGCCCACTGAAACGCATATTTGAGGGCAACTTGTTTTGTCTCTTGATAACAATCTGGGTTCGAATAGGAGGAGGAGGGAGGAAGCACTATTATTATTGAGTAGGTGTCCACAGATCAACCGTGTTAAAAAGTGTTTTTCGCTGCGTACAGTTCCGCTAGTATACATATATATATATATGGATATGTTATGTATTTAACATCATAGTAATTACACATAATATAAATAACGTACATAATTTTCAGAATCGTCTTTTTCGCCTTGATCGGTTCCATCCGTGGCAATTCTCAGAGCCAGATTGGTTTACCTCTTCTGTTTTGTTTTACAGGAACCCTCGTTATGCCGACCTCCTCACCGTGGTATTATTGCCTAGTACCAAGTAAGCCGGGAGGCCAAGCGCATGCAGTCTACCGCGTTCAGTTGTAGGAAAACTGGCGCGGTGGACAAATTCGGATTGGCTTCAAGCGGGGGGGGATTTTGGTAACGTATACGTACGTGACAAACTGCGAAAACTCGTGTCTTCGTGTTACAAATCCTACTCGTTGAACTCCCAAAGCCGTTTCACTGCTGCGCTGTGGTGGTGTTGAGCCTCAGTATGGACCACGTTGGGATGTCCCAAATGGAACTGCATCGAGTTCTTTCAATCCAAAATGGCCGGCGTTAGCCCTTTACCTCGACGGGAGTTTGGTGCAAGTCTGATTCCTCCAAGAGCCGCACTCTAATTCAATTGACTGCGAGTCTTTTGGCTTAGACGGGTATCCATCTTGTGTTGCAGCCAGGAATGGTGAAAACGGTGGGGAAGTATCGGTGTCCATCCAACGCGACCTTGATGCTTCGCCAAAGTTCGTGAAGCGCACGTGAAGCAGCCGTTCAAAAGGATGGGACTGCCCGTGCGGCTGACACCGCCAGTCCACTAATAATTTCCTCTTTCCTCTTCTTCTAATATACCTCAAGGAGATGTATGCCGTAGGTACCGCAGAAGTGGTGCTGTCTAAGTAACGCCGCCTCGTTTACGTACAGCCTAATACCAAAGGACGTGGACGGAAGTGGTGGATCAGGGTTTAGCTACAGCAGCCTGAGGTGGTCGAGGTGCCACTAGTAGGATTTGCAGTGCTTTCGGGTTTTTTTTTTTTTGGTACCAAGAATGAAAAGAAGCAAAAGAGACAACTGTAGGAGTAAGTCCGAAGTGTTATCTTAGGAGAAACGCAGGTGGGTTTCTTCAAAGATAACCATACGCACCTTTTTTCGTTTGCGTGACGACGTTTGTTCGTTTTGGCCCGTGTCTTCATTTGGGTGCTGCGCGCAATTAAAATTCTGAGGCTCGATTTCAACGGAGACGGTGGAGATCGTACAGACAATTGTCGGTTGTCCGTTGGTCGCTCCACAAAAAAAAAGGGGGTATTTGTATATATATATATACATATACATACGCTGAGAATTCCAAACTTGCTCATTTTACTATGAGCACAAAATGAGCACAACACTGGTGGGAAGTGCCGCCGGGAGCGAAACAAACGAAACAAAACATATTGAGTGCTTTCACCGGGTCTCAGGAACTGCTTGCGCTGAAGAAGAGGACAACGAAAACTAAGCATCACTGATCCCTCAATTCCGGTCGTTTAAGTAGAAACTCGTTGGCCGTTCACACGCCCTTCCCCTATTAACCCAGGGGCAAATACACCTGTTACACAAGCCTATGGTCTTGAAAGCGCATTGCAACTACTTTATTTTTCAGTTACACTCTGCCATCTTTTAACTCTCACACCCGCCACTGCACTTCTGCGCCTCGTATCATCACACATCGGTATCACGGGTCAGAATCATCACATCAGTCCGTCATTATAAACACTTTCTCAACGCTCTCTTATCTCTTTTTGCATTCCGTTTTGCTCATTACCCCCATTTTACCCCCGCACACCCTCACTACCACAAGTCCATCATGTCCGCTGGCTCTGGTGAGGCGGCCCCGATCAACCTCATCCGCCGCCGCGCGAAGGGCGAGGCGAACGAGGACGTCAACGCCGCCGCCGACCGCTTTCGCGACCGCTTCGAGAAGGCCACCCTCGAGGAGCGCAAGGAGGCCACCACCACGATGGTGAACGAGTACTACGACCTGGTGACGGACTTCTACGAATACGGCTGGGGCCAGAACTTCCACTTCGCCCCCCGCTACGCCGGTGAGACGTTCTTTGAGTCCATCGCACGCCACGAGCACTTCCTCGCGGCGCGCGGCGGTTTCTCGGAGGGCGACCACATTGTCGACCTTGGCTGCGGCGTCGGCGGACCGGCGCGCAACATGGTCCGCCTGACGCGCTGCAACGTCACCGGTGTGAACAACAACGAGTACCAGATCAGCCGCGCTCGCCGCCACGACGCCCGCGCCGGTATGAGTGAGAAGATTGACTACACCAAGACCGACTTCTGCAACATGGGGTTCGCCGACAACACCTTTGACGGCGCGTACGCGATTGAGGCGACGTGCCACGCGAAGGACAAGGTGAAGTGCTACAGCGAGATCTGCCGCGTGATCAAGCCCGGCACGTACTTCGTCGTGTACGAGTGGTGCATGACGGACAAGTACAACCCAGACGACGCCTACCACCGCCAGATCAAGCACCGCATCGAGCTCGGCGACGGTCTGCCGGAGATGGAGACGTGCAAGCAGGTGGTGGAGTACATGAAGAAGGCCGGCTTCGAGGTGGAGGAGGCCTTCGACGTGATCGAGCAGTTCGAGACGAGCCCGATCAAGAACATCCCGTGGTACCAGCCGCTGCTGGGCAACTACACGAGCCTCAGCGGTCTCCGCACCACCCCGATTGGTCGTCTTTTCACCAACATAATGTGCCGCGTGCTCGAGCTCTTCCACCTGGCGCCGAAGGGCACGTACAAGGCGACGGAGATTCTGGAGGAGGCCGCGGACGGCCTTGCGATTGGCGGTAAGATGGGTATCTTCACACCAGCCTTCTTCGTCCGTGCCCGCAAGCCGATGAAGACGGACTAAAGTTCTTTCGGGCTTGACGAGGGAAAAAGTGGGGTCGAGGCTTCGATGAAAATGCTTCGTAGGGGGCAGTGTGTAAAGCTGATTTTTTTTTTAGGTCACGCTGTTAATTTGCAACAACTGGGTTCCCCCTTTTGTACAGTGTGGAGTATCGGGTATTTTCTGGTGGTCAAGTGAATGGTAAAGAAAGCTCGGCTTCTTTCTACGTAGGCTCTGTAAGGATGGCGTGAAGTGCGGTATGGTTGCGTTTTCTTTTCTTCTTTCCCTCAACTTCACGGAAAGTCACAATGACGAGTGGAAAGCGGTCAGTCTTTTCTCCCCCTTTGTGTCCTCCGTGTGTGTTCGCGTGGTCAAGCTTTCGGACCCCTCGTCCGTTGGTGGTTGAAATCACCTTCTAATCTCTCTTTCAGTAATTAAACATACGACCTCACTCCTGTATTTCCTTTCCTCATTGTATGTTTACTTAGTAAGGCTGTCGTTTACTTTCGTAACAAACCAAAAAAAAAAATGAGAACTAGGATGATGATGGTTGTACAGCGTTTCGTTCTGTACTAGGCTACCGCTCACTTGTTCCATCTCTTGTTTCTCACTATAGCTTCCAGGTAAAGATACTGCGAGAGAGAACCCGCTACTTCACCCGTTACAAGCCGCTCGCCTTTAACGTTCTTTTTATTTTCCTGATCTTTTTTTTTTTTGACTTCTATAAACGCAAGCTAACCTCTTTTTTCTCTGTGTGTGGCTGCGCAGTGCAGGAAAGCGCGTCCGCCCTCCCACCCCTCCCCTTTTTTTTAACGGTCTTTTTCCGTGCTTAATCTGCGTGCAGCGTAAAGATGGGAGAAACAAGAGCCGCTTTTTGAGTCCTTGGGTTTCTTTACCTCAGCATTTTCGATTCTCCTGTTGAAAAAGTGGTAGTGAGGTCACGATGACAAGCGGGAGGGGGGAGGGTGAGAGGACGCAGTGTATTCCACTAGTTGTGACCACTTTCAAAAAAAAAAGAAGAGGTATAGTTTGGTATACGTACACTTAAGTGCCCGCGGATGAGTCAAAAGGAGAAAAAAAAAAGAGTTGTATTGATCTATGGAGGTTGAGCAGGAATAGGACGGAAAAACGTAAATGGAATTCAGAACTTAGCTGTAATTAAACACAAACTCCTATGAAGATAGATAAAAGTCAAGTGACGCACCGCGTTGTTTTCAACGACGCCACCAAACAAACCTAGCGTGTAGCCTAATTAACGCCTCTTGTGTTGCGCGGTGAGCATTTAGCCGTCTCTCGGTTGTTAAATCTGCCGTTTTTCCCCCTTTTTTCTGAAGCCGTGCTCCGTCTCGCCTTCGTTGTAAGCAACAGATTTTTTTTTGCCCCCTTTCGAACAGTTCTAGAAGCTCAGAATCTTATCGAAGTGAGTAGTACAAAAAAAAAAGGAACGTCCTTTGTCAGTTAATTCTCTTCCCCCCCCCCCCCCCTTCGCACCTTGACGAATTCTGCGTGTGGTTCGCACGTACACTAGAATCAACATTTGAAATACTACCACTGCAGACTTGGCCGCATATTCAAAAATGCTCAGCGAGAGCGAGTACCACCTAGTGGCCATTGCTTTCCAGTCCATGGACCACAACGGTACTGGCCTCATCCCTCTCAGTGAAGTGAAGCAGCGCTATTTTGCTCACGAGCATCCACGCGTTAAAGAAGGCAAGATCGCGCCATCTGCTGCCCGCGACACCCTCGACCACCACTTCGGCTTGTGCGCCGCCGACCACAACGGCTGCATCACCTTCGACGAATTTCTCGCCTACCACGAAAAAATTGTTGACGAGGCCTACGACGAGCAGGTAAGCGACGTGTCGGCGTTTACGGAACGCGTCATCATGGGACTGTGGCGGCTGGGGAATTTGTTGTTGCCAACTGGAGTGCGGCCGGCATTTCCCATCTCACTGCCCCCTTCAGGTCTTTACGCGGTGACACCGATGACGCTGGTATGGGTGGAAAGGCGAACTGCAACGCAGCAGCAGCAGCAGCAGTTGCCTGTTGTGGGGACCTCGTCTTCCTCCACGAAGAACAACGTACGTCAAGATCCCGCTGTGGGTGCGAATGTGGGGGATGTGTTTATTCTGCGCGGCATCAAAGACGTGGTACGACCCACCTTCTCCCGCGGCGACTTGCCGGATGAACTACAGGGCTACTTTGCATACCCAGAGGAGCTAACCGGGATGGCCGTGGAGTACGTGATGCAGCAGATTTCTGTGCAAAACTGGTACGACTTCTGCTGGGAGTACGCGGAGGGCAAGTACTGCGGCGTGGAGGGCATCGTCTCGACTCGCGTGGACGTTGAGATGCTGCCGGCGGGGCTGCGGCAGTTTTTGTGCACGCACGACACCGCCACAGCGCGGCAGACGCGCTGGATTCCGTCGCGGCAAACGGTCAACCCAATGTACAAGAAGACTAGCGCCGCGTACGGCGTCGGCACCACTGAGGAGTGCCGAAAGATTCACCAGTGGAAGGTGAACACCTTTGCAGGCAAGCAGTACGGCAACCAGTACCACGGACTGTGTGGCAAGCAGTTCGCGAAGGCGCCCGGACCTGTGAAGTCGAGCGCAGCCACCGGCATGAATATGTAAACTGTCAGAATTGCAGCAAAGGAGGTTGATTACTGGCGCAACCGTGTGTGCCGTGGCTCTTGTTGCCGCAGACTATGTAAACTAGAGTGGTTACGTCAGCTTTGAAAGTTGTGCATACTTGAAGCAATGAAACAGCAAAATGCATCAGAAGTAACAAGCGTACAAGTGCGCGACTGCCCTGTGGCAAGAAAAGTTTTTAGTAGTAGTATTCTAATTTCTTTCCCGTTATCACCACCTTTAAAGGCCGATTTGCGTATCTCTCACAAAAGCGGCTCAGGGTCGACTATAACACCGTAGCGGGTAAAAGTAGGCATCGGTGGCACTGAATCGAGAAGAACACGTAGCAACAGGTCAGCAGGTATTTTTTGAATGCGAGCAATAACTACCATTACTTACAGATCTCCTAAACAGCTCTCTTCCTTGTTCTTTCTTTTCACCAAAGCTTTAGGTTTCTCCTTCCACCACACACACACACATAAAGAGGTTTTCGAGTTTTGTATTTTTCCTGCTCACAACTATCGTTCTTTTTCATTTTTTTTTTGTTTTCACGCACACCCACCTTTTTCCACTGACGCCATCATGTCTCAGATTGTAAAACCCCGTCGCGTCGGTATCATCGGCAACGGCCATGTCGGCTCGCACGTCGGCTACGCCTTGGCCATCCAGGGCATCGCTGACGAGATCTACTTTGCCGACTGCAACGCCGCCATTGCGCGCTCGCAGGCGATCGACATCCAGGACGCCGTCTCCTATATGCCACACCGCGTGCACATCCTCCCGTGCGGCGTGGCCGACCTTGCCGAGTGCGACGCCATTGTGCTGTCCGCCGGCCCGCTACCCGAGGGCAACGAGACGCGCCTCGCCACCCTGCCGCGTACCATGGCGGTGGTGGTAGACATCGTGGCGACTTTAAAGGAGTACGTCATGCCGACCTTCACTGGCGTCCTGGTCTGTATCTCGAACCCAGCAGATGTCGTGGCTGCCTACGTGCAGAAGGCCCTGAACCTGCCGCCGAAGCACGTCATTTGCACCGGCACCTGCCTGGACTCAGCCCGACTACAGGCGCTACTGCACCGAGAGCTGAAAGGCAACGTGTCTCCGGCGTCGATGCAGTCAGCCATGATGCTCGGTGAGCACGGTGACAGTTGCATCGTTGCCTGGTCGAACGTGCGCGTCGGAAACAAGTCACTCGACCAGCTGCAAAAGGAGAATCCTGAGCGTTACCCGGGCTTTGACCGCGCCGCGATTCAAGACGAGGTGCACAGGCGCGGCTACCACGTCCTACTTGGCAAGGGTTCGACGGAGTTCGGCATTGGTACGGCGGCTGCCACCATCATCTACTCTGTTTTCCACAACGATCAGCGCGTCCTGCCCTGTTCTGTGTACCTGGACGGCGAGTACGGCGAGAGGGGTCTCTTTGCGTCGGTGCCGGTGGTGATTGGTGCGAACGGGGTGGAGGATATCATTGAGTTGGACCTCACACCACAGGAGAAGGCCGGCTTCCACAACTCCTGCGACGTCATCCGCTCCTTTATTCAGAAAGCTCTAGATTCCTACCCGCTGTAAGGTGGGGAGAGAAGAAACGAGACACGCACACGATGATCCGCACGGAGCTTGGTGGAGCACACCTTTGTTTTCTTTCCATATCTTTCGTGTTCTGCGTTCGAACACAACTAGGTCAACGGATGCCGTCAGTCGGCAATCCCTTTTTATCGTTTTTCGCCTTCTATCTCTCGTTATGTGTGCACGTGCGTTTTGTGCCTGTAGGTGCGTACGTATCTAATCCACTCCCTTCTGATTTTATTTCAGTTTCGTTTAGTTTCTTGCTCGTTTTCCAACATCGCCACGGCAAATACGGTCTAAGGTCATATTACAACCGGTCCGCCATCATTTCCTCTTTACTTCTTCTTTCGTTATACTCCGTTGGTGTTCTTGCTCCTGTTGTACACAAAACTTGTCGTTTTCTACTTTCTTTTATTGTCTTCCGCAGTGACGAACTAGCTGTTCTTTCTAGTCACGTTGAAACCCCATTAAAACTCAAGCAATAGCAACTTTGTTGTGGTTTTTATCTCATGCAGATGCACCTCTACCTCTCTATCGTGCTTTCCTACTGAGGACTGGTTGTTTGATGATTGTGTTTTCGAATAGCAGGAAAAGACAAGTAAAGAATCCCTCTTCAACGGTACCGTGTTCCCACTAATTACCTATGTGTTCTTCCCCCTTCCCCTCATTCTCCCTTTTAAAATCTTCCGCTACGTTTTTTATAACGCAAACTGATTTGTGACGGTAGTCGCATCTTAGAGGCGCAAATATCAAATACTACTCGTCTTTTGCTTTATCTACGGACGCCTCAAAAAAACTACTCCTGCCCCCGTACCTTGACAACACTCCTTTGATCATCTGTGTCTTTTCTTATATATATATATATATATATATATATATATATTTGCGGCCAAGGCCAGCTAGCGGCGTCGCGCACGTACTTGTGTATGTGTGGTGAAACTCTCAGAAGTGTGTCGAAACTTTCCGCGCTTTTCCTCGTATTGCAAGTGCTCTTTTGCAAACGCCTCTCCCTCCATCTTTTCATTTATTTCATTCACTTTGCGCAAACCACCGTTGGTCTACGCCGAGCGTAACAAAAAAAAAAAAACGACAACAACCCTCAACGCTGACACACAACACACACACTTTTCCTTTGCACGGAGTTACTCGTCGATCTAGCGTTTCTTCCGACCGCAACCAACGGAGACAGGCAAGCGTCCATCACAGACGTCCCTTTTCTTTTGCAGACGCTTTACTTGAGCACCTCTACGGTTTACTTTCAGCACCCAAACCCGCTGACCTTGGCCGGGCTCGTTTGAAGCACATGCACCTCGTGGTTGCGTCGCAACTCTCACAACAGCCTCATGACAGTTTCGCTGAGCAGCCTGATCGAGGAGTGGGAAGCAATTAACCAGGATCTGTACAAAGCCTCCCTGGAGTCGCATCGCCGCTACCCGTTCCCCTCCAACCTCTTCAATACGCATGCCACAATAGCACCAGTACCAGCAGGCCTGACGTCAAGTAGCACCCTCCCTTCCTCCTCGTCCGCCGACTCGAGCACCGGCACTTACGCACGCGTGTACTTTCTCGTGGCCCGTGTGCGCTACATCGCCGAGGACGCTCGCTACAACTCCTTCAACATTCTGCAGCACCTTATTTGGGTGACAATTGTGGCGTGGGCAAATCAGCTGGCGGTGGCTTCGGGTGGGCGGATCACCCTCCCCGCCAACATACGACAGCTAAATGCTGAGGCGCCGCCATCAGCTTCCGAAGTGGGCTCTAGAGACAAACCAAGCCCCTCTGCTAGTGCCGCGGCTCCCGCAACTGCGTCGCGGCGATCGTCTTTTCCCTGTCCGCTGCTGTCCGCTCTGACTTTCTGGGACCCCAAGATACTTGCAGAGGCGGCCGGTACCGAAAGTCCCACGGGCAATTTAGTGCACCGCGCGCCAAACCTGCCAGCTGTGTGGGCTGACGCCGTGCAGCGAATCGTAGCGCTGTGGTGTACACCGCTACCCCCGACGTCCCCCGCCAGCGATTCCCTGCCAGATGATGCTGCAATCTCTGCCTCTCGCAAACCGAACTCTAAGATGCGACAGAAAGCATCTGGTTCGCACCTGAACGATGCCTATATCTGGGTAATTCTCTCCCAACACTACCACCGTTTCAAAGCCATTTTGTCCCTTTTCTTCTTGCGGTACGACGCGCATTTAGAAGAGTTGGAGGAACAGCAGCGTCGGCTGGGAAACCGACCGCCACCATCATCGCTGCCCCACGCCGCAGAACCAGGCGAGGCCTTGGGCGGTGTCGCAGCGGCGTTTCCGTCCACGCAGCCGCTGCGTCGCCGCGTAGCGCACCTGCGCGTGCCATCGGATGTGAGCACGACGTCATTCAGCCCAAATGCTACACGCGCAACAACAGGTAATACTACCAACAGTAATTCGCACCAAAGTAACACTGAGCGCCCGCTAGACAGTGGAACAGCGGCGTCGAGACGTCGCTCAATGCCATTGCCTACCACAGCACGCCTTTTAGCGACAATTATGCGCAGTATTGAGACGGAGAACATCCACACCATCACGGGAGCTACGGGAGAGGCCGTGTTGTCCTTGCTTATGCCGCCGGTGCACCGTGCACGTCTACGGGAGAAGGTTCTGAAAGTGCAAAAACAGCAGCAGCGAATAAAACTGAAAGGTGCAGACAATGGTGGTCGTGTCAGTGATGATGGCGGCTCAGCAAACACCGCAGACCCCTCACAACAGTACACAAATGAAGATCCGCTCACGGAGCCAGAATGCATGGCCAGCGCCTTCCTCGAAGGCTGCGCAGCCGAAGAAGAGGAAGACGACGACGACAAAGTCGTCTGGTCTGCTCCGCCGTCCCCGCTGCTGTCCTTCGATAGATTTGCCACTCTTCCACCAGGCATCTCCCTCACCCCAGTGGATGAATACCTCTCCCCCGATGACAGCGAGATCGACACGCAGAAAACGAATGCCGTGACGCGCGTCTCCCCTGTGTTGGAGCGAGCTCAGAAGGAGGAGTATGTGATACGAAACGTGTTTAAGCTACTGCTAATGACGGAGGACTGTCGCGTGTACGCACTGCAACACTGGCTCGTGGAGGCCGGTAAGCACGTCGTGGCTGTGTATGGTTCGCAGCTTGCCGCCCTCTTTTTTGAAGAGCCCGGCTCGAACTTTGCAGCAGCACCGGCTAGCAGCGAGGGAAAAGACCACCGGGATGCTCCAGTGTCGCCTGCCTTGACAATTCACACGCTCGCAGACGCTAATCGCGTTCTGCGCGAGACGATTCAATCATACGTGCGGCTGCGCACCAAACTGCTGTTTTTAAATGCCGGTACAACACATTTTTTGGAGGCGCTGACACCGTGGGGACGCACCCGGATGCTGGAGAACCTGAACGCGTTTCTGTGTGGTTTCTGTGGTGTTACACTCCCCTCATCTGCAGCAGCGCAAGCAGAGATAGCGGCGACAGGAGGTACAAGAACAGCAGCGGCAACCTTGTCATCAACATCGTCGTCAGCGAGCACCACGGATGCGGCACAGTACTTCACGCCGACGAACGCCGCTGTGGCCGCCTTCGCGCGGACGTGGGCCGTTCCGCTGTGGCTCGCGATGTGCGAAGACACGCAGCACCGTCTCGAAGCGCTGCAGGCGGCGAAGCAGCGGCGTGAGGACAAGAAGAAATCTATCGTCGTAACGGAGGGGCCGCGTTCCTATCCGCTGGAGTCGATGGAGAACTCCGAGAAGGCGAACGGGAACAGCGGGGAACTGAGTGAAGGCCGCATAAGCTCCGGAAGCCCACGATCGCCGTCCTTCTCCACGAAAGTCAAGAGAGGGCCGGAGGAGGGTAATACAATGAACGCGGCGACCCGAGTAGAAGCACGGAATGCAATGGATGGGCAGAAGACCTCCATCGCGTCCGCTGACCTCGGCGATGCTGTCTCACAGGCCCCCAGCAGCGCCAGGCCCCCCTACTCCCCCACCAGAGGAAGCGTTGTTGCTGCCACATATAGTGGAATCGGCAACAGTACAATGGTAGGCAGCGCGGCAGTCCGTATCACACACAATTATACCCGCGCACGTAGCCGCGGCGTTGATCTCCGGCGTGTCCTGCAACAACACCAGCGTCAGCGCGTACCTTTCGACTCTCTGCCCCCGCGAATACATTCCGATACAGCAGCCGGTAGAGGGACGACTTTCAACAGCGACCGCAACGGCAGCGATAGCGGTGGGTTGGAGGAGAGCCTCTATTCCGCTGAAACAGCCTCGATGGGTGAAACTCCTCTCTTCTTTGCCGCGACGGCGGGCGGCAACGTGAACGCGGACAGCAACACTCAAGACAACAGCAACATCAACAACCGCAGCAGTGGTGAGACCAACAGAGGTGACTACGCCAATAGCGCGGAAGCAGAAAGTGACTACCGTAGAGCAGACCCGGCGGGTGGTGCAAGGTTGGTTACCCCGGCTAATAGCGTAGAGGCAGCGGTCGCAGCGGCGCGGCAACGACGGCGTCAGTCCGCCACAGCCGCAGCGCACGAGCAACGCACTATCCTTGGTGTCCCGGGCACCATGCAATGCTTTTCCCGAGAGGCGCAACTGCACCAGGTGGCAACGCTCCCCGACGAAGGGTTTCCGAGCTTGATGTACCTGATGCCGCGCCGCAGCCGCTTTGTCGCGCAGGACAAGGCCGCAGCATCGGTGCAGCAAGAACTCTTTACGCGCTTCAGTGGCGACGTTCACAAGTACCTCGTCAGTTTTTTGGCGAAGTGTGAGACTTCGGGTGAGAACAAGGAAGGTGCTATTGCTGTGGTGACAGCAGCGGACACCAACGAAACAGCAACGGCGACGATGAAAACGGAAGCGGCGCCGAGCGCGAAGCACGGCGCGCAGAAGACGAAAACGAAGAAGAGGGACATGCCAACAGTAATGGACGGCGAAGTGCGACCGCTACCACAGCCCATCCTCACCCACATGATCTTCCTTCTAGACATGACCTATGCCGCGCTCCAAGGCAGTGACCTGGCCGACAGCCACCACGGCCACACCACCGGACCGCTGATGGAAACGGGGCTGACCGCCACCGGGCAAGAGCTGGGAGCTGCCATACTGGAACAAAACAATGGCGAGTACGAGAGCGTGGTGTCGACAACGCTGTCGGCACCTACCTCACCTGCCGTGCTAACCATTGTAGCTGTTCGCAAAGGTTTTCAAGGTTTCCTGGCTTCTCAAGAAAAACGTGCGGTGCTGACGCTGGCACAAGCGCTCTACGGCTTACTTCAGCAGGGCAGAGCCCAGCAGCCCCCCACTGTGTCTTTGAAAGCTGTTGACACCATTCTGAACATGGCATCGTTGCTGAATTCAAAAGATATGTTTGTCTCGCTGATAAAAGGCTATATTGCGCCACAGGTGATGATGTGCCGCGGGCTGAACGACATCGCAGTAGAGTCGCAAGTGGTGGCGCGCATGGCGTACCGCCTCGGCTCGGCGGTGGCGGCCCCGTGCCTCACCTTGCTGCGGGACCTGCGGTTGGCCATGTGCGACTCATTGACAGCTGCAAATGCCGCCGGTTCGCTCTCCCTGCCCAACGGCGGCGACGACGGCGTGCGAAACGACGACAGTGGGGCCTACTATCAACCGGAGAACAACAGCATGACAGCGGAAGGCGCGCAGCTAGTGGCCACCCGATACGCCCAGACCCTTGCCGGGGCAGCCCCGTTGCGTCACGGCATCTTCGGCCTAATCCACCGCATCCGCGTCCTCTGCCAGGCGTGGTGGCAGCCACACACCGCTGTCCTCCTCTCCTCGCGCAAGCTGCAGCGGTTGTGGGAGCGTTACCAGCTGCTGGATGAACGCGTTGTGGACGCGGTGCTGCGCGTGGAATGGCTCTACGACGGTCACACTGAGCCTTTCAACGGCTACGGCCGCCTGGCTGGTGGCGTAGAAATCGGCAAGGCGGCAAGCGACGAAACGGATGGCCTCAATGCAAACCACAAGAGCAAGGGATGCCGGCGTTCAAGCGTCAGCAACAGTGGACTGAGCGCAGGCACCCGGAGCAGCGCTCACCGTCAGCAGCAGCAGCAGCAGCGACGACGTGGATCCCAGACACACCAGGGCGACCGCGGCGGCATGCACGGCTCTTCCTTCACCACGACAGCAAACACGCGGCGTGGAGGTACCGCTGCAGCCGTCATTCAGAGTTTCTCCGCCCTGGGGAACGCAGTGCGTCGCACCGGTCACCACTCGGGTGCCTTCGGCAACAATGAGTCGGACAATGAGTCGGAGGACTACAGCGAGGCCTACGGGGGGCTGCTGACCCTCAACACCCTGCAGCGACACCGCGGAGCCTACACGGCGTCAAACTCTTCTTACCGTGGCAGCAACGTCTCTTCCATGGGCGGTGGGGGCACGGGTGCTACGGGCGATTACTGGGATGTGTCGGACGGCGGGCAGAGCACTGTGGCGGACGAGGCCGCCCCGACGACAGTGCCGCCTGACGGGGAGCGAGAGCGGCGGCAGCTGCGGTGGCCCCTTAGCGACGGCCAGCTTGTCTTTCTCATCTATCCTAAAGGTGGCCCCTCTGCAGCTGCTGTCTTCGCGTCCCAAGCAGTGCAGATCTCCGGCCCCCCTCTCACCCTCATCGTGTGTCAGCTGATGGACCGCGCCGCGCACAGCAACCCCTACACCTTTGACAGGCTACACAAAGCTTTGCCGGTGCACACACCCAAGTCGTTGCTGGCCCACCTGCTGCACGAGCTGGTAAAGGCCGGCGTCGTGTTGCGCAGCGTCCCCGCTGGCACGCGGCAGTATGTCTACCAGTTGCGCGACGATGTCCAGCATTTGCCCCAGCGCAATGTCGTTATGGACGTGCGCGCTGCGGCGCAGCAGCAGTGGGTGACGCGCACGTTGACGGCAGCGGAGTCCGACGCGGAGCAGATGAGTCAACGTGATCCGATGTCGCCTGCGACCCCGACCAGAGCAAATGTTTCTTTCTCCTCTGGCGCGACACACGGCGGGCGCGGTCCGCAATGCGCTGCACGACATAGTGAGAATGCAGCTGGTAGTAATGCTGATGTGCAACAAAACAGTGAGGCTACGGCGGCAACAACGGCACCGATCAACCAAACCTTCCCGGCGTACTCGGCGGAGCGCACGCACAAGATCAAGGTCTGCATTGTGCGCATCATGAAGTCTGAACGGGTGCTGCCACACCGTGAGCTGCTTGAGCGTGTTGCGGCCGCCTTGGAGAACCAGTTCGTGGTAACCTCCGGACAATTCAAGCGGTGCGTTGCCCACCTCATCGAAAGGGAGTTCTTGCAGCGTAGCGAAGGCATTGAGCAGTACATGTATTTAACATAAAGAGAGGAAGAAAGTTGGAGGTTGGCAAAGTGCCGATAAATTACTCCACTCGTTTTTCTCATGGTCGACCACCTGGTAAAGCAACACGAAGTTGAAAGTTTGTCACTAAAACCTGCTTCCGGCATTTCTCGAAGGCCTAGGCCACGAGCTGCAAACTGTAATTCCGTGCCAATTAGCTATTTCAGGTTAACGTCAACTCAGCCAGAATCGACTATGGCGCGTCTTTCCTTGACAACTTTCAACGTCAAGCACCCGTTGACCTACACGTTTCACATCGGTAACTTCCATTTCCACTGTTGATCTATAATTGTAGATTTGAATTGCTCCTCTTGTTCACGCTTTCGTCATCACCTTTTATTGCATCTACATCTTCACGGACCCTGTGTATTTGATTGTGTGCGTCTGCAATTCTTTTCTTTAAGTCAACCTCACTACCACACGACCACACAAGCAACTACCGTTCGCAATACTACCATGACCGCCAAGCCGCTGAAGAGCTACATGGAGGAGCTGTCCAAGTACATGGACGCCTTCACCGCTGCAGCTGGAAAGCCGCAGCGTCTCACCATGGTCGGCGACCGCGTTTACTGGACGCAGGGCAAGCAGCAGGAGCTCTTCTCTGCTCCAGTAAACGCCGCCGCAGGAGAGGCGGTGCGCGTGATTGCGTCTGAGGTGCCGTCGCAAACCGAGGCCGGCGACAAGGAAGAGAAACTAACAAAGGAAGAGGAAATGCTGCGGGAGCGCCTGCGCAGCCGCACCACCGGCATCTCGGTCTTCCGCGTCCGCGAGAACGACGGTGCTGTCTTCTACACGAGCGGCGTGGACGCGTACGTGTACTACCAGAGCGGGCCCCGCGCCGGCAAGGCACCCATCAGATCTTCGACTACCTCTCCGCGGAGGACAAGGCACACTTTCAGTCTATGGGCGGCAAGCCAAACCTCTTCATCGAGCCAGCCAAGTCCTTCGACGCCTCGCACACGACCGATCACTGCGTTGTTACTTTTGTGAACAATAACAACGTGTACAAGGCAACTATTACAGAGCAGCCGGCCAACGCGGTCGCCCCGCTCGCTATCGCCGTGCAGCAAATCACGCACATCGGTGACGACCTTCACCAGTGCGGTGTGGCGGACTACATAATTCAGGAAGAGTTCGCCCGCTACACGGGTCATTACGCGACGGATCGCTACGTCATCTTCTCCTACATCGAGTCCACGCACATGCGCTCCGTGGCGCTGCTGAAAAACGTCGGCTCGCCTGAGGTGCCGGCTGAGGAGCCGGCGAAGCCGTCCTACGAAACGGACGTGGAGGAGATGCCGTACTCCCGCGTCGGCGACCCGAACGCGCGTACAACGCTGGTTGTCTACGACGGTGTCACCCAGCAGATGCGGCTGCTTCCCGACGCCGCCCTGCGCAAAGTGGCACCGTGGACGGAGTACATCCTACGCTTCGGTTTCAAGGACGCCGAGACGCTCTACGTATCGGTGATCAACCGCACGCAGGAGCAGTACGCCGTCCTCAGCTGCCCTATCACCGACCTCCCGGTAATCAAGAAGGAGGAAGACCTGCGGGCACTCTACGGCGACCCCGACAGCAAGTTCACTGCGAACATCATCGGCGACGCTCCACTGCCGGCGCTACAGGTGGAGTGGGAACAGCACGTGAACTTTGCATGGGTGGAGTGCCAGCCTGGTGCACCGATGCACTACGGCAAGGAGTACGACGTGCTATGTCGCCACGCCGCGGAGACGGCGACAGCGCACTATCACCTCTACGCACGTCCGTCGAAGGCCGCCGGTGCAGAGGCGTGGAAGCCGCTCACGGACGGGGCGTGGAACGTGCGGGCTGGCCTGGAACGGATTGACAGTCACCATGTCTACTTCCTGGCGAATGCTGAGGGCCGGCTGAAGCAGACCCTCTACACAATCCCGCTATCCTTGGAGCAGGCTCCGTACACGGTGGACAAGCTAACTCGGCTCACCCCGCTCAACGAGTATGTCTACAGCTACTGCGTGAAAGACGATCACCTCTTCTACGTCTCCAGCACGTCGTCCACGCCGGCTAAGCTGTACGCCGCGCTCGTGTCGGCACCGGACAAGCGGCGCGAAATCGCTGTCCCGTCGTGGGTGCCCACAGCACCAGGCTGCGACGCCGCCACGACGGCTGATACGTCAAAGTTTTTTGCTGGTCTCCCCATAGTCACCCCGCACGTCGTGACCGTCACCAGCCGCCGTGGCATCCCGCTGAGTGCGGCCGTC
The DNA here is from genome assembly GCA_900240875.1 of Crithidia expoeki. Lineage (NCBI taxonomy): Eukaryota > Euglenozoa > Kinetoplastea > Trypanosomatida > Trypanosomatidae > Crithidia > Crithidia expoeki. The sequence continues at coordinate 489,941 of OESE01000222.1, forward strand.
TTCATTTCGCCCAGTGTGCCGAAAAACACTCCTGGTCCACTAGCAGTCTTTATCTACGGTGGACCGCACGTCCAGCTGGTCTACGACGACGACTACGACAGCATATGTAAGGCACCGGTGCAGGTGCTGCTACAGCACGGCATCTCCGTTGCGGTGGTCGATAACCAAATGAGCAACGCGAATGGCCTACGAGACATGAGCATCTGCAAGAAGAACATGGGCAACTTCGAGACGCACGACTATGTGGACGTGACCAAGTACCTCTGCACGGTCTCCGCAGATGAGAGCGGGCTGCCGGAAAGTTTCAAGGTGGATGCACAGCGCGTCGCTATTTTTGGCTGGTCCTACGGTGGCTACGCCACCCTGCTCGCGATGTGCCAAGCACCTGACGTCTTCAAGATCGGCTTTGCTGGTGCTCCTGTTGGTGACTGGAAGCTGTACGATACCGGCTACACGGAGCGCTACATGGGCACTCTCTACGAGGATGGCGAGAACGGCAAGCGCAGGTTGAACGAGGCGTACATGACGTCAACAATCGGCCACTACGCGGCGGGGTTTCCAGAAGAGTGCAACAGACTGTACATCGCCCACGGTCTGCTGGATGAAAACGTGCACTTTGGCAACAGCTGCCATGTGGTGAAGGCACTGATTGAGCATGCAAAGCCGTACAACATGCTGGTATATCCTGGCGAGCGTCACGGCTTGCGGCAGAACCGTCAGTCTCGCTTACACCACGACGCCCTCTTAGTCAAGACGCTGGAGGAACAGCTATAGTGCAGCAATTTCATAGACTAAGCGTGTCAGGGTGTGGCAACGGCTACACATAGGGTTGTTTTTTCATAGCAAGAAACCAACAACTTAATCGGGCCTGTGTCTCTATTTAAAAGCCGCCATCCACCTACCTGGCTATTTACACCCTTTCGCCGTCCACGGGTTTAAAGATAAGTTCTTTACCTACAATACAACGTACGACTGAGTCCAAAAGGACATTCCATCCCAGATACACAGTTGCAAGGGCAAGCACCTCCATAGATGCGCGAAAAAACCACTTCGCACCACCAACAGACACAGCAGCACACACCGCAACTGACCTGCAGACCAGTCTCCGACTAAGGACAACGCAGACACTCTTCGAAGCACAATCAACTTGAACACCCAACGGTAACACGTTTTCATGTGAACCTTATTGTGCTTCGGAAGCTGCCGCAATACCATCCTAATTCCCAAACTAACACCCACTTTCCAACAGCCGCTCTTTCAAAAACTCCTTCCAAAACCAACAACTTTAACAACGACACCCGAGCGACACAAAAACCTCGGAACGAGCAACGACACATACCAACGCCACGACAGCGGAGAAATGATGACCGTGGGGTCCACGACACGCCTCCGTCATGTGCGCGGCGTCACACCCGCGCACAGAGAACTCGCCGCAGACGGTGCCGCGCCGCTGACAGCGCCACTGGCACACAACCGGGGCGTCCCCCCCTGCGCCGCTCCACCCGTGGGCCGGCGTGGGCAGTCCCACACTCTCCGCACACGCAGGCCGACACGCGCCGCCGCGTGCCTCCCTGCAGCACGCCACCCGCAAACATGCACGCCGGCACATGTCTGGCGCGCCCGCACAGGCGTCCACACCGCCGCCTACCATCGCCGCGGCATCCGCTACGGCACACACACACACACACACACACACACCGCGTACACCATCCGCGCCTTCACGCGTACAGCGCACACACACATCGCCCACCGCTGCGGTGGGCGACGCCACAAGGGGGCACCCCCAAGCAAACCCGTTGCACCCCCCTTCACCGTCGCACCCCCCCCCCGCAGCCGCACACGCCGCCCACGCGCTTGTGTTGTCGTCCGCCCCGGCGGCACGCACGCACGCACGTACGGACGGCCCACCGCGCACACGACTGACTGCTCCACTGGGGCGCCGTCCGCACCCACACCTCGTGTGTGCGCGGGTCCCGAGCTAAAGTCCCTCGCCCATACACAAGCGCCGCTTCACAAAAATGCATCCACAGAGGTGCGCGGCGCAGGCAGCAAGTGCCAGGTGCCGGGGGCAACCCCACAAGCAGCGAACGCGACACCGCGTCGCACAATGGCACCGCCGTACACACTCGCTGCTCGCACGTCGGGCAGCGGGGCCACCGGCTGCCGCGGTACGGCTCCCCCTCGACAGCGAAGGGCCGGGAGTCTGCATCTCCGCGCTGGTCCCGAGCGGGCCGGTGTGCGGGTGATCCCGTGGCAGAAGCTATATGTGCGCACCCGCGCCGCGCACCGGCAGGCACGCACGCCCTGCGTGTGTGTGCCGCTGCGTGTGTGGCGCGCGGTGCGTGCTGACCCGGGCAGCGCACTCGCCGTGCATCCACCCCCTTTCCCTTGTCTGCACACCCACGTGTGGGCAGCTCGGATGCGAATGGGGCGTGCTCGCACGCTCCGCGGCGAGACTCGTGCCATGCATGGGTGTGCTGCGTCAGCCTCCCCACTCGGTGGTTTCTACGCAACGTTGGGCAACACATGCACGGCGGGACGGCGCCTCGTGCGCCGCCACCTCCCCGCCGGCGTAACACCGTACAGCCATGAGCAGCTGGCGGACGGGCAGGCTGCCGCACCAGTCGCGGTGGCCGCCACGCCACGCAGAAGAGGGCTTACACAGCACCGCGGAAAACACAGAGAACAAAACAACGCAACCCGTCATGACGACGCGGTGGCGCGCGCTGTTGCAGCCGTCCGCCGCACGCAGTGGGTGATGCGTTGCGCGTGCCGTGCCGTGCTGGTGCAATTGTCTGTACGTGTGTGTGTGTGTGTGTGTGTGCTGGCTGTGCGGTACGTGGACTGCGTGTGTGTGGTGCGCCAGCGCGCGTGCCTGTGTGTGTTTGCGGTGCGGTTTCTTTTTTTCCCCAGTGCATGCAGATCCACGTTGGTGCGTCTCCCTCTGTGTGTGCCGCCGTGGCCACGCGTTGCGTGTGCGTCTGCCCCCGCAGGCCCCCGCACGCGCTGCTGCAATGCCTGTCACGCAGCGTCCTTGCCGAAGCACCGCGAGGTGGTCGCTCTGCGTCGTGTACGGACACTCCCCTCCACTGCCTAACCGCAGCTGATCTCCCGTTTCTGTCGCTCTTGGTTCGCTTGCTGGCTACGATGTGGTCCATTTTTGATATCTGCCGAAACATTGTCGAAGGTCTTTCTAGGTGTGAGGTGCGTGCTAAAACGACGCCAATCTTTGTTTGACCGACATTGATTTTCTTTGTTTGTTTCTCACTATTTTCGTTATCGAAACTTGTTTTCGCCTTCGAAAAACTCTTAGGTTAACATGGCTCACCCTAAAAACTCTTCCAACTTCCTTTTTTAAGACTACGCTAGTAAAGAAAGCTCTTGGCTAGCTTCGTCTCCACAAACTCTTATCTTCGCTTCCGTTCTGCACTTTTGCCAATGTCACGACAGCGGGAGAAATGATGACCGTGGGGTCCACGACACGCCTCCGTCATGTGCGCGGCGTCACACCCGCGCACAGAGAACTCGCCGCAGACGGTGCCGCGCCGCTGACAGCGCCACTGGCACACAACCGGGGCGTCCCCCCCTGCGCCGCTCCACCCGTGGGCCGGCGTGGGCAGTCCCACACTCTCCGCACACGCAGGCCGACACGCGCCGCCGCGTGCCTCCCTGCAGCACGCCACCCGCAAACATGCACGCCGGCACATGTCTGGCGCGCCCGCACAGGCGTCCACACCGCCGCCTACCATCGCCGCGGCATCCGCTACGGCACACACACACACACACACACACACACCGCGTACACCATCCGCGCCTTCACGCGTACAGCGCACACACACATCGCCCACCGCTGCGGTGGGCGACGCCACAAGGGGGCACCCCCAAGCAAACCCGTTGCACCCCCCTTCACCGTCGCACCCCCCCCCCGCAGCCGCACACGCCGCCCACGCGCTTGTGTTGTCGTCCGCCCCGGCGGCACGCACGCACGCACGTACGGACGGCCCACCGCGCACACGACTGACTGCTCCACTGGGGCGCCGTCCGCACCCACACCTCGTGTGTGCGCGGGTCCCGAGCTAAAGTCCCTCGCCCATACACAAGCGCCGCTTCACAAAAATGCATCCACAGAGGTGCGCGGCGCAGGCAGCAAGTGCCAGGTGCCGGGGGCAACCCCACAAGCAGCGAACGCGACACCGCGTCGCACAATGGCACCGCCGTACACACTCGCTGCTCGCACGTCGGGCAGCGGGGCCACCGGCTGCCGCGGTACGGCTCCCCCTCGACAGCGAAGGGCCGGGAGTCTGCATCTCCGCGCTGGTCCCGAGCGGGCCGGTGTGCGGGTGATCCCGTGGCAGAAGCTATATGTGCGCACCCGCGCCGCGCACCGGCAGGCACGCACGCCCTGCGTGTGTGTGCCGCTGCGTGTGTGGCGCGCGGTGCGTGCTGACCCGGGCAGCGCACTCGCCGTGCATCCACCCCCTTTCCCTTGTCTGCACACCCACGTGTGGGCAGCTCGGATGCGAATGGGGCGTGCTCGCACGCTCCGCGGCGAGACTCGTGCCATGCATGGGTGTGCTGCGTCAGCCTCCCCACTCGGTGGTTTCTACGCAACGTTGGGCAACACATGCACGGCGGGACGGCGCCTCGTGCGCCGCCACCTCCCCGCCGGCGTAACACCGTACAGCCATGAGCAGCTGGCGGACGGGCAGGCTGCCGCACCAGTCGCGGTGGCCGCCACGCCACGCAGAAGAGGGCTTACACAGCACCGCGGAAAACACAGAGAACAAAACAACGCAACCCGTCATGACGACGCGGTGGCGCGCGCTGTTGCAGCCGTCCGCCGCACGCAGTGGGTGATGCGTTGCGCGTGCCGTGCCGTGCTGGTGCAATTGTCTGTACGTGTGTGTGTGTGTGTGTGTGCTGGCTGTGCGGTACGTGGACTGCGTGTGTGTGGTGCGCCAGCGCGCGTGCCTGTGTGTGTTTGCGGTGCGGTTTCTTTTTTTCCCCAGTGCATGCAGATCCACGTTGGTGCGTCTCCCTCTGTGTGTGCCGCCGTGGCCACGCGTTGCGTGTGCGTCTGCCCCCGCAGGCCCCCGCACGCGCTGCTGCAATGCCTGTCACGCAGCGTCCTTGCCGAAGCACCGCGAGGTGGTCGCTCTGCGTCGTGTACGGACACTCCCCTCCACTGCCTAACCGCAGCTGATCTCCCGTTTCTGTCGCTCTTGGTTCGCTTGCTGGCTACGATGTGGTCCATTTTTGATATCTGCCGAAACATTGTCGAAGGTCTTTCTAGGTGTGAGGTGCGTGCTAAAACGACGCCAATCTTTGTTTGACCGACATTGATTTTCTTTGTTTGTTTCTCACTATTTTCGTTATCGAAACTTGTTTTCGCCTTCGAAAAACTCTTAGGTTAACATGGCTCACCCTAAAAACTCTTCCAACTTCCTTTTTTAAGACTACGCTAGTAAAGAAAGCTCTTGGCTAGCTTCGTCTCCACAAACTCTTATCTTCGCTTCCGTTCTGCACTTTTGCCAATGTCACGACAGCGGGAGAAATGATGACCGTGGGGTCCACGACACGCCTCCGTCATGTGCGCGGCGTCACACCCGCGCACAGAGAACTCGCCGCAGACGGTGCCGCGCCGCTGACAGCGCCACTGGCACACAACCGGGGCGTCCCCCCCTGCGCCGCTCCACCCGTGGGCCGGCGTGGGCAGTCCCACACTCTCCGCACACGCAGGCCGACACGCGCCGCCGCGTGCCTCCCTGCAGCACGCCACCCGCAAACATGCACGCCGGCACATGTCTGGCGCGCCCGCACAGGCGTCCACACCGCCGCCTACCATCGCCGCGGCATCCGCTACGGCACACACACACACACACACACACACACCGCGTACACCATCCGCGCCTTCACGCGTACAGCGCACACACACATCGCCCACCGCTGCGGTGGGCGACGCCACAAGGGGGCACCCCCAAGCAAACCCGTTGCACCCCCCTTCACCGTCGCACCCCCCCCCCCGCAGCCGCACACGCCGCCCACGCGCTTGTGTTGTCGTCCGCCCCGGCGGCACGCACGCACGCACGTACGGACGGCCCACCGCGCACACGACTGACTGCTCCACTGGGGCGCCGTCCGCACCCACACCTCGTGTGTGCGCGGGTCCCGAGCTAAAGTCCCTCGCCCATACACAAGCGCCGCTTCACAAAAATGCATCCACAGAGGTGCGCGGCGCAGGCAGCAAGTGCCAGGTGCCGGGGGCAACCCCACAAGCAGCGAACGCGACACCGCGTCGCACAATGGCACCGCCGTACACACTCGCTGCTCGCACGTCGGGCAGCGGGGCCACCGGCTGCCGCGGTACGGCTCCCCCTCGACAGCGAAGGGCCGGGAGTCTGCATCTCCGCGCTGGTCCCGAGCGGGCCGGTGTGCGGGTGATCCCGTGGCAGAAGCTATATGTGCGCACCCGCGCCGCGCACCGGCAGGCACGCACGCCCTGGTGTGTGTGCCTGCGTGTGTGGCGCGCGGTGCGTGCTGACCCGGGCAGCGCACTCGCCGTGCATCCACCCCCTTTCCCTTGTCTGCACACCCACGTGTGGGCAGCTCGGATGCGAATGGGGCGTGCTCGCACGCTCCGCGGCGAGACTCGTGCCATGCATGGGTGTGCTGCGTCAGCCTCCCCACTCGGTGGTTTCTACGCAACGTTGGGCAACACATGCACGGCGGGACGGCGCCTCGTGCGCCGCCACCTCCCCGCCGGCGTAACACCGTACAGCCATGAGCAGCTGGCGGACGGGCAGGCTGCCGCACCAGTCGCGGTGGCCGCCACGCCACGCAGAAGAGGGCTTACACAGCACCGCGGAAAACACAGAGAACAAAACAACGCAACCCGTCATGACGACGCGGTGGCGCGCGCTGTTGCAGCCGTCCGCCGCACGCAGTGGGTGATGCGTTGCGCGTGCCGTGCCGTGCTGGTGCAATTGTCTGTACGTGTGTGTGTGGTGTGTGTGTGTGCTGGCTGTGCGGTACGTGGACTGCGTGTGTGTGGTGCGCCAGCGCGCGTGCCTGTGTGTGTTTGCGGTGCGGTTTCTTTTTTTCCCCAGTGCATGCAGATCCACGTTGGTGCGTCTCCCTCTGTGTGTGCCGCCGTGGCCACGCGTTGCGTGTGCGTCTGCCCCCGCAGGCCCCCGCACGCGCTGCTGCAATGCCTGTCACGCAGCGTCCTTGCCGAAGCACCGCGAGGTGGTCGCTCTGCGTCGTGTACGGACACTCCCCTCCACTGCCTAACCGCAGCTGATCTCCCGTTTCTGTCGCTCTTGGTTCGCTTGCTGGCTACGATGTGGTCCATTTTTGATATCTGCCGAAACATTGTCGAAGGTCTTTCTAGGTGTGAGGTGCGTGCTAAAACGACGCCAATCTTTGTTTGACCGACGTTGATTTTCTTTGTTTGTTTCTCACTATTTTCGTTATCGAAACTTGTTTTCGCCCTCGAAAAACTCTTAGGTTAACATGGCTCACCCTAAAAACTCTTCCAACTTCCTTTTTTAAGACTACGCTAGTAAAGAAAGCTCTTGGCTAGCTTCGTCTCCACAAACTCCTATCTTCGCTTCCGTTCTGCACTTTTGCCAATGTCACGACAGCGGGAGAAATGATGACCGTGGGGTCCACGACACGCCTCCGTCATGTGCGCGGCGTCACACCCGCGCACAGAGAACTCGCCGCAGACGGTGCCGCGCCGCTGACAGCGCCACTGGCACACAACCGGGGCGTCCCCCCCTGCGCCGCTCCACCCGTGGGCCGGCGTGGGCAGTCCTACACTCTCCGCACACGCAGGCCGACACGCGCCGCCGCGTGCCTCCCTGCAGCACGCCACCCGCAAACATGCACGCCGGCACATGTCTGGCGCGCCCGCACAGGCGTCCACACCGCCGCCTACCATCGCCGCGGCATCCGCTACGGCACACACACACACACACACACACACACCGCGTACACCATCCGCGCCTTCACGCGTACAGCGCACACACACACATCGCCCACCGCTGCGGTGGGCGACGCCACAAGGGGGCACCCCCAAGCAAACCCGTTGCACCCCCCTTCACCGTCGCACCCCCCCCCCGCAGCCGCACACGCCGCCCACGCGCTTGTGTTGTTGTCCGCCCCGGCGGCACGCACGCACGCACGTACGGACGGCCCACCGCGCACACGACTGACTGCTCCACTGGGGCGCCGTCCGCACCCACACCTCGTGTGTGCGCGGGTCCCGAGCTAAAGTCCCTCGCCCATACACAAGCGCCGCTTCACAAAAATGCATCCACAGAGGTGCGCGGCGCAGGCAGCAAGTGCCAGGTGCCGGGGGCAACCCCACAAGCAGCGAACGCGACACCGCGTCGCACAATGGCACCGCCGTACACACTCGCTGCTCGCACGTCGGGCAGCGGGGCCACCGGCTGCCGCGGTACGGCTCCCCCTCGACAGCGAAGGGCCGGGAGTCTGCATCTCCGCGCTGGTCCCGAGCGGGCCGGTGTGCGGGTGATCCCGTGGCAGAAGCTATATGTGCGCACCCGCGCCACACACGCAGCGGCACACACACGCAGGGTGTGCGTGCCTGCCGGTGCGCGGCGCGCGGTGCGTGCTGACCCGGGCAGCGCACTCGCCGTGCATCCACCCCCTTTCCCTTGTCTGCACACCCACGTGTGGGCAGCTCGGATGCGAATGGGGCGTGCTCGCACGCTCCGCGGCGAGACTCGTGCCATGCATGGGTGTGCTGCGTCAGCCTCCCCACTCGGTGGTTTCTACGCAACGTTGGGCAACACATGCACGGCGGGACGGCGCCTCGTGCGCCGCCACCTCCCCGCCGGCGTAACACCGTACAGCCATGAGCAGCTGGCGGACGGGCAGGCTGCCGCACCAGTCGCGGTGGCCGCCACGCCACGCAGAAGAGGGCTTACACAGCACCGCGAAAAACACAGAGAACAAAACAACGCAACCCGTCATGACGACGCGGTGGTGCGCGCTGTTGCAGCCGTCCGCCGCACGCAGTGGGTGATGCGTTGCGCGTGCCGTGCCGTGCTGGTGCAATTGTCTGTACGTGTGTGTGTGTGTGTGGTGTGTGTGTGCTGGCTGTGCGGTACGTGGACTGCGTGTGTGTGGTGCGCCAGCGCGCGTGCCTGTGTGTGTTTGCGGTGCGGTTTCTTTTTTTCCCCAGTGCATGCAGATCCACGTTGGTGCGTCTCCCTCTGTGTGTGCCGCCGTGGCCACGCGTTGCGTGTGCGTCTGCCCCCGCAGGCCCCCGCACGCGCTGCTGCAATGCCTGTCACGCAGCGTCCTTGCCGAAGCACCGCGAGGTGGTCGCTCTGCGTCGTGTACGGACACTCCCCTCCACTGCCTAACCGCAGCTGATCTCCCGTTTCTGTCGCTCTTGGTTCGCTTGCTGGCTACGATGTGGTCCATTTTTGATATCTGCCGAAACATTGTCGAAGGTCTTTCTAGGTGTGAGGTGCGTGCTAAAACGACGCCAATCTTTGTTTGACCGACGTTGATTTTCTTTGTTTGTTTCTCACTACTTTCGTTATCGAAACTTGTTTTCGCCCTCGAAAAACTCTTAGGTTAACATGGCTCACCCTAAAAACTCTTCCAACTTCCTTTTTTAAGACTACGCTAGTAAAGAAAGCTCTTGGCTAGCTTCGTCTCCACAAACTCCTATCTTCGCTTCCGTTCTGCACTTTTGCCAATGTCACGACAGCGGGAGAAATGATGACCGTGGGGTCCACGACACGCCTCCGTCATGTGCGCGGCGTCACACCCGCGCACAGAGAACTCGCCGCAGACGGTGCCGCGCCGCTGACAGCGCCACTGGCACACAACCGGGGCGTCCCCCCCTGCGCCGCTCCACCCGTGGGCCGGCGTGGGCAGTCCTACACTCTCCGCACACGCAGGCCGACACGCGCCGCCGCGTGCCTCCCTGCAGCACGCCACCCGCAAACATGCACGCCGGCACATGTCTGGCGCGCCCGCACAGGCGTCCACACCGCCGCCTACCATCGCCGCGGCATCCGCTACGGCACACACACACACACACACACACACACACCGCGTACACCATCCGCGCCTTCACGCGTACAGCGCACACACACACATCGCCCACCGCTGCGGTGGGCGACGCCACAAGGGGGCACCCCCAAGCAAACCCGTTGCACCCCCCTTCACCGTCGCACCCCCCCCCCGCAGCCGCACACGCCGCCCACGCGCTTGTGTTGTTGTCCGCCCCGGCGGCACGCACGCACGCACGTACGGACGGCCCACCGCGCACACGACTGACTGCTCCACTGGGGCGCCGTCCGCACCCACACCTCGTGTGTGCGCGGGTCCCGAGCTAAAGTCCCTCGCCCATACACAAGCGCCGCTTCACAAAAATGCATCCACAGAGGTGCGCGGCGCAGGCAGCAAGTGCCAGGTGCCGGGGGCAACCCCACAAGCAGCGAACGCGACACCGCGTCGCACAATGGCACCGCCGTACACACTCGCTGCTCGCACGTCGGGCAGCGGGGCCACCGGCTGCCGCGGTACGGCTCCCCCTCGACAGCGAAGGGCCGGGAGTCTGCATCTCCGCGCTGGTCCCGAGCGGGCCGGTGTGCGGGTGATCCCGTGGCAGAAGCTATATGTGCGCACCCGCGCCACACACGCAGCGGCACACACACGCAGGGTGTGCGTGCCTGCCGGTGCGCGGCGCGCGGTGCGTGCTGACCCGGGCAGCGCACTCGCCGTGCATCCACCCCCTTTCCCTTGTCTGCACACCCACGTGTGGGCAGCTCGGATGCGAATGGGGCGTGCTCGCACGCTCCGCGGCGAGACTCGTGCCATGCATGGGTGTGCTGCGTCAGCCTCCCCACTCGGTGGTTTCTACGCAACGTTGGGCAACACATGCACGGCGGGACGGCGCCTCGTGCGCCGCCACCTCCCCGCCGGCGTAACACCGTACAGCCATGAGCAGCTGGCGGACGGGCAGGCTGCCGCACCAGTCGCGGTGGCCGCCACGCCACGCAGAAGAGGGCTTACACAGCACCGCGAAAAACACAGAGAACAAAACAACGCAACCCGTCATGACGACGCGGTGGTGCGCGCTGTTGCAGCCGTCCGCCGCACGCAGTGGGTGATGCGTTGCGCGTGCCGTGCCGTGCTGGTGCAATTGTCTGTACGTGTGTGTGTGTGTGTGTGTGTGTGTGTGTGCTGGCTGTGCGGTACGTGGACTGCGTGTGTGTGGTGCGCCAGCGCGCGTGCCTGTGTGTGTTTGCGGTGCGGTTTCTTTTTTTCCCCAGTGCATGCAGATCCACGTTGGTGCGTCTCCCTCTGTGTGTGCCGCCGTGGCCACGCGTTGCGTGTGCGTCTGCCCCCGCAGGCCCCCGCACGCGCTGCTGCAATGCCTGTCACGCAGCGTCCTTGCCGAAGCACCGCGAGGTGGTCGCTCTGCGTCGTGTACGGACACTCCCCTCCACTGCCTAACCGCAGCTGATCTCCCGTTTCTGTCGCTCTTGGTTCGCTTGCTGGCTACGATGTGGTCCATTTTTGATATCTGCCGAAACATTGTCGAAGGTCTTTCTAGGTGTGAGGTGCGTGCTAAAACGACGCCAATCTTTGTTTGACCGACGTTGATTTTCTTTGTTTGTTTCTCACTACTTTCGTTATCGAAACTTGTTTTCGCCCTCGAAAAACTCTTAGGTTAACATGGCTCACCCTAAAAACTCTTCCAACTTCCTTTTTTAAGACTACGCTAGTAAAGAAAGCTCTTGGCTAGCTTCGTCTCCACAAACTCCTATCTTCGCTTCCGTTCTGCACTTTTGCCAATGTCACGACAGCGGGAGAAATGATGACCGTGGGGTCCACGACACGCCTCCGTCATGTGCGCGGCGTCACACCCGCGCACAGAGAACTCGCCGCAGACGGTGCCGCGCCGCTGACAGCGCCACTGGCACACAACCGGGGCGTCCCCCCCTGCGCCGCTCCACCCGTGGGCCGGCGTGGGCAGTCCTACACTCTCCGCACACGCAGGCCGACACGCGCCGCCGCGTGCCTCCCTGCAGCACGCCACCCGCAAACATGCACGCCGGCACATGTCTGGCGCGCCCGCACAGGCGTCCACACCGCCGCCTACCATCGCCGCGGCATCCGCTACGGCACACACACACACACACACACACACACACCGCGTACACCATCCGCGCCTTCACGCGTACAGCGCACACACACACATCGCCCACCGCTGCGGTGGGCGACGCCACAAGGGGGCACCCCCAAGCAAACCCGTTGCACCCCCCTTCACCGTCGCACCCCCCCCCCGCAGCCGCACACGCCGCCCACGCGCTTGTGTTGTTGTCCGCCCCGGCGGCACGCACGCACGCACGTACGGACGGCCCACCGCGCACACGACTGACTGCTCCACTGGGGCGCCGTCCGCACCCACACCTCGTGTGTGCGCGGGTCCCGAGCTAAAGTCCCTCGCCCATACACAAGCGCCGCTTCACAAAAATGCATCCACAGAGGTGCGCGGCGCAGGCAGCAAGTGCCAGGTGCCGGGGGCAACCCCACAAGCAGCGAACGCGACACCGCGTCGCACAATGGCACCGCCGTACACACTCGCTGCTCGCACGTCGGGCAGCGGGGCCACCGGCTGCCGCGGTACGGCTCCCCCTCGACAGCGAAGGGCCGGGAGTCTGCATCTCCGCGCTGGTCCCGAGCGGGCCGGTGTGCGGGTGATCCCGTGGCAGAAGCTATATGTGCGCACCCGCGCCACACACGCAGCGGCACACACACGCAGGGTGTGCGTGCCTGCCGGTGCGCGGCGCGCGGTGCGTGCTGACCCGGGCAGCGCACTCGCCGTGCATCCACCCCCTTTCCCTTGTCTGCACACCCACGTGTGGGCAGCTCGGATGCGAATGGGGCGTGCTCGCACGCTCCGCGGCGAGACTCGTGCCATGCATGGGTGTGCTGCGTCAGCCTCCCCACTCGGTGGTTTCTACGCAACGTTGGGCAACACATGCACGGCGGGACGGCGCCTCGTGCGCCGCCACCTCCCCGCCGGCGTAACACCGTACAGCCATGAGCAGCTGGCGGACGGGCAGGCTGCCGCACCAGTCGCGGTGGCCGCCACGCCACGCAGAAGAGGGCTTACACAGCACCGCGAAAAACACAGAGAACAAAACAACGCAACCCGTCATGACGACGCGGTGGTGCGCGCTGTTGCAGCCGTCCGCCGCACGCAGTGGGTGATGCGTTGCGCGTGCCGTGCCGTGCTGGTGCAATTGTCTGTACGTGTGTGTGTGTGTGTGTGTGTGTGTGTGTGCTGGCTGTGCGGTACGTGGACTGCGTGTGTGTGGTGCGCCAGCGCGCGTGCCTGTGTGTGTTTGCGGTGCGGTTTCTTTTTTTCCCCAGTGCATGCAGATCCACGTTGGTGCGTCTCCCTCTGTGTGTGCCGCCGTGGCCACGCGTTGCGTGTGCGTCTGCCCCCGCAGGCCCCCGCACGCGCTGCTGCAATGCCTGTCACGCAGCGTCCTTGCCGAAGCACCGCGAGGTGGTCGCTCTGCGTCGTGTACGGACACTCCCCTCCACTGCCTAACCGCAGCTGATCTCCCGTTTCTGTCGCTCTTGGTTCGCTTGCTGGCTACGATGTGGTCCATTTTTGATATCTGCCGAAACATTGTCGAAGGTCTTTCTAGGTGTGAGGTGCGTGCTAAAACGACGCCAATCTTTGTTTGACCGACGTTGATTTTCTTTGTTGTTTCTCACTACTTTCGTTATCGAAACTTGTTTTCGCCCTCGAAAAACTCTTAGGTTAACATGGCTCACCCTAAAAACTCTTCCAACTTCCTTTTTTAAGACTACGCTAGTAAAGAAAGCTCTTGGCTAGCTTCGTCTCCACAAACTCCTATCTTCGCTTCCGTTCTGCACTTTTGCCAATGTCACGACAGCGGGAGAAATGATGACCGTGGGGTCCACGACACGCCTCCGTCATGTGCGCGGCGTCACACCCGCGCACAGAGAACTCGCCGCAGACGGTGCCGCGCCGCTGACAGCGCCACTGGCACACAACCGGGGCGTCCCCCCCTGCGCCGCTCCACCCGTGGGCCGGCGTGGGCAGTCCTACACTCTCCGCACACGCAGGCCGACACGCGCCGCCGCGTGCCTCCCTGCAGCACGCCACCCGCAAACATGCACGCCGGCACATGTCTGGCGCGCCCGCACAGGCGTCCACACCGCCGCCTACCATCGCCGCGGCATCCGCTACGGCACACACACACACACACACACACACACCGCGTACACCATCCGCGCCTTCACGCGTACAGCGCACACACACACATCGCCCACCGCTGCGGTGGGCGACGCCACAAGGGGGCACCCCCAAGCAAACCCGTTGCACCCCCCTTCACCGTCGCACCCCCCCCCGCAGCCGCACACGCCGCCCACGCGCTTGTGTTGTTGTCCGCCCCGGCGGCACGCACGCACGCACGTACGGACGGCCCACCGCGCACACGACTGACTGCTCCACTGGGGCGCCGTCCGCACCCACACCTCGTGTGTGCGCGGGTCCCGAGCTAAAGTCCCTCGCCCATACACAAGCGCCGCTTCACAAAAATGCATCCACAGAGGTGCGCGGCGCAGGCAGCAAGTGCCAGGTGCCGGGGGCAACCCCACAAGCAGCGAACGCGACACCGCGTCGCACAATGGCACCGCCGTACACACTCGCTGCTCGCACGTCGGGCAGCGGGGCCACCGGCTGCCGCGGTACGGCTCCCCCTCGACAGCGAAGGGCCGGGAGTCTGCATCTCCGCGCTGGTCCCGAGCGGGCCGGTGTGCGGGTGATCCCGTGGCAGAAGCTATATGTGCGCACCCGCGCCACACACGCAGCGGCACACACACGCAGGGTGTGCGTGCCTGCCGGTGCGCGGCGCGCGGTGCGTGCTGACCCGGGCAGCGCACTCGCCGTGCATCCACCCCCTTTCCCTTGTCTGCACACCCACGTGTGGGCAGCTCGGATGCGAATGGGGCGTGCTCGCACGCTCCGCGGCGAGACTCGTGCCATGCATGGGTGTGCTGCGTCAGCCTCCCCACTCGGTGGTTTCTACGCAACGTTGGGCAACACATGCACGGCGGGACGGCGCCTCGTGCGCCGCCACCTCCCCGCCGGCGTAACACCGTACAGCCATGAGCAGCTGGCGGACGGGCAGGCTGCCGCACCAGTCGCGGTGGCCGCCACGCCACGCAGAAGAGGGCTTACACAGCACCGCGAAAAACACAGAGAACAAAACAACGCAACCCGTCATGACGACGCGGTGGTGCGCGCTGTTGCAGCCGTCCGCCGCACGCAGTGGGTGATGCGTTGCGCGTGCCGTGCCGTGCTGGTGCAATTGTCTGTACGTGTGTGTGTGTGTGTGTGTGTGTGTGTGTGCTGGCTGTGCGGTACGTGGACTGCGTGTGTGTGGTGCGCCAGCGCGCGTGCCTGTGTGTGTTTGCGGTGCGGTTTCTTTTTTTCCCCAGTGCATGCAGATCCACGTTGGTGCGTCTCCCTCTGTGTGTGCCGCCGTGGCCACGCGTTGCGTGTGCGTCTGCCCCCGCAGGCCCCCGCACGCGCTGCTGCAATGCCTGTCACGCAGCGTCCTTGCCGAAGCACCGCGAGGTGGTCGCTCTGCGTCGTGTACGGACACTCCCCTCCACTGCCTAACCGCAGCTGATCTCCCGTTTCTGTCGCTCTTGGTTCGCTTGCTGGCTACGATGTGGTCCATTTTTGATATCTGCCGAAACATTGTCGAAGGTCTTTCTAGGTGTGAGGTGCGTGCTAAAACGACGCCAATCTTTGTTTGACCGACGTTGATTTTCTTTGTTTGTTTCTCACTACTTTCGTTATCGAAACTTGTTTTCGCCCTCGAAAAACTCTTAGGTTAACATGGCTCACCCTAAAAACTCTTCCAACTTCCTTTTTTAAGACTACGCTAGTAAAGAAAGCTCTTGGCTAGCTTCGTCTCCACAAACTCCTATCTTCGCTTCCGTTCTGCACTTTTGCCAATGTCACGACAGCGGGAGAAATGATGACCGTGGGGTCCACGACACGCCTCCGTCATGTGCGCGGCGTCACACCCGCGCACAGAGAACTCGCCGCAGACGGTGCCGCGCCGCTGACAGCGCCACTGGCACACAACCGGGGCGTCCCCCCCTGCGCCGCTCCACCCGTGGGCCGGCGTGGGCAGTCCTACACTCTCCGCACACGCAGGCCGACACGCGCCGCCGCGTGCCTCCCTGCAGCACGCCACCCGCAAACATGCACGCCGGCACATGTCTGGCGCGCCCGCACAGGCGTCCACACCGCCGCCTACCATCGCCGCGGCATCCGCTACGGCACACACACACACACACACACACACACCGCGTACACCATCCGCGCCTTCACGCGTACAGCGCACACACACACATCGCCCACCGCTGCGGTGGGCGACGCCACAAGGGGGCACCCCCAAGCAAACCCGTTGCACCCCCCTTCACCGTCGCACCCCCCCCCCGCAGCCGCACACGCCGCCCACGCGCTTGTGTTGTTGTCCGCCCCGGCGGCACGCACGCACGCACGTACGGACGGCCCACCGCGCACACGACTGACTGCTCCACTGGGGCGCCGTCCGCACCCACACCTCGTGTGTGCGCGGGTCCCGAGCTAAAGTCCCTCGCCCATACACAAGCGCCGCTTCACAAAAATGCATCCACAGAGGTGCGCGGCGCAGGCAGCAAGTGCCAGGTGCCGGGGGCAACCCCACAAGCAGCGAACGCGACACCGCGTCGCACAATGGCACCGCCGTACACACTCGCTGCTCGCACGTCGGGCAGCGGGGCCACCGGCTGCCGCGGTACGGCTCCCCCTCGACAGCGAAGGGCCGGGAGTCTGCATCTCCGCGCTGGTCCCGAGCGGGCCGGTGTGCGGGTGATCCCGTGGCAGAAGCTATATGTGCGCACCCGCGCCACACACGCAGCGGCACACACACGCAGGGTGTGCGTGCCTGCCGGTGCGCGGCGCGCGGTGCGTGCTGACCCGGGCAGCGCACTCGCCGTGCATCCACCCCCTTTCCCTTGTCTGCACACCCACGTGTGGGCAGCTCGGATGCGAATGGGGCGTGCTCGCACGCTCCGCGGCGAGACTCGTGCCATGCATGGGTGTGCTGCGTCAGCCTCCCCACTCGGTGGTTTCTACGCAACGTTGGGCAACACATGCACGGCGGGACGGCGCCTCGTGCGCCGCCACCTCCCCGCCGGCGTAACACCGTACAGCCATGAGCAGCTGGCGGACGGGCAGGCTGCCGCACCAGTCGCGGTGGCCGCCACGCCACGCAGAAGAGGGCTTACACAGCACCGCGAAAAACACAGAGAACAAAACAACGCAACCCGTCATGACGACGCGGTGGTGCGCGCTGTTGCAGCCGTCCGCCGCACGCAGTGGGTGATGCGTTGCGCGTGCCGTGCCGTGCTGGTGCAATTGTCTGTACGTGTGTGTGTGTGTGTGTGGTGTGTGTGTGCTGGCTGTGCGGTACGTGGACTGCGTGTGTGTGGTGCGCCAGCGCGCGTGCCTGTGTGTGTTTGCGGTGCGGTTTCTTTTTTTCCCCAGTGCATGCAGATCCACGTTGGTGCGTCTCCCTCTGTGTGTGCCGCCGTGGCCACGCGTTGCGTGTGCGTCTGCCCCCGCAGGCCCCCGCACGCGCTGCTGCAATGCCTGTCACGCAGCGTCCTTGCCGAAGCACCGCGAGGTGGTCGCTCTGCGTCGTGTACGGACACTCCCCTCCACTGCCTAACCGCAGCTGATCTCCCGTTTCTGTCGCTCTTGGTTCGCTTGCTGGCTACGATGTGGTCCATTTTTGATATCTGCCGAAACATTGTCGAAGGTCTTTCTAGGTGTGAGGTGCGTGCTAAAACGACGCCAATCTTTGTTTGACCGACGTTGATTTTCTTTGTTTGTTTCTCACTACTTTCGTTATCGAAACTTGTTTTCGCCCTCGAAAAACTCTTAGGTTAACATGGCTCACCCTAAAAACTCTTCCAACTTCCTTTTTTAAGACTACGCTAGTAAAGAAAGCTCTTGGCTAGCTTCGTCTCCACAAACTCCTATCTTCGCTTCCGTTCTGCACTTTTGCCAATGTCACGACAGCGGGAGAAATGATGACCGTGGGGTCCACGACACGCCTCCGTCATGTGCGCGGCGTCACACCCGCGCACAGAGAACTCGCCGCAGACGGTGCCGCGCCGCTGACAGCGCCACTGGCACACAACCGGGGCGTCCCCCCCTGCGCCGCTCCACCCGTGGGCCGGCGTGGGCAGTCCTACACTCTCCGCACACGCAGGCCGACACGCGCCGCCGCGTGCCTCCCTGCAGCACGCCACCCGCAAACATGCACGCCGGCACATGTCTGGCGCGCCCGCACAGGCGTCCACACCGCCGCCTACCATCGCCGCGGCATCCGCTACGGCACACACACACACACACACACACACACCGCGTACACCATCCGCGCCTTCACGCGTACAGCGCACACACACACATCGCCCACCGCTGCGGTGGGCGACGCCACAAGGGGGCACCCCCAAGCAAACCCGTTGCACCCCCCTTCACCGTCGCACCCCCCCCCCCGCAGCCGCACACGCCGCCCACGCGCTTGTGTTGTTGTCCGCCCCGGCGGCACGCACGCACGCACGTACGGACGGCCCACCGCGCACACGACTGACTGCTCCACTGGGGCGCCGTCCGCACCCACACCTCGTGTGTGCGCGGGTCCCGAGCTAAAGTCCCTCGCCCATACACAAGCGCCGCTTCACAAAAATGCATCCACAGAGGTGCGCGGCGCAGGCAGCAAGTGCCAGGTGCCGGGGGCAACCCCACAAGCAGCGAACGCGACACCGCGTCGCACAATGGCACCGCCGTACACACTCGCTGCTCGCACGTCGGGCAGCGGGGCCACCGGCTGCCGCGGTACGGCTCCCCCTCGACAGCGAAGGGCCGGGAGTCTGCATCTCCGCGCTGGTCCCGAGCGGGCCGGTGTGCGGGTGATCCCGTGGCAGAAGCTATATGTGCGCACCCGCGCCACACACGCAGCGGCACACACACGCAGGGTGTGCGTGCCTGCCGGTGCGCGGCGCGCGGTGCGTGCTGACCCGGGCAGCGCACTCGCCGTGCATCCACCCCCTTTCCCTTGTCTGCACACCCACGTGTGGGCAGCTCGGATGCGAATGGGGCGTGCTCGCACGCTCCGCGGCGAGACTCGTGCCATGCATGGGTGTGCTGCGTCAGCCTCCCCACTCGGTGGTTTCTACGCAACGTTGGGCAACACATGCACGGCGGGACGGCGCCTCGTGCGCCGCCACCTCCCCGCCGGCGTAACACCGTACAGCCATGAGCAGCTGGCGGACGGGCAGGCTGCCGCACCAGTCGCGGTGGCCGCCACGCCACGCAGAAGAGGGCTTACACAGCACCGCGAAAACACAGAGAACAAAACAACGCAACCCGTCATGACGACGCGGTGGTGCGCGCTGTTGCAGCCGTCCGCCGCACGCAGTGGGTGATGCGTTGCGCGTGCCGTGCCGTGCTGGTGCAATTGTCTGTACGTGTGTGTGTGTGGTGTGTGTGTGTGTGCTGGCTGTGCGGTACGTGGACTGCGTGTGTGTGGTGCGCCAGCGCGCGTGCCTGTGTGTGTTTGCGGTGCGGTTTCTTTTTTTCCCCAGTGCATGCAGATCCACGTTGGTGCGTCTCCCTCTGTGTGTGCCGCCGTGGCCACGCGTTGCGTGTGCGTCTGCCCCCGCAGGCCCCCGCACGCGCTGCTGCAATGCCTGTCACGCAGCGTCCTTGCCGAAGCACCGCGAGGTGGTCGCTCTGCGTCGTGTACGGACACTCCCCTCCACTGCCTAACCGCAGCTGATCTCCCGTTTCTGTCGCTCTGGGTGTTTGTGTTTTCGGTTTTTTTTTTTGGTTGGGTTGCGGTGCTGTTGTTTTATTTGTCACGAATTGGCTGTAAGGTATTTTAAGGAGTTTTTCACCCTCGTGTCGGTATGTTGGTAAGATAATATCTTTTTTTTTTGGTTGACCCTCGTGATGGCTGTCTCATGTTTGCGTTGAGTCGGATCGGTTGGACTCTTCCTGTCGCTGTTTCTCCTATGTTCTTTTCGGTTTTTTTGAGCCGAATTCGGTGACGCGATGCCTTTGTATGCCTTCTACTTGTACTTCTGCTTGTCGTGCTCTCCAATTACTCTCTCCTCTAGTGTAGCGGGGGACTTTTTTTTTTGAAACTCTTACAGAACACGGGTGTTTTCAATAGCGACTCTTCTTTACCATAGCAACGCAATTCCAATTGGTAGTGCTGGATGGCCACGCTTCAGTTCTTGCGGGAGGACATCAAAGAAGTCTTCAACATTTTCGACGAAGACGGCTCCGGCTCCATCAGCATTCAAGAGGTGACGAGGGCTCTCTACACCATCACGGGCGAGCGAGTAGCGCGTTCCGAGGTGTTGAAGCTCATAGCGTACGGTCGCGACTTTGTTGCAAAAGAGCAGCAAAAGGCGCTGAAGAACCACAAGGCGCCCCGTGAGTCCACCGTCTCCGAAGCGGACCCACGAAACTCCCTTTCGCGGTCTGCGAAGCTGGACAACGCGGAGGTTCGACCGCAGAGCCAGAGTCAGGACCAGATGAGTCTTTCAAACAGTACTCGTGTGCAGCCTTCGCGCGCGCACCAGCTAGACAGCAGCGAAGGTATTGATGTCGACGTGTTTGAACAGGTCGTCCTGCGGAAGTTACAGCACCGCAGCTACGAAGAAGAGCTCGCCTACACTTTTGCGCTGTTGGAGGACTCGACGTACACGGGGTTTATTACAAAAGAAAGCGTTCGCCGTGCTGCGGCGGAGACAGGGGAACCGTTGACTGAGGCAGAGATTGCGGAGATGTTTGACACCCTTGTCACGGGCGCCCCTACGGCAGCAGTGGACCTGTCCACCTTTACAGACCTTCAGTTAGCGGCTCGGAAAGCCGAGGACTCATAAGTCTGCATGCACCGACCTCAGGGGAAGTTTTTTATCGATGTAAATAATTGGCGTTTGAACCCGTTCCTTTGTTTCACTGTGCGGATGGGAAAGTTAAATTCATATGTGTACGCAATGAAACAGTAAAAAAAGACGAATGAAGGACTGCTGTATTTTGAAAAAAGTTGCTTTATTCCTTCAAAAGAAAAGACGACAGACCGTTAAGGAGCACCATTGCAGTTTGCTGCTAAAAATTTTCCCTGATACGTCTCTTATGAACATTACTACTACCGCTGATGCTGTGTTTCCCCTGATTACGAGGCTTTCGCAATACACACCCTACTTTCCCTTTCTTCTGTATCCAAACAAAGACAAAATAAACTGCCATGTGGACACACTCGGTCCTAATCCTTAACTTGTCTATTCTCCTCCTCAAGCTGTTGCTCTCACTTCTCCGAATCCCCAATATTCTAAACAGCACTTATTTGCTTGGAGTTCCCAGAATTTCCAACTTCCCATCGTCTCTTACACTATTACACGTGTGTAATTCCACAACTTTTTTTTTGTGAATGGGTTCGTCGTCGGATAAGAAGTGCGCCGTGTGTGAGCGCAGCTTCAACGTGATGCTCTGGAAGCATACTTGTGACGTGTGCCGCCACACCGTCTGTGACGACTGTGCCCCAAACAATACTGAGAGTGTCGGCGCCAACGGCGAGACAACGAAGCTGCGAGTGTGCAAGGTATGCCACACCGCCGGTCGACGCCTCGGCGGCAGCGAGACTGTAGCGGAGGTTCAGCCGTGTGCCACAATCGACACCCCCAACTCAGCTCCGCCTCGGGCAGACCCGAGCAGTGAGGCGGAGCGAGAGCGACGGGCTGCGGCGAGTGAAGCACGCAGCAAGTTTCTGCAGAACCGTGGGCGGCCACAAGGTGGTTCGGCAAAACCCCGTGTAAGTCCTGTGTTACCTGCGTCTCCGGCCTCCGCTTCCACATCGTCATCGCCTTCCCCTGCAACGACCACAACGGCCACTAACCTACCGCCGCCTTCCACAGACACAGGAAGTAACGCCATCCATCCAGTCAATCCGGCCCTAGAAGCGGCGCTGCGCCGGCGGCAGCAGCAGCAGCAGTTCCGCAGCGGCAGCGCGGCAACTGCGCAGGCCACCAACGCGTCACCGGAGAAGTTGCGGTTGCTGCACGAAATTGAGGCACTGTTGGCGAAGCATCACGAGGAGCCGCCCTTTGGCCTCCGCGCGTCTGATGAAGCGAAGCTGAGGAGTTACCTGCAGTACGTTAAAACCAAATACAACGCGGCGGTGTGAAGCCTTGAAGACTTTGCTATTTGCGTTACCGTACAGACGAAGAACCGCGCTCAGTTTGACCTTTCATCTCGCGATTGGCAATCCTTCTAGCTTTGAATACCCCATGCCAGTGCTTTGAAAGGGCTTTGATCGGTGTACTTATTAGTTCCTCGTTTGTCCTGCTGTTTGCAACAATGCATATTATATTGACGTGTGTGTGTGTGCATGTTTGTTGCTGCTGTTCGTATTTTGAGTCTTGTTGGCTAATCGCCGGCAAGCGGGGCAGAAATAAACGATCCCTTTTGAGAGTCACCTCTCTTGATTTTTTTTTTTAGCCTACCAATGTTGTTTCTGACAACTTAGCAGACGAATTACATTCCGCAGCGTTCCATTCGCGGAAACGACTAAACGTCAACGTTCTTTTCTTTCAAATTCGTACAAGGGAGCAAGCCAATCAAAAAGCTGTTCTTTGCACAACCAACCGCTTGAATGCACGCATTGCCTTCATATATATTTAAGTTTAGCTTGCCCTCCAATCTTTATTCCCATTAAACCCTTTTCTCACTCTCTCTTTCGGTGGATGATCATCACCGTCGTTACGTACACAAACAGTGTCTCTTTATAGGGGAACGCGTGACTGGTAAAGCAGTCTTTATCTGTGTCAGCTGTTTGTAAAACGACGTGTGACGGTTGTGCTGTCACACACCCTCGCTAACAAGTACTTTGCCCGGATCATTTTTTTGCTTTTGTTGTTGTTGTTAGAGGTGTAGGGTAAATCATAATAGCAGAAGGACGTAAAACCTACATCCCTGACGACCTTGACAACACAAAAAGAGTTCTCTCTTTTCAGTGCACTACAGCTCTGTTTTCTCATTTCGCTCCTCCCTGGTCCCAGTAATATCTTTCACAGCACAGCAGATAATAGAAGCTCGTTGTACGTGCGTTTCGCGCCCAGGTCCTCTTCCAACCCCCCCCCCCGTAGACTAGACACAGGTTTGTGGGCAGCTACCGATTTATCCTGCTATGAATTACTTTCATCTCATTTCACTAAATCCTGTTTAGAAATTTACATTATAAACAACTCCGTTTGAATAGATTAACCTCTGCTTTTAGAAGATGCAAGACTGGAAAGTTGCTGTGCTTATTGTCATCATCGTCGTGTTTTTGGTGTTAGTGTCTTTGTTGCTCTTCTTGCTCTATCGCTTTGGCCACTGGCGTCGCTTTGTCCATGGCAGAAAAATCACCACCTTACGCTATATCGACGACGTCGAGGAGAACGTCGTTCGCAACACCCTTCAGAACGGCGACGAGAACAACGACATGTACCTACAGCTTTTCCTTCACGACCCTCGGCTCCGTCCCAGCCCTCACGTGCTCTATTTCATTGACTTCCAAGGCGAGCTGTTAAGTCTGGACTTCAAGAAAAAAGCGCTACAGCAAGTGAAGACGGAGCCAGACCTCCAGCGCTACCTCTTCGACACATTTCAACCTACCATCGAGGAAGGCTACCGTGTAATTCCTGTCACACCGGAGATGCTGGCCCTGTCTTATGTTGACGACCGCGAGGCTCTCGTCGTGTTGGATTTGAACCGCCTGTTAGACCGTGACGCCGAGTTTGGGGCGCGCATGGTGCACACGGCAGAGCGGCCGTTGCTGCTCTCACGTTTGGTGCCAAACGGCGTGGATGGCTCGGTGTACACCACCTTGACTCGCTTTGGATACGCCGTCGAGGAGCCATCGCCTTTTATGCGTGCTCGCGGAAATAATAATTACTACCTGAACGCTCCACCACAAGAGCAACAGCAGCGGCAACAGATTGAGGTACATGTTACCGCTCCACGATCACACTCGATGGCGCTGACGCCATCGCCCTCTGCAGCAGTGCCGTCCCCAGCGCCTCCCGCGCCGACTTACGCCCCCCCGCCTTCCACAACCTACACTCAACCCTCGTCCTCGCAAACGGTACGTGCTGCCGCCGCCGCCCCCACCTCCCTCTGCACCGCCGACATGCCTGGCATGGCACCTGCGCCAATCATTCACCCATGCGACACCCACCACATCACCACCAACACAATGGTCACCGTCACGGCAGCCACCTACACGGTGTTGCACAGCAACGGCAAGCGCAGCGTGCTCGACTCGACGAACACAGCTGTCATTGAGAGCGCACGCCTGCGATGGGACCGTCGTCAGAGTCTGGTGGTTGTCCTCGTGACCGGTGGCTTTGCGGGTTATCAATGTGTGCTAGACCCTGTTACGGAAAACGGCAATCTCCTCTCTTCTCACGGCGGCGGCGGGAGTGGGGCTGTGGCGGAACCTGTTGTGTGCCAGCGCGCCGATGCCCTACAGTACACGGTGGAGCGCGTGAACTCAACACAGTGGCAGCCGGTTGAGAAGGCCTTTTGCCTGCCGGCGGGGCGGTGGTGTGTGCGTGCGCGGTCCATTCTGTTTAGTGACGACAGCACCAAGTCTGCTGCGAAAGTGTTCACGGTGAGCGTGGTCTGAGACGTCCGATGGTCTTTCCCGACCTTCCCTCTTGTAACATTATTTTCTTAGTCTTGCGGGGGTTTCTACTCCGATGATCGAGAGGAACCCGTCGACTTGACACTTCTTGTTTTACACTCGTTTTGGCGTGCGTGCACTCCACCGTTTTCAGCTTTCCACCTCTTCAGAATGCAGCGAATGATACTAAAGATTTTGCTTTTCCATGGATACACTTTAGACCTGTATTTCACTGCGCCGTTACCATTTGACTTGCTTTCCTACCTTGCTGTATTCCGAGTTCTTTCTTTCTTTGTTAATAAATGCAAATCGCCAGACAAAAACACAAAGCTGACAACGCTACCTTTTTTTTTTTGCAGCGCGGCAGTCAACCTCGTCAACACACTCTGTAAGATCTGTTGCACGTAACGAGAAAGCTAGCTGAGCAGCAAACACGCGCTTCTCTCAGCAGGAAGAGTGTTTCTCCATTTTATCGGCGGTGCTGCTCCTGCAACAGTGTGCTTATGAACGAAACAGTAACGCCCCCTTCAAGCTCGAGGAAAGCGATTTGAGCTTTTCTGGGACGCGTGCCGTAGTCATTCTACATCATAATATGCCTTCCGCATCCGCTCCCTTCGATCCTTGGTTTACTTCCCTTCAAAAACTCCCATCATCACCACAACTTAGGGTTTTCAAGTCCCAAGCACTTCTTCATTCAGTACTGAAGACGTCGTTTCCTAACACAAGAAATTTGCCTCTTGTGCTTTCAAGGGACCGGTTTAGTTGCGTACCCCTGTTATCTACCGGGCAACTTCTTCTCCACCGTTTCAACTGCTGTTTTTTGCACAAACCGAAAGCAACAGAGTATTTCCGAGTGTTATCACTATCCCCTTTCGTTGGAAACGATGCAAGACATTATCAAAAGTATTGTCTCGTCTCAAGATGGACCGGAAGGCGCCGCCTCGCGTCTCTGGGGTACCATTCTGAAGCGAGACGCAGACGGGCGCGCAAAGCTCTGTGACGAAATCGAAGCTTTCTTTACGGCACGTTTAAAGCAGCAGGAACAGCAACAGCAGGCAAGTCACATTGGACCCAGCACACCACCTAAAACCCCAGCGACACTCCATTTCTTCGTGGAGGTATACCTGGCATCACTGTACGCGATTTGTAAAAAATTGGCCACCCCGTTTGTATGGGAATCGGCCCAGACAAGCCGCGTTCGTGAGAAACAAGCAGTGTTACCAGAATCCCGTCACGCATGCAATACAGCGGCAGTTTTTATTGTGCACATTTGCGAAGACTATTTTTTGCGCTCCCGTGATGCTGCACAGCTGTGCTTCCGCTGTCTGCTCGCCGAGACGGGCATGGGCATTCCGCTGTTGACGCTGGTTCTGTACGCTTACGCCACGGCGGCAACGGACGTTCTTTCAAGCTCCGAGAACGTTGACGAAAGCCACCCGGACAGTGTTGGCAGATGTCTGGAATACCTTGGCCTAGCCTCTGAGATATTTACACTGGAGGACGACAACCGCAACAAAGACCAGTTGACTGTTGTCCATCCCATTTTTCTGCATGTTGCGCGGGTGAGTGGCCGTGTGCAGGACGGCCTCCGCTTCTTCCAGAAGCCCGTGCGCTTCGTGAACCCTATCTTGACCGGCGTGGGTCTTGCGGACTACGTAACCTACTACGCAGAGGCGGCACTGCTGCTCCTTTTAAGGCGCGAGTACGCCTCCGCCTTCTACGCCCTCACCCCAGTACACAGCTTGCTGTCGATGCAAAGACTCGTGGAGCGGGCCCGCACGAGCAACACAAATAGCGGCAGCAGCAATAGCGATGCAGTGGAGCCGTACTTCTCCGCAGCCAAAGCAGCCTGCGCTGATGGTGAAAGCAAGGCGGCCAAACGCAGCTTCTCCTCTGCCTCTGACGCGTCTGCTAACAGCACAGCTCGACGTGAGGAGCATCAGCAACAACAAACACTGTCAATGCAGACAGAATCGACTGAAGAAGTCCGCCTGTACCCGTGGTACCGCACAAAGCCGGTCAGTGCCACTCACATATTTTCTGCCACCGCGGAGCACGGCGGTGAGGAGGTGGTGGAGTGGCGGCTCATTCTCGCCCCGTCGCCGGCGGAGATGCAGCGTGATGAACGTGTGCGTGCGTGGGCAGTGCGGCTGAGTCTGCTGCTGCTCATCGTCGCCTTCGGTGGTGGCAACCCGCGTGAAATAATAATGGCGTGTGGCGAGTTCGATTCTATGCCAACCGATGCTGAGTGTGAGGAAGTGGTGGTTGACTGGCGAGGCGTGGACTCGAGCGCAATAAAGGGGCACGTGTGCTTCCCCAACACTGTCTTCTATCTTCTGTCGCAGACCACGCGTGTCCAACTCGGTGCGCTGCTCGCCGCGGCAATACACAGCTTCGCACCGGAGATGCAGGTGTACTTGAGCTTGTTAGTGGCGGTGGCACAGCGCGACGTGGCGCACGCGCGCTCGTTACTGACGAGCCCGCACAATTCTGCTCTGATAGCAGATATGACGCTGCACCTCGCCCAGGTGGCTGTGGAAGAGTACTTACCCCGTCACATCGTGTTGGATGTAGCGCGCATGTACTCGCGTGTCCCCCTGCGCCTCCTAATTGAGCGCACGGGTCAGCGCCCCAGCAATGGAAAGGACGAGCAGCAGCACAACCATGCCCGTGCAGTCTTGACGCACATGGCGCACCTGTGTGCAACGGGGGAACTGCAGAGCTGCCACATGTACACCACCGTCACCTCTGCCGATGCCACAGGAACAACCACATCGATCGACAGTATTGTAGCTGCTGAAGGCTTTGAGCAGCGCCCACTGGACATCGAAGCGACCTCAATTTCGTTCGCTGTGTCGCCCGTGTCGAAGTGTGTCCTGATTTGTTCACGCATTGTGTCTCAACAGCCGCTCTCGTGCAACAGGAATCAGGGTGGGAACAACTTTGATGGGTCAACCACGCCCAACGCGGCGCTGCTGCAGATGCTTGCGCAGCTCCAGACACTGCAACGGGTGCTGGAAGATGAGCAAGGTAACTTGAAAAAACTCTATGCGAGGACCACGAGGGAGCTTCCGCAGCAGAACTAGATGGAGACACTAGAAGCCGGCCGCAACTCGGAGAAGAGAGGGTTTGTTACTTCCTTTTAATGACGAAATGGACTGGGCCTATCAGGAGTGTCTTCTTCCCTCTCTTTGATTTGTCCATTTTCACTCACTTTTCATCTCGCAACGTACTACCGTGACCCGACACACGAACACACGTAACGCCTCTCAATTGCTGAGCTTTTCCAGCAGCTGCACCAAGCAAGTGGATCTCAATGAACGCTACCTACAGCGTTATGGCGATGGAGATAACCTCTGTTTGTTTCTCTCATTCGACTTAGCAATGCATCTGAGCAAAGGGAGATCAACAGCAATTTGTTTCATTTTTCTCAACGCTGTGCTTTTTAAGCCTCACCACCTCTCTATCGCTTCCAATTTTCTTTGTTCATTCTCCGGCAACTTCTTTCTGCTACAGTCGTTCTTGTGTTGTGCTGACTTTTTTTTTTCGTTTGTTTGTTTGTTTTACCAGACGTTACCTTCCAGCACACCACCACCACGTAAGTGCACACGCAACAGCAACGTACGTCATTACCTGTACTACTTTGACGATCAGAAGAGCGAGTTCTTTTCTATACCATCTTAACCTGCCTCAGCCGAGCGTACATAGTGTACTCGTAAGTGCGGCGCTTGTTCTCTTTGAAGGAAACACCAATTTAACTGATCAAAGTCTCACTTTTTAAATACTAGTTCCCACGCACAGGCACCCAACCAACAAGAAAAAGTTCAAAAATGCGTACTTTTCTTATTCGTCATCACGTCCTCTACGCCGTGGTGATGGTGCTGCTTCTCCTGCTAAGCACCTCCGCTCTCGCGAACGCCTTTCGCGGCCCGCGCACCACGAAGATCCCCATCAGCGTCGACCCCGTCCACCCCCGCGTGAACATCAACTGGACGGAGCAGAGCGCCAACGTCAACTTGACAAAGGAGGAGCGCAAGAACATCCTGCGCAGCAAGCTCGTGCTGACGAAGCTCGTCGTGCTGAATCGCCACGGCCACCGCGCCCCCAACGCACCTTTCTGGGAGATGTGCCCAAACGAGTTTGCAAACAAGCGCCGCTATGACGTGGCGCCGGAGGACCTGACGGGGCTCGGTATGCAAGAGGAGTACCACTTTGGCCAGTACATCCGCAACACCTATTACAGCTTCCTCGGCGACAAGTTCAACCGCTCCCTCCACTACTTCCGCGCCGTCGGCGAGCCGCGCATCCTGCAGTCCGCGATGGCGGTGGCTCAGGGCATCTTTCCAAACGGCTTCGGCCCCGGTGGCTACCTGCCCTCACGGCCGCAGTTCGTTCCGATCTTCGCGGACATGGACACGCACGAGTACCTGCTCGATGACGTCCCGTGCTTCCGCCGCGCCGAGAACGACTCGCATCGCTGGCTGGATACGTGTTACCCGGCCTTTGCTAACGACCCGTACAACAGTAAGGTGATCGCCACCATCAAGGAGTTGTGCGGCCCGTACAACGGTACGGCGAAGGGCTACGCGTACATCAAGACGGTCGCGGACGGTCTCACCTTCAACACAGACTTTGGGCTAAACGTGCTGAACGGCAGACTTTCTCCGCAGATGCTGTTCGACATCCGCAACGTCTCCCTCCAGCTGCTGCTGCAGCGTCTATACAACACGGATGAGCAACAAACCTACACCGTAGTTGACTTGCCCCGCAGCGTGCTGCAAACATTCAATCACACTCACATCGGTGACACGCCGGCGCAGCTGAACGACTTCTATGACACGCGGCAAGAGTCGAACTTCTACTTCATGCACCGCGAAGCCCTCTACGCCTTCGCCCAATTCTTCGGCTTTCAGTACAACGTGGCAGGCCTGCCGCCTGGCGAGGTACCAGTCGCCGCCTCCCTCATCATGGAAAAGCTGATGCCGCTTCGTGACCAGCTCTCGCACGACGCGAAAAAGATCTACATCCGCACCACGCTGTGGACGCCGTACAACGGTATCTACTCCATCCCAATTGCGAAGTGCCGCATTCCGGAGCTGTGCGAGCTGCACGAGCTGCGCGAGATCCACGACGAGCGGGTGAAGCGCACCGGGACGTGGGAGACGTTGTGCCGTTACAAGCCGCAGGAGATCGACCACACAACCGACATTCGTTAATGTGTGCTTCTCCCGTAGTGATGTTGTTGTCGGCATGCTTGCTTGCACGCAAGCTGCTTTTTGACGGCTACTTAGAGGAAGAGAGCGGCCAATGTCAGTAGATATACTCGCACCTCATTACTTCTCGCGACATTTGACAGGGTAACGTCCTTCATGTAAAATATCTTTCCTCTTCGTCCTTTTTTATCCTCTCAACATCCCTCTCCTATCACATGCATGAGGCGTAGCGTTTCCAATCATAAGGTAATAATTCCAGCACAGTTAATTAGGTTTAAAGGGGGAAGGACATCAGTTTTATTTGCGTACTGCTTCAATAGTATCGAGCACGAAATCTGTCCTTTTGTCGCCCATTGCCAGCCTTTTTAATCGCGAAGGTACTTTTCTTTGATATTGCTTTTGTCTGTTTCTTTGCAATTATTTTTTCTACACCTGGATTGTATCTGTGTTATACCCCAACGCGGTGTGCAATTCAGTGCGCTCCTGTTTTATTGGCTTTTACTCTATTTAGCTTTTTACATTTTGTCAGCAATGACGTTGAGTAAGATGTAGTGGAGGTAATACTAAGACGTGTGTTTGTTGAGAAAATGAACTTCTCCGCGTTGTCAGCCGTTGTTGATCGACACAGCTGTACAGCTTTTGCGCTGTCAATCCTGCGTGTTGTCATTTGCGCCACATGCAAAGTGTGTAGCTTGTTTTGGTTTGTTTTGTTATTATTGCTATTATTTTATTCTTCTTGGTTCTTCCTTACGGCCTTTCCTTTGCCAGACCACTTAATTCCTTTGTTTGTGTTTGTGTGGTCTCTTCAAAAAAGAAAAAGGAAGATACAGTTGACGAAGGGCGACAAGGGCGCTGCTTGTGGAAGCGTCGTGACAGTCGTACGGTGTACATTTTCTTTTTTTTTTCTTTCCAGTAATGAAACGCGGCTGAGCGCTGCCGTTTTCTCTTTCTTCTTCTTTTGTTATCTGTGAAGCCATGTTGCTGATAAACCGTTCATGTTTATTCGTGAGGGGAAAAGGTGACGCTGAGCTTTACCCAATTGGCAGATGTCTGTGTGTGTGAGCGTTGCCCCACAAAATTCTGGATGAAGATATAAAAAAAAAACACATACTCTCTTTTAGTTAGGATCCCTCTGAGCCGAGTCTGCGCTGCATTTGACTCGAGCACGGCTCGTGTAATTATTCCCTTGTGTTTTCCTCTCATCCGTACAAGCAGTTACAGACGATGTGATACTCGCCTTAATTTGCTTTACAGACGCACAGCAAACCCTATCCCACTCTCTGCATTTCTCCCTTTTGCCTCAAACAACTCCGTCCGTTTGAAACCTTTCCGGGACAGGGAATTAGCATATTCGCTGACACGAAAAAGAAATAAATAAACAGAAAACAGCCCACCGGGAGAGCATCACCTCTTTTGCCTGGTCAGCGAAAGACGGCGTGAATTGAGGAAGACAAATTCTCCTCACCGAAGTTTTCATTTTTTGTTAACACCGCCACCGCTGTCTTAGTCATGGATCCTTCAAAACGCATTTGCTTGAAGAACTTGCCGGCGGGCTGCACGAAGCGCGAGATCGCGGAGCTGATTCGCAACCGCACTGGCACGCCTATTCACAGCATCGACCTGGGCCTCGGCCCTGACGGCGAGACCCGCCGCTATGCCCACTTTTCCTGTGAAGGCGCCAAGCACGTCCTGGAGGTACTGGGCAGCGGGGTGACGCTGCGCAACACCACCGTTTACGCCCACCCTGCGAAGATGCACTACTCCTTCCGCTACGCCGAGGCCCGCCGCAAGCGTGAGCGCGAGGAGGCGGAGCAGAAGGAGCAACTCGAGGCCTACTGGATCGCTGTAAGGCAGCGCTTCCTCGACCGCACGAACGGCGGGGAGTTGCCAAAGGACAAACCACCGAAGGACTTCTACGCGTCGAAGCAGAAGTACGCCCGCATCGCAGCCGAGATTGCACAGACGTTTCGAAACCAGAGTAACGCTGCTGCAGGGGACGGCGGTCATGGCAGCGGTGCGGTGCACTCTCCCGCCGCCACATCCGCCTCTGCCACGGGCCCTTCTACGCTTTATGAAAATGCGGCAGCGCACGCCGTCATGGGTGTAGGCCCATCCGCGGTGAGCGCAACCGCAGGAACGGAAACACACAAGCACCGCCCGCACGCGGCTGCTCCGGCAGGCAAAAAGCGGCCGCCGTGTGCCACTGCCACAACGAAGGTGAAGGCGCCTGCGGCCCCACCGGGGCCGACGAAAGAGGAACGCAAGCTGAACGGTCTGCAGGCCAAGCTTGCGGCTCTGAAAGAAAAGCTGAAGAAGTAGAGGAAACAAAGGTGCTGTTTGCCTTCCCCCGACTTTGCGTGGATCTTTGGACGTGTGTGTCTGTGTTACGATGTGGCTGTTTGTCTACGGGAGGGCGTGTAGTTTCCGCTTAAGTAACTGTAAGATGTTTGGCCAAGGCGAAGTAACGCCAGTCTCCTGATCATTTGTGCTAATTTACTGACGCTTTTTATTATTCTCCACAATCCAGGATCAGTCATGTTCTCTATCTTCGTTCCGATTCTCGTCTTCACCGTAATTATCGGACAGCGTGATGTTGGTCCGTGTCGTCGCACAGTCGCAGCCCCTTCACATGAGATGGAACAGTTTTATCTTTGTGTGTAGAATTTTATATGCGGAAACTGGCTTTTGTGATGGTGAGTGGACAGCCTTCTTTTCTCTTTTCCTCTCGGCTATGCTTGGATTTTGCTCTTCTCACCCTCTCCTTGCCTACAACGTACTTTCTGCTTTTCATTTGACGTTACACTTTTTGATCGTTAAAAAATAACAACCGTAATCGTACCTTTCAGGTTTACGGATTTCCACTCACCGTTGTCTGTGCTTTAGGAACACTTGTGAGAAGTTACTTCTTCGTCGGCAGACACCACCGGAAACTCTTTCGGCTCCAGCCCTTTGCTTTCACTACACATACATCGTGGTGTTTTCTGTGTGCCATTGTTGCTGCGCCACTAGATAAATTGTGCAGAAGACTGCTCACATCTTCACGCACGCGTTCACGTTCAGCTGCTGGGTCCTGCATCCTTATCTTACCTTTGTGTTCTGTCCTTCAAATTCCTTGGTGTTCTATTCTAAGGTCATTTTTCTTTTCTTTCTTTTTGTTCTCTACCCTCTCGTCGTTCGTTTGGGGGGGAACTTTCTTCTCATTACTCTTCACCTAGATTTTATTTTATTTTTTTGCTCTTCGTTGACACGCGCTTTAGATTGATTTATCATATTTCAAGGGCGTTACGTAGTTTTCGCCCGACTGGCGCCACCGACTTCACCACTGTTTCTGCTTTTTTTTTTTTGTTTGGTTGTTGTTTGTTTGTTTGTTTACCTTTCCAACTAGCCAACTTCCCCGTAATTGATTACTAAATAACTGCTTTCGTTTCTGACTAGAGCCTACGCAAACCTTTTATGCATAGTAGGTGAGTGACTTCAGCCGGTGTGAAAAAGGGCTCCTATCCGCTCTTCATAACAAATAAAACCAAGCGCTGTACCTGCATACCTTTTCTGGTCTGATCAGCGCAGCGTTTCTGTTTTCTACCGGGACTCCCTTGGTGTTTCTTTATCAGTGACAGAGATAGACTTTTCTTTTTGAATTCAGGTACGTTAATTTTGATCGTAAAAAAAAAAAAATCAGTCGCCGATTTTTGCTCACGACTTACACCAGCTCTTTCAATTTTGTTTTTCATTTTTTTTTTCTGCTGGGTGAGCATCGAAATGCAAAACAGTGCTTTCAGGCCGACTGCAAAGACACGTTATGAACCAGAGTCGCAGCAAGAGCATGCGCAGGGAACGCGCTCACCTTGCACCCCGTCACTGCAGTGTATTGAGGAATATAGAGGAGAAGCTAATACTGAGGTCGATAGGAAGCGTGCGGACGTTCTAAATTGGTCTCCCCATACACCCGAGACGCTTCCCGTGGTGAGCATTCGAGAGGCTGTGACAGCCATATCTTTTAACTCAAACGATCTCTCAGAAGAAGCTGTCTTAGATCCTATTGCCGTTGAGGAAAAAAACGGGAATGGCAGCGAAAAGAACGACCAGGGAGATGAAGTCCTCGCAGCTCTGCAATCTGAAAGCGCTCCACAAGAAAAAAAAAGAAACCGTTCTAACGAAAACGAAGCACCGAATTTAATCAAAGAATCGACGGGTCGCGAGGTACTGACGTTCGAGCAGCAACAGCAGCAGCCTTCAAATGCCGCAGCGACATCGTCCTCACCAACCTTTACACACGTTGATCCCCTAGCAAAATCCAGTGCGTTTGCGCGAGACTCGCTGGCTCCAACAGACACCACTGCTACTTCTGGCGGTCCAAGTACAGCATGCAAAGATCTAGACGGTGTTAAGGACGACAGTATGTTCTTTCCCAGAGGAGCAGACACAAGCGTGATAAGTGCGTTGGTTGTTATCATCGTCTCCTATTGTGACTTGTCCGCCCTCGTGCAGTTCATGCGTCTCTCTCGCACAAGCCATCAACTAGCCACTAGTGACGAGGTGTGGAAGCCGATTCTGTATAGCATGAACCTGTCTCCACTGCTCGCAGCCTACGATCGAAACAGCGACTACTACGACTTCTTTCTGCGCGAGATCGTCACCACGCGTGCTTTGCATGGCCACTACACATTCCAGGCCGCCAACAAAACATCTGACAGCAACGGCAGCGGATCCCGCGTCAGCGGGGGTTGTAGCAACCGCGATCACAACCACGACGACGATTCGCTCCAAGAAGACGTTTTTAACATCGCCTCGCTGCAGCTTCTCATTTCCGCTGCTTCGTTGGGTCAGTCGAACCACCTCATCGGGCGAGTGCAGCTCTTGCTGACGTACAAAAACGACTCCATGGAGGTTCTGCAAGGCTCTTGCCGTTTCTCTATCTTCCGCCGCTGCTTCTCGCTGTGCTGCAGTGCCTTTGGTACAGTGAAGCGAGGCCCCGTCTTCACGGTTGCTGTCGCCACCGTTACGAAGCCGTGGGCAAATGAAGGCTTCCAGCACTTCAGCGAGCACAAGAACGGTATCCGGCTCGTTATGACACCGGTGCTGTGGGAGGGGCAGAGCCCAGGTTCGCAGATTACGGAGAAAGATATCCTGGTGGTGAGTAGACCTCGGCCGGAGACAGCGACTGCGGCAACAGCGGCCGCAACGACGAGCACAGTGTCGGTGCCAGAGTCGCCGATGTCGTCTCGATGTTAGGCAAACATATTCAAGAAACTTAAAAAAGAAAAGGGTGGAAACAGAAGACAAAGAAAGGTACAAGAGAAGCAAAAACAAAACTTAGGGGTGTTTTAATGGTTTTAAGCTGGAGTTATTCGTTGTGTGTGCCTTTTGTTGTCTGTTTCCGGGCATTTTGTTGTTGACAATTCGCGATGCAGCAATCTCCCACGTGATCAGCGCTTGTCTTATATTCGTTTTTGTTTTCTGTTTTTGTTTTTCATTCTACCGTCGTTTTGTTTTGTGTCCACGACCAACGCCTGCTGCCTGGAAGAAAGCTTTTTTCCTTTTATCTGCTTGTGAAGCTGCATAGAGTTGAGCATTGTGCAGTTGGACGAATAATCGAATGTTTTTTTTTTTTTTACAATTATTGACGAGAGGTGCGTTTGTGTGTTCGAGATGTCTTTTCAATTTACTCCCACAATCTTTCCAGTTGTCTAGAGTTGTTCATTTCTTCACACTCTGGCCACTTGGTACTCAGCGCCGCATGCTTTTAAGTGTATTTGATGCTGATAAGTTACAAGGCACAGCAGCGCAACCGTAATTCAAGCGGACTACCAACAATAAAACAATGACGATGGAAATCCTGAAAAGAGTCGCGACACCTTTTCTTTGTGTCGAATGAACGTATTAAGAGACGTTTTCCCTTTCCCGTGGTTCTTTTTTCCACTTTTGAGGTTGAAGCAATCCGGGAAGCTCTTGAGCAGCAATCAAATTAGAAACGGCAGCACGGAAACATACGACAACTTGTAGGGCACGCCTTTGTTAATTGCGTGTCGTGTAGGTTATGCAATCGATGGACTAAGACAAAATAAGCGCACTCAACCGTTCCCAATCTTTCTTCGTTTTTCTTTACTGTGACTACTGCTCTTAATCACTGCTTCTTCGCACCAGCGACAAACAACAAATGACATTGAGCGCTCAAAACCGTATAA
The DNA here is from genome assembly GCA_900240875.1 of Crithidia expoeki. Classification (NCBI taxonomy): domain Eukaryota; phylum Euglenozoa; class Kinetoplastea; order Trypanosomatida; family Trypanosomatidae; genus Crithidia; species Crithidia expoeki. The sequence continues at coordinate 526,178 of OESE01000222.1, forward strand.
AAATACTCAGCGAGTGGCTGCTCCCAATATAGGACATCTCCTTAACCCTACCTACTACCCAAGGTTTTCCCTTATCCGAAATTAACTAATCAAGGCGTTAAAGAAATCTTCAATCGCTTCTTCGACTTTTTCCGGTGGCACCGTAATGAGCGTACAAGCAGAGCACGAAATTGTAGTGGTCGACGCCGCGTCGCCTGTCGCCCGTCCGCTGAGAGTGCGCACAATTGAAATTCTGTGGCATTTCAACGACCGCAACGAGGAGGCCGAACTCCTCGGAATGCAGAGCAGCGTAATGGAGGGCATCACCAGCATTGACTACAATCCCCGCTTTGACCGCATCGTCACCACAGGCGGTGACGGCAACATCCGGATGTGGGAAATGCACACGGCAGATATTGACGCGTGGCTTGCAAACAATGCGAGCGACATGCTGGCCTGTTGCCGCCACTTGTGCTGCATGCGCACCGCCTGGATGCCACTGACGGCGCGGTGGTCGCCGCAGGGAGAAATGATCGCCAGTGCCCATTGCGATGGCAAAATCTGCCTGTGGTGGCGCGACCCCGCCGGCGGGTTTGCTGATAGCCCTTCAAACGAGGAGGACGGTAATGTGGAGGAATGGAAAGCGTACCGGCATCTGACGGGGCACATCAGCGACGTGTACGACCTTTGTTTCTCGGCCGACTCGCGCTATCTGCTCAGCGGCGCCGGTGATGGCAGTGTTGTCATCCACGACCTCGAGACATCGACGATGCCGGTGCTACAACTCACCGACCTGCACACGAAGTTCTGCCGTGGTGTTACTTGGGACCCGTGGATGCGCTACGTGCACACCTTCGGTTGCAGCCCCGCGCTGCTCTGCTTCACCCACGTCCCAAAAGGCGAAGGCCACCGTCGCATGCACCTCGCCGGCCAGCGGAAGTGCCAAGGCGACTTCATTGGTGAGTCTTACGCGCTGTCGTACCGTCGTCTTGGCTGGTCGCCTGACGGCTTACTCCTCGCGGTACCGTACGGTAGGCTTTCGAAACCTAGTCAGAAGCAGGTCCCCACCACTGCCAACCTTTTCGCCAGCATTGATGCGAAGGAACGGGCGGAGGCCCAGCAAAACGAAGCCAGGCGGAGCGCCGCCTCAAGCGCAAACTCGTTCAACGCGAAGTCCAACTCAACAACAGTGGCAACGACCATGGACACAGCAGCAGCGAAGCCTGCGACTCAACTGCGCGATCACGCGTCGCCCACGGTGAGTACTGTCGAGGACGACGACGGAGACATGCTCCATTGCGTTTACATCTACAGCCGTGGGGCGCCGGACAAAGTTGCGTGCCGGCTCGGTGTGCGCGGCTTTAGCGAAGTGCGCGGTGTTTTGTGGGCCCCGTGCTTCTTGGAGCCCCTCCCCGCCCAGGAATTGCAAGATGACCAGGTGCTGATGTCGCTGACGGTGATGGAGAAGCCCACAATTGCTGCGGTGAGCCTGACAGACGGTCCCACCAACGCCGCATCCTCATCACAGCCATCTCCTGTTTGTTCTCCGGGGACGCCACGACGTTAGCCGCGGCAGAAGCAGCCCGCCGGCGGCACGGTGCTTGGGGGCCGGCCGAATACCGGATGGCGCTAGCAGTCTGGACCTCTGACGCAGTCATCGTGTACACCACTGACTGCAGCACGCGTCACAGCGACTTCACAGACTTGCACATGCGCAGCATCACGGATGTCGCATGGAGCCACGACGCCTCACACCTTTACACCGCCTCCTTAGATGGGTACATCAGTGTGATTGCGTTTGGCACCTCTTTGGCCGTGTCGCACCGACTCCCGACCTTCGCCCCATCACCTGCGGTGCGCTCTCTCTGCGCTTTGATGGAGCGCTTAAAGAAGGTCGGGCTGAGCTTCGAAGACGGTCGCAGCAGCCAGATTACCCGCGGTGCAGGAAGAGGCGATGCAAGCTCTTCCACGCTACCAGCAGCAGGAGCAAGAGAAGCTGCGAAATGTGGTAGCAGCGCTGAAGCAACGTCTGTGGCGGTCGTGCGCAAGAAAAAGAAGGTTGAAAAGCTGCCTGCGATAACAAACACGCAGGATGAGAAGAAAGACGTCGACGTACAACAGTTAGAGGCACTCATGTCCGATCTGTGATAGTGACCGCGTGCACAGACGGAACACTGACACAAGTAGGAGTAGCACTTTTTGGTGTTGAATGTACCAGAGACCACCCCCATAGACGATCCGCCCCTCCCACATGGTCTTGAGGTGGCGAGTTTGAAGTGTGCGTGCTTTATTAAAAAAAAAAAGAAAAGAAGTTCTCTTTGACAGCTGCGAAAACGGACCCTTTTTTTTTTTGCACGTCGAAACTCTGGTTCCGGGACGCACCCATTATCACTTTGGCTAAAGGGCAATGGGAGATGTGTCCTGCTTTCCCTTTTTCCCTACCTTTCTCCTTTTCAGCGAAGTGAGTAACTTTGAGGCATCTGGCTGCGTTTGATGTAAGCATACCACTTTTCAGTTGAGTTGTTTTTTCCCTGCACCTTTCGTGTTTCAACGCATCGCTCTTGCACACACTCACGATAACACATATCTAGAATTCGAAACCGTAACTGGAAACGGCTTTGTTATCAATTGCGTAGTCGTAGCATAGCGCGTCGTGTTTTATCTGCCTTACACTCGTAAAAACAGCTGGTAGCTGTTGGTCGTGAACCTCACTATCCTGTTGTTTTCGCTTGGCGGCGCCCCTCCACATTCACACAGACACACACGCACACACACACAAAGGCACGCGTTTGTTTTTCACCACAGAATCTGCGCATTATAAATATATATATATATATATATATATAACGGAGCTTTGACAACTACAGGAACTGTTTCTGGCGTTTTAGCAAGATTGTACCGTAACTTTGCAGACACTTTCACGTATCTCAGTGTTTTTCTCTCTTTCCCAATTTGCGTACATACAGACACACACACACACACACACACACAGTGACTTATGTTTAACTCACCGTCGCCCAACGGCGGACGTCGGCTTAACGGCAGCGGTGCCATGCAGAACGGCGACGACGCGTCCAAGCTGCGCGTCATGCCCTCCACCGGCGACCCAACCGACGAGGTGCGCGCCTCGCTCGCCAGTCTCACGGCACGGGCGCAGCGGCTTGTCTCGGAGAAAGATGCCGAGCCTCTGCTGCGCAACGGATACGGACTCTACGAAGCCTCGCGCAAAGCGGCCGAGGAGGCGCGCCACCAGGCCAGCAAGTGTCAGTCCACCAGCGAAGGCTACGCCCCGGCCACTCACGCGTCGGTGGAGCTCTTCATGACGCAGCACCTGGGTTTCGACGCGCAGGCGCAGCAGCGGCTCCTGCAGCAACTCCAGCACCGCCACGCACAGCTCGGTGCCGATCTGGGGCCGATTGACCCGATGGCCGCCGCGGAGGCCTCCGGCTTTATGGGCATCACCGACGTAGACGCGGTGGTGGCGGAAATACAGAACGACATCCTCCTTGACGTACAGTACGCCGTGCACCGCCGCCAGACGGCGCTAGTGCGGGATCAGGTGGATGCGCTCTTCAAGGCGGCGTGGCACCCGTACTACGTGCGCGTGGCGGACGACTATGAGACTCTGTCAATGGACGCGGCGGAGATGACGGGGAGCAACAGCAGTCACAACAGAAACAGCGGATGCCCCTCTGCAGGGGCAGCGGCGTCGCAGGTGCTGTCAGCCAGCTCAGCGGCGACCGCCGGCACCGCACACTCGCTGCTCAACCTGCTGAACAGCGACTCCGCCCTCGCCGCGGAGCTCAACCGGCGCATAGCCGCTTTTGCCGCGATCGTCGAAGAGTACGCCCCGCAGCAGTGGATTTCGTATTTCACCGCGTACGTCACGGAAGCCTCGCTGGACGCGGCGGACGAGCTGACGGTGCTGTGGGCTACGTTGAGCCAGCTGCTCGAGCCGTTGCAGAGACGCGGGTCGGCGGCGGATGTGCTCTCCTACGTAGCGGCGAGCCGCCGTGTCATGGAGCGGAAATCGCTGAGCCGCCTGCTGGAGCGCGTCTTGCGCATGGACCCGATGCGCTTTGAGGAGGTGGAAAATATGAGCGCGGCGCACGTGCTGGACGTTGTGACGCGCTACTGTGGGACGTCAAACCACTGGATGCACGCCTTCGTCGCGATGCGCGCCGGCCGCTACGATGTGGCACAGCTGGCCGCACAAACAATCGGCCTGACGGCAATGACGAACGCGATGGCGGCGATGGCGGCGGCAGCCCCGATGGAGCGCAATGCCCTGCCGCCCGCCATAGACCTCCAGCCGGTGTACGCGGAGGCTGCAACGAAGGAAGACCCGTACCGGCAGGCGGTGCTGATGATCTTGCTTGCTGGCCGCACCGGTGAGAGCTCCACAGCGGTGGTTCGTGCGATGCTTAACCTGTCGCAGCGCATCACCGACTCTATCGAGGATGCACTGTGGCTGCGTCTGTCTTGCATTCGCGGAGTGGAGGAGTCGCCTCAGGTGTCGACGGTGCAAAGCCTGCGCGCCCTACAGAAGGCTGTGCTGGACGACATGCAGGAGTTGGTGACCCTGACGCAGGGTAGCGCGTGCCGCCTCGCCTCCTTCCTTGTGCACGCCCTGCTGCCCTCGACTGGGCTGCGGCTGATGCTGGAGAACAGCTACACCCACGTGGACGGCTTCCACATGGCCCTCTGTTTCAATGCGCAGAATTTGCTGCAGGAAGGACTTAGCTCCTCGTTGGAGGTGCCCGTCGACCTCGCCCGTCACATGTGCCGCTACAGCTCGGTGGTACTGCTCGATGTCGACCGCCGCACCCGCGCCGCCGTCTTCGCCGGAACGGCCATGTTCGCCTACTTCTACAAGAGCGGCCTCACTGAGGCTTTTGTGGATTGCTGCTTGAAGGACACAATCTGCGCACGGCTGCTCGGCTCGCGTAATGCGGTGGGCAAGCAGGATGCACTGCTGCTGCACGCCGGCGTCAGCCCTCTTTCGGAAGAACTCCTTAAGGCGCTGATTCAAGTCGCGGAGACGGCTTCAGCGCGCGGCGAAGTGGCCAAGGCGACTCACGTACTGTTAGCCGTAACGTACCTGGCGGGGCAGTTGGACCGGGCGGAGCTGCAGCAGCGGGCTCTGCTCCGCGCAGTGCAGATGATCACACCCACTCTCGCCCAGGTGCTGCACCTGCCGCAGCAGAGCACCGTCGTGTCGGATGTGCTATCTGAAGCGGCGCAGCTGCTGCAGGTGGTAAACGCGGATGAGAAACACCACCTGCACGGCAATGCCCTTGCCGCGCAGGACTGCGACACCTTTGGTCTGCTGTGCCGCATGGCGGACGTGTATGCCTACCACGCACAGGGCAACGCCAGCGACGCTGTTGGCGCCTTTTTGCAGCTGCCCTTCGTGCCGGCGCCCAACAACGCCTCGATGGAGGGTGTGGAGACCTGCGTGGAGACGTACTGCAACGCACCCGGTAGCGTGCAGCTCGGCGTCAACGCGGTACTGCCGCTAGTGATGACTGACGCCAGGCAGCTGTTGCAAGTGTATGCGCGAAGCTGTGCCAGCGGCGGGGATGTGGAGGACCAGCAGCTCTATTTACTGCAGCGGATGCGAAGCGTGTGTGATTGGGCTCGCCAGTGCTGCGTGCGCACGAATGTCGTGTACCCGGCCGCAGCTGACGACTTCGAGCGCCAGTACCTCAGCTAAAGCAGAAGTAAGGCGAGCGCTCTTTTTAGAGCTTATTTTAACGCGCGTGGCTGCTGCCTTGTCTCGTCTTTCCCCGCTTTGTGTCTTCTAGCTTTGTCTTCAAGTAAAGAAAAAAGCGATTTTATTTATGGAAGACACTGTTCCCTTTCGCGTTTAAGGAGTCGTGTAATTCTACAAAAGTTGTCAGTCTGATTGTTCCACCAGTCATCTGTTGTTTGTTTCACGCCAAAAAACAAGCATGCATCAGATCAGTTTCTTTGGGTGTTCAGTATTGTTTTGTTTAATCTATGACAAACCGTTGTGTTGGCATCACACCGACTTTCGAAGATACGCTTGTACCTCTTTCCACTAAAAAGAAGAGGAGGAAAGTAATTGAAGCGGGTTCTATGCTTCACGTTAGGTGGAAATACTGACGCAATCGAACGCTATGTCAGCATCTGCGTTGTAAGGCCTTTTCGGAGTGAAAAAAAATATATATATATACAGTAAAAGCGGCAGCTGCAAAAAAAGAAAACGATTTTTGTTCCTTCCCGTCGATGAAATGTGCTCAAGCCTAAAACCGCTTGCGTGTGTGTGTGTGTGTGTGTGGATGCCGCATGTGCTTAGTTGTTATACGTTGACTCTAGCCGACCTGCCTGTCATCACACGTTACGTAAGAGCGACACGATACTAAAATTCAACTGCGATCGTTTTCTTGATTTAGACATCCTAACCTCCGCTTCCCTCGCTGACAAAAAAAAATGTAGTATCGAAAGAAGTAACTCGAACAGTCGCAAAACACTATTCCGCTTCATTTCCCCCCTTTATAAACTCTGGAGGACCCTCTGCTATACTAATGTCCCAGAACAGCGAGGTCGAAAGACTGACTGTCTTTGCGAAGGACTTTGCCCGACTGTATGTGGAGTTCACGAAGCAGCTGACCGACCGAGACGACGTCAGCATCGAGAGTTTTGGCGAAATCTTTAAAGCCAGCAAAGTCGAATACCTGCATTATTGCGGCGGCACCACCTTAGAACGGCCTTTCTTTCAAGCTATTACCGACGACCTTCTTCAGCTGAGTGCAGCGTACCTTTCCATTCCGTCCGCAGTAGCCTCGCGTAATGTCCGCACCTTTGGTCTGCTGTTGACACTTTTTTTGTACTCCACGCAGCCCGCACGACCACGGAGTACCGAAGTAGAAGAAGAGGCAGAAAACGCCAATGCAAATGTTGTAAATAGCGAAAAGCAGCTGCAGACCGCGGAAACAGATGACACAACTGGCGGCATTACGACAGAAAGTGAATTAGAGGCAGCCGCGGCGCCCCCGCTTCCACCCCTTCCTCGTCTTCCCATGCGGCTCGTTCCCATCAGCGTCAGTGTCATGCGCCTGCTCCTCTCGTGCATGCCAGCAGCTGTGTCAGTCCTTCCATCTAGCTCAGCTGACGACCACAACACCAGCGAGAGCAACAATAATGGCAGCAACAGGTGGGAGGCCGCAACGTCAGTGCCACTGCCGCTGTCCTACACAGAAGCAAGGGCGCTTTTGACGCTGCACCGTGCCAGAGCGTGGCACGTGGTGCCGTACGTGCGTGACGGACCGCACGTCGCCGCTCTCATCGCTGCCCATGCAGCGTGTGGAGCTCCGCTGGTAACGCAGGTGGCGGCACCGCTGCCCCCTGCGACCTTTGCGGCAACGCTGACGGCGCGGTCCCTCTCTCACGTGACTGCTTCGCCTAACGCTGTGGGCGGTGCAGACAGCCTCTTCCGCGACCCCGACTTTGTCCGTCTACGTCAGGGGTATGCGAAAGCGCGACAGCAGCTGCTTTAGCAAAGACCCAGTGGGAACTGTAGTACGTTTTCATGAATTTTGTCCGGGAGGGAAAATAGAACAAATAAAACTACTCAGTTGGCACTTGAAAAACACACGAACGCTACCAAAAGCAAGATGCTTAGAAAAACTCCCCGTGTGCTCTTTCACTTAAGCATGCAAAAGGAAACCCTCTAAAAAAAAAGCGGAAACTTTTGTGTTAAACTTCTCCCTCTATCTGCTTATTCCCTTCCTAGTCGGTTCTCTTGTCGAGTACAATTATCTTTTTACTATTCCATTCTTTTTACTACCCCTGGAAAGGTGAAGAGGAACCACAATGACGAGTCTTAGGCAAGCCTCTCACTCTTAAGCAGCCCTAACCGTTTTGAGTTCTTGTCTAATAAACGCGATTGATTGGAATGTCACGCGAGTGTTATGTCTACAGAATTCTGCGCAAACTCTTAGACCCAAAACCGCAGGTCCGTGGCCTTCCGTGGCGCGCCCATCTCTGCAAACCCCGCTGTTTGTTCTAACAGCGCTTTTCAAATTCGCGATCATCATTTTGCACACAGCGTCTTTTCCCGTTCGTAGGCATGCACGATTTACTTCTGTGTCTGGGGCACGACTTTGACGGCGTTCACGGCGACACTATCCACCGTTTCCTGAGCTGCGTGAGCGACAGTATGTGCAGATGCACCATACTCCTGAGTCTTTGTTACCCCGAACTGGCCGTTTGCCACCGGGGCCGTCTGCGTGTTGTGCTATTTCTGGACTGAACCCGGTGTCACGTTGAGATTTGCGATGACGTCGGACGCCACATCGTACGAAGTGTTGACAGTGCCACTGACGATGTTGAACACGTTCGCTGCGTTGACCTGTGTGTTTGCAATTCTGTTTCACAATGACCTGGACGTCTCCGTCAACTTCACACGGCGCATGCAAGCACTTCTGTATGTGCTCCACCGGGACACCGCTCCAACGGAAGCCGCGTGGAGGTGGCGTTGGAGCAGTGTCGCCAACACGCAGTTTAACGCGGCGAACGGTCTCTATTGAGGGTATATAGTTGGCGGATACGTTCGAGTGTGACGGTTGCAGTGTCTGCATGTGTCTTGCCATGTTGGCCACTTGAGTGGGTACGTTGTTGTAGTTGTTCTCTTTATTCTTTGGGTTTTTGGTGCTCCTAAACCTGTAGAAAGTGCTGAATCAAAAAATAAAAGTGAAGTATGTACTTTGAACGTAGAAAACGTCATGAGGCTGCATGACTGGGCACTGCAGCCGCAACGGCTTTGCTATCGAGGCGCTAAACAAGGGCAGGATTCACTAGCACATGGAAGATTGGCTCGCTAGGCCCATCGAAGGGCAGCACGTACGGTGTCGTACTCCACCGCATTATTAACTACTCGGCCTTTGGGAATGATTTATCTCGTACGATCAGTCATTCAGAATGGTATGTCGAAGGCCAAGGTGGCGGAGAAACCGTGTTCTTCGAAGCTCCCCTACTCCCCCCCCCCTGTAGGCAACGTTAAGGGGGATTGTGGCTTGCAGTCCTACATGCAGTATGGCGTAGGCTACTGCGCCTCCGCGTATGGCCGTCGACACGGTGAATAGAGGGCATGTCAAGAATAACTAATTTGCTCCCTTTGTCGCTAGTTTAGGGGCCGGCAGAGGGGGAAAGGCGAAAAAGGTTTGCATTATCGTTGTTGAGGAAAGATGTCGTGAGCTTCCATCGAAAAATGTTGCCAGGCTTGGCAACCGCTGCGCGGTCTCACTTGCCTTTATTTCGACGGACCACTTTTGATTTCGTAGATTCTGAACTGGTTCGACTTCGTTTCTGCTCGTTTTTTATTTTAGAACACTTCTCGCCAACAAGGGTGCGCGTGAGCCCACGCTAACTTCCGCCTTCAACCTCAACTCCGTAAGTGAGAATCAAGAGGGGGTCTGAACGAACGGAACCTTTACTCAATTTACAGACCGTAATAAAAAAAAAAAAGCAGTGTTTCAGAACCGTCGATCAAAAACCCAGCAGACCGACGCTGAAGGGAAGCGCGAGGACATTAGTATACATGAAAGTAGAAAACACTTACGTGCGTTATATATCTACTTGTATATATATATATATATATACAAGTAGATATATATAAGTAGATATATATATAAGTAGAGCGTGCACATTTTTCGACACCTGTTTTTTTTTTTTTTGAGTTTGAAAAGTCAAGCCGTGGCTCCCTTGCCGAAGTGGCGACAGGAAAAAAAAAAGGAAACTCGGAAAAAGAGAGCGACGACGAATTGGACGCGTCGTCACTTACTCCCACAGACAATTCTACATAACAGCAGGTGTAAATATGCTTGTGTTTGAAGCGTGCGAACCACCAACCGAAAAGAACGGAGAGAACTGAGAGGAGAAAACCGGAAGATGCAAGAAGAACACGTAGCATTGGCAGAAGAACTGTTTTAGCACAGTGGATATGGTTTATGGCTTTTACGTAGTATTTTTTTAATTTCTCACCTTAGCAGAAAACAAACTGCGAATCATCGTTCTACCACCTTTTCTCTTTAGCAAATTTCAACCGTTCTTCTTCTGTTTCCTTTCAACTTCCACAATCTCTCTGTTACACTCACACACACACGCGTTTGATAAGCACCGTCAACGCAATGCTCTTGCAACGTCTTGCGCTGCGCGGTCGGGCTTCAGCCGAGTCATGGGTATCTGCTTTTTCTCTCTGCCGCTGTGAACAACACAGGCGCAGCACCACAGCCACATCCTCTACCTTACCTAGCTGTTCGCCCGCGCCTGCACCGTCTCCTTCTTCCTCTCTTACAACGGCAGAACAGGGCGATGTGTCCCGCAAAAAAACATATAAACCCTCCCAGCAGGCCGACCTCCTTTTCGATGTTTTAGGCACCACAGATGATGACGCGTCAAGAAATCAGCAAGTCGACAGCGGTGCTGTGCATCGTAGCGAGAGCCGGCCGCACAGCACTCGTCTTTCCTCGCCGACATCTGAAGACACATCCTCGCCGTCGCTGTGGTCGCAGCACATTCGTCAAGTGGTCCAAGAGGCAGTTCTCCACCCACTGCAAGGAACTCACGCGACCAGCGCAGAGCAACGAGCAGCGGCATCACACCAGCAGCAGCAGTCGTCATCTCCGCCATCATCACCTCCTCTCGCAGCGTCCCCATACAAGGTACTGGTAGTGGATGCGCTGGGGATGCCGGCTGACCTACCCAACGGCGCACCACGCACCTTCGGCGACCTTCTAGAGCTGTCTCCGGCCATCCTCCGCAGACAGCTGCAGCAGCTCATGGAAAGGCGCGGCTACTGTGCCATGACCGCGGTGCAAGCTGCCGTCATCCCACTCATGCTGGAGTGCCGCGATGTGCTTTGCATCGCGCCGACGGCAACGGGCAAGACCTTCTGCTACGTCTACGCTTCCATGCTGCGGCTGCTGCTGAACGATATCAACGGCCGATCCTCGCTGCAGCTGTCGTCGTCCACAAGTGGCGGCGGTGGTCCGACGGCCTCGGAGAATACGGGCGACGATGGGGACGGCAGTGGCGTGAACCTCAATCGACGCCAGGTGGAGGCCTTTCTGCGTGAAAAAATAGACCGGGGAGAGGTGTGCCCCTACTGCGAGTTGAGTATTGCGGAGACGCATGTGTGCCCGATGACCGGTTTTCCGCACCCGTCACCGTCAGAGGTAGAGAGTGATCTCGCCCTGCGCTCGCAGGAGCGGCGAGCGATGCGGCTGGAGGAGCTCCGCGCCTCCGTTGCTGAGCCACGCGTGTTAGTGCTTGTGCCGAACAGCCAGCTCGTCCACCAGGTTGCCAGCGTCTACCGCACTCTCCACTGCGACTACCGCATCCACCATATGGTCCGCGCCGCCAACCCGGAAGAGCAGCGCCGGTATCTGCAGGCATTGGAGAACGGGGTCGATGTGCTTGTGTGTGCTCCAGAGACGATCCTGCCGGCCCTGTACAAACACAAGCTATCGCTGAAGCGGGTACAGACGATCATTATGGACGAAGTGGACGACATCGTGTCTGTCAACCACTTTGAACCGCTCAAAATCATCCTCGGCGCGTTGCCGAAAGGTGCACTGCGGCCGCAGCGGCTGCTGCTCGGGGCGTCTCTGCCGCCCGTCGCTTATGAGATGATCAAGTCGAGGATGCTGATGCCTTCGCACCGTTTTGTGCTTGTTGACCTCAAGGCACCTGCAATGGGAAAGCTGTCAGCAGGAGACGCAGCCTCGACAAGTAACGCCGTCAAAACTGCTGTTGGTGGAGATATGGTAGCCCACACCCTCTCCATTGACGGCATTCTCACGGCGCGAGCCAATCTGCGCCACCTCGTCTTCATGCTGGGCCGCGCGGAGAAAGTGCAAAAACTCGCTTGGCTGTACCAGACAGGCAAGATCACGACGGACCAGCGTACCCTGATCTTCTGCAACTCGCGCCACAACGTCGCGTACGTGCACGACAAGTTGAAAGTGCTGGTGCCCGAGCTGAACGTGACGACGCTCACCTCGCACGCCTCCGCTACGGCGCGCGACGGTGTGATGAAGATGTTCCGCACCGGTGTATCAACCTGCCTCGTTTGCACCGATCTGCTGAGCCGCGGTATCGATTTCCAGAAGGTTGTGTACGTGGTACATTACGACATGCCGACAGACATGGAAACCTGGATGCACCGGTGTGGCCGTTGTGGCCGCGGTGGCACGTTACACGGCCACGGCTACATTTACACCTTTTTTCAGCCGGAGAATGTGAAGCTGGCAAAACCGCTCGTAGCGTATTTGCGTCAGCAGAAGCAGCTCATCCCACCGAAGCTACAGGAGTACGCAAAGCAGTCTTTCATTGACGTCTTCAACAACTCGCTGTTTCACCACCCGACGCGGCCGTACCGCAAAGATGACCCGCAGCACACCATGCCTGTGCTGGGCAGAGGGACGAGACGCTTTCCTGATTACAAACAAGACGCGATCCACAGGCACTTCCGTCCGCAATGATCCTGTATGTTTAAAAAAAAAGAGGGAATGCAGTGCGTGATGACTTAATCACTCAATAATTATTATTCTATTTGATCTCAACCTTTAAGGACCGTGAATTCTGTTATGGCACGGGATCAATGCACTACAGAAGGGAAACAAAAGGAAACGTAAGTGCTCCATATAGCACATCATACTGATAAAGGCGTTGTATGTGCTTGCAATTTAAGGACACTGTAGCGCAAGCAAAAAATGAGCTTAAACGTGAGCATCTCCTTCATTTAGCTCGAAGGAAAAGGAAGTTCAATGCATGTGCAAACAGCGCTTTTCCCTTTCAGGTTGCACGATGTGCGCGCAACAACTCTAGGCTTTTCAAACATGAAAGACGCCGTACGTGGCATAATGTGTGCAAATCTCGGGACAATTCTCTGGTCTATCTCCCTCCATCTCTTCTCTTATTTTGTTCCCCTTTCAGCCACGAAAAGGTCCTTCTTCGTTTTTATTTTTCTTCAGTTAAAAGCCGCCTTTCGCTTTGGCTTAATTATCTTTCTTTTGTTCTCGTAGCTACAAACCACTTCTATATACTCTCGAAGAGAAACGGCAAAAAAAAGAAAAATAACAATAGCCGTTATTCTTCTCGTTTTGTTGTTTGTTTCACCAGCTTTTTCGCCACTCACTGCTACTTCCTTTTTCTTACATACGCCATTCTGCCTTCTCCTCACAAGTATTTTCAACTTTCTTTTTTCTCCTATTTGTTAGTTGCTTTCCAAACGACAAGCCTGTCTCCCACGCACTTCCGATTCTTTTTTTCTTTTGGAGGGGGAGGCTCCGCCTGTGCGAAAGTGGGTACCAAAAGAAAACGGTTGTTATCAACACTTACTAAAACCACAGCACCCTTCGCTCTGGTATAACAAATTTAATATCATAGTAGCTCCAAATGGCTAGGATGCGGATGAGTAAAGACCGTGTGAGAATTCCACCCATCCATAAGCTGCGACCCACTTGGAGCTCCACAGCAACACACGCCGCCATCTATCTCGTCCGCAACGCCTTCCTCGCTACCCTCATAGCTGTCCTCATCGTTCAGCCTCTCTATCGATGGCTCATTCTTGAGAACCGCGTTATGCGGCGCCTTCCACCGCATGTCCTCTTCACGTTCGTCTTCGCGTGGCTCTGCCACTCTGTCCCCTGGTTTGTATTCAACAGTGTGTACATCTTCCTCGACTGTATACACCCCGTTCTCGGCACGAATCCGTATAAGAGCAACCCCCTTGTCGCGCCGCTGGGTCGCTGGGCGGCGAAGTACCGCCTGCCGCGTCAGCCCCAGCAACTGCCCACACCTGCCCTCGTCTGGCACACCGTGGTGCAAGCAATGTTTGACCAGTACGTCGTCATTCCGGTGGCGCTGCTGGTGACCTTGACGTACACGCACGCGTGCGAGCTGCGATCGCCGGCGCCAGAGACCGCAATTCCCGGCTTTAGCCCCTCTGACCTGTCGGAGTACTGGCAGGGCCGCGGACTCGGCCGCATGCTGAGCAGCACCGCCACGTTGATCGTCCACTTTTTGCTTGCAAATGTTGTTAATGAGGTTGGCTTCTATACCGCACACGGTGCCCTACATTCAAACCCGACGCTCTACCGTCTCTTTCACAAAAAGCACCATACTTATATTGGCACCATCGGCATTGCCGCCGAATACGCGTCGCCGCTAGAGGAGGTTATGGCGAATGCTGCACCGACCGTCTCGTACTTTGCCGTGATGTTCTTCGGTTTCACACGCGATGTCGCGGCGAAGTCAAGTTTTATCACAACTGCCCGGGCGTGGCCGCTCTTGATCACGTGGATGTGGGCCCGCCTGTGGGAAACCTACGAGACCCACAGCGGGTACTGCTTTGCCGACTCATGGCTGGGCAAGGTGGGGCTGATGCACGGGCACCGCGCCCGCTTCCACGACTTTCACCACACGCACAACGTGTCGAACTACGGCGCCGGCATCTTTATGGACGCTATCCTAAACACTATGGATGCCTACTTGGTTTACCGCTACCCGGAGAAGCATCCCGCCCTGCCGACATTAGAGGAAGAGGAAGCGAGGACACACCGAGAGCTAGAAGAAGCGACGGAAGCACTGCAACGTGCCAAATCAAATCACTAAATTATGCCCCTGCTACAGCTTTTTCTTCTGTGTTTAGCCATGTATGTATCTTTGTGTCCCTGCACGTGGTTATGAGCGAGTGTGTAGCTCCATGTGTGGCAAGCTGAATTGAAAACGGTGCAAGAAGCAAACAAGCGAGAAGAAAAGAAAAACATGGAGGTACGCCCACGTTGCTGTTTTGCCGCGTTACTCACCGAGTACAGTTATAGCAGATTTCCGGTTTGGGCTGTTTTCTTTTTTTCTACCAGCCAGGGCACCGCTTTTTCGTGTTGTTACAATGATCGCACAATCCGGAAGATGGCCAACGCAAAGGTGATGCGGTGCAACGCGGAGTGGTGAAGTCAACATGGTTCTTTTTTCGTGTCCTTTTTTTCTGCTTTCCCGACACGCTCCGAGTAGTAAATGCTTTTTTCCCCGGCTCTTTTAGCAACTACTTTTGCTGATTAGATGAATAGGGAGTACGGGGAATCAATCAATTATCCGAGTGAGAGCATCTCGAATAGTAAGATGCGGCACTGAACAAAGGCGTTCAGGTTTTTTTTTTCTTCTCTCCTTTTTTGCTTTATCCCTGATTTTGAATCGACAGTATTCGCAAAAACCGGATTCCTCAAAAAATGAATTTAACAGCACGTTGTACAATGATGATGTTACGGGATTTGGCTGTAGAGAGAAAACAGAGAAAAATCACAAGTTTTGCAGCATATTGATCGTCAATTTCTTCCTGATTTGTTGCGTTTTCAGTGACCTCTGTCAACTTCTTTGGTATTACATAAAACGCCGTTCATGCTTTCCTTACGACTGCAAGCAAGCGGCTTCGTTCTTGTGGTGTGTGTGTGTGGTGTGTGTGTGTGTGGTGTGTGTGTGTGTGTGTGGTCACGTTTAAGGTCTGTTTTTCGTTTTTACGGTTTGTTGCGTCCTGTTTAACTTTCTTTTTTTTTTTTTGCTGGCTTCACCGCTCCAAAGGCCGGTCGGTATTTGTCACTGTTCTTACCCGCCATTGTTTTATCGAGTTTCTCTTTCGACTGTTTGCCTCTTTTTCTCTTTGATATATTAAATCACTTAAAGTCGTACCGGATTTGTGTTGTCCTTCAGCTAGACAACAATGTATTTGACTCTCTTTTGCCAGAAGAGGTGCATCGTGCTTTTCCCTTACTGATAACGTTTAGCATGGTTTTCCGCTTATCTCTTTTTTTTTTTCCGCTTGGCTGTGCTTTTACTTGCTTGCGTGAAACATCCCGAGTCGCCGTTTTTGTCAACGATAGCAAGACGATCAGGAAAACTGAATAGAGAAAGTACTATGTGGGTAAACTGGAGAAGAAAAAAAAATGAAGCTTCACTAGCAATTTAGTGTTTCCACACTGTTATTCACTTTTTCTTGTTGTTAGGCTTGCACTCTTCTTTTTTGAGATCGGCTTTTGGCTTTTTTACACTTATTAGATAATAATAATAAGTAATCATTACAGCTCAAAAATATCCAAAAGATCACTGATCCTGAATCCGCATATGCGTAAGCAAAAAAGTGTGTTGTTCTTCGAATTTAAGCAGTAGCATTTTTTTTTTTAATCGGAAGGCGTTTTATGCTATTCCCTTCTACTTCCGGCTTAGGATTCAGTATATTGAATTCTACATCTGTGTAGCATCAGATGCGTTTTTATTTTCCTTTACGTGAGCACGTGTTGCATCAGCGGTCACATACCGTCATATAGGTAAGTCCTATGCTCTTTCCTGTTTGCTTTTGTGACTTTTCTCTTTCTGTTCACCCTACGTGTTTCTTGACGAACGAGCTCCTCCTTTTTTTTTTCCTTCATCTTTGAACCTAAAAACAGAAAAGAAAAGAAAAACTATCAGTGGCAATGAAACCCACAAACGCAGCTTTCAAGACAGTGCCTGATATTCCTCATAAATAAAACCGACAGATTCTTTGAATTTTGTCTGTACATGCCTCGGCGAGTCCTCCGGGTATGTGATTAAAGAAAAAGGGGGACTTTTTTGTATTACACGCTTTCCTGACCTGACGACTCTTTCTCTTATCCCCGTAAACCTACGTTCCTCCTCTCTTTTGTGTTCACGACAGCTCCCACGGCTAGCTGGACTTCCGATTTGCACGCGTTTAGTAGCAGCAGCGTACGCGCTTCACTTCACAAAAGTACTAAATAATAACTAATCTGATCATAAGATCTGTATCTTCACTTCGTCATAATACAGCAATACGAGAGGCGAACTACCAGGACCTATACAAGAAATCTGATTCGTTCCGATGGAATCCGCAGTGCTTCCCACGCACAGTGAGTCGAAATCCGTGACGCTGAAAGAGGCGATCGATCGCGATGGCATTCCCCCGGCTCCCAGCTCCAGGCAGCGGCGTCTCATGGATGTCCACGTAACGGCCTACCCGAACTTAGTGAACACAAGCATGCTGCCCCATCACAACACCACGGTGAAGGACTTTTCTGTGATTGACCCGTTGAAGTGTCGCAAGGAACACGCGGTGCGCGATAACAATGCGGGCAGTTACGCGGAGAGGGAAGAAAACGTGCTGGACATGCTCTCCACGAACCAGTTCGCCAACCGCATGACCCAAATCGGTGTGCAAATGCGTGCGGAGCGCGCAAAGAATGCGAACTCTGCCCCGGCGATTCATAACTTAAGCACGCGTGGCTACCACAGCCGCTTCCTCGCCCCGCCTTTTGACGAGCGCTCGACCTATCGCTGGGACTATTGCCAGCACGACGTGGAAGGTTTTCACGACGCGGTGCACCGCGTGCAGCTGGCCACCTACCGCGACGAGTGGACCGACAACGAGAAGGGCGACGTGGACGCCTCGATGAAGGTTCCGTACCTTACCCTGCCAGTGTCCTCCGACCGTCTAAAAGACAAGGCGACGGTGTACCGCAAGGACTTCATGCCGGAAGCCGTACAGGATGAGTTCCGTCTGCTGTCTCACAAGACCCACCTCGATGACCTCGGCACCACATTTGCGTACTCCGGTTACAGCGTGAATGACCCACGCCGCAAAGTTACCTTTGACGCTGCTGTGGCGTCGGTGAAAGGCATGCACAGCGTTGTCGAGAAGTCCTTCACTCCTCGGGCAACAGCGAAGAAGAGTGCTGCGAACACCTCAGTCAGAGAGGAGCTGGAGAAGCTGCGTGCGATGCGGCGTGAAACGGAGCGGCGCACTGTGGCGGCCAACCACGCGTCCTCCACGGCGGCGCGTCCTGCGATGGGCACGGGTCGCTTTTCGGGCGGGAACACCGAATCGACATTCAATCCTGTGGTCATTCCTGGCATCAAGGGGAGCGGGTACCGACGTGCGCCAAAGGACAACGACGATTACGTGTATCTGCCCCGCGATCACTTTTGCTACCAGGCGGTGGACAACTTCTAAAGAGGGAAATAAAAGGCGTGGTGCGGGCAACCTCAGGGTTGTTGGCAAAAAGGCGTACCCGCTACCTTGTTGACACCTATCAAGTGTTGCTTTGTCTTGTTGCGACGAGGGGAGTCCACGGGGCTGTGATTCTCTTGTTTGTTTAGCGTAGCTTCGTTCTCACCGTGTTCCGCGCCTTTTTTTTTTTCGTTCTCGTCCTTTCCCCTATTCAATAGCATGAAGACATCTGTATTTTCCTCCCCCCCCATCTATTTGAGAACTGTTGTGTGCATGTGTCTCATCTTGTGGGCATTCGTATGTACTTTTAGCGCCTGATGTCGAGCGAATCGTTCCCTTATATTAGATCGTTTGCTGTTTTTGTATCACTCCCCACCCATGTACTGTTGTGTGTTTTATGCACTTGTGTTGCTGAGCTGATACTTGGTTCAAACCTCCCTCCATTGCTTGTGTGTTCACACACACACGAAAATAATCAGTGCACGAAAACTCAACGACAGAGTTTAAGCAGACTTTTTAGTCTTTTTCGTGCTCAAAACTCACAGATGCGGCGTTGGTTTGAACATTTTCCGTGAGTTCTCCAGGAAAATGTCGCCGAGACGCAAACCACGCATTTATGACAGTATGTCCCTTTGTCGCAAAGCCAGTAGATATATTTATGGGCACGCTTCAAATCGTGGAAGTTGACCCTGCAGCTTTCCATAGTTATCCTTTGTCTCTCCCACGTTTTCCTTTTTTCCTTTCCGTTTATCTTCTTCTGAAAAGCAGCTGCTTTCGAGTAAGTAAAGCCCACCTCTAGTGTTATAACATTACCGAACTCCCGTACCCTTATTACTGCGATTGATATTACAGCTTCGCATCTCTTTATTTTTTTTTTCTCCATCAACTCACTATTGCGCATCACTATTCATACTTGAAAACTCGAAAAAGAAAGCAACCTTTTTACTTCGTTACCCTCGTTGAACTTTGTTTTTCCCTTTCCCCTTTTGTAAATTCCCCTCATCTCGTTTTCCACCTTTTCCGTTGCCTAGTCGTGCACTAGTAGCATCAACTCACTCCCCTGCACGTGTGCAGGACCGCAATTGCCAACGTTCAACGTACTGAAAAGAAAAACAACACATTTCTTACCTGATTGTTTGTTTCGGTCGAATATCTTTTCTTTATTACTATTCTCATTATTATTGCAAGTTGAACAAGAGATACCTGTACAGGCGTTGACCTTCACCGTCAAAATACAATGATGCGAGCGCACATAAATAGTACCGTAACGCTTACAGACCCGTTGCAGCGAACGCAGTTATTGTCATCTTCGTCGTCGCCGTCACCACTCTCCAACCTCCTCGCAGCCGACTGCGTTTCTGATGTCCTCTCCTTCCTCTCTGACGAGTCGATTGTCGAGAACCCAGATGCTCGTCTGCGAGCATTTAACGAAATTGTTACCTACATGAATGCACGCTGCGTCGGCGACTTCAACTCGTCGAAGAGGTTTTTTTTTGATCCAGTGCCGTCCAGTCAGGAGAGCGGGTCGCGGCTGGAAGCAAGTCGGTGGAAGTGGGCGGACGTGTTGATGCGTGGCGTCACCGACGCCTGGTCGCGCATCCGCGCCATCTGCCTCTCCCCGATGGCTGATCTGATTCTGTCGGAGGTGCAGGAAGCCCTCACGCTGCAGAGGCTGGCGGGGAACGAGCAGTGTGTTGCCGCCCATCCCGAACATGCCCGGCTGACTCACTCCGCACCTGGGCCGTCACGGCGGCACAGCACTGGCAAGCTGGACGAGGAGAAGGCGCACGATGCACCAGCGGCAACAGGGGCGGGCGGAGAGCGCAGACGCTCACTGGACAACGGCAGTACGCATGCGTCTGCGCCGCCCACGGCATTCACGCCCGCAGTCAATGTCTCCGCTCCGCTGGATTACGTCTGGCGCTACTGGGCGAACTCGACGCGATGGTACGAGCGCGACGGAATTGTCCGGCTGCTGGTGAAGGTGTACGGTCGCAGTCGCACCATCCCGGGCGCGGCCCTCCGCCGCGATGAGGCTGGCGTGCGCACGCTGCTCTTCAAGGTCCTCTTCCCGGCATTTCGCGATCCGCAGCTGCCTGTGCGTGAGTCTGCGGCGACGCTGCTTGGCGTGCTCGTCGACCGCGACCGTGCCTCGCCTATCTCACCTGCCGTTACGTCCCTCATAGTCGACCACATCAGCGAGACACTAGCAAAGGTGCCGATGCCCTCCCGCGACGGCTCGCCCCTCACCACAGTCGACCAGGAGAACACCCGTGTGCTGGAAGGCAACCTGCTCGCCGTGGTGGTGCTCATCGACATGAATGTAATCCAGGTGGTGGACTTGGTTGTTATGCCGGAGCTGCTGCGCCTCGCCAGCTACCCGGCCTCCAGCGTGCGCCAGTATATCGCGCAGATCCTCCGCCCACCGTCGCCGCCGGTGTTTGTGTACCTTATGCACTGCCTGTGCGGGCACGACGACCAGAAGCTGCAGCGCAGCGAGGTCGATGACTCCGACCACGACAACAATGACAACAACAGCGGCAGGAGCGCCAACAACGGCAAGCTGAACTGGCAGCGGCTGGAGACGGTCATGATGGCGCTGCAGCAGCACTACTTGAACATCACCGCGATTCGAGCCACGACGCACGACTGGGTCCACGCCAGCTCACGCTCCCACGACATCTTGGCGCTGATGCGCAGCATGACACCGCTGTCAGTCGTCTTCCACGCGATGCACTCCCAACGCTTCGAGGTGGCGCGCATGGGTGCGCAGCTGTTCCCGCTCCTCCTGCAGAACTGCGTTCGCTTCCTGTTGCCGACTGACATGCCGTGTGTGTGCGAGGCGTGCTGTGGGGCAGACGGGTGTATGCAGCGGGAGCTGAACCGGCTTCAGGCGCAGGGCGACGCGGCAGCGCTGGCCAAGGCGCAGCTGTCGATGGCTACGCTAGTCATGCCGAGCCTGTGGTTCTACCTGGCGGTGCGGCGGATAGAGGCGGAGGTCACGGGGACTAAGTCGGTGCGCGGAGTTCCGTCGGGTGCAGCAAACACCACAATTCGGGCCAAGGTGGAAAAAATGATCCGGCCGTACGCGACGCTGGAACGCATTACTTTTGCATCGCAGGCGCATCCCAGCGCGGACAGCGACGGCGGGACGAGGACTACGACACCCTGCGCGGCGTCGACGTGCGCGCTGCTCGTTTTGACGGCGTACCATGCACGCGTCATGGACCCTGCGGAGTGGCACCGCTGCGTGAAGGAGGTGCTGAAGCCGAGTTGGTGGGTGGAACTGCTTTCGGACCCAGTATGCCGCGAGCAGGTGCGCTTCGGCTCCGACTTTGTGCGCGCGGTGTACCACTGCGGCACGCCGGAGGAGATGTCGCGTGTTGTGGAGCTGATCCCGGCCCTGACGGCGGCGCTGGCTAACGCGCAGACGCACCAACAGTGCCTCATCATCGCAATGATCCGCGTGGCGGTGTCAGTGCACGCGTGCATGCTGGCGCCGGCGGATGAGCGGGCGATGGCGTACGTATACCACGACGCCTATGGCGCGCCAGCGCTCACAGAGGGCGGGGAGTCAGCGCCGCTGGGCCACACGTGGCTGAAGCTCTTTGTCCCCACACAAGATGCCATCCCCACCACCGTTTTCTGGGGTCCAGCGGAGGAGGAGACAGGCAACAAGGTGAAAATTGTGATCCGCCGCGACTCGGACGTATTCCGTGCCCTCGACGGGGTGTGCTTCAAGGATCTCTTCCAGTCCACCAAAACGGAGATGTCAGTGTTACGTGAATTGCGGTCGCTGATGATGAGTTTGTTGCGTCTCGGTACGCACCGGCCAAGCTGTAGCAGTAGCAGCAACGGCAAGCACGACGACGACGGCGATGTGGATTGGTACTCCCTCTTTCTAGAGGCCATCTTCGGGCGACTGGACAAGGTGAGTCCGCGGTGGCGAGAGCGAACAAACGATAACGACGACGGTGAAGCGCAGGAGGAAGAGGTAGAGGTCGAAGAAGAAGGTGGCGTCTGCTGGGACGACTGGGACGACGACGAGGACGATGCGGACGGTTGCGCGCAGGGCATCTACGAAGCGGAGGCAATCAAAACAACCGTCGCCATGGTCTCCGCATTGCGTGAGTGGGTCGCTGCGCACTCGTACGGCAGCAATACCTTCAGAGAAACAGATGAGCGCTTCATCAGCGAGCTGAAAGCGCTGAACATTAAATGAGAGTCGCGTCCCGCGTTTTGGTTTTCTCCCCCTGCGGTGTGTGTATGTGTGTGTTTGACTATTTCCTCTTTTCCTTTTTGTACACCGTATTTCTCCCATTTCTTTTGATCCCTCTCCCATGATTGTTAGGGTGTGTCCTTTTCTTTTCATGTTCCTCCGATTCGTCGACGTCTTCATCTGCGTTCCGTGCTTCACGCTACGCTTCGGCAACGAAGCAGCAACAAAGCGAAATAGAAAAAAAAACAAAGTGGAGAAGACACAGCTACGGATGTGGTTTTGATTACACTGAAGCTGATCGGTGCAGCGTGACCCGGATTTGCTTCTCGCTGTTTCCCTTGCGACGCGCGCCTGGCGTTGTACCGGTATAACGTTTGGCCTTCACAAACCAACAGCTCAAAGCGTTTTTTTTTTTTTTTTTTGATCTCTTTCCTCACTCCCACATCGTCCCTCTCACCGACGTTAACCGCCGCAGCGGTCCCAACCACCTTCCTCAACCAACCCAGTCACACCACCGCCTCCCGCCGAAGCGCAGTTGGTCTAGTGGTAGAATTCTCGCCTGCCACGCGGGAGGCCCGGGTTCGATTCCCGGACTGCGCAACCCTTTTTGCCTTAGCTCTGCCCCGGCTGAGCAGTCAGAGTATTAAACCACACCAAAAACACACGTGGCTGCTTAGCTCAATGGCAGAGCGCCGTCCTAGTAAGACGGAGGTCACGGGTTCGATCCCCGTAGCGGCCTTTCTTTTCCCCATAAAAAGATTCCCAAGAGAAAGGCGGTTGCCAAGTCCTCCCTCCACAAGAAGGGCGGTTCAGTTTCGCTCGGCCCGTTTTCCGGCGAAAGGCCACCCCCCCGCCACAACGCGTCCCAACAGATGACGGTAAAAGGGCGGCGGTGCGAAAACAAAACAATGTGACGCGGGGAAGCGCAGCGCAGTGACAACTAGCCACGGTTCGGTTGACCTCCTGTCGCCAATAAGGTGGCGAACTGGCACGAACGCGTTCAAGGCGCGGCTGTTGAACTGACGACCGCCCCCTCCTTCCCAAGGAGGGCAAGACAGACCGCCACCCCGCCGAAACTCTTAGTATTTTGTGGAAAATAAAGGCCGCTACGGGGATCGAACCCGTGACCTCCGTCTTACTAGGACGGCGCTCTGCCATTGAGCTAAGCAGCCACGTGTGTTTTTGGTGTGGTTTAATACTCTGACTGCTCAGCCGGGGCAGAGCTAAGGCAAAAAGGGTTGCGCAGTCCGGGAATCGAACCCGGGCCTCCCGCGTGGCAGGCGAGAATTCTACCACTAGACCAACTGCGCTGCGATAAGTGCAGCTGCAAGGCCTTCTGTCAAAAGTAGTTATATGCTGTCGCATAATGTGTTTTGTTCGTTGGTCCAGTGGTCTAGTGGCATGATTCTCCCTTAGGGTGGGAGAGGTCCCGGGTTCAATTCCCGGCTGGACCCTTTTTTTAATTTCCCAACACGTGTGGGAATCCGGTTCCTGGGGTTTGACCCCAGGACCCTAACCCTACATCAGGCCGGAGCGGCGGCTGAGCCAAAAAGGGGGGCCGGCCTTTTTCGACCCACTTGTCGACACCATGTTTTGCAAAGCCGCTTTTTCCCTTTCTCAGCAAGCTCGGCGGGAAAAGTGTCCATTAAGGCAAGCCTTGCGCAGGGAGATGTGAACGCAAGAACCTCAGGTGATTGTTCACTTAGTGCTCAACTAAAACTCCAGTACTCCTGTTAAAGGGAACATTTGATCCTACCAAGGGTGGGGAAGCTAATTCTTTTCCGATCGTAATAAGCAAAAGAAAACCGGAGGAGAAAGATACAAGGTGAAGATGTGAGTCACTCGTTCAAAAACCTATCGTATGTTTAAGGAATGTTAGCGAAGCCAAGCGTCATAACGGCAGGATGCGCACATTCAAAGAATGCCGCTCAAAACTTCAGGGCTCACTTAATATCGCTAGGTTCGTGCTTGCCTCACCCGCTTAAACCAGGCTTTGCTGACGGAAGAGGTGACACGGTGCGTTATCTCCCCTGGATTCATTTTTTTTTTCCTTACGTACGACAAACGAAAAACAGCATCTCAACTGCTGCGAAGACCAAACCGTTAATAAAGCAAGCAATGGAAGACAGTACCGACAGGAACGAAGGAACAGTGAGAACACACGGTGCAACAAGAGAACATGAGACGAGGTAAAAGAAGAAGCAAGACAGAAGAAATGGAAGATATATATATATATATAATGATACAGAGTGAATTGTGGTACACTAACACAGAACGATTAGCCTTCGTTGATACCTTCGGCACTGATGAAGGTGTGAGTGCGGGCCAAAACAGAAGCCACTCTTTGTTTACACTTTGGTCTCTTCCGCTACTACTCAACAAATGTCCGCGCCTGCCCGTCAGCCTTCGACTTCATGTAACGCGTCTGCAGCACCATGCCAGCCGCGCCAGCTGCAGCGCCCGCAATGAAGAGCGCGATGGACAGCGTTGCGATGCCGCCGCTCGACAGGCCGCTTTTCGACGCTGGATCGGCCTCCTTCGCTTCTGCTTTGATGCGGCGGCAGCCGTAGTCCACGGCGTCGAGGTAGTAGCCGGTGCCGCACGCGTACTTGGGGCACAGCTTGCGGTACGTGAGGCAGTCCGTCGACAAGCTGCGGTTGTCGCCGACCGCGTCCACCGGACAGTCCATGCGGCCGTAGTAAATTGGGTCGAGGTAGCACGTCCCCATCTCGTTTGTCGGTGCGGTAGAGGCGATGTAGCGCTCAAAGTCGGCGAGCGGGCAGACGTTGTTGTCGGCGACGTACGTCACGTTCTTTGCATTCGTACAGCGCAACAAGAAGTGGCTGAGTGCAAAGGTAAAGTTCGTCGACGGTGTCACGCCAGGATGGCCGCGAAGCACTCGCACATACCACGGCCCCGACGACGACGTCGCATCAGCCTTGGAGAGCAGCTCAAAAATGAAGGCGGTGCCGAATGGCGGCAGCATCGCCTCCAGCGAGCTGTCGCCGAGCGAGGCGGCGAGGGGCGAGATGGTGGTGTCATGCGCGCTGTACTCGTACAGCTTGAACGGCGGCGCGGTCGCGCGGTTCTGATGCACCTTCATGTTGCTCAGCAAAATCTTGGTCAGGTGGTAGTACGGCGCCCCCTGCTTCTGGTGCACCGGGTTGCTCCGGTTGAAACTGAAGTAGAAGTGCGCGCTCATCGCCGTTACGGCGCAGACGTCGTCGAGGTGTTCTCGCAGCAGCGGCGTCGAGTCGATCTGCCCGGTGGACTGGTACGCTTGAGCGATATCGCACAGCCTCTCAGCACACCTGGAGCGCAGTGTGTAGTTGGCACAGTAACCCTGCGAGTGCACCTCGGCCGCCGTCGCCTGGAGCGTCTCGAATGACATTCGTTTGTCCAGCACCGAATCGCAAACGTTGCGCACCTCCTGCTCGGCGTAGTTGTAGCGAGCACGGATGATCGGCACATTCGAGCTGTGCAATATAGCGTCCTCGAGGTTATCAACCGTGTGCACCGCAGGGAAATAGGCGGACGTGTTTGGGAAAAGGCCGCGCAGCAAACCATCGGCGCTCTGCAGGGTGCGCAGGACATCCGTCGAGCGGGTGTACGAGATGGACAAGTTGTAGGACTCGTATGGAAAGTACGGCTCCGCCACCACCGCTGGGTCCTGCGTGTAGCGGTAGCGCAGGAACTTGCCGAAGTTCACCAGCATCTGTTGACCCTCTTGATTGAGGTAACCGCAGGGGAAGTCGGTGCCACAAATCTGTGTCTCGTTGTACGAGACTATCGCGGAACGGGCGCCGTGGCGGTGCACCACCTGCACCAGCTCCACCTTGTAGGGGGGGACGGCGAGAGCACTGCCGCACATCATCACGAGTAGCGCGCACGCAGCAGCGACACAAGCAGCCCCATGACGCAACTTGAGAAGCATCTGTGGTAAAGAGAGACGGTTGTAGTCGTCTATCATTATAAGGATTTAAAGCGAATTACTACGTGAAGACTTTCTCACTGAGAAGGACACGCAGAAAGGGAAACTTGAAACACTGAAAAGTGAGAGAAGAGACGTTTCTGTCTATGTGTGTGTGTGTAGGGAGGGGGGGGGCAGAACGCAAGAAAGCGGTCACGCTTCGCACTGATGGGAAAGACGATCGCTGAGGTACAGCAGCGGAATGGAAAAGGGAAGGGGCTTAAGAAGAGTGCCGGCGTAAAACAATACGGAGCAAAAGAATAGACGATCATGCTTCTGTGTGCAGCAGAATGAAGCTAGTCGTGGTGTCTAGTAACGTTGAACGTATCATTGCGCACCGTGCCTTCTCGCCGGTATTTTTGCGTGCTCGTCATCAACGCAAGCGCCCTCAAGTGTCGCCCTCTTTTTTCCTCTGAAGACACAATTATTCATAAAATTGAAAGAGAGGAATAGCTGCACACAGAAAATACAACGCTCGTAGTTGGGAGCCTTACAACGCTTGCAAAAGCCGTGGATGAAATACCATAAAAGCAGTTACGGCAGATGAGAACAGGAAGAGGAAAAAAAATGTTCCGAAAACGAGGAAAGGACGACGGGATTTTGATCTGTGGACTACGTGCCAGGCGGCGCGCAACGTGGAGGCTGCCCTGGCGGGAACAGAGTTTCAGAACCTAGAAATGAAAGTAAAGAAGGTTTATTTGCAGCACCTAATACTACTTCTAATGCTCATACGTACATCAACGACAGACGACTCTACCATCGTCCACCTCGTATATAGCCCACAAAGCACCGTCGAGTACACATATGCAACTACATTAAGAGGGAAAGACAGGCAAGCGGTCGCCAATCACGCCATCAACGCGCATCTTCGCCGCCTGGGCGTAGGCAAAGTACAAATAGCTGTTCATCCCACCCCACGTCCACACCTTCAGGTGGCGGCGGTGCATCTCGGTGACCATCGCGCGGCCGTAGGAGCCGAAGAAGGACGGCACTCCTGCCGCGTCGTACGACGGGTTCGTCGCAGCGCTGAAGAAGTCCGCCGGAACAGGGCCGCGTTCGGCGACGCCGTAGATCGGCGCCTCCGCGATGTGGCCCAGCGCCGCCTCGTCCTCAGCCGATAGCAACGTCCCCGAGTTCATCGAGATGCCGGCGAGGTGCTGTGCCTTTGCAAACTGAATGGCTCCCTCAACGTAAAACGAGCGATAGTCTTTCAGGTCTCGCACCTCTTCGGTGTCACTGAGGAAAAAAACGTCGTAGCGGCTCTGCTTGAGCGCCAAGGCGAGGCAGATGTTCGGGTCAAAGCTGCTGAACGTGATTTCCCGTCCGTCCTCAGCAAACTCGAAGACAACGCGGAGAACGGCATCGACGAACCCGTTTACCTCGAAGGCGTCACTCTGCAGAAAGAGGTTTGAATCCCAGCGCGGCTGGAAAGGGTACTTCACCTCCAGGTTAAAGCGGAGTGAGGAAGGGGTGCGCTCGAGCACCTGGCGCAGCGACGGTACACCGTCAGGAAAGTCCTCCCCGCGCAGCACCGTGCTATCAACGGTGCAATTCTGGCGCTGCACAGTTGCTGTGTGGGCATCTTCACTCGTCAGCCGTGCCTTGTGCGCGGCTGTCCACCGCACCAGGCCCTCCCAGTGATGGGCAAGCATGTCTTTGAGGGGGAAGACACGGCCGAATGTCTTGCAGCACTGCGCATGCAGGTCGCGCAGTTGCGGCATGCTCAGTTTGTGCACTTCCGCGCGCACCGGGGCGTGCTCAGGCTGCCCGCGCGACCCGCCCGTGTCGCCGCGCTTCAGCGCCAGCAGTTCGATGATCGGGTCGTGAATTACCACCGGCACGCGATCGGCAGAGAGCATCACGTCGAACTCAACCATAGCGCAGCCGCGCGCGTGAGCCGCCTGGAAGGCCTCGATGGTGTTCTCGTTGCATTTCACGATAAGGGGGGCGGCTGCGCCCCCGCTGATGATCGCGGGGGAGCGAGTGTAGGTCTTGCCGAGGCCCCGGTGACCGATCAGTGTTGGAACGGTGAGGCGACAATAGGTCTCGCGCGAGCGCACTACCTCCAGCGGGCCGCGCACACCGAACTCGGGGAAGGGGAAAATCAGCACATACTGCAAGTACAACTTTACCCACAAAGAGGTCAACTTCGCGTTTGTCGTGCCATCTGGTGCGGTGCAGAACACCGGTAGTAATACTGTGCCATTTGTGCTGGACTGCAGCATTCCGGAGAAGATCACTGTCGTGCCTTCGAGGTACGATATGTTGTCTTCTACGATGAGAGGTACTTTGATGGCCACCTCGATCCCGGACTCTTCCAGCTCGCGCAGGTTCAGCAGGCAGGTCCACACTTCTTGCGTGCGGTTCGAGTCGAGCGGCGGGTGGCCGTGGTCGTCCATATTGTTCACGTCCGGCAGCACCGGTTTGACACGGCGCAGGGGACGCACACACCAGCCCTTCTCAAGGAAACTGGCGGGTACCGTCAATGCCGTACTGCGCGGCGCTCGCCGTGGACTTTCGTGGTGGGAGTGGATGTCCGTCGCGCCAGGGGTGCTAGGCACAGCCTCCGAGGACACCCGAGGCACCGGCGAGGCGGGCAAGTTCGAGATGCTCGCGCAAGGACTTGCGGCGGACACGTTGGTGCCGCGACTCTTCACCTCGCGCAGCTGCTGCTCCAACGGGGCCGGCATCGGCAGGCTTGACGGGCACCAACAGCTGCCCTCCACCGGTATTGGCCGCACCCCCGTCACCTCGAGCACCGTCGTACTCCGCATCGGCTCCTTGCCCTCTCGCTTGAGGTAGTGCACAACTTCCCGCATGTTCTCGGGCAACCCCGCCTCCCACGCAGCCTGGTCAAACGGAAGCCGTGGGTCGTTCGCGTAGAAGGTGAGAGCAAGCAACGGGCCTGACCCGCCTGCCGCGGCGCCAACGCAGCTCTCATGAGCACACTCGTAGAAGGGCAGAATGCCTCGTTCTGCCGTGGCGGATGCGGCGGTGGCCTTGCGACAGCCGTCGGCAGTAGCGCGCTCCAGAGCGTAGACGGGTGGTCGCGGCGGCAGCGCAGGCATGTTATGCAGAAACCCAAACTGTTCGCCGGTGGAAGTGAAGCACACCGTGGCCGTTGCCGCTGCCTCTGCTGTCGACGCAGAGTTGTCGGCCCCCTGCCTTCCCTCCTCTACGCGTGCCTCCGCCCTCACTTGTGAGTTGTCAGCAGCAGCAGAGAGGACAAACGGAATGGCGCCTGCCCCAGAGTGCGTCGCCGTTGGACGCACATCTAAAACAGCACACCATTGAACACGTTCGTTCTGCACACAAACGTCGCTGGTTTCGCTCGGCGTAGTGGTTGTCACCGTGAGCGAGGAAGGCATAGAGTGCTGCTGGTCTACCCCAGCAATTACAGTACCCGGTGTGGCTGTGATGTTTGAGTCCGGCCTCAAAGAGACGCGAAAAAAAGCGTTTTCAAGGATGACGAGACGGCAGGACAGGTCAAAGCAGCGACTATCACCAACAGTACTTCCAAGACCAGCATCAGCACCAGCAGACGAAGCATCTTTCAAGCCTGCCAGGTCTTCTGCTGCGATGTCCACCTGCGCAACGTAGTGCTCGCTCGCCAGAAACTCACCAATGCTCTGGTATAACGGTGGGACTTCGGTCGGGCGGGACGGCAAAAGGTGCACGCACGGCTCCCGCTGACACGAGCACCGTTCCAGCACCACAGGCCAGCCACGGCCCCACAATCCAAAACTCTTTGGCCCGGCAACAAGACCAAAGCACAGGTCGGCAGCGGAAGCGGCCACTAACGGCTGCGTGCGCCGCGACGAGCCCTCCTCAAAGAACGTCTCGAGTTGTCGGCTAGAGAGGCCGTAGACGCACACATTCATTATCGGCATTTTGTGTGCGCACGTGCGATCACAGTCTCACAAAAAATGTATATATATATATATATATATATATATATATATATGTGTGTGTGTGTGTATTTACTTTTTATTCATATATTTATATATCCAAAGTCAGGCGCGCTTTCCGAGAAAGGAAACAAGCAATAACAGTAGCGAGGGAGTGTGAAATAAGAAGTCACGAAGCTCTTCTAGATTCGTGGAAAGACTGACGGCCCTCATTGCACATTTCACAGAATAAACAGCACTTTGGCATAAGAAGACCCGCTCTTTCGCGGCTCTGATAGCTTCTGACTTATTTTTCAGGACTTGCTTCCTCATTCGCAACAATTTTGCAACGGCAGTCAGATTTACTTGCGGTCAATTCAGTCGAAGCCAAGCCTTTAATTCTTCTTGCTCTCCTTTGGTATCTTCGATTGTGAGTTTACCGCTTGTATATACGTAATATATCTGGATGTAGATATATTACGTATGTATATTCCCCTCAATAGAAGCAACACACAAATAGTGAGGAAGTGTTGTCCGGCAAAGGTTCATACAGGAGAAAGTGAAAGTGAATTCCATTCCCTTTCGCCGTTTTGTGTGCCTGTTTTCAACGCCACCTTCTCTCCAAGCCTTCATCGCACGTCAGCGTCTATGTTAATGGAATAGTTAGGTCAACAGGAACAACTCGGAACAGTGAAACAAAAAAAAAAACGGGGATAGTGGCACTTAAAAACAACCCTGTCGAGAGAACCAACGACAGAGACTGTGGAAAAACAATAACAAAAAAAAAGCAGAAAAGAAGAAACCGTAATACGCACAATCTCTGAAACGACGAGAGAATGTAATGCACGGAGAAAAAGGAGAAGACAGTCATCCATTTAACCTGCCCAATTTGTTGAATGCCAAAGACTGAACAAGGCCATTTTTTTCCCTTTTTGGTTATTTGCACAATCAAGAGACACAGTTCTTCTCGTTGTCACCGGGACTTCGCCTGAGCTGACCGGTGACAAAAAGAAGAGAACGGGAAGAGGTAAAGTGGTGTACTTCAGCGCTTCCATTCGGTTATGAACCCTTTACTTCAATTTGTATAACGTGCGGCATTATTCTGCGGTGGAGCTGTCGCGATCAAATGCAAAACTGCTGAGTCTTGACGAAAAGAGAAGAACTAAAAGCGATCCCGGCGCAACTTCTACCCGTAAGGATGAAATCAAAGAGAAAAAAAAAACGAAGACGACTTAACGAACTACCCACTTTCATTCAACAACAAAAAGACAATTTTAACCCATCGATAAGCAGAAAGCAGCTTTTTCGTTTATAGGGACAGACACACATAGTGCAATGAAATTAGCAGGTCGGGGCCACATCAGCGTTTCAGGAACTGTGGTGATCCCCTCTCTTCTCCCTCGAATCCTTCCTTTTCGTTTTTTGCCGGGTTCCCGCTCTTCCCTTTTCCTTCTGTTACTGTTTATGTTGTTGCTGGTGTGTCTATTTCGAAAACTGAAAAACTGCGGAGCTGCCGCAGAAAAAAAAAAAAAAGAATGAATTATGCTCGCGCCGCAAAGCACCAACTTACATGAGGGAAAAAAACGAAAACGAGAGAGAAAACAAAAAACCCACAAAAGCAGTAGTCGCCGGAAATTAGATGGCAAGACGACAGCTGAAAAAGAAGGGCAAAGCCCGATAGCACGCTGTGTTAAGCGCTGTGTGGTAAAACAAGTATATGCCGTTTGCATAGTTAGATATAGAGGAGAAAAAAATAAAACAAAATAAATTAATCACCACGTCGTCGATTACTGAAGCAATTAAGTGGTGATTTTTGAGATAGGCCGCGATGTTACATGCCTTCTTTTTCTTTTCAAGCAAAGGGGGAAGGGGAGACAACTGCTCTTGGTAGAATGGCAAAGATGAAAAGAGGGGGGAAAAACACCTCTGATTTGACTTTGCTCTTTTTGTTGCTTTGGGGACGTAAGATGTAGAACAACTGGACAATTATTCGATCACGGGTTTCGTAATATCCGCCACCTCCAGGTGCTACACATGGTTGCTGAAGTCTTCATGGGCCTCGTCCAGCTGCACAAAGCCTTCCTTCCGCGCCGCGGTCTGGCGACGGCGTTTGGTGCAGACGCACACGACGGCCGTCACAGCTGCCGCGAGCACAACGCCGACACAGAAAGTGCCGAAGGAGACGCCGACGACCGCACCGGTACTGAGGCGACGACTGTGGCTCGTCTCTGTGAATTGTGTCATCGCCAACAGCTCATCGCGGGCCGCCAGCGCCGCGCTGTCAGCGCCTGTGCCGGAGCGCGTGGTGGTGCCGACGGACGTGCCGGTGCCGTTTAAGCAGGCGTCTGTCGAGCAGACACACTGGTAACTGATGCTGTTGAGGGTGTAGCCGTTCCTGCAGGCGAAAGATGGGCAAGCGGCACGGTAGAACTGGCAGGTGCTCGATACCGTGGTGCTGGCGGGAGTGCCGTAGACGGTATCCTCGCTCGGGCAGTTCGCGATGGCGACAAAGTCGGGGTCGAGGTAGCAGTAACCGCGCGCGTCACCGGGCTCCGACCAGCGGACGAAGCGCTTGAAGTCCTCGAACGGGCAGACATTGTCCTCGGCGTTGTAGGCGATGCCCCACGCGTTCATGCACTGCAGCTGCCACGTTGTGTCCCACTCAAAGGCAAAGTTGGTGTCGGGCGACTGGCCAGGAAAGCCCCGCAGCACGCGCACCTTCACCGCGCCGGTTGTCTTCGACTTGAGCAGCTCTGTCACCATGATCTGCGCAAACGGGGGCAGCATGGCCGTCTCGGACTCATCGCCGAGGGTGCCCCACACCGGCGCCAGTGTCGTGTCGTGCGCACTGTAGTGCATCATCTTGTACATGTTTGTGCCGGCGATTTTTTTGTCCATGTTCGCCACCAGCTGCTGCAGGAGTGGTTGCCCCCGGCCACCCTGGCGAAACATGAGCGGGTCGCTGTGGTTGTAGTGGTATTCGTAGGCAAAGAGCACACGTGTGATGTTCTGGATCTTGGCATAGTTAGCCTTCAGCAGTGGGAAGTGATCAAGTTCGCCGACGGCCATCTTGGCGGCAGCCACGTCGAAGAGGGTGCGCACGCAGTCGGAGCGTGTTGTGTAGTCACTACAGAAATCCTCCAAAAAGATCTCCTTGCCAATCGCGGTGATTTCCGTCCAGTCGGGGTAGAGATCGTCGGTCAGTGGGTTGCACACCGCACGCAACAGCGGCTTGTTGTTCGAGTAAAAGAACTTCAGCCACGGCTGCGCGCCGCTGTTCAGCAGCATGTCCGTAGCATCCGACACGGTGTGGATGGCCGGGTACAGGCTAGTCGTGTTGGGGAAGAAGCCACGCAGAAAAGCCTCAGCACTCTGCAGAGTGCGTGGGACATCCGTGGAGCGACTGTACGACACGTCAAGATCGTAATTCGGCGACGGGAAGAGCGGCATGTTTACAATGTTACTGTCGTTGTTGTAGCGGTACCGCAAAGCAGCACCGACATTCTGAAGCATACGCACACCCGCCCAGGTCAGGTAACCGCACGGTGCCTCGGTGCAGATGAGGCTGGTGTTGTAGCGCGGGGTCCCAGCACGCGCGCCGTGGCGGTGCAGCACCTGCACCATCACCACCTCGAGGTCCACTTCGGGAGCAGAGGAGGAGGACGGGGTCAACGCGGAGCCGCTTCGCGCGAAGGCGGTAGAGAGCGCCACCAAAGTCAAGGCCAATAAGGCCGCCAGCGTGAGACGAAAGAAGCGAGTCATTGCTTACAACAGAAAAGGGAAAGAGTTTCTGGTCAGGAGCGTAGGGCTGATGTGGCTTACTTCTTGTGTTACCGGTGTTCTTATCATGACTCGTTTGCTTGTCAGTGGGCTGATTGTTCGATGAGGCTCGGTGTCTGCACGGAGGTTGAACACCAGTAATTGCAGCGTTGCAGCGACTTAGGATTCAAGCGGCACGTGTTTGTTGAGGATGTGCGCGTTGGAGAGTGGGTGGTATGACCAAGTGAAGTGAGAGCGGTCGGCAGAGAACAGGTGGTGCAAAGTAGAAAAGAAACCAGTAAGAACACATTAGAGGTATCGTTTACTGCTGCGCAAACGCGAATATCCGAGGTGTTCACCTCTATACATAAAAAGAAGTCGGGGGTTTTACTGCCGCTTTGATTGCGTAGCCGGGTACCTGCCTCACTCTTACATACGATCGCAAACAGGTTTTTGTTGTTGTTACGTGCTTGCACTAGTGTCAGCTATCTTTGTTTTGCAGCAAGCTCAGTGTTGCACCTCTAGTAAACATCGAGGGGAAAAGGAAGAAACAAAAGCACGTCTCTCTGGTTGAAAGAAGCGTGAAAGATCATGTTTACATTCCAATAGCCTTCCGACTTTCTTAATCTACGAAGGCAAAAACTGATGGTACTCTATTTACGAAAAGGTGAAAGAGCAGCGGTTGTTTACAAGACAAGTGCATAAGATGGAAGCGGAATGAACTGTCCATGTGAAGAAGGCAACCGCAATACAAAGGCACCCCACGGCGTATGATCCTGTGTTAGCGGTGCAGCTACACCAGCAGCAACTTCGGTCTCCGCCGCGCAACCAGTGACAATCTTCCACGTGGATGCGTCTTTTGTCAGCACCTTCACTGCTATTGCGGATGGCGCACCGCTCTGCACAAGGAGTCGCAAAGTGATCAGCCCAGTGCGGGTGTCTCTCTTGCCGTGCTCTTCTGCGGCAACCACCGCATCTTGTGCCCAGCTGTCGGCATCGTCGCCGCTACCCGAAAGTACGAGCAACGATGTAGGGTACAGGCTCACGCGAACGCCATCCGCGCCCTCCTCCGCCTTCAACGTCTCCTTCGTGTGACACAGAGTCAGCTCCGCGTCGCTGGAGCGGTGCGGGGGAGGCAGCGGCAGAGGGGCAGGCGGATCGGACAACGTGTTCTGGTGCACGGACACGCCTTTATTCGTCGTGGTGTCGTAGCCCCACTGGTTCGCCCCTCCACCCTCCTCCAGATTTAAGCTACTGCTCAAGCCACTTTGCTTCGACATCTCATTGCGCGTCCATGCAGGCGGTGTGGTCTGCGCATTCCAGCTGGTGATGTGGTCGTTCCCGACGCTGAGCACAGCAGCCCATTGCACGGGCAAAAAACGGTAGGCCTCTGCGATGTTGTCGCTCAACAGTGATCGGCCCAGGACCCCGCAGCCATCAATGCGAGGCGCCGGGAAAACTGGGATAGCAGCAGCAGCTGCTGTGGTCGCTGCTGGGACGTCAAAGGGGTGAAGCTGGTTGAGTGACGCCACACCGCGCGTGAGCACTGCGCCGCACGACAGCCACACATCGGGTCGGTCCGTCTCCAGCAGTGTCCACGAGCCACTACAGTGCACCCACCTCACTCGTGTATCGACGTTGTCGGCCACAGTGTATGAGAGGCCTGTGCTGCTTTGTTTTTTTTTCCCCACTCCGCTGCTGTCAGCCCCATGAGCTTGCAGACGGGGCACCCGCAGAGGGTAGTAGGTGCTCTCAACAGAGTTGTATGGCGCGCGTAGGGAAACATATGCCTTTTCATCCAGCGTCAAAGGCCGTGCTCCTGCATTAGGCACGGACGCATTCTTAGAAGCAGCTTGTTGTTGTTGCTGTCGCTGACTTGGCTCATTTGCTTCCTGCCCAAACAGTGGGACAAAGGTAGGCTGTGTGACGCGCTTCGTGTGGCCCAGCCCCAGCTGCCCGCAGACGTTGTCGCCAAACGCGTATAGTAGCCCGTTCTGGAGCAACACGAAGCTGTGCGCGTCTGCCGCGGCGACCTGTCGCACCTCAAGCCCAAACAGGAGAGAGATAGAGCGGAAGGACGGCTGCAGCAGCACCGCCCGCGCGCCACCGAGTTCGCCGCAGTCGCCGCGGCCACACGCGTACACACACCTCCCCGAATACGTTAGAAGGAGGGTGTGCTGCGCCCCGCATGCAACGTTGCGGATGCGCCGACTGCACGGTGGCGGCACGTAGCGGCGCGATGGCGACCCCTCCGTAGCGGCGCCACCTGTTGAAATATCCGAGTCTCTTGATTGCTTCTCTTCCGCCTGTACTGAAGAAGTCTCACCAAACCCAGCAATGCGCTTTGGTGGGCTGAGAGAGGGAATGCTGACCGCGCCTTTGCTTGCTAAACCAAGTGGCAGTGACGAGGACCATACCGTGCCGTCACCTAGCTGGCCGTAGGTGTTGTCGAACCCACAGCTGTACACCGCACCGGACGCGGTGCAGTAGACAATGTGACACCAACCTGCCGCCACGTCCACCACCGCCTCGCCGCCGCTCTCCAGCACGGAAACGCTCGCCGCGCAGGTGGCATGCGCTGCGCTGGCCTTATCTCCAGCGTTAGTTGTCTGCAACAGCAGCAGCAACGTGCCATCGCTGCGCAGTAAGGCGGTATAAAAGCGTTGACAGGACACTACTTTGCGAATTGTACACGTCAATGCCGTCCCGTCGACTTTGTGGATAACCAAGTACGGCCTCACAGCATCTGCGGTGGCTTTGGCGGAGGCGAGAAGAGCGTGAAACTCGTTTTCAGCTGGTAGAGCTGCTGAGGTTGGTACAAAGCTGAACATAATGCAGCTTGTTGTTGGTGACCAGCAGATAAGACAACACTATCGTTTTTGCTGTTTGTTTTATTTTATTGATATTCGTGGTTTATCTGTAAACACTATTTTTTTTTCGTTTTTAGACAAGGTGATGGGCACCGTACTTGTCTGCTAAAACGACTTCAGCTTAAAAGGTAATGGGCTAAACAAAACGAAGTAAAATGAAAGAATCAGGCATGAATCAGCTTTTGAGTACGGAATTAACGTTCATCTCATTACAGTTTATACTAAAGAAACTAGAAAAAAGGCAGTGCAATTATTTTTTTTCTTTGGACTCGCCCGCTTTGGGTTCAACAGAAACAAGACTGCCACGTCGCACTAAGTCGTAATGGTTGTTGGTGGCAACTGTGTCGCTGCTTAACTCTGTTTTTCCACTCTAAAAAGACGGGCGCCTGTAGGCGACTTTCGCGCTTTGTTTTTGTTGTTACTTTGCAAGGAAAAATCATTTGTGTTAATTCAAAATAAAATCAGCCATGAGGATACGTGGAGGCTGCACACCACAGCTGATTCGACCTTCGCAACAACAGTTGGTTGTTTGCCGGAAGGCCCTCTTCGCTGCACCCCGTTCATCACCGGTCCTTCCTACTTTTCATTGCATCTCGTTCAGTCTTCGGATGCAAGGACGTTACCCTCTTCGCACTCAAAGACTTACCGAGCGCACGGCAAATGAGGGACGTTGCCCTCCTCCCCTTCCCCCTCGTGCGTACCCTCCTTCCTCGAGCACGCGGCGCAAAAAAAAAAAAAATAAAATAAAAATAAAATAAAAGAGAGCTTTGGGCTTTGCAACTTCTTTTCTGGAAGGCTCCAACACCGCCACAACAACCTTTTATGAGCCAGGAGGAAAAGAAAGAAAAGGCAAAGCACAAAGACAACAACACAGAAGTGGCAACGGTCGAACAAACGTCTTCGAATTCACCTTTATTCGTGGCGACGCCCGCCAGCCTCATACCTACGAATCAGCTTCACGATGTCCCCCACCAGGTAGAAGGAGCCGCACACGAACACCTGCGCGGGCTTCGCCGCGTCCTCGTTGTCGCTCGCCGCCGGGACGACAAGGTCCAAAATGTCCTCTAGTGCCTCAAAGGGCCCCGCGCACGGCAGACACAGCACCTCGCGGTATAGGTTGCGCCAGCACTCCGTCGCCGCCACCATCTCTTCCCGCGCCTGGCTCATTTTGCCATCCATGTCGTCCGGGTCGGCGGAGTGCGAGGTCATGCGCGGGTTCGCAATCTGCGCAATTACCACTTTGCAGAATTGTGAAACATATGGCATGAACGCTTTTAAGATGCGCTTCGGGTCGCGCGAGGTGTAGAAGACGAGCACACGGCGAGGCGCGGCGTCCTTTGTGGCGGCTGCACTCGCCTCAAGGAACCACTCCGTTGCCCCAGTGATGCTCTCGACCGTGTGTGCGCCGTCAAGGTAAAGGGTGGCGTCCGCCCCACCGTCGATCGGCACCACCTGTGAGCGGCCGGCAAAGGTCATTGTCTGCAGCACACTCCGCTCCACCTCGTCCAGCGGCAGGATCGGTGGAATGCCCGCAATGCGCCGGGCCGCCATCAGCGCCAGCTTGCTGTCCTCAATCGCGTGGGCGCCGCCGATGGCCAGCCGCGGCCAGCTGCGAATCGGTAGCACATCCCTGTCCAGCAAGATCAACGGTGCCCCCACCTCCCTGGAGCACTTTTCCAGCACCTGCCGCGTCTCGGGGTGGTCGATCTGCGGCGCGGCAAAGCACACCACGTTCGGCTTCATAATACCTGCCTTCTCATTCGCAATCTCCTGAATTGTGTTGCCTAGAATCTCCATGTGATCGTAGCCCAGCGCGGTGATGATGCTTACCTCAGCAGGGACGGTATTAGTCGCGTCGATGCGGCCCCCCATCCCCACCTCCATCACCGCCACCTCGACGTTTTCCTGCTCGAAGATGTACAGCGAGAGGAGAAACATGAAGCGGAAGAAATTCGCGCGGGACGGCGTGGCGATATCGCGGTCGAGCTGGCTGCTCGAGTACTGCAGTGCTTCATACTTGTCAAGAAATTCGAAGAAGTACCGCGCATAGGTTGTTTCGTCGAGAATACGGCCGTCCACCACCGTCCGCTCACGCATGTCGGTCAAGTGGGGCGAGGTGAAGAGGCCAACTTTGAACCCGTAGGCCTGCAGAAGGGCCGCCGTGTACGCCGAGGTTGTGCCTTTTCCTTTTGTCCCTGCGACATGAACAAAGCGGATGCGTTCCAGAATGGGTGCGAAGTCGAGACGGTCGAGGTAGCGCTTCGTCGTCTCATAAGCGTCGGGGCATTTGTTGGGTTTGCGAGCCGTCATCTTGTTTACCACTTCTACCGCGTCTTTGAAGGAGCGGCGGAGGCGCTGCGGTGGGGCGGAGGTATCTCTCGGCGCTCCGCCCCGCTCATCCAAATTGTGCACCACCACGCGTGGTTGCTGCGACTGCGGCTGCAATTGGGAAAGAAGCTTTTCATTCACGTTCACAGCCGGATTTGCCACCGTGGTATCTTTCCTCACGCCGGGGTGCAGAGTAGCCGCGGACATCTTGCTGTGGCGCAATGTGGCTGTTGTTGTAGCAACAGAAGCTACAGCGGCGTTGTGCGACGACGAGGAGCGGATAGTTGCGGTGGTGGCTAGCAGAAACGACGACAACGAGCTTTTGGACTCCACAGCAGAAACGCGCGATAAGGCGGTGGTCGAGATCCCGGCTTTGCAAAGCGAGCTTGAGCACAACGCAAGGTGACGACAGGGAGCCTGTTGCGAAAACGTGTTCACGGAGCTCGAGAAGTGACGGCGGGTGCTAAACACAGTGCTGATGGCGGAGGGTACGGTAAAGTGGTGAGGGAGACGGGAGGTACGGGTAGGTGTAGGGAAATGCATATTAGGCGGAGATGATGCCTCTGATAGCTTTTTGTTGTTGCTTTATTCGCCAGGGATAAAAAAAAAAGAGCAGATCCTGGTTTGAGTTCGAAAAACAACCGAACCACCAAAGGCAAAAAAAAAAGGAGTGTAAGATAAACTTCAAATGTGTGTTTGGCACTAACTCCCTGATGATCCACGTACTAGCAGGAAAAGCATGTACTAGGTGAAGAGTTGTGTGAGTGTCTGTGATGAGCCAAGCAGGTCAAACGTTGATAATCTCAGTAATCCTAGCTGGCTATTTTTACAAGTAAAAGAACAGGCTATATGCTCTGCAATTGAACTCCGGACCCGACCTGTAGGATCATGAGAACGACAATGTCATAAATTCAGTCAGTGCAGTGTGGAAAAGTAGTTCATTGCTTAGCAACAGAAGAAGTGGTGATGGGAGTGATCTGTGAGGAAAGTGCACATCGGTCTATTCTACTGTGATAGAAGGAACGGGCAAAGAAAACTAGCTCGTAGGATTGCCGTTTGTCTGTGTGTGTGTGTGTGTGTGTGTGTTTGTGTGTATTTTACGCAATGTCGTCATACCGTGGGCAGTATTATTTTGACCACTTCCAAACGGTGCCGCAATGACAACAAAAATGATTCGTTGAAAACTCCTCATGTCTTTCTTCCGTGGACATTGCCCTCTGTTTGAACGCTTGGGCTGATTATTACTGTAAGCGAAAGAGCGTAAAGGGTTTTCCTCAATGAGTGAAAATCCAGTTATCTCAAAAATCAGCGAAGCTTCTTGTTACTCACCGGCACCCCATTATCGTGAACCGCTTCAACGCGCAAAACGCAAACATCAAACCCGCAGCGGTGCAAAACATCGTTCACCGAGATTTGCGTTGTGCTTAGTGTGTCACTCGGACTTTTCACCTCCATCAAACGAAAGGGAGGCGAGGCATCGTTGTTTGTGCTAAGTGTTGCAGCCTGCGCGTCGTTGAACCTCGTAGCATCAACAGTCCTTGCGCTACTTTGACCGCTGCTGTGCCAGAAAATGAGATCGGGAAAGCCTGAGAAACGTAGTGGAATCCCCTCTGTGATTGGACTCAGGTAGAGGCACCGCAGCAGCCGCCATAGCGGTGGAAGGGGCAACACTTGAAGGATGTCTAGCAGCGGAAGTGAGCCCACTGGCACCTTCCACGCCTCCGGGATGCTGGAAGAGGCCTCCACCGATTCAGGGTCGCTGGGTTTCTGGTGAGCTTTTGCCGCTGTGTCGCTCTTCGAGTCGATTCCATGCAGTTCACTTTCAGGTTGTCCATATGGAATAGAAAGAATCGATTGACTCAACGGTGGCGAAGGTGGCGTCGAATCGAGTAGTAAAAACTCGTTTTCCGCCTTCAACAGAACTTCAGAGGCCGTGTCGACTTTAACAACTGACTTTTTGTTGCTCTCAGGTGCCTCTAACGTGACCGCTTGTCCTTTCTCTCTTTCCTCTTTGTCCTCCTCCCTGCGATTGGCAAAACTATCCGCTGCATCTAGCAAACTGTCTTCTCGACTTTCCGACGTA
This sequence comes from Crithidia expoeki, assembly GCA_900240875.1. Classification (NCBI taxonomy): domain Eukaryota; phylum Euglenozoa; class Kinetoplastea; order Trypanosomatida; family Trypanosomatidae; genus Crithidia; species Crithidia expoeki. The sequence goes on from OESE01000222.1 coordinate 567,298, forward strand.
GTACTGTGAGCCTCTTTGTTTACCGTCCCCTTCAGCGAACCAGACGTGCACGGCTCCTGCACCTCACGATCCGACTTTATATGCGCAGCAACCCACGCCAAAAGCTCTTCTTTCGAGCAGCGCTCGAGTTGTGTCAGACGCTCCTCAATCAAGGACCGGCGACGCAGAAGGAAGTTCACGGGCGTCGTCATGTCCAGCGGTCCGTCCTGGAAAGCAGAAAGCCAAAGAAGGTCAGAGTCTGATCGACAAGGTCCATCGTCAACATCCTTCGCAGCACCGCTTAGATTCGGTGAAAGAGAAGGGATGGCAGGATAGTACCAGTAACAGTCCCACAAGAGCGCGTGGGCAAGGCAGCGAATCCACTGTCCCTCGCAATGCGCACCACGCCACTCCCCACGACCCACACTGCCAGCAGCAGTGAGGTTTGTTCCCTCTGCACATACGGACGTGACACACCGGGAACCGTCGGTGACCGGTTGCAGTTTTCTTGCAACGCCCTTCTCTGGTTTTACTGCTACCCTGTCACTCTGTCGCTGATTCCACTTTTGCAAGAAATGCTCGAGCACAAACAATTCTACTGGAAGCGCAGGACGCCGTGTGCTTTTGTCGTTGCCGCCGCAACTTGGCTGCCCAGCTGCACCGGAACCCATCACACCACGTGCGCTACCAAACCCACGATCGCTTTCGCTTGGCTCACGCCACAGCATGTAGTCCATCGAGTCCCGCACCCCGCTAATGCGGCGCACCGCGATATCGGCCAGCTGCCGCGTCGTCACCTGTCGGTGTGAGGCGAGCGGGGTCCACTGTCGCACGCGTCGGTGCAGCATAGCAAGCGACCGCTCCAGCGCAAGCCGGTCCTGGCGGCGGCAGTACCGCTCCCGCACGTATTCCCACACAGCGTGGTACAGGGCCGGCGACGGAGCCCCAGAAGAGGCAACACTAGCGAGCTCACTTGACGCAGAGGAAGGCCACAGCACACGAAGCATGCGACCGCGGCGCTTAACCTGTGCAGGCAGCTTCGACTCATCGTAGGCGGTATTCGTCAACACGCCACACAGTGACGCTGCGGTTGTGTTTGACGTGCCTGCAAACGGCGCAGTTGTCTTTATGCGGGCTGCAATTTCGTCCGCCAGCTCATGGTACCCAGCCTGTGCTTCCTCAACGACCGCCAAGGCCTCAGGGTAGGCCTTCAGGTGGGTTAAGTTTTGTGCGAGACGCGACAGCCACTCGCCTCGCTTGTGTGTCTTGTAGCGAAACGCATAGGTCACCGGGGAGAGCGTGCAAGCGACCTGCGCAGCCTCCTTGGCGGTCCAACCCGATGAAAGGGTACTGCGCTCAGGCATATGGTGCAGCACGTACACAGGCTCATGCAGGAGAAAGCGCAGGCACTCATTAGCATCCGCGTAGCGACGGACGTTCTGCAGGACCTGATAGAGCAGCTCAAGACATGCAAACCAGCGGAAAAGCGGCGTAAAGAGGAGGAGGTGCTCCGCGTGGTTTCCTCGCTTGTACAGTATAGCGTCCAGCGAGAGCGGCGGTGACTGTGGCTGCTGTGTTGTTGCGCAGAGAAGAAACGACGCAGGTGGTAAAAAGCGGGCCGCGTCAGCAACTTGTGCAGGGGAGGCGGTCGGCTTTAATGGATGCCGCTTTATTGCCGCGACACCCGCGCGGATGGCGCTCAGCACCGTGGTGTACATGTGAGACACAAACGTTTCATTACGCGCGCGAAAGCGTTGTGCGGCCGATGTGGCGCCCTCCGTTACCTCGTACAGGATGCGGTGAGTGTAGAGGGCAGAGCGGTACTCCTGCAGCATCGCCGTGGTGCCGAAGAGCTGCACGGGTGGCGGCACGTCAGAGCTGAAATCAGCACGCTCCTGGCCGCCCTCGTCTACGTGCGGGGAATGAGAAAAACGCATAGAGCAGATGGTTTCGTCGACCAGGTCATCTTTTTTGGATCGCATTGAGTGGTCTATTCTCTGCAGCTCAAGACAGGCGTCGCTGCTGTCTTCTCTGCCGAGTTGGATTTTTATTTTGGAACATGAGGGGGTTGAAGTTGCTTGAGCACTTGCAGCGACGACAGGCGCCGTAAACCACCGCGGCAACAAGGCGTGCGGTACACTGTTGAGAAAAACAGTATTTGCGGTCTCTTGGGATACCCCACCTCGGCTCCGACCGTTTGCTGTCGCTGAATGTGTATATATCGTTGTATGGTGGTTCTGACACCTAGCAATTGTAGCAGTAGATGCATCAACGGCACTCAAGGTTGCGAGTTGCCGGCGCAGCTGGCACGTTGACCGCAGTGACTGCAGCAGCAGCAGAAGTTGTGGACGTTGCATAAGCAGCGTCGGTGGTGCGGCAACAGTCATCGTGGCGGCGAGCGGCTTCAGCCCTTGCTGACCGACGGCACCAGCGCCTCCGTTCGAAGTCAGCACGTGGAAAATTTCGGTCATCCATACCAGGTGGGCTTTAAGACCTGGATGTGGCGCGTACACAGGGCCCACGTGCGTGTCCCAACAACCGGCCACGACGAGGGCCTCTTCTTCCGCATCACAAAAGCACCGTTTCACAGATAAGAAAGAAGCTGTGTTTTGCGAGGCGGTATTCGTTTTTCTGGATTGTGCTGTCGCAGTTCTACTTATCTGCCGCAAACCTATTTGTTGCTGGCAACAGTTACCTTTCTCGTTTTGAAACTCATTACCGGACTCACTACTGGCAGTGCTCAACCCCGACTGAATGGAACCATCAACACCAAGACCTCTACCAGGCGCTTTTACGGTGCAGCCGCCCGCAGAGGCGTCGCCGGTAGCAGCGTCTGTTTGCATCGAAGGCACCCACAGCGAGTAACGACGCTCCACAAAGTAACGGATCATATCTTGCTTCCGTCCAGGAATCGCATCATAGAGGATGTTGTCGCCGAGAGAAACGTTTTTGTATCTGGCCTCGGCAGAACTTCCGCCGCGGCGGTCAGCTGCTTTCGCATCGTGATTGTTCCGTGCAGGTCCCAAAAGCTTGACTGCAGCGTCCCCCATATCAGTGCCGCTCTCATTGTCCGTCGCGATCTGGTGTACCGCGTTAGAAAGAGGAGAAAACCCGGCTTCTATAGAAGTGTTTCTATTGGCGTGAGCCTTGCTGCTGTGGCGCAGCGCCGTCAAGAAGAGACGCAGCTCAGTGCCCCGCACCGCTTGCAGTACCCGCACGAGCTCTTCTGCGGTTGGGGTCAGAGCGGCAGACTCACCCACGCACCTTGTGTTCTCACCATTTTGCAGCACCATTTGCGCCACACGCGCACCACCGTACAGCTCCAGCATAACAACGCTGGAAAGCTCGGTGGCATCGTGCGATGTGCCGCGCCTGTGGAAGGACGATGACAGACTTGATGCAGCTTCAGCTCTCTTATTAGCAGCAGCTTTTTCCGATGTATCAGTAGCTGTACCCGAGGTCATGCGAGATGTCCACCACAGAAAGCGCCGCTCAGTCAAAGCCCTCAGTGTGGGCTGTACGTGCAGCCAGTCGCCGTAGCGCGTTTCCAGATGACGCCCCGTGAAGCCGTTCGGCTTGCGCAGAACAAGACGAAGTAACAGCTCCGATTCCTCTGAGCCCGTCCACGTCCACGCGCTAGATTGCAAACCCTGTGTGTTGCTCACCTCCGTGCCCCCATCGATCACGGACCCTGTTGCATCAGTTTCAATTGCTGGTGCTGCTAACGGTACTGCTGGAACCGCGGCGGTGAGGGATAGCAGCGCGCGACAAGCCCATAAGTCTGAAGCGCTCAGCGCACTACCGGCGTACCGCAGCACGTACCACAGACTCACATGAAACGCGTCTGTCACGAGCCACGGGTGGGGAGTGATACCGTTGGAGCCGCCTCTAGCGCCAGAGGAAACGACCGCACCTGCAGCCGCGATTAGCGCCTTCTCCTCCGCATCACCCTCGCCGTCATCGTCGGAGACCGGGTCGCACAACAGAACACTCTCAGCCACATTTTCAGTGCTAGCGCCATTAGCAATTTCTTCATCGTCTTCCTCCTCGTTGCCGTTAAGGTGTCCCTTTGAAACAGCGGAGACAGCGGAGAGCGCACCACGAGTCGCACGGCGCGCTGAGTTGACTGGCTGCATTTTATTGGCCCGTGAAGCGCTTCCAGAGGACGTGTGCTCAGCTTCCGTCGCTTTGAGCTTATTTGAGGCGGTAGTGGGTGACTCTGGCCGAGGGCGCTTCGCAGCGGCAGTCCGTGGTGCTGATAACAGGGCGCGTGGTGGTGCTGCTGCTGCTGGATTGTTAGGATGCTTGCTTACAATTATCGTTGGCACTGTCGCATCTGCAGGGTCACCTAGAGCATTCCGGGATGGCACGGCAGCACTACAAGTTGAAGAATTGAAACCGTGTCGCGCCGAATTTGGCAGACTAGCTGCTGGAGGCTCAGCAGGAGCCGTGACGCTACGGCTGTGTTTTTGCTGTGTTGAGCCAGGTGCACCGCTGCGGTATGGATTAAGAAATGGGTCCGTCGGATCGGTCGGCGTTGCGGCCGATGCAGGAGGCACCTCCACAACACTGTCGTCGCTGTGAAGAAAACTCATTCTACAGTAAGTGTTACTATTTCCACTACGACCTAACAACCAACAAAGTGAATTTGAGTCGTATACTTCTATGGAACAATTACCCCCTTTTCTTAAGTAACGTTAAATGACTTTATGTCTGCGTAAGTAAATGTTGCGTAAACGCTGCGATCGAGGAGGGAAGAAGAGTTCGTAGGAGGAAGCTTGTGAGTAGGTAAGCAGGTAAGGATATGGGAATCGTTGTGTTCAGTGGCATATGGATGTGCAAACCACCACATTTTCGGCGAAGATACTTCTCCTCGTTGCTTAATGCAGTCTTTCGCTTCTGTGTTTGTATAAGAGCGTATAACGCACAGCAGGGTATAACAAATAAGCGAACGTAATGGATGTGAAGTACTCAAAATCTTACGTGTAGCCTCTGTGAGATAAGAGTCTGTTAGAGTTCCTCAGAATTCCCTCGTAGACGATATATAGGCGAGACAGCTCCATCCGCTGTCATGGTGGGTGATCACAGGAAAAAGGGACGAGCCTTCAAAGAGAAAATGATTGTTGAAGCTTTCATATAGCATGTGACGTATGAGGGGAAAACAGTGGCGAAATGAACATCTTTTTCGGGGAACTAGGTGCGCTTGAACATCAGTTGTCAATACCTAAAACACGCAATAATCTTGGTGTGCCTTTTCTCTTCCCGCATGAAAAGAGGCGGTTGGAAATACCAGGACCTGTCAGCACAGCAAGCTCATTCACTTAGTAAAAACACCGTCATCTCACAGCAACTGAACAGAAATATAGTGCCTAACATCCGCTTGGACAATCGAAATGGAGCAATCAGATAAAAAGAACAGGAACAGACGGTAGAGAAACGAAAAACGCAACAAAAAAACAGTGACGTTTGTGGAAACGACGCAGCACTTTGTGAAACCAAAAAAAAAAAAAAATCGATCCCTCATTGGAAAAAGAAACATGCCCTACTTCCAACGTAGGAGAGACAATGGAGTTTTCGTACTGGGGAGTCTTCTCGGGTGCAAAAACTTCTCCGGCAACCCGCTACACCTCAAACCCCATGTTGATGAGAATCTCCTTCCAGTGGCACAGTGCCTCGGCGGCGCTGGGACGCTGCAGAGGGTCGAGGTTCAGCAGGCTCGACATGAAGTCCACCACTTGCGTCCCGACGGCGCTCTCCAAGTCGTGACGCTCCCACTCGTCTAGCGCCTGGCGTGTCGTGGACGACGGCGAGGACGATAACGGCGGCAGCGGTGGCGGCTCGTCCGCGGTCACCAAACTTGTATTGATGACTGTCGTATTCGTGGGTCGCTGCGTTGTTGAGCAGGTCAGACGCCACGCGCTTGGGTGTTCCTGCACCACCTCCTCATCGGCCGCTGCCAGCACGAGCAGCCGGCCCAGTCGCGCTTCACCAAACAACATGCGTCCCGTGAGCATCTCGTACAGCAGGCAGCCACACGCCCAGACATCGACAGACAGTTCGGCGCGACGCAGACGTTCCGTCACAGCCTGCTCATCGCCCTCCACGCCCTCTGCTGGCCGCGTGCGGCCGATCTGGTCAATCGACGGGGTCACGACGCTGGAGCCGTGCGGGACTCTCTCTGTACGCTCCAGTGGCGACGCTGTTGGGTAGGTGGAGGCAGTGCCGCTCGTCGGCATGGTCATGATCTGGTGAAAAAGGGTGTAGCGCCGCTTTGCCGACATCAGCTCTGGCGGCTGGATCGCCTCCGTGCCTCGGCCCACACCCCATCGCCCGGCCATGAAACGTGCCGCCCCGGCCATGACGTCGTTCTTCAAGTTGCGGATGTCGTCGTAGTCGCAAGTGTCGCAGGAACCGAAGTCGCACAGGCGCACCGACAGCGGCAAACACGTCGGGCCGAACTTGGCGTCCTTGTTTGTGTCCGCCTTATCGATGAGCAGGTTGTCGCACTTGATGTCACCGTGGCGGATGTCCTGTTCGTGCATGTAAACGACCGCCTCGAGGACCTGCAGCAGACTGCGCGCACACGTCGCGAAGAGTGAAGTGCTGAGAGCGGGCGAGGACAGCGGCCGCTGCAACATCGGCCCACCCTTGCGCAGCTCTTTCGCCTCCGACGGCAGCGAGAGCACGGCATAGCCCAGCTGGTAATGCTTCTGGCGCCACTCCCGGAACGACCCGAGGGTGTAGTTCGGCATCACCAACACGTACTCATCCTTCGTATTGTCAAAGGAAAGCAATGGGACGATGTGGGGGTGGCCACGCAGGCGGTACATGGCGAGCACCTCCGCGTGGCACACGGGCAGGTTGCCGCTCTCGCTGCCCTGAGCGCTAAGCGAGAGGTGTTTGATAGCGACGTCGCAGTGGCAGGCCGCCTGGGCGGCCCTGAAGACCGCTACTCGCCACGGCGTTCGCAAGCCTTCGAGGGCGTTGCACATCGCCCGCTCCGGCGTCACTGGCGACTTTGTGCCGAGGCTGTGCGAGCCAGAGGCGCTGCGGGCCGTCCCGCCACCCATCCGCGTATCGGCAGCAGTGGGACGCCAGCGACACCCGCGGCAGCCCCAGTTAGCCGGCAGCACGGCACCGGCGCTACCAATGATGTGAACGGTGCCCGATGTCACAGACCCGTACCCGCCTGCTCCGATGCGGCGCTCGTTGGTGGGGATGACGAGCGGGGTGATGGCGCGCGGCAGTAGCAGCCGCAGCAGCACAAAGCGCCCCTTCGACATGGCAGATCCGTAACGGGTTGCCTCAACAGTATCCGTCGAGCTCATGATGTTGCGCATCGTGGAGGATAGCGTGAGCATGCGAAAGTAGCCCTCGCGCTTCTGTGACCCGTACTCGGCCTCGAATTGCTCCATGCGCGCGCGCTCCATCGCCGCGTACTCGTTCAGCATCCACTCCTCCAACAGGTCTACGACAAGAGTGTTGCGCGGGTCTTTCAGATAGTTGTGCAAAGCTTGAATGACGTGGAAGGACGAGGGGCTGTGCTGCGGTGTGTAGCGCCAGTGGTCCCCATGGTCACCGCCAAAGACGGGTTTCGAGGGAAACATGCCAGACACGTTGGATCCGGCCATGTTGTTGCCCGAGTTGAGCCACCGCCGCTGCGAAGCTGACACCCCGGGCAACACCCGCTTCTGTGTGAGCGAGGACACCGTGTAGCCGTATTGAATCATTCCGCTGCCGCGCTGGAGAATTATGGAGCACAGCGACAAAATCAGCTCCATCGCCACCACCGGCGGAACTACTGGCGTGACGGAGAGGCGAAGATTGCGCCGCACGGGCTTCTTGCATCGGCCCAACCGCGGCGCTGCCTCGCTGTCCGGCACAGCCGACGAGACGAGGGAGGACTCTCTGCCCACATGGCGACTGTCCCCGGCGGCCCCGCGGATGCCGGTGCCGCCGTCGCCGTCCTCGTCCTTATGCGTGGCCGCGCGTGCACTGAAACTGGAGTTCCACGAGCTTGCCTCGAAGTCGTCCAGCGAGCTGAAGTCGCGGTGGTGAGTGGCGAAGCCGGTAGCAGGGGTGTTGTCGCCCTCTGGTGATGATGCAACCGGCGGGGCTCTGTGCGCCGCCACATCATTGCGGAAGCAGGCCGTGTTGGTGGACATCTGCGACTCGCTCCGACTGAACCCTGGAGTCAACGTTTTCTCCGGAAGTACTCCCTTCACAACATTAGTAGCGCTACTGTTGACGTTGCCGTTGTTCTTGTTGTGCGCCTCTACAAACCCGCCGGTGTCGCCCGAGGAGGTAAAATACAAGGGCGGCCCCAGTGCGCCCAACGAGAGCCTCGGCAAGGCCATTCCACCTACGGTCACCGTCACAGGGGTACCAGGCGGCGGTGACGGCGGCGGCGCAGCATTCTGCGCTTCAATAAAGCCACCTGTGTCGCCACTTGAGGTGAAGTACATTGGTGGACCCAAAGCCCCGAACGACAGCTTTGGCAACGCAAAGCCGCCAACAGTTCTTTTGGTGATGGACGGATGGACCGGCGGCGGCGAGGCCGTTTTCGTCTTTTCAGCGGTAGATTTGACCACCTTACCGCCAAGCGCAGGACGTTCATGCGGATCCACATGCTTGGCGAGGCGCAGTGAGGCGTCCTCCGTCTTTGCAGCAGCTTCGGCGGCGTTGAAGTTTAGAGCGGGAACTACTGGCGCGTGTGTCGGCCGCGCAGGCGATCCAGCTGTGGGCACCTCCGCAAACACACCCGTGTCGCCTGCCGAGGTAAAGTACAGTGGCGGGCCAAGGCTGCTGAGCGACAGTTTTGGAATCGTGAACGCCAGCGACTTTGGGACCGACTCGTTGACACTTTCACCCTCGCCTGCTTGCAAAAAGGTGCCATACTGACCTGGGCGGCTGGGCTTCGAGGAATTTGTGTAGTCCTGGTCAGTGGTGAAACTGCCACTTGGCAGCAACGACTTAGGTGAGCCGGAGCTGAGCTCAAAGTCCTCCAGCCCTTCCCCCACAAAGTTATCCTCCTCCTCGTCTGCTTCAGAGATGTACGAGTTGGCGTCCATCACCGACACGCTCGCCACGTTGCGCTGGCGCTCCTCCAGCTCCCCCGTCCTCTGCCGCTGCTTTGACTGCTCTTTGAAGCAATCGTCCTCCTGCGCCGCAGCGGTGTAGCCGGAGCTGGCGAAGTACAGAGGTGGCTTCAGCCCCGTCAGAGCCAACTGCGGCAGCACCGGCGGCGGTGGGGGCGCTGTGGCTGGTGGTGAAAAGACGCCCCGCCTGTGTGCGTCGTAGCCGCCACCGCTGGAGTTGAGGGAGCTGCGCTCGTTGTGGTTTCGCAGCTCCAGGCTTTGCAAAGTAGTGAGGTTGCCCACATTCACCGCGCAGGTCACGGTGCCCTGCGGTGGCAACGGGGGCGGAGGACTGTTGTTCCTATAAGTCGATGTCGATGCGATTGTCCGGCCGCCGTTGCCGCCGCCGCCGCCGTCACGCGAGGCAGCCGACGGAGCAATAGTGGCGTTTTGGAGCGGTGGGACTTGTAGTGTAGGGAAAAGCCCAACACCGCCTCCCTCCGAGGCGCTCGAGGCGGACTCAAAGTCGACAAACCCCTCCGGCTTCCCGCCCTCAGTTGTGCAGTACGGCGCCCGCGGGCGGTCGAAGGTGATGATGGTGGCGTGGTCCGCCTCGCCGAGGTTTAACTCCGGCTCGTCTGCCACATCGTCGTCGTCGTCCTCCTCCTCGCTGCCCTCGCCGAAGCCGCCCTCGTGGGTCTCGCGGTTCTGTCGGCCGCCGATCATCTGCAGCAGCCGCCCGTACACTGAGGCGATGGAGAGGTTGTTGGCGGTCTCGTGTGCCTCGGTGCTGTTCCAGCACAGGTCCCGTAGCGCCCACAGCAGCTGGTAGCAGTACTGCGTCCATAGACGCCGACTGAGGTCTTGCAGAGGGCTTGTCAGCGGCGCTCTTGCGCGTGGCGAGGCAACGGAGCGCGTCGTCGACTCGTCGTTGTTCGGGTCCGTGTGCATTGCTGAGGGCAGGCGATAGCTGTTGCTGTTGGCGCGGTTGGGGCTTGTCGCTGCCGTGGCCGTCGCGTCCTCCGTGCGGTCCGTTTGCGTGTAGTCTTGCGTGGTGGACACAAACGTGCCGGCGCCGCTGACTAAACTGCCGCCTGCTGCATGCTCCGTGGACCCAAAGGCCTGCATGTCCGCGTAGAAAGCCTGGACGTACCGCAGAAACAGCAGTCGTACGTAGGTAGAGGCGTAAGACCGAGGCAGAACCGACTCCGCGCTCGCCCTCATGGCTGCCACTGCCTTGTAATGCAGCTGCATCGACTTCTCCCGCACCCGCGACGACGCCTCGGCGGCCATGTCAACGAAGCTCGCAAAATTGTCCGCGTCGAGCGGGGCCGCAGCGAAGCGCAACAGCTGCAGCACCTCCACTCGTAGCCACAGGCCCCCGCACACCTCGCGCAGCACGCGGTCCGACAACACGAGACGGTCCGATGGCCTTCCCGGGATTGGGCCGTAGTACCGCCCCTGCGGCTGCTCCAGTGGCGAAAGAAACATCTGGCGATCGCGTGAGGTGTTTGGCATGCTGTTCGCCATGTAGCTGTTCGCCTCCACGGTGAGCGGCGGGCAGGCATAGGGCACCGACAGCAGCTGTGCGCAAGGCCCAGTTGATGTGTTCAGCAGCGCTGTCACCGCACTCACCCGCAAGCACGGTGAAGCTTCACGGCCGTTGGCGTCGTTGGCGCGCTCCATGAACGCCATGATTGAACCAGGCGGCGTTGCGTCGTCGCCGGTGGAAGTGTTCAGATAGAGGCAGAGCAGCTGGGCGTGCTCGATGATGCGGACGAGGTGGCGGTAGCGCTGGAAGCGCGCCTTGGGCCACCACATGGTGCTGCGTGGCGTGGCAATGGCGACACCGACAGGACCCGACGACGTCTCCGCCCTCGCGCTCACCGGTGCACCAGCGGACCTTGAAGTCAGCGGTGGCTGCTGAACCTGCTGTTGCTGTGACAGCTGCCCACCCCCAGGATGTGCACTCGATAGCGCGATGTCTTCCAAACCTACCGGTGTCAATGATGCAGCGACAGAAGCGAGCAGGGAGCTTAAGTACACGCGCGGTGCTGGTGCTGATCCCGTCCCCGTCAACTCTTCGCCGATCCCTGTCGTGGCCGGCGTGTTCATTGGTGAGCCGTGTGTGGTGACCATCCAAGCTGGCGTGTTGATCCCTTCCACCGAAAAGCGTGTCACCGCAGACTGCATGATGAGAGAGGTGTAGCGGCTCAGAAAAGTCTGGAAGCGCTCTAGCGGCGAGTCCCCTGTAACGTCTTCCTTCATCGTGGTAGAGATGCCGGACTGGAAGTCGGTGGTCACCATGGCGTCCATCACGTCCGTCGTAAACGATGGTAGGTGGGACGCGCTCACGGTGAGCTGGTAGATAATTAGCGGCTTCTCCGGCAGGTACAGGGACACGTCCAGCAAAACATCCACAATTTCAAGAAAGTAGTGGACGGCGAGCTCCATCCAGCACGTCTGCGCTTCTTGTGCCTCCGATCGGTTTGCGGCGCTGCTGCACCCGCCCCCACCACCGCCACCATCGCTGCTCATTTGACTCAATGAGTCGCACGCGCTGCCCAGGTAATCGGATGACTCCGCTGCAGGCCCGGCAGCAGAGGCGACGTTATCATCCTCGTCCATCACGTCAGCAAACATGACCCCTTCCCGCTGCTGGCGCTCCTTCGCGGCGCCGCTGTCCATGTCCGCTGTGAGCGCCTCAGCTATGCTCTCCATAAACGACACAAGCACCCCGAGCACCTTCTCCGCCGGTTCTACCAACTGCGAGGTGATGTAGTGCCGCAGGGCAGGGCTGGCCACAAGATCCGTGGCGGCAACACCAGCTAACGGACTCCTGCCCACACCATCTTCTCCGCCTCCGCCTCCAGCGCCGCCATGCATGGCATTTTCTCTATTGAAGGAATGCAAGGCCAGCATACCCGACAGGTCGTCCACGCACACGTGCTGCGAAGCGGCTGAAAGGTGGCAGCGTCCGCCGTACACGTCGTAGCCGCGCGCCCGCGTCAGAAGAAAGTACTGTGCCAACCCGGCGAGGTGCCACACCGCATTTTCCAGCGAGCTCGGTGTGTTGTGGTCACCCTTGAGGAGGTGCTTTGTGGTGTCGACAAGTTGGGCAAAGCTGCTGAACCAGACATTGACAAAGCTGGCCGAGTTGTTTTGCAGGGTCGCAATCCCGCGCCCAGCCGGCCGCTCCGGTGCCTTCGCCCGTTTGCGTGTTTTGTAAATCGTCGCGGACGCCGCTGGCGCGCCTGAGTCCCTCTGCTGCGACCTGCTGCCCTTGGTTAGAGTAGAGGCGAAGGTCAGTTTTTGATGCTCCTGCGCCTGGGCGTTGTGGTGCGAAATGGCGGTGTCCAGTGCTATGTACTGCAGCAGTTCCTGCGTGATTACCACGTCCTTGTGCTGCAGCGCGCTCAGCGCGACACTGATCAGTGTCTCTCGGACGTACATAGAAAAGTGCTGATAACGTAAGTGGCCTTTGCCAAAGCCAAAGACTTGCGAAAGGTTGATGGAGAGAGGGCGTGTGTTCTGCACCTTGGGCAGCGTTCCACTCACTGCTTTCACCGTTACAGTTGGCGTGTCTGCCGTCGCTGCTGGCGTTCCTGCCCCTGCCCCAGGTGCCGTGCCAGTTGTAGAAATGAAAAAGGGTGGGTTCTTCATAACCACCACCGACGGCAGCCCTTCGCCCGTTTCAGAATTGGGAACGGCGGCTAACCGCGAAGAAGACGCCTCTGGCGCCGCACGCTCGCACCTCAGCACCGCTTCGCCCACCACGTGCGAGAGGAGCACCATGCAGAGCGAGAAGGCCAGTTCCAGTGCGCGTGCGCTGCTCACGAAAAACTGATCACTCAGCGACAGCATCGTCGCCGCGCAGGTGTGCAGATGTGCCATCAGTGACTGGCGGTCCATACTGGGGGGTGAGAGGGAGGGAAAAAGGGTAGCCGACGAGGCAGAGCTCACCGCACGACATGAACTCAGCATGTCAGACACGTTCAAACGGCGCTCACTGGGCGGCAGTGGTGCAACGATGAGCGGCGGCAGTCCGCCAGATAGCACGGTCGAATTAGCCACGTTCAGTGGGCTCGTCATGGACGGCGGCAGCGGACGGATTCCGCTTGGCACGCTGAGGCTAGAGTTGCCGACGAAGGTGCTCGGCGAGCCAGACATATTCCAGCCGTCGAAACTACCACGCAGCACCTCGCTGCCGCCCTCAAGACGTGTAGAGTGAGGTTTCGCCAAAGAGGGTAACTTTCTCTCGTCCTTTGAAAGCACCGGCAGCAACGGCAGCAACGTGTTCATGTCCTGCGTGGCGTACAAGGTGCCGAGCTTCCTGGCGAACTGCAGCGCCCCACGTGCTTGGTGCAGCTCGCGCTCTATTCTGGACAGGCAAGGTGAGAGATCAGCAGAGGATAACATGGAGGAGAGGTGGAAAGCTGTGTTTCGCTGCTGTTGCGTCACGCAACTGTCCGCGCTACGACTCTGAATGCTATCGGTGCAGCTGCTTCGGTTGCTGTTGCTGCCGCTACTGGCCATGAAGGTAGCGCCGCTGCGCTCACCTCTGTCGCCGTGAGTGGCTTCTGCCTTGCCACACATGTGTGCGGACATGGAAGTTGCAGCGGGATCAGGAACAGCAGAAGCCTCTGTAGAGACGCGCTGTCCACACGCATTCCCTTTTGGGCGGGGGACATCACCCGACGCCTCTTCTGCCTCCCGCTCCGCCATCTCATACTTCCCGCGCAACCAGCTCAGGTACATTTCCACTGTCGAAACGTTCGCAGTGTGGTCGTGGTCCAGCTGCGTTTTCACCCCGCTCGGTGGCGCGGTTTTGCTTGCGTGAAAGGTACCACGAACGCGCCTAAGCGGACTGCCGCCTGTCATACAGCCCCCGCTGCTTGCCACGTACGGCCTCGGCCCCAGCCCGGTCCCCTCGATGGACACTGGCGCCTCGAGGGCCGCCGTCGTCGTGCCGGAGAAGGTGGCGAGTTGTTGTTTGAAGGCCTCGGTGGTGGCAGTTGACAGGTCTACGAGGTCTCCGCCTTTGTGGCCCGTTAGCGACGCGGTGGGCTGCAACGTTGAGAAGACTAGCACGTCGTGGACGGTTGTGCAGCTCTGCAGAGGAAAGAGACGCTCCATGACCGGATTGTCCGTCATTTTCACTCCGGTGAAAGCAAGGAAAGTGTTGGCCGTCAACAGCGTCTCCGCTGTGGGCTGCACACGTTCATATTGCCACCGCTGCAGCTGTCGGGCCAGCGTGTCCACGGTGGGCAGCAGGTGCGAGAGCGTGAGGGGGGCGGCTGCGGAGCTGGTGGAAAGGGGCGGAGAGGATCGCGTGTGCGTCGCGCCGGTATTCGCTTTTGGTTCCTCGGAAGCGCGCACTACGTCGGTGGCCAACCCGCTCGCGGCATACAACCAAATAAGAAAAGGCAGCTGCACGTATGCCTGCACCTTCCGCTCCTCCGCGGTACCGGCAACATGATCGCCGTCTTTGCTCTCCGTCGCTCCAGCAACTGCTATTTCGTTGCCATCTGGGAGGTTGAGTGAGATGCTGCCGATCAACGTCGTGATCCGGTCCCAAATGTAGGTGTGCGTAGCCGCTTTCAGTTCCGCGAGCTCCGCCGACATCTCCACTTCGCGGGCGGTCGCCTTGTGACTTGTTCGTGGCCATGTCAGCCGCGAGGCCGTGTGCGACGTGCGAGATGCCGGGCTCGCAGAGCGGCTTTCATCATGGATGGCCCCGGAGCGCGTGCGACGAGGTGGTTGCTGCTGCTCCAGGGACGCCGAGAGGTGGGCTAGACTATCGCCGCGCGCCTCGTTCTCTAGCGCCGCAGCCTCCTCCTCCAGCTCCGACGACGTGATTGTTGGGTGGAATAGGGTGTAGAGGTGGTTCGCGATGGCGTAGGCGATCGTCACAATGCCTCGTGGTAGGTCAACCGTCTCCATACCCCTACATGTACTCTTCTCCCCAACCTCGAGGGGCGACTCTATGCTGATGCTCCGCCCGGTGAGGGAAGCGTAGCCGTTGATGCTGCTGTTGTTTGCACCGCTTGCGTGATCAGCGCGTAGCATGTCGGCCATAGAGTCGGGCGGCACCATCTCCGACACCGTTTGCGCGCTGTTGCTGCGTGGTGGCACATCGGCGACGAGCACGGTGTTCGTGCCGCGCCGCAGCAGCCCTAGCCATTTGCGTCGCGAGTGAGAGTAGGGAATGGCGGTGTCTTCGCTAGTGGAAAGCTCCCGTGCTTCGTCTTCCGGCTTCCCCACCTCCCACGTTGCCAGGGAGCCACTCCTCTGCTCCTCCAACGCCACCCGACACTGCTCGATAGCCGCCGCAAAATCGTCCAGCAGCGCCTTCAGTTGAGTGAAGGCTGCGGGCACCTGGCGGCTCGCAAGCACCGTGAAGTGTGGTTTCCCTTTTGTAGGATTCTTCTCATCTATAAAAGAGGGTTTTGACGAGACGGCGACAACAGCAGGGACACTGGGTGAAGGTTTCGCTGCTGCTGTTGTTGCGGTTGTGGTTGTGGCAGCGGCGGCGGCAGCCTCCGCATCCGCAATTCGACGAGGCGGTCGTTTTTTCACTACAATGGTGGATGCCGGAAGCTTCTTGCGTTGCGCAGCTCCGGTGGCTTCGATTGCAGTCGAAGGAGACAGCGGCGAGGCCGCAGTAGACGCGCTAGCCGACAGTGACGGTGCGGTGTTTTTGGTAGCGTCGTCGTACACGGTGAGCTTCGCGAGGGCAGCACGCCATTGCCTGACCGGCGGTGCGCCGTCCTTCTTTCCAACCTGTGCGCCACGCCCATTCGAGGAGGCAGTCGATGAAGGTGAGGAGAAGGTGAACAACAGTCCCGTGTCACCGGCTGTGTTCTCCACCAGTACCCCTCGGTAGGGCAGCATTTTACGCACCTCGATTCGTAGGACCTCGCTGACCGCGACATCCAACTCGCCGGTAGTGCGCGGGGTGTGGCCGTAGCTAGCAGAGCGCGAGTGCGATGCGCGCTCGATGGACTCCCGCCAATGTCCGCCACGCGTCACCCCTGTTCGCAGGAGTAATGCGTAAAGGAGGCTGGAACTTGTAGGGGGTTCTTTGGAAGGCGTTGGGGGGCCCGCTAGTCCCAACCGTGGTTTTTCTGCGGTTGAGGGCATCTGTTATGTTATTGTTGGTCTTCTAAGACAAATATGTGTAGCTTTAAATGAAAAAGGGAAAGGCAGTGCAACTCTCGAACAAGAAGAAATAGAACAGAGCTACTCCTCGATAGGAAGCATTAGAAGGGAAAGAATGTGCTTCTTTGTAGTAGCGGTTTACTATGACGCAGCCTTAACGGAGTCGCAGTACTAAAATAAAACTAGAAAGAGGGGGAGTTCTACTAGCACCCTATGGGGCGCGTCACTGAAGAAAAGTAGTGGAGGACGAAATCGAAAATATGGTGCGAGTGCGCCACGCAGAACTCTACAATTCTTAATACAGCAAAACAACAGAAAAAAGACAACGATTGGAAGTCTCCCTGCACACACCCCTCCCTCTCCCCATGAACAACAACAACGAAAAAGAGAACAGAGACTCTTTTCAAACTCTAACGTGATACAGCAACCGTTGACGTGTTGTGAGGGGGAAAGAAAAAGAACGTTCCCTCCAAAAGAGCAACCAACGACTGCAATCTGCAAGCAGTGGGATACGGGACAGCCTCAATTGATATTCGCAAATTTTTAGCAAAACTGGGACTTCACCACAAAAGGAATCAGTTGAAAGACAGAGCGGTAATGCCCTCTCCCAAAAAACAATAAAGGAAAAGGGGGATAATATCGTACAGGATACAGAACGCGATTAATGTACAGATAATGAAATGATCAGCGAATCAAAAGAAACGGTGCTGTATGCGGCTGGCGTGAAAGCAAAACAAGAAAACCCAATGGAGAAAACCAGTGAGAAGCAAATCCGTAGACCAAAGATGGTAATTCTTCTGGTAATAGTGAGCGAGCCTTGCTTACAGCGCAGTACTTACTGAACTGACGTGTCGCAATGAGCAAGTAGCGGAGTCTGTGACGAAGAAGTCCTTCAGCACAGCAAACAAAAAAAAAAAACTCAACACGAGGTGATTTACTTCCGTCTTAAAAAGAGAAAGAAAGCCCTGTAGAAGAGTTGAGCACTGCCTTTTCAGAACCGTGATTTACGATCACGAGAAGCTAGAATTCAAACGCACTTCAGCGTGATCACAACAGATGCTAAAAAAAAATTGTTCGTGAACCATCGAGTAAAGACGACGCGCTGTAACAAGAGAAAAATGGTAAGACAGAGAACGAAAGGTGAAAGTCCCAGAGAGAGAGAGAGAGCGGCAGCGGTTTCCCACGCAGTTGAAGTGAGCATACCCTCCAATAAGAGAGAGCGAACAAAGCGCAACTCACGAACACCTACCATATAACGCGACACAACCGCGTACTATTCAACATACACATTAAAGCACTCGCTTAGCAACGCCAACTTCGTCTACCAACACTACGAACACCACAACGAAACTCCTCATTACGACCACATTACTGTTATCCACACAAGTTAATCCATTAATAACGTCCCGTAATACAAACCTACAGACACACCCAAGCAGACCCCCGAAAAGTAAAAACGCACACAACAACACCAAAAAAACCAAACGCCCCACTCAAACACGAAATATACACAAAACACACAACACATAAAACCGAAAACCGACAACAATTACACACAAAAAAAAAAACACCAACACACCACAACCACAGGCGGCCTCAGCCCACCACCGCACAGCCGACGCGCAAGTCAGCGGATGACGCTTAACAGGAGTTCAGTCAACTGGCCGCGTTGCGCGACGCTTCAGAGGGAGCCGCCGTGAAGCAGCTCCCCAATGCTTGTTATATACTCTGCATCACGCTCGCACGCTCAGCCCCGCAAGTAAAGAAAACAAACAGAGAGAATCTGCGCAGTCACGACAGTCAGCCGTTCGTATTGCATTGGTTTGACTTCAGCCGCGCCACCACGTCGGGCGACGCAATCCGATTATTGGTCGATTGATTGTGCATCACGTGTGTCGCCTCACGGCACGCGCGCAAGTCCCGGCAAGAGCCACTCACGCCAGCGCAGAGGAAGGGCGGGTCAGATTTCAAGGACTAGTGTTTGCATCTCATGGTCGCGCACCACGGCAAGGCCGCAGCGCAGCGCAGTCGGATATATGCTTGTTCTCGTTGCTCATCACTCTCCCACCGCCGCCTCACTCACCTCGCCTTTCCAAGTTCCACCCACGCGCAGCAGCGCACCACACCAGCGCGGTCGGTCAGTAAAGTGCATTAATTACACTTTCCACACGCCGGTGATTCGGTTTTCTTCAATAGATTGTCGTATTGAGCATCACGTAGACACGCGCTCGCAATGTGTGTGGCGGCCGTGCAGCACAGTGCGCGATACCCGTCGCACAGCGGACACGCGCACAACGACATATGCGCAAGGACAGCGGTACACGAGAGAGAGTCAGATTTCAAGGACTAGTGTTTGCATCTCATGGTCGCGCACCACGGCAAGGCCGCAGCGCAGCGCAGTCGGATATATGCTTGTTCTCGTTGCTCATCACCCTTTCACCGTGCAGCTCGTGTCGCGCGCGCATCCGTCAGGGCTCTTCCTCGCACCATCCATCGGCACCGTTCACTGATCCAGGAACGGGACGAGCGAAGTGCAGGTGGTACTTCCCATTTCCATTTACACACACACACACACGCAGCAGCAGCAGCGGCACCACCGCCACAGGCGGCCTCAGCCCACCACCGCACAGCCGACGCGCAAGTCAGCGGATGACGCTTAACAGGAGTTCAGTCAACTGGCCGCGTTGCGCGACGCTTCAGAGGGAGCCGCCGTGAAGCAGCTCCCCAATGCTTGTTATATACTCTGCATCACGCTCGCACGCTCAGCCCCGCAAGTAAAGAAAACAAACAGAGAGAATCTGCGCAGTCACGACAGTCAGCCGTTCGTATTGCATTGGTTTGACTTCAGCCGCGCCACCACGTCGGGCGACGCAATCCGATTATTGGTCGATTGATTGTGCATCACGTGTGTCGCCTCACGGCACGCGCGCAAGTCCCGGCAAGAGCCACTCACGCCAGCGCAGAGGAAGGGCGGGTCAGATTTCAAGGACTAGTGTTTGCATCTCATGGTCGCGCACCACGGCAAGGCCGCAGCGCAGCGCAGTCGGATATATGCTTGTTCTCGTTGCTCATCACTCTCCCACCGCCGCCTCACTCACCTCGCCTTTCCAAGTTCCACCCACGCGCAGCAGCGCACCACACCAGCGCGGTCGGTCAGTAAAGTGCATTAATTACACTTTCCACACGCCGGTGATTCGGTTTTCTTCAATAGATTGTCGTATTGAGCATCACGTAGACACGCGCTCGCAATGTGTGTGGCGGCCGTGCAGCACAGTGCGCGATACCCGTCGCACAGCGGACACGCGCACAACGACATATGCGCAAGGACAGCGGTACACGAGAGAGAGTCAGATTTCAAGGACTAGTGTTTGCATCTCATGGTCGCGCACCACGGCAAGGCCGCAGCGCAGCGCAGTCGGATATATGCTTGTTCTCGTTGCTCATCACCCTTTCACCGTGCAGCTCGTGTCGCGCGCGCATCCGTCAGGGCTCTTCCTCGCACCATCCATCGGCACCGTTCACTGATCCAGGAACGGGACGAGCGAAGTGCAGGTGGTACTTCCATTTCCATTTACACACACACACACACGCAGCAGCAGCAGCGGCACCACCGCCACAGGCGGCCTCAGCCCACCACCGCACAGCCGACGCGCAAGTCAGCGGATGACGCTTAACAGGAGTTCAGTCAACTGGCCGCGTTGCGCGACGCTTCAGAGGGAGCCGCCGTGAAGCAGCTCCCCAATGCTTGTTATATACTCTGCATCACGCTCGCACGCTCAGCCCCGCAAGTAAAGAAAACAAACAGAGAGAATCTGCGCAGTCACGACAGTCAGCCGTTCGTATTGCATTGGTTTGACTTCAGCCGCGCCACCACGTCGGGCGACGCAATCCGATTATTGGTCGATTGATTGTGCATCACGTGTGTCGCCTCACGGCACGCGCGCAAGTCCCGGCAAGAGCCACTCACGCCAGCGCAGAGGAAGGGCGGGTCAGATTTCAAGGACTAGTGTTTGCATCTCATGGTCGCGCACCACGGCAAGGCCGCAGCGCAGCGCAGTCGGATATATGCTTGTTCTCGTTGCTCATCACTCTCCCACCGCCGCCTCACTCACCTCGCCTTTCCAAGTTCCACCCACGCGCAGCAGCGCACCACACCAGCGCGGTCGGTCAGTAAAGTGCATTAATTACACTTTCCACACGCCGGTGATTCGGTTTTCTTCAATAGATTGTCGTATTGAGCATCACGTAGACACGCGCTCGCAATGTGTGTGGCGGCCGTGCAGCACAGTGCGCGATACCCGTCGCACAGCGGACACGCGCACAACGACATATGCGCAAGGACAGCGGTACACGAGAGAGAGTCAGATTTCAAGGACTAGTGTTTGCATCTCATGGTCGCGCACCACGGCAAGGCCGCAGCGCAGCGCAGTCGGATATATGCTTGTTCTCGTTGCTCATCACCCTTTCACCGTGCAGCTCGTGTCGCGCGCGCATCCGTCAGGGCTCTTCCTCGCACCATCCATCGGCACCGTTCACTGATCCAGGAACGGGACGAGCGAAGTGCAGGTGGTACTTCCCATTTCCATTTACACACACACACACACGCAGCAGCAGCAGCGGCACCACCGCCACAGGCGGCCTCAGCCCACCACCGCACAGCCGACGCGCAAGTCAGCGGATGACGCTTAACAGGAGTTCAGTCAACTGGCCGCGTTGCGCGACGCTTCAGAGGGAGCCGCCGTGAAGCAGCTCCCCAATGCTTGTTATATACTCTGCATCACGCTCGCACGCTCAGCCCCGCAAGTAAAGAAAACAAACAGAGAGAATCTGCGCAGTCACGACAGTCAGCCGTTCGTATTGCATTGGTTTGACTTCAGCCGCGCCACCACGTCGGGCGACGCAATCCGATTATTGGTCGATTGATTGTGCATCACGTGTGTCGCCTCACGGCACGCGCGCAAGTCCCGGCAAGAGCCACTCACGCCAGCGCAGAGGAAGGGCGGGTCAGATTTCAAGGACTAGTGTTTGCATCTCATGGTCGCGCACCACGGCAAGGCCGCAGCGCAGCGCAGTCGGATATATGCTTGTTCTCGTTGCTCATCACTCTCCCACCGCCGCCTCACTCACCTCGCCTTTCCAAGTTCCACCCACGCGCAGCAGCGCACCACACCAGCGCGGTCGGTCAGTAAAGTGCATTAATTACACTTTCCACACGCCGGTGATTCGGTTTTCTTCAATAGATTGTCGTATTGAGCATCACGTAGACACGCGCTCGCAATGTGTGTGGCGGCCGTGCAGCACAGTGCGCGATACCCGTCGCACAGCGGACACGCGCACAACGACATATGCGCAAGGACAGCGGTACACGAGAGAGAGTCAGATTTCAAGGACTAGTGTTTGCATCTCATGGTCGCGCACCACGGCAAGGCCGCAGCGCAGCGCAGTCGGATATATGCTTGTTCTCGTTGCTCATCACCCTTTCACCGTGCAGCTCGTGTCGCGCGCGCATCCGTCAGGGCTCTTCCTCGCACCATCCATCGGCACCGTTCACTGATCCAGGAACGGGACGAGCGAAGTGCAGGTGGTACTTCCCATTTCCATTTACACACACACACACACGCAGCAGCAGCAGCGGCACCACCGCCACAGGCGGCCTCAGCCCACCACCGCACAGCCGACGCGCAAGTCAGCGGATGACGCTTAACAGGAGTTCAGTCAACTGGCCGCGTTGCGCGACGCTTCAGAGGGAGCCGCCGTGAAGCAGCTCCCCAATGCTTGTTATATACTCTGCATCACGCTCGCACGCTCAGCCCCGCAAGTAAAGAAAACAAACAGAGAGAATCTGCGCAGTCACGACAGTCAGCCGTTCGTATTGCATTGGTTTGACTTCAGCCGCGCCACCACGTCGGGCGACGCAATCCGATTATTGGTCGATTGATTGTGCATCACGTGTGTCGCCTCACGGCACGCGCGCAAGTCCCGGCAAGAGCCACTCACGCCAGCGCAGAGGAAGGGCGGGTCAGATTTCAAGGACTAGTGTTTGCATCTCATGGTCGCGCACCACGGCAAGGCCGCAGCGCAGCGCAGTCGGATATATGCTTGTTCTCGTTGCTCATCACTCTCCCACCGCCGCCTCACTCACCTCGCCTTTCCAAGTTCCACCCACGCGCAGCAGCGCACCACACCAGCGCGGTCGGTCAGTAAAGTGCATTAATTACACTTTCCACACGCCGGTGATTCGGTTTTCTTCAATAGATTGTCGTATTGAGCATCACGTAGACACGCGCTCGCAATGTGTGTGGCGGCCGTGCAGCACAGTGCGCGATACCCGTCGCACAGCGGACACGCGCACAACGACATATGCGCAAGGACAGCGGTACACGAGAGAGAGTCAGATTTCAAGGACTAGTGTTTGCATCTCATGGTCGCGCACCACGGCAAGGCCGCAGCGCAGCGCAGTCGGATATATGCTTGTTCTCGTTGCTCATCACCCTTTCACCGTGCAGCTCGTGTCGCGCGCGCATCCGTCAGGGCTCTTCCTCGCACCATCCATCGGCACCGTTCACTGATCCAGGAACGGGACGAGCGAAGTGCAGGTGGTACTTCCCATTTCCATTTACACACACACACACACGCAGCAGCAGCAGCGGCACCACCGCCACAGGCGGCCTCAGCCCACCACCGCACAGCCGACGCGCAAGTCAGCGGATGACGCTTAACAGGAGTTCAGTCAACTGGCCGCGTTGCGCGACGCTTCAGAGGGAGCCGCCGTGAAGCAGCTCCCCAATGCTTGTTATATACTCTGCATCACGCTCGCACGCTCAGCCCCGCAAGTAAAGAAAACAAACAGAGAGAATCTGCGCAGTCACGACAGTCAGCCGTTCGTATTGCATTGGTTTGACTTCAGCCGCGCCACCACGTCGGGCGACGCAATCCGATTATTGGTCGATTGATTGTGCATCACGTGTGTCGCCTCACGGCACGCGCGCAAGTCCCGGCAAGAGCCACTCACGCCAGCGCAGAGGAAGGGCGGGTCAGATTTCAAGGACTAGTGTTTGCATCTCATGGTCGCGCACCACGGCAAGGCCGCAGCGCAGCGCAGTCGGATATATGCTTGTTCTCGTTGCTCATCACTCTCCCACCGCCGCCGCACTCACCTCGCCTTTCCAAGTTCCACCCACGCGCAGCAGCGCACCACACCAGCGCGGTCGGTCAGTAAAGTGCATTAATTACACTTTCCACACGCCGGTGATTCGGTTTTCTTCAATAGATTGTCGTATTGAGCATCACGTAGACACGCGCTCGCAATGTGTGTGGCGGCCGTGCAGCACAGTGCGCGATACCCGTCGCACAGCGGACACGCGCACAACGACATATGCGCAAGGACAGCGGTACGCGAGAGAGAGTCAGATTTCAAGGACTAGTGTTTGCATCTCATGGTCGCGCACCACGGCAAGGCCGCAGCGCAGCGCAGTCGGATATATGCTTGTTCTCGTTGCTCATCACCCTTTCACCGTGCAGCTCGTGTCGCGCGCGCATCCGTCAGGGCTCTTCCTCGCACCATCCATCGGCACCGTTCACTGATCCAGGAACGGGACGAGCGAAGTGCAGGTGGTACTTCCCATTTCCATTTACACACACACACACACGCAGCAGCAGCAGCGGCACCACCGCCACAGGCGGCCTCAGCCCACCACCGCACAGCCGACGCGCAAGTCAGCGGATGACGCTTAACAGGAGTTCAGTCAACTGGCCGCGTTGCGCGACGCTTCAGAGGGAGCCGCCGTGAAGCAGCTCCCCAATGCTTGTTATATACTCTGCATCACGCTCGCACGCTCAGCCCCGCAAGTAAAGAAAACAAACAGAGAGAATCTGCGCAGTCACGACAGTCAGCCGTTCGTATTGCATTGGTTTGACTTCAGCCGCGCCACCACGTCGGGCGACGCAATCCGATTATTGGTCGATTGATTGTGCATCACGTGTGTCGCCTCACGGCACGCGCGCAAGTCCCGGCAAGAGCCACTCACGCCAGCGCAGAGGAAGGGCGGGTCAGATTTCAAGGACTAGTGTTTGCATCTCATGGTCGCGCACCACGGCAAGGCCGCAGCGCAGCGCAGTCGGATATATGCTTGTTCTCGTTGCTCATCACTCTCCACCGCCGCCGCACTCACCTCGCCTTTCCAAGTTCCACCCACGCGCAGCAGCGCACCACACCAGCGCGGTCGGTCAGTAAAGTGCATTAATTACACTTTCCACACGCCGGTGATTCGGTTTTCTTCAATAGATTGTCGTATTGAGCTCACTCACCCCCCCCCCCCCCCCCCCCCCCCCCCCCCCCCCCCCCCCCCCCCCCCCCCCCCCCCCCCCCCCCCCGCCGCCCACTCACCTCGCCTTTCCAAGTTCCACCCACGCGCAGCAGCGCACCACACCAGCGCGGTCGGTCAGTAAAGTGCATTAATTACACTTTCCACACGCCGGTGATTCGGTTTTCTTCAATAGATTGTCGTATTGAGCATCACGTAGACACGCGCTCGCAATGTGTGTGGCGGCCGTGCAGCACAGTGCGCGATACCCGTCGCACAGCGGACACGCGCACAACGACATATGCGCAAGGACAGCGGTACACGAGAGAGAGTCAGATTTCAAGGACTAGTGTTTGCATCTCATGGTCGCGCACCACGGCAAGGCCGCAGCGCAGCGCAGTCGGATATATGCTTGTTCTCGTTGCTCATCACCCTTTCACCGTGCAGCTCGTGTCGCGCGCGCATCCGTCAGGGCTCTTCCTCGCACCATCCATCGGCACCGTTCACTGATCCAGGAACGGGACGAGCGAAGTGCAGGTGGTACTTCCCATTTCCATTTACACACACACACACACGCAGCAGCAGCAGCGGCACCACCGCCACAGGCGGCCTCAGCCCACCACCGCACAGCCGACGCGCAAGTCAGCGGATGACGCTTAACAGGAGTTCAGTCAACTGGCCGCGTTGCGCGACGCTTCAGAGGGAGCCGCCGTGAAGCAGCTCCCCAATGCTTGTTATATACTCTGCATCACGCTCGCACGCTCAGCCCCGCAAGTAAAGAAAACAAACAGAGAGAATCTGCGCAGTCACGACAGTCAGCCGTTCGTATTGCATTGGTTTGACTTCAGCCGCGCCACCACGTCGGGCGACGCAATCCGATTATTGGTCGATTGATTGTGCATCACGTGTGTCGCCTCACGGCACGCGCGCAAGTCCCGGCAAGAGCCACTCACGCCAGCGCAGAGGAAGGGCGGGTCAGATTTCAAGGACTAGTGTTTGCATCTCATGGTCGCGCACCACGGCAAGGCCGCAGCGCAGCGCAGTCGGATATATGCTTGTTCTCGTTGCTCATCACTCTCCCACCGCCGCCTCACTCACCTCGCCTTTCCAAGTTCCACCCACGCGCAGCAGCGCACCACACCAGCGCGGTCGGTCAGTAAAGTGCATTAATTACACTTTCCACACGCCGGTGATTCGGTTTTCTTCAATAGATTGTCGTATTGAGCATCACGTAGACACGCGCTCGCAATGTGTGTGGCGGCCGTGCAGCACAGTGCGCGATACCCGTCGCACAGCGGACACGCGCACAACGACATATGCGCAAGGACAGCGGTACACGAGAGAGAGTCAGATTTCAAGGACTAGTGTTTGCATCTCATGGTCGCGCACCACGGCAAGGCCGCAGCGCAGCGCAGTCGGATATATGCTTGTTCTCGTTGCTCATCACCCTCTTACCTTTGTCTTTGCGCTGACTTTGCGTTTTTTTTTTTGTGGCTTAAGTTTCGTTGCTGATTTGTCGAGTTCAGGTTCTACTTTTTGTTGCCAGATATTTATGATTGGATATACCGAGGTCAGCGGCGACATGTGAAAACGGTGGTCAGACTCATTTATCGGTAAGCGTTTTCTCTGCATTTTCATCTTAGGTTGCTAGTTGGAGAGTAAAGGTGCGGAGCGATGAGAGAAGTAGTGGAGATCAAAAGGTCAAACTTGTAGTTAAAGTGCTGTAGTACTGTGTGTAAGTAGTAGCTGACGGTCGTGGATTTCTCGTTGTCTTCGCGATGTTCCTTTCAAATATCTGTTTTTTATTTTTGGGGTAGGTCTGCAAGCGCTGTGTGGCATTCAGTGGTACTGGCATTTCATATCTCACCTGTGGAAGATAAAAGAAGAGTTTCTCTCAGCTCTGTGTCTGACTGTACTCGTGGATTATTCTAGTGTTCTCTTGTTTGTGGTGTTGTTGCCGTTTTGAGGTTTCTTTTGTCCCCGACTCCTTTGTATACCGAAGTGGAGCTGTTTAGTCTGTTTTCGGTGAAAAATGCGCTGATCTTAAGAGATGCTTTACTTTATACGGTACTCGGATGCGTTTTTTTTTTTTTTCAGCGCTGAAAGCTAAGGGACAGAAACCCCGGAAGTACGACAGGTCTCCCTTGTGGTGGTGGCTGGCATGTGCAGCCCTTCATGACAACTTTATCTGAAGTGCAGGGAGAACCGACAATCTCTGCACAAAGCTCTCTGCTTTGAGCTACGCAAAATCACAATAGTCGGTGCAACACGAAAGGTAACTTTTGTTTTAATTCTTTGGCACCATCAGTTTTTCTTTTATGGACTAGGAAGCAGCCTGTAGAAGAGGAAATGGGATCTTCTTGGATAACACCAAGGTCTTGTGCTCGTGGGAATAGTACCCTCTGACATACCCACGTGCGATGAGCTTCGCAACCCAAAGTGCCATGCGATCCTCATTCATAATAGTATCCGTATCAGCAGAGTCATGAGTAAAATTATCATTGTCTGTTTGTTCTTGTCGGGCACGCTTCGTTGATGAGGAGGATGCCGACACCGATGCGCTTCTGTCTTTCTCTTCTGTTTTTGTGATAAACTCATAAGCTGCCAGCAGTGTAGCGATGGTGATGCGGCTGTTGTCAGTGTCCGGGAGTGCCGCCATCGCCGCGTGCACACGCGCGATGACCATTAGGTAGCACAAAATCCTTGCCTGCTGCAGGATCAGGAACACGCCGCGGTGGTGGAAGACAGGCGCGTGTGTATCGAGAGCCTTCGAGAAGCGCATCGGATCGCCGCGCTCTATGGCCCACACTAGTGAGCCGAAGAGACGTGGAAGCAAATCTTCGTCCGCGCGCAGAATTTCCGTTGGAATGCGGCGCCCGTTGGCCACGCCGGCGACCGCTAAGAAGAAGCGCACACGTTCCTTGTTTAGTCGCTGCGGTTCGTTCCCGAAGCCGGCGGGGGGTAGCAGAGTGTACGCTTCACGTAGAAAGCGATGCGCCTCCTCAAGCTGACGCTCGTACAGGCGCATCCGACCCTTGTAGTAGTAGTAGGTTACTACCTCAGAAACCATGTGGCGCGAAGGGTGTAAAATAGAGCGGGCAGTGTCTTTAGTCGACTCGGCAACGTTTTCTGCATGATCGACAGCGCCCAAAAGCACTGCGCATTGATGCGTGTTGTACCGCTGAAAGAGGATAATGAGGAGGCCGTTGACAAGAGCCAGTGCGCCACGACGGCGGGAGTGCTCAGGGGCTTCTTCTGAATCCACGGACTGCAAGGCGACAAGCAGCTTGCGCCACGTACGGACCACCTGACCAATAGATTCGTCTATGGCGCTACCGCTTGCGTAGCGAGATATTTGAGGTATCCGGTGAACGAGGTACAACAAGACTAGCGTGTCCCATCCGACAGTGCCCGGAGTATTGTTATCCTTCCGAGGCGGGTAGTGGTCGCGATTCATCGAGTGGCTTTCCTGAAACTCCTCGAAAGCGTAGAGGAGACCTTTAAGCAACGTTGTCTGCACGCTGCGTTCAACGTCAGCAGCAGTCACTTCAATTGCTTCCTCATCCTCATCTATGTCCTGTGGCGAGGTCGCTTGGGAAGACACAGGGTTGTCGTGGACGCACTTGCGATTGCGGCGCTGAAAGTCTGCCAAGGCACCTGTCACCGCAACGCGCACCACCATTTCCCGGCAATGACGTCGCTCTTCTTGTGCTAAGAACATGTGAGACGACGACGGATATGTTTCCCGAAACAGGCGCAGCGTCTTCTCATGCTTTTTCAAGTAGTGGTCGCAGCTATGTTCAATACCTGTTTGCATTACCTGCAGAATATTCTTCAACGTGATAGCGTTGTCGTTCTCAATACGGAGCGGAATGCCTTTCTCCGCCTTCGCGATAACGTCTTTTAGGATAATCCCGTTTCGGGTGCATATGGCAACGGCGGCAGTGTCCACCCAACCACGGTCAAGCGTGTAGTGTTTGTTGAGCGATTTGGAAGCCATTTTCTTTTCGGGGGTTATGAGAGGACTTCGTTGTTGTTCCCTAATAAGGCACAGCGGTGGGTGTGATGGCCTGTCAATCAAGGGAAAATGAGGAACGTGCTTTCAGAAGGTTTGTATATATCGCACAATGAAAGCCGGACTGTGATTTGCCAAAGTGAGTGACACCGGGAAAAAACGGTGAAGCAATGAGCAAAAGTGTTTTTCTGTTTTTTTTTTTTTTCACTGACAAGAACAGAAATGCGGGGAAAGCGCAGAAGATCTCGAACGCACATTCGTTCCGCATATGCGCACATACATACATACACACATACATATATATATATATATATATATATATATATATAGAATGAAGTGGGGGCATTGAGGGCGTTGCAACCAAATACATTTTAAATTTACGAATTAAGCCCCTGCACTAAAGGTTTTTTTGCGGAGCAAAGCACCTAGCAAAGCATTTCTTGAGCTCAGCACTTTCAAACAAACAAAAATAATTTAAGTGCCTCTTGTGACATAAAGATTGGAGTTACTGCTTTTCCGTTTGCTTGCTCGCGCACAACCGTAAAGAAAGCTAATCGAATGCGGTGGCACAAGAAAGGGAAAAAAGTCCCGTCACTTACGTTCCAGAATAACACACCAATTTTCCTTGTCGAAGTACGAAGTTTTGATCTCGACGGGAATAGACTCGTCATCTTTCCCTCCTGCAGACGCAGCCACACACAGCTGCTCCAACTCCCCTTCAGCGAAGAAATGGTAGTAGCGGTGGAAGACTTGCTGCGCCTCGTCGTACTTTCGGTTCCGCTCCCACCGCACGAGGCTGTCTCCCGTTTCGGGGTTCATCAAGCGCTTCGTTCGACCCATCTGTTCACGTGCCCAGACATAGATGAGCACGAGCCCTCCTTGCGGGCGGACCAGCCGCAGTAGCTCCCGCACGGCACACACCCGGCGCTCCTCACTGGCATAGTGGTGAATCACTGCGATGCTGATGGCGGCGTCGAACAGCCCGCCCCGCAGTGGAGAGTGCAGGGCGTCACTGCGTACCGTGTCCGTCCGCGGCAGCTCCTCTGCCGAGACAGGTGCTACCGCGTCCTGCGCCAGTTTGTGCACTCTCTTGATGCAGTGGTGACGCCGCCCTTGCTCATAGTGCATGTTGGGGTCGACGAGAGAGCGCTGCGTGGACCGCAGAAGCTCCTCGCTGTAGTCGAGACCCACAACGTAGCGGTGTGTGGGAATTGTGGAGGAAGAGAACGGTTGTTCCTGCTGCACCGAGCCGGTGTTTCTCACTGGAAGTGCCGCAGCTGATTCATCAACAAGGAGCCGCTGCGCAGCTGCGAAGTACTTTCCATTCCCGCAACCCATGTCAGCGATGAGCGAGAAAGGCGGCAACGACTCCAGAAAAGTCCCCACGCGCGGCCACGCCTTGTAACGGGTGCCAGAGAAGTGCTCTGAGATGGCGCTGTACACGTCGTGGACGTACTGCCGCTCGTATGCAACGGCGTCAGTCAAGGAGCTTGGGTACAGCGGTGCCTCTGTTTCGGTGATCGTAGCTGGCGGCGCACCTTCCGTTCGAGGTTTTTTATCCTCTGGTTCCCGCGCAGCATCGATGGCATCAACTGGCATGGTGTAATCTTGTAGCGTTAGAGTTTTTCGTATGTCAGGATACTCTCATGCGCTACAAATCGACGCGACTTGCTGTTTTTTCAACAGTGTGTGCTGTTGCCACAGAGAGCAGTTTGATGCAAACACACGAGATAATAATGGGAACGCAAGAGAGTACAGAAACTCAGTGCAGCATAATAAGCAACTACGGATGAAGAGGTATAATTGCATACGGACCCAAAGTGTGCCGGACGCCGTAGTAATGCGGCTCAGCAGGTGCGCTTTTTTGACTTTAAGGGTATCAGCATGTATCCTCTTCTACGCTTTTGGCTAACGTGCACGGCGAAAAATCAGTCAGTTGGCGCTGCAACTGCACTTAGAAAAAAAAAAAAGAGATGCCATAAGGCTGCAGTGATTCTGCTTTGTCCACCTATTGACGCTTAAGATCGGCAAAAGAACATAAACAGCAAGGTTCTCGGCCAGCACATTCGGATTATCCCGGAGCTGCCACTCCAAACTGGCCAATGCACACGAGACAAGGTGTCAGATGCGGAAAGAGGAGAAGGGAAAAAGATTGACTACCAGGTGTACATATGTACGATCTTTAAACGAACTATGGAAAAGCAGAGCTTGGCGCAACGCGAAACTCAGCAATGCAACGGAACGCCAATGAAAAGCAATAACTAGAATTGGCTCACTGCAGAGTATATAAATGCGTGGGGCGAAACAGCTGAGACCGCGAACCTGGATGCTCTGAAGCCTTTTCTTGGATCTTTGTAAGAGAAGTAGACGAGCATAACAACACACTCACCCGTCAGCGCCGTCGCTGTGAACGTAAGGCAGATGGCGAAGTTACAGTCTAGGTTGGCCCACCGTACAAAAGAAAATGTCTATTTGTGCATGCGTAGCACACGTTGCGTGTCTCTCTCATCCAAGCCGTCTTCAAGTGCCTTCATGTACGTCCGCCGCGCAACGCTGCCGCCATTAATCACCTTCGTCTTCCCCACCCGCGGTTCACGTGAACCACCCTGGTCGGAAGGCGTGTTGTAGAGGGAGTCAACTACATCGTCCACAATGCACTCCGCCAAACACCTGACGTCCACCGGACGCTCCACCAGGGAGAGGAGGCGCTCGATCACGCGCCTCCGCCCCGGCCGCTGGAACACGCCAGAGCGCCAAATTGTGAGGTTGGAATGCTCCCATATCTTAACAACGTCGCGTCGCAGCAGCACCTGCGCACGCTCGCGTGCGATCTCTTCCGCGCCGGGGCCGTCGGAACCGTAATCCCCGTTCGCACCTTGTGCACCACGGCCGCGGTGATGGAGGCGGTGGTGATTGTACTGCGAGTGATTTCCACCCCCAGCGGAGTACGGTGCGGTCCCAAACAGAATTCGGTGCAAAGAAGCCGGGATGCCAAACCGTGATGGGACAATGGAGGGTGGCGACGGTGACATGAGGGTCGGCCGGCTAAACGGCAAGCTGGCTCTGGTGGACTGTTCCGAGCGGCGGAAACGACGCGAGGTAAACTCCAGCGGGTCCTTCCATCGGTTGAAGAGCAGCAGGATGTCGCGATCACGCCTGCCATGCGTGCGCAGGTACGGCAGAGGGCTGTGCTCGTTGGCGCCGCGCACACTTACCTGCGAAAAATGCCGCAGCGTCGCAACCTGTCTGCCGTTTATCCACTGACTCTTTTCCTCGTTGCACCGCGCGGTGTCAGCGATGGCGTAAGATTCGTCAGGTTCCTGGACCGCCGCCGCTGCCGTCGCGCGCTCGCAGTCGCAGCGCCGAAGTCGACTGAACGGACTCTCCCGCCTTTCGACGCTCTGCTCAAGCTTGTCATCCGCCCGTTTTTTCGCTGTTAATGAGGCACTGCTGTAGCGTCCGGATGATTTGCCGTAACAAGCAGAGTAGATTTCATTCCACAGGACGCTGTCGAGCCCGCGCGATGTCATCTCAACGAGTAGCCGCTCCTCGTCCTCCGTGGGCTCGGCATGCGCCATGCAGTTGAACAACCGAACGATTTTTGCAAATGCCATGGAGAGGTCGTAGTCCACCAACGTCAACTCAGCAGAGGAAAGGACGCGCGAAGTGCCGATGCAGTTGATGGCCACCTGGTGGCCAGAAAAAACAGAACGGTAAAAACTGCTCTGGAGGAGCTGGCGCAGAAACTCTTGACTCCATCGCCGCCGCGCAGTGTCGCCGGCGCGGCTGCCATGCCCTTCTGCCGTGCTGCTCCACATTGTCGGGTAGAATGTGGAAGACATATTAATAGTTCGCTTTTCCTGCTGATGCAGTTCCTCCAGAAAGCTCTGGGAACCGCCGCTATTGCTCTGCGTGTCTGTGAGGCTCCCCTCTCCGTCGGGCCACCCTGTGGGCATTTTGACGTAGCCTTGCGGCGGGCCAGAGAGCCAGATGCCGGAGCTCGACGTCCCAGACACCGACCCGCTTTTCGTGTGACCGTAGCTTCTGGATTGATAGGTCGCATCCGCGTCTTTAGGAGCGCGTGCGGAACGCGCCGCGCGCTTGCGATGCCGCTCAAAACTTTTCAATTCCGCTTCCGCATCGTCGAAACGCCACACACCAGCGGACA